>LT669790.1:1394351-2138049 GCA_900128785.1 Arabis alpina | reverse complement strand
CCTCCGGCGGAGATTAATCGATCGTAGATCGTCATCGGTGGATCGATTAACTCCATGATGATCGATAGAGAATCCTCTGTTTCGAATAGATCGTAGATCCGTACGATATTCGGATGCGGTGGTAACATCGCCATGATTCGAGGTTCCGTTTCTATACACTCTCGATCTAACGCGTCGATTAGGACTCGTTTATTGATTGTTTTGCAGGCGTAGAATTCTTTAGTCGCCGGTGAGAAACAACGACTGATTGTTCCGAATCGACCTCTGCCGATTTCGTCGCAAATCTGGTAGTTGTTTTCAAGTTCGAATTCTCCGGCCATCGGAATATTCTCTTTTTGATTCTGTTACTTTTTTTCGTATCTCTGTGATTACTTGGTGAGAGGTTTCTTCTTTTATAGAAGAAGAGAATCTGAATACTAAAAAAGAGTATATTCCGTTTAAGGAGACGTTAGATAGTATTCTGTTATAAACGTTTGAGTCAAGCTTCCAGAATAAAAAGCAAGCAAGTAACAGACTTATTAACTAACGGCGACGTTATAGACCTCCACGTGTTATTATACATTTGGTTTAGCAAATATTAAACGTCTGTGATTAGTTTAAGGTACAATTAAAATATTGGAGAAGAAGAGAAGTTAAAACCGTAAATGTGCATTACATATGACCTGTATCAAATAATTTTTTAATAGAGACTCTATAATAATTCGTCGAGTCAAGTTATATAACAAGTAAAATACAGATAATATATGCTCAAAATGTCATTGTTGTAAAGACGAGGAAAATGAATAGAACCTAACTCTTGATGTGATTATGTGAATATAGTATAAGACCTTAAGTAGTTTTCAAAAGACATGTATGATAAACTCTACAATATTTAAATGTCGGTCCATTATAGAATATTGCATGTGGCATGCTTTCTATATAGTTATTAAGTATTAGCTATCTCTAGTAATTCTGCAAATTGCTTATTTTAGTAAATTTAATTATTACTTCTATAGTGCATTATTAGTCGATCATCTAAAATGTTGTTAAGATGCCTGATTTTAGACAAGGTTGGCTCAGAAGTTTATATGTGATGGTGTAATTTGTGTCGTCTTCACGATTTCTTTAAGCCTATATTGTTATCTCACGCATATATCTATATAGAAGCTAAAATTGTTAGGCGCATATATAGATTCAGTACTATTGTAGAGATGATAGATACGAAACAACATTATTGGGGAATCTATCATTTTCTTATTGGCCGTATCATGAATTAAGAAGAATTAATTAAACCATATGGTCCATATCCCAATTTGTTATTATATTAGGCAATATCCATATTGTATGAAATTGACATTTCAGCAACATTTACATGGTGAAATGTTAACGTTTAATCATCAGTCATTAAACGTTAATGAGAAGATCAGTAGCTTTAGACTCTAAACCAACTCAGTTACTTTTCATTATTAAAATCCAAAAGATTTTCAAAAGAAATGTTGTAAACAGTAGTTGGCTAATCAGCTAAACGAATGAACGATTAAGTGAAAACAAATTAGATATAATATGTTTGTAAAACATGATCACGTAAACATACACACATTTATCAAAACTACCACATACATGCTTACGCATATTTACACTTCAGTTTCTCCAAAATAATGATATATTTAGATGACCTTTATCTTATCCAAAAGCTCATACATGATACATTAGAAAAATGAATATACCATTTGCTAATCAAAATATGATTGATTGGTGTTCAGTGACGTATGTAAACACTATTTACATGTCTCGATCACGAGCTGACGTAGAAATGCATGTCTTGCTCTAATTAGTCAGTGCGATTATGTAATAATTTTTGTTAAATCATGAGATCAATTTTCATACGAGTATATAAATAGTTCATTTAGTGAGATGTCGCTATTAGATTTTCCAAAATAGCCTACGCATACACTCTCGTCGACTAAGAGTAAGAGTAACATACAAATGTGTACTATAAAAACATTTCACAATGAGATAAGAATATTTGGAGAAAACAAAAACGTTCGCGATGGGACTCGAACCCACAATCTCCCGCTTCGGAGGCGAGCGCCTTATCCATTAGGCCACGCAAACACTTATAAAGTAACTTTAATGTAATAAGGTTCTAGTATTTATCGTATACACTTTGAAATGAACATAACATTGTTTTAGAAAATAACAGTAACTAAAATCATTATATATTTATTCTAATAGTTTACCGTATTTAAAAGCTTAAGCTGACGTAAAAAAAAAAAAAACTTGAGCTTTTACAGTAAAAAATAAAAATTAAACAGAGACGTTAAAACAAAAAAAGTAGCATGCAATAAGGTAAGAGATTAGGCAGAAGTGTTAGGAAAACTTTACTTTACCAATTTGTCATTATGTATCCAACATTTATTTCGTTGGACCTTTCTACTTTCTCTAAGATTCTCTGTCTTCATTTCGTATTCGATTTTATCACTCACTCTCTTATCATCAATTCACCAAAGAAAAAAACATAACCTAACAGAAAAGAATCTTGGTATGATTAATTAATACTCATTGATACTAAAGTAATTCTATAATTTATTCTAGTCCAGTTCTAATATAAACTTTTGTATTTTATGTTTTTTGGTATAGCCAGATCAAGATGGTAACACCAACTACAAGAACCGTTGATCTTAGGTCCGACACGGTGACTAAACCAACCGAGTCAATGCGTTTAGCGATGGCAAACGCAGAAGTAGACGACGACGTTTTGGGTAACGATCCAACCGCCGTGCGTTTGGAGAAAGAGGTGGCTGAGATCGCCGGAAAAGAGGCGGCCATGTTTGTCCCATCAGGGACAATGGGAAACTTGATAAGTGTGTTGGTTCATTGTGATGAGAGAGGGAGTGAAGTGATTCTTGGAGATGATTCTCACATTCATGTTTATGAAAACGGTGGCGTTTCAAGCCTCGGTGGTGTACATCCGAGGACGGTTAAGAACGAAGAAGATGGGACTATGGAGATTGGTTCTATTGAAGCTGCTGTGAGGAGTCCTAAAGGAGATCTTCATTATCCGATTACTAAGCTTATATGTCTTGAGACCACTCAAGCAAAGTAAGTTTTTCTAATAAAGTAAAGTAAGAAAAGTGTTATTATAATGTTTTTGTGAACATGTATGTGTTAGTGGTATAATGTATTGTAGTGGTTCCTTACTCACTTAAGGATATTATGAGGGGAGATTTAGTTTAGCTTTCATTTTAATTAAGAAACGTGGTTAAAAAAAATGAAATTATTATAGAATAGTAACATTTGAGTTAGTTCCAAAGAACATTTTAATTACGGTTAGTTAGAGTCTTGAAACTTTTTGACATTGTGGTTTGACAAAACCAGAGTTTGTTAAATGCAGTTGTGGAGGTAGATGCCTGCCTGTAGAATACATAGACAAAGTCGGAGAATTAGCTCAAAAACATGACTTGAAGCTTCACATCGATGGAGCTAGAATCTTCAACGCTTCTATCGTTAGTATTCAAACATTTCAATATATAATTCGTTTTCATATGCATTTTTGCTGATTTTTGTACCCATCTAGGTGTGTAAATTCTTTCAAGTTTATGAGCTCATTTTTGTTTTTCGTAGGCACTTGGAGTCCCGGTGAAGAGGATTGTTCAAGCAGCAGATTCTGTTTCGGTATGACCATCATCCGTGTTATGTTACTTATGTAACGTTATGGTCTAATGTTTTGTCTTTGTATTAATGTTATAAGACTACGGTAGAAATCTAAACGGGTTAATTTTCTATGCGACTAGATTTGTTTGTCGAAAGGTTTAGGTGCACCGGTCGGTTCGGTAATCGTGGGAAGTAAGAACTTCATCGATAAAGTAAGTAGCTATGAATTAAATTTGAGGTGATTAAATATCAATGTTGATTCCGGTTCGAGTACTAATCAACTACTTGTTGAAATTCTAGGCAAGGTGGTTAAGGAAAACATTAGGCGGAGGAATGAGACAGATCGGTGTGCTCTGTGCCGCGGCATTGGTGGCTCTCCATGAAAACGTCGCTAAGCTCGACGTTGACCACAAGAAAGCTAAGATCTTGGCAGGTAATTGTCAGTTTGTTACATTGAAATTTCGGTTAATTATTTCCTTAAAACCGGAAATCTCAAATTTAATGTGAGAGTGTATTAACCGACTGATTTGGGTCTTTGGTTTTCTACATTTCCAGAAGGACTGAACCGAATTGAACGGTTAAGAGTCAACGTCGCAGCAGTGGAAACCAACATCGTAAGTGTATGAAATGAATGATTGATTATTTTGAGTCCGGTTATTCTAACTCAAATTGAACCGGTAATCGGTAAGATTAGCTAATTCATTTGGATTCGAAGTAATAAAAAATTAAAATCAATAATTATATTACGGAATTATCAAATGAAACTATAATAACTTTCGATTTTTTTATTTATTAGAAATCTCTATAAACTTGAAGTCTTGTTATGCATCGCACTCATAAACTTTTGTGTTGGTATAAAACAAAACTCTTATGCTGCAGATATACGTAGATATACCAGAAGATCCAAAATTTGGAGTAGAAGATGCATGTAAGAGTTTGGAAGATGTCGGTGTGCTTGTCTTACCTCAAGCTACATTCAAGTACAAATCTAAATCTATACTCGTACTACTAATTAATTTAGTGTTTTTTTTTGTTTTATAAAACTTGACTTTATATATGTTCTCTCTATACAGAATTAGGATTGTTCTACACCACCAAATCTCAGATAGCGACGTGGAATATGTAATCTCTTGCTTTAAGGTAAATTAATTTCAAAATGCAGTGATGTGCTTTGAGATGATTCGATTTCTTTGTCACGACTTTTAATTATTTTGATGCTTTCAATTTATTTTTCAGAAAATTTTCTAGCTCGGTGCGAGAAGAGAAGGTTTCATTTCAAGTAATTTCATGTTTTGGACTGTGTGAGATAGTACTTTTACTATTTGTAATTTTGTAACTGAGTAATAAACATATAAAGATGGAACTTAATTAGCAGTATGTCAATTAATAATGAAACAATGAAACCATATATCTCGATATAATCATGCGTGATTTCGTGAGTGGGATAATAAGTATATTATGCCGGTCGTTTTCTATGAATTTAGATCAAATACCAATTAGACTGTAAAATTTTTTAACGTGTAAAATTACCCGTCAAAAACAGTAATTTAAATGCAACGTACTAAAAATATACAACGAAAAAAGTAATTAAGATAGTGGAAACTTCTTGGTGTGGTGATTGATCAATGACTTGTTAATATTTTTACATCAGATATATTATTCAGTTCTTGGTGAATATGATCTTTGTAGGTTAATATATGTAATTGGAATCTAGATCAGTAACTACACCAGTATAATTAAACCATTTAAATGTCTTAGTAGAAAGTGTTAATTAGTGTATAGCTGAAATAAAAAAAATATACATAGTTATCCCACATGTGAACTCTGGTTTGGAATTCACCTATCATATAAAGGAAAAATAAGGACAGATCAGAGCATAGTGAAAAGATCTGTCTCTTTCTCCAGTTGACCCATGAGCCTTTGTCTCTCTCTCTCTATTACCTATAGAATTACCTTATTATACACTGTGTAACACTAAGTCCCCTCTTTTTCTTTCTATATCAATGACTTTATGCACCTAGCTATATATAAGGATAATTGTGTCTGTATTTTTCAACACATCCTCTCTCCCTACAACACAAAATAGTAAAACACACAAAACAATAGTAGAAAAAAGAAAGGGAAAAAACATCTCACTTTTGATCTTGTCCACTTATATCTCTCATCTTCAAAGAAGTAAGAGAAAGATCCCTTCTTATTTTTCAGGTTGTTTCTCTTTGCCTCACCATTTTTGCAAACACATCCATCTTTCTGAATCTATGCCTTTTTGTAGCTTTCCCTATCTCACTACTTTTGTAGTACAAGGAAGTATCTACCTCTCTCTTTAGCTATTTAATATATATATATATCTATGTATACTTAGTATTTATTCGTAAAATCCCAATATTTGCCCTAAATCACAACAAATCTAGAGCAAGAACCCTAATTTCTCTAAGCCTAGGTTAGATTCATATCTTATAAAATATAGCTATGGATTTGATCTCTCAACAACTCAACAACACGAACCCTAATACCACTGTGGCAACACAAACTCCTTCTCCTTCTTCGCCTTCCTCTAGCCGCTATGAGAATCAGAAACGTCGTGACTGGAACACTTTCTGCCAATACCTTAGAAACCATCGTCCACCGCTCTCTCTAGAGTCTTGTAGCGGGGCACACGTTCTTGATTTTCTTCGTTACCTTGACCAATTCGGCAAAACCAAAGTCCACCACCAAAACTGTGCCTTCTTTGGTCTCCCAAATCCTCCTGCTCCTTGTCCTTGTCCTCTCCGACAAGCTTGGGGTTCACTCGACGCTCTCATCGGTCGTCTACGTGCGGCTTACGAGGAGAACGGTGGAGCTCTGGAGACTAGCCCTTTTGGCTCACGTTCCGTTAGGATTTATCTTAGGGAAGTTAGAGATTTTCAGGCTAAATCACGTGGGGTTAGCTACGAGAAGAAGAGGAAAAGGATCAAAAACAACAACCAAATAACTCAGTCGCAATCGCAGCCGCCTTTACCGCAACCGCAACAACAGCAACAGCAGCAGCAGCAGCAACAAGGTCAGTCTATGATGATTGCAAATTATCACCACGTGCATGATGCCACTAGATGATCGATGTTTGTATAACTTCGATATGTATGCTCGAATCTAGTATTTAAACGTATCAACCTTTGTATTTGCGTAATGTAATACCCCTACTTTACTCATTCCACCGTTTATCTATTGTTTCTTGGACTATGAATTGTTTTGTCTTTTTTCCTATAACCAATGAATGAAATAAATTTGGATTATGTTTGGTCGTATATACCTTAGATTATGAATATGTTAAGGCCTCTTCGTATACCAGAATTGGATCTTAGATGACACACACACATATATATATATATATATATATATATATATATATATATATATATATATACGTGTTGTAAAATTCAACCCGAATGTTCGAATATAGAATTCTTAGTCCAAAGCTCGAGAATGATCGAAACGTCTATTAACTTAATATATTGAAAACTGTAACATTTGGGTTCTTGAACATTAAGTGATGTCATATGGCTACTAATTCAACATTTTTCTCTTATGTCATAATTATAATAAATTATTTAATTGTTAGGGTTTATACTATGCATGGACATATATACGCATAACGCTCGATTTCTGTCTCTCAAACGTGAAGTTGAATGTACAATTATTTTCCTGATAAAGAACGGCTATTTTCAGTTTCGTTTTTATACATATTGCCTAATCAATTTACGAATTTTCTGCATCTTCATGTCCCTTAATTTTACCTATGTTATGTGCTACTCACATGAGTGTTTCACCGTCAACTTTTTGTTCGTCAATTCCGCGGCATAGAATCTGTCAATGTATCATTTATAAGTATTAAACTATCGAAATGACCCATGTTAGCGTTTGATCCTGTGCTAAAACTTTGATGCAGATACTTTTAAAGCCCTTGAATAGCGGTTTAGAGGTACTAAACCGTTAGAATAGTTGACAACGAAAATGTTTATGGGTTAGATGTTTCTTTAGTCTTGTCATGACGATTGATCACGATTTTTATCAGTGTGCACTTTATTATTTTTATATTTTTCCGAATTTTGATCTACGACTAAACATGATTATGCGGAGAGAATGTTGCACAAAATACAAGTTTTAAAAGTAAATCTAAAACGGATCTATAATTACAAAATGACAAGATAAGATCATATTTTCAATTATTGATGACAGCTAATCTTGTGACACAAATTTCTCATTCGCCGACGTCGATTTGACAATTTTTGAATATAAAATTCATTGCTTCCATTCAAAGATATATTCAAAGCCAAACTGTAATTATATTTGAAACTCCCCCTACGAATTTGAAATTACAATGGCAATAGCGAACTCTAGAAAATTTACTATGCGACAAAAATATATGTAACATGGAATAGTGTGTTTTGACCAAAAAAAAGAAAAGAATAGTGTGTTTACAAAAAAACAAAATTGTGTTAAATATTTGATGTACACGAAATAGTTACCAGGCCGTGCAACGTTTTAACTCGAAACAATCAATCGAACGGTTAAGATTAAAAGGATACGATAAAATGCTATCTTCTTACGCCACGTGTCAATCTCTGTTTTGTGGTCCCCATTTCTTTGCAACGAATTAAATCGTGTGGACTCGTTTCCTCGATATCTGCTCTGGCAAACAAGATTACTACACGTGTACAGACGAAATTTATGCGTCCGTACGAGGTAGGCTTTGTAGCTATAAGAAATAGCATTGAATTTTCTTGGCGTTTTTCATTGCTTTATTTAGCAAAAACTGTGGATTTTATGATTTTTATCTATTTGGGAGGGTCTTTGATTATTATGTCAGAGTTTTGCACGTTTTAACAGAGTCGTTGTTGACCACATTTTCTCATGGGAACTTCAAAATTTGTGGTTAAAAAACCAACAAGAAAAATAGTTGGTAAAAATGATTATTAGGCGAATTTTTGGTTATAGCCTAGATTCATTTTTGTAGTTGTTGTTTGAAATATTGACAATGATATAAATCCATATAACAAAATTTGAAAGACTTGGTAGAGTGAACTTGCTTTGTTCACTGTTTTAGTTCGGGTGGTCTCTTTTTTCAATTAAGTTAGTGGTGTCATGGTTCAATTCGTACTCACAAGACACGAAGGGAATTTGTGATAGAAGTCTTGATTTGCCACCGTTGACGACTCTTCGTTGGATTCTTTTTGAAAAGTTTATAGTATAACGGTTATTGCCAATTTAAACCAGCTTGTTCCGGACTTGTTTAGCTCAGCATTCTACCTTAGAAAGAACATTTTTCATCAGTATCACTTCGTCATTTTCACTTGCTTCGGTTTTTTGTTGCGTGTGACGGATTAAAATTTTTATTGCTTTATGTTTTTAATTTTTTTTGCCATACAATCATATACTCTAGGTTTATAATGTGAATGGTAATCCTAAATTGTTTTAATTTCAATGAAATATTTACATATTTAGAATATAAAAATAAAAAATAAAATTGAAAGACTTTACGCCACTGTGAATTTGCTGTGTACCAATGCACAAGACATCATTTTTTCTATTGGTCTTCTTCTATTGGTTTAGTTTGGTCTGGTTTAGGAACCATTGGTTAAGAATTGATTTTGCGAATAGACTAATGGGCTCGGCCCATATAATTTAAGCCCATTTATTAAATTTTCCGATTTAAAATAATTAAACGAGAAAATAAAAAACAAAATTTGTTCTTTCGCTGAATTCTGAAACTTTCCGATTTGCGATTTCGATCTCCGATGTCAATTCCACCGTCTTCAGGTTCTTCTTCATCATCTTCATCGTCTCAGTACACTTACACAGCGAATTCTTCCTATTACGCGCCTTACCAGCCTCCACAGCCTTACGCAGGAGCACCGTCTCCTGCTCCAACCCCGTCGGTAGTACCCATTCCCGGAGCCACCCTCTATCAGCAGCCTGTTGGTCCGGTTCCTGCCGTCTACGCTTATCCTCAGTACCAACAGGTTATTGGGTTTTAAAAAATCTAGAGTATTGATTCATATTGTTTTGCGTAATTGTGATTTGAGGTTCGAATTAGGGTTTTGAATTTAGGGGTTTTTAGTGTAGTTGGTGTAGATGTTTCCTTTGTCACTGAATCTTGGCTTTTCATGAGTTAAAGCTTTGATCTTTGGATTTGTTTTAGTTGTTTTGTGTTTTTTGTTTTTTGCTATGTTTATGGTTAAGTACTTAAGGTAGCGTTTTGTGTGTATACATGTTGATTGATTTGGTTTGTATTTGTTGGCAGGCACATCAATTGTTCCAGAGAGATGCGCAGACCATTACACCAGAAGCTCTTGAGAGTGTGAAAGCTGCATTGGCTAATAGCGAAACCGAACACAAAGCGGAAACTAAAAAGAGAGCCGTTCCTCGTAAAGCTGCTGGACAGTCTTGGGAAGATCCTACTCTTTCAGAGTGGCCAGAAAGTAAGTACTGATCTTTTTTTTATTTCCGTTGAGTTTGCTTATTGCTCGTTTAGTTTATAGATTGTATTATAGTTGTTTAGAGATAAGCTTTTGGTATGTTTTTTGCTCTTCTGTTAAAATGGACTTCTTAATAAGTTTCTGTTCTATGTTTGTTAGATGATTATCGCCTGTTCTGTGGTGATCTTGGGAATGAGGTGAATGATGATGTTCTTTCCAAGGCGTTTACTCGTTTCCCTACCTTCAATATGGCCAAGGTCAGTGTGTATATCTCTCCTCCTTTGGGTTTTTGTGATGATTCATACATGGATTCCTATGAACATTTATCTGAGCAATTAGCTGTCTGACTGTAGTGTTATTCACTCCTGCTGCTTAGAATATTCCGAAGCTGTAGTGCTTATAGAACATGGTTGACCTTAGAATCATAGGGAACATTCCATGCTTGAATTACAGAGAGAGTTATCAGTGTAAATTATTTGGTCAAGGCTTCTATGGACAACTAGAAATTAGAGTTATGATTTCGCGGCAGTGTCTTTTTCCTTTCATTTTTCTCACGATGTAAATATGTTTATACCCTAGGAGCAGGGAATTTGTTATTATGAAGCATAGCTGCAGCCTGTAGTTGATATATTCTTATAACAATCACTAGATTTGTCGCATTGATCTTTTCAGTTTGCATTGCCATGTGGTTTCTTACTTGCCTGTTTCTTTGAGGTTTGTTTTTGAATACATCCTTATCTTACCATGGCAGGTAATCAGAGATAAGCGGACTGGTAAAACTAAGGGGTATGGCTTTGTGAGTTTCTCAAATCCTGCTGATCTAGCCGCAGCTCTAAAAGAAATGAATGGTAAGTATCTGATTTTTAGTATTCTGTTTCAGAACATGTTATTTGATTCTGTTCATAAGTCTCATTGATTTTCATATGAATACACACAGGTAAGTATGTTGGAAACCGTCCGATAAAACTACGAAAGAGCAGCTGGAAAGAGAGAACTGACCAGGAGGCTGCGGAAAGACAAAAGGCAAGTGTACATATTCCATTCTTTTTGATAGATTTGAGTTTTTTACAGAGAAAAAGTTGCTAACATTTTGGTTGTATCTTTGAATGCAGCATTTCAGCAACAAGAAACAGAAGACAGTGAAGAAGAGTATTCTTCACAAATGAGTAAAGAAGAAAGCAGTGAGAAAAGTTTGTATTTTCTACTTTTTTTGTCTTCATTTGCTTATCTACTACATGAAAGTAGAATTCACAGCGTTCTTCAAAAAGAAATAATTTTATATATTTCTTTAATTTTCAAGGTTATTACAATGTAAATTGTTATTTGTACTAGTATTATTTTACTTCTTAGTACTTTGTTTTACTGCAGCATTTCATACAAGAAACTGGTCAATTTTTATCTTGTATGAATCACACAGTTTTTATATTAGAATACTGACCAATAAGTACGTAATTATGAGGTGGAACAAAAACAATGACGCAAACACAAATTAATTAGCAATTGTGTTTTTTACGATTAAAAATAGTATTACAGGAGTATTACTTTTAAGACAATATGTTTTCTTGCTAATCAAAGAAACAGTTCATCCATGGTTTAGTCCACAACAACAAAGTCCAGTAATACATTGTCCATCCACGTAACCGTATGCCATACAGTCCTTATTGCATCTGTGAGGTCCAAAAGCTCCAGAGTCACTCGTACATTGATTAAAACATTGGTATGTCTTTGATATTTTCATTTCTGCACATAAACACACACATTAATCTCATTATGTATCTATAGTGAAATAACAGTTTTTAAAATCAAAATCAGTTTAGCAAAAAGAAAAGAAAAAATTGAAAAATCAATGTTCATGGATATTTATCAATGATTTATATTGCTTTTGATATAATTTAGTTAATACCAAACAAGAAAAAACGTATATATATACCTGAGCCGATAACGTTTTGGTTAGAAATTGAAACAACCAATATGACTACAAGGAAAAAAGTCATTAGTATTTTTGTGAAACTCATTTGTTTTCGTTTTTTGTTCTTGGTAGAAAGTATATTGAAGAAAACAAGATGATTTGCAAATTTCAGAACTTGAATTAGCCTTATTTATAGATCTTTCAGTCTTGGAATTCAACTCATAAATCCCATTATTTGATATGCCAACTAATCTCAATATTTTGTTACCATAAATAGTTCTTTCAAATTTGTCAACATTATATTTTGGGTAATAATAATTTTAGCAAAAAATTGTTAGCATATATACATATTGGTTTGACCACGTATTATTTCACGTAAAAAAATCTTAACTTTTTTGCTATAATTAGCCTTTCATATTTAACAAAGTAGATAGGGACATGGATTTCCCTTGTGATGCCTTTGTTTCTTGCAACAACCTCCACTTGAACTAAAGTGAATCATGTTTTATTATTGTGTAAGCATATCTTGTGGGCCTTATCATCCAGTGATTTGCATTAGTTCATTTGTGGGCCTTATCATCCTAAGGTATTTTTACAAAGAAAGCAAAAGACCATTTGTTTCTGTACGGAGTATAACTTCTAGCACAAACACTCCAAGACGAAAGAAACTACTCCCCTTCTGGTACATGTACTACACCATTTTAGAAACTCATATTATTCTACTGGTCTGGCATATGGCTTCACATAGTTTTCGTGATAATTTAATCTGATGTACTATCAATCTTACTGCTTAATATATATTACAAACCAGTTTGGTCCACGATGTTTATAAAAAAAATAAGTAAAACATAAGCAAAATATTTGTTCTTCTTTTGATTATTGTGCTTAAGTGGTTACTAATCATAATCAAAACGTCAGATTAGTAATTAATTCTAGCCCTACAAAACTGAGTATGACACGTATCAGCCAAACCCAACAAAGCATTTAACTGTATCAACTAGTTTTGCAGAAAATCAAATGGAAAACAAAAATGAATATCGTATTATTATCACATGTTTATCAACCAAATACCACATGTTTTATCCATTAGTAATGACAATTTATATGTATTTTTTTATAGTTAATTGTTTTAAGTCAATATATTTTTTAATTATTATCATGGATATATTAGTTTTTTTATAAGTAAGAAGAGTTAGTTTTCAAAATATCAAACGTAAACAGGATACTTAGCAAAAAATCTACTTAGGCTGCGATTAGAAATTGCAAATTAATACGATAACTTGGAGTTAAAAACAAGAGATTGATATGATACATGTGCTATCTCTTAAATGTGTCATAAACAGAGAGATGCGTATAACAGCACCGGCTGTTATGGCACCCACTATGATGAATTTGTCCATATAAGCCGGACGATCGCATTAGAGGTTGCGATTGACCGCACATCTACACTTGAAGGCATCCAACTAGACATAACACTCCAAATGTGGAAGGTAAGTAAGTCATGCGATTACTATTTAAACATATTTAAATATAAATTTTACGCTAACAAATACATATCCAAATGTAGGATCGGATTTCCAGAAATTGGTGGTTGGGTTTTGGCCTCGACGTTGAGCCAGTTGGTTACTGGCCACCTGAGATATTTACACTCTTGTCAGGCCATGCTAGAGCCGTTCACTGGGGAGGTGAAGTGTTGTACATAAACAACTCTGGCCAAAACATGGAACTTCATATGGGTTCTGGAGAATTTGCGGATAAGGGATTTAGAAGATCCGCTTATTTCTGCAACATGAAAGTGGCTGAGGACAACGATATATTTCTACCAGTTCTGGAGTTTCACACCCAGGAGACGGATCCTGACTATTATACTGTCAAGAAACACGAAAACATCAACTGCGGAAGTCATTTCTACTTCGGCGGTCCAAGGTCACAATATTCTGAAGCTGTTCGTGTTATCGTCTATTATTCCTTGTTTTTCTTGCATGTTATCTTATTCTTGTACACCATTAAGAAACGGGAAAATAGAGATTGTGGACAACACTTCTACTTTCGCGGTCCTTGAGCCTCAACGTTTCAGAGTTGTTCACGGAACTGTGACTTACTCTTCAGTTTTACGGTTTGTTATGTGTGTTTAGGGTCTTGTTTTTTTTGACATATTGTGTGTGTTAGTAAAAAAATATGTTTGTTTTACTTTCTTTTGATTTTGTTTTGTAAAGTACTGTGGCAAATTGCAAAAACAAGCATTTGTAAAGATTATCCAAAAAAAAATGTTTTCTTATTAGAAGGGCCAAAATCGATGTTGTTTTTGCTAGAGGTATTAATGGGATTCAACGATCACTTAACAATCAATGAACCTGACTACAATTGAATCCGATTGGAATAATATTTATGCTCAATATTTATATTTTCTAAACTATAATTGAACAAATTTTTGGATAAATGGAAATATGTTTTTCAAGAGAAAATAATTGATAGACAAAAGATAATCAATCTTTGGGTTGATTTATGATTACGGGCTTATTTATTGGGCTGATTATAACTATGGGCCTGTTTTTTAACCCAACAATTTTTTGCAGAAGTATCCAACGGGAATGAAAAAACCTAAGTAAAAAATATCAGCGCCGTGGCAGGTTAGGCATTTGGCCAGGATAAGTTGTCCAAGTGGTACGGTTCCGGTTAGACGATTGACGCATTCTGCATCGTTCCTTAGTAAAACTCATCTTGGAATCGGAAGTGTCGGCAGCAGCAGCCCAACTAAGGGACACATGATATGAAGTTTTAGTATTGTTATTGTTTTCAAAAATTTATATGAATAATGTTAGTATTGTTATTGTTTGTTTTTGCTAAATTATTGTTATTGTTTTTAAAAAACCTAAAGTAACAAAACAAATTCACTATTGTACGTTTGTATTGTTATTGTTCTAAAAATCTAAAGTAACAAAAAAAATTGGTTGGTACAACAAGCAGTCACTTTCGTCGAGAACCTATGCAACATTTACGGGACACGTACAATGCTGAAGTTTCCAACATTTCGCCCAAACTGTTAAATAGTAGTACTACTAGATTTTGCTCTTTTTCTTCTCCATTTGCTTTCCTTCTTCTGCTTTCTAGCATACGTATTATATTATCTCTAGTACTGTGTCCTTTTGCCCCTTGATTCAATATATATCGGATAGCAACATTTAGACTTTGTTGAGGCATAGAACTCGACATTGCTATGTTTTCAAAAACAAAAAATTCGACATTGCTTCACTCATCTTAACAGATATGATGTTCTTTACGATCTCACCTCCGGCGAAAAAGAACTCACCACCGGCCAATAGCTCTCCTCCGGCGAACAAGTTCTCACCTCCGGCGTACTATTTGACATCATAACCCTTTTATGCCACTAAAAACCTCCTTACAAGTATGTTTTTGTTTCATAAATATAAATTTTTCTATTGAAAAACAACCTTTTTTACTATAGAAAATGTTGGTTAATTTGTTCATAATCATTTTTTTTTTAATAATTAAGCAAGTAATCAAAATGGTTTCATGTGACCAAATAAAAGTCATTACATTTAGAGTATTTGGGTAGGTTTTTAGATTTAGTTATTTTGGTTATTGATGCCAATTACCAAAAAAGATAAACAAAATAAGCACAACATAGAGGAAATATAAGTAAATCTTAAGCAAAATATAAGCAATAGAAGAATTTTGTTTTTATCCATATTGCTTCATCTTCACTGTTTATCTGACTTTGTTCATAAAAACAAAATCGCGTGGTTTTCAAATTGCCAAAAATTACCAGTTTACTGAAAAGACACAATTTCAGTATGAAATTTGGCCAACTTTTTTACTAAAGATTAACTACACAAATATATTGGAAATTGTATATTTGACCAATAAATAACTTAATTGCTATTTGTTTTTCGAAAGTGTTTAAATGTTTTGACCAACATAAGACATTTTTCTAATCATAATCTAAATTATAAAATTACAATAAAACTTAAAAAAAAAAATGAATAACTAAGTTATACAAATTTTGCAGATGAATGCTTATAACCACACTGGAGGTTACAATGTCCTCAACGACGGATTTGTCCCAATCAGCCTAACTATCGCTATAGAAGCAGCGATTATTCGAACATCTACATTTAACGGGACCCAATTGGATATAACGCTGCAGATATGGAAGGTAAACAAGCAACGTCTGAGATATGAAATTTGAAATTTGTCCATATAATTAGCCTTTCATATTTGTTAACGTGCAAACTCAAATTTGTATAAATATATATGAACATTTCTTTGTATATCATTTTTCGACAAATTGGTTTCAGTAACGTCTTTTAACAAAATCTGCGTCGCTTGGTCAAAGATAATTTACTGTATATATCAAATTTTTACAGCAATTAATTATGATTTTAAACCATATATAATTCAAAAACAAAAATCTGAAATAGATTATACATATAACATTTGACATCATAACCCTTTGTACCACATCATCATGCCACTAAAAGCTTAAAAATTTGCGTTTGTTTCATAACCATATAGAAAAGATAAATAAAATTAGCAAAACATAAGTAAAACTTCGATAAAATATAAGCAAAAGAAGAATTTCATTTTGTTATAACAATGATTTTCTGATGCAATTTGTGATCGTAAGGCTCGGATTGTTAACTCTAAAGGGTTGCAGCATTAATTCCCGTGTTATCAATTAACGTAAGTAAAAATCTGTAATTTTTTTATTATAGACTTATAATTTATATTGTTGGTTGTATATATGTCTACGTTTTACAAGTTGAATCTATAGAAGATAAAACGGAATTTTTATTTTTTTCCCAAATAAATTCGGTAAGTTTGAATATCCTCTGTTACTATTGGTACTGTTCTACATTCTAATTAGGTACATTGGGGAAACTTTTAATAATTGTATTAGTGAGTGTCAGAAATCAGTCTAGTGACTTGTGAAATAAATCTACCTAATATGAGACCCTTTGTTAGGCCTACCCTTTGTCTTTACTGCTATCTAAGCCTTCAATTTGGTTCGGGAGAGGAAGGCCTTATGGAGAGAATTACTCACACTACACCAAATAAACAGTTTGAGTGGTGTACCTTGGGTTATTACTGGAGGTGATTTTAATAAAATATTGCATCCTGCAGAGCATCCAGGAACAAAATTCAATCATCTAACTAGCCATATGGTGGATCATCAGCTAGGGGTCTTCGACTTTCGGTTTAGAGGTCCTTCTCACACATGGTCAAACAAAACACCGAGTGGTCCAGTCACAAAAAAGTTAGACAGGCTATTGGTGAATAACATTTGGTTATCTGAATTCCCAAATAGTTTGGCTCCCGAGATCTCTGACCATGCTCCTTGCTCTCTTGATCTGGCCATTCCTCTTCCTTTGGCAGGAACTAAGCCATTCAAATTTTTTAACTTCCTCACTAGACATCCATCTTTTCTCCACATTGTGAAAACTGCTTGGGGTCTAGCTGGCTCTGTGAGTTTTGATCTCAGCTCCTACTGTTTCAAACTGAAAGAGATAAAGAGGTGTTTAAAAACTTTAAACAAGGAAAACTTCTCTGATATTTAGACTAGAGTGGAAGAGGTTCACCAACAGCTCCAATCTGCTCAACTGCATGCCCTAAATCACCCTTCAGAGGTATAATTTCAATCGGAAATATCAATGCAAAGTGGACCTTCCTGCGGAGTATTGAAGAAGATTTTTTCAAACAAAGGTCCAGAATAAATTGGCTTGAGAATGGATATCAGAATACCTCATTATCTTCATCAAACCATGGAAATGAGGAACTCTTACAACGCCATAAGATCTTTCCTATCTGAGAATGGTATTGATGTTTCAGATCCACTGGAAATGCGCTATCTAGCTTTGAGGCACTTCCAATCTATACTTTCTCCTAATGATCTGCCTCCCTTGAACCTGAGTATAACCTGGTTTCAGAATCTTACTCCTTTCAGGTGTCATATGTCATTATGTACTAGAAATGAGGAAATCACAAGAGTTATCATGAAACTAAACCCCAATAAGGCTCCAGGTCCAGATGGACTTACTTCTGGGTTTTTTAAAGAGGCTTGGCCAGTAGTTGGAAATGAACTGCTTCCAAGTTGCTGGTAAGGAGACTAAAGCCATTGCTTCCGGATTTCATCCTTCCTAATCAAACTGCTTTAGTCAAAGGAAGATTACTTGTGGAAAATACAGTATTAGCAACAGAAATCGTACAAGAGTATCACAAGGATAGGAATCCTAAGAGAATGACTATTAAGGTGGACTTTGCAAAAGGCTTTGACACGATCAGATGGGATTTCTTATTGGCTTTACTAAGAGGGATTCAAGTTCCAGAAAACTACATCAGATGGATTTAAGCTTGCATGTGTAATACGGCTTTCTCTATTGGCTACAACGGGAGGGTTCATGGTTTTTTTCAAAGGGAAAAGAGCTCTAAGACAAGGAGATCATTTCTCTTCATTACTTCTAAACAAGGGTGCAGAGGATGGAAGTTTCTCTTATCATTTCAAATGTGAGAAATCAAAGTTAACACACCTGTGCTTTTGCAGATGATCTACTGATCTTTATTGAGGGCAATCTGAAATCGGTGCAGGCTGTTTTGAACATCTTGAATGAGTTTAAAGACAAATCTGGTCTGGTTATTAGCATCCCAAAAACATGTTTCTTCACTTCTGGTCATACCCCTGCTGAACTTATTTTCTATATATTATACATGTTTAACAACATTTGGATATGATATTTGTAAAATCATGTCTTAAGGATTTTAAAATCTTCTGTTATTCAATAGAAGATTTCAAATCTATAATTAAAATCCACTGTTATTCAACTTTAAAAGATTTTGAAAGTGCTTGATTTTTAATGGATTTAAAATCACTTGAGGATGAAGTTTAGTGAACAAATATTTAAAAATCAAATCTCAATGATACTGCAGAGATTTTTAGAATCCACCCAAATAAACTCCGTTTAAAATTTCAAAGATTTTAAAGCTTATGGAATTGATTTCAAATCATTCATCCAATAACACCCCCTTAAGAAAACCAGATTTGTTTGGATTTGAATTTATATAAAATATAAAATATAAATATAAATTTGGATTCGGATTATTTGGATTAGTTTTCAGATAACTGAAAAACCCAAATAAAATCCAAATGTTGTTAAACATGTATAATATATATATATATATAACTTAATATAAATGTAAAATTACATACATTAAAAGTAATAATTTACTAGTAATTTTGTAATTATATACAAAAAGTTATATACAAAATAGACACTTTTCAAAGATGAAGCACTTTTGATCTTATTTTGCAACTTTTGTGACAAAATTGTCCTTATTTTTATCTACTCTTTTCTTCTCATTTTTTTATTAAAAAATATGATTTTAAATCTCTCTTTTCTATCTCCTCTCCTCTTGTCTTCTTCTTCCTTCAATCTGAATTTTTTTATTTACTGAAACTATAAGTAAAAACAATTTTCAATGGTCAATGTTAAATGGTCAAATATTAGTGTCATGGATATGAGTATTGATGAGTCCATATTTTGATGGGGTAAAGAAATGTTGTATAAAATTGATTTTTATGGTCATCTTTTATGGATGTAGAAGATCAAATGATTTCGTAAAAAACCTTAGTATGGATGAATGTGGATTCGAAAATGAGGAAGTTTAGCAGTGAAATTTTTTGTTGACCATTTAATATTGACCATATAGTTGTTGTTGTATGGATCATTTACTAACCAAAACATACGGCCATAACTATATGGTCAATATTAAATGGTCAACAAAAAAAATTCACATATCTGAATAAAAGAGAAATTTAAGAAGAAGTGTAGACCAGTCAAAACGAACATACAAAATCCCCAAGAACATATAAAAACGTTGAGATCTTATACCCAGTAGTTTTTCATGGGTCAAAGTAAGGTTTACATTTTCTTCATCAAATTCCAATCATAAAAAATTTGTCCATTAGAAAATTTGTCCCTTGTTAGT
This sequence comes from Arabis alpina, assembly GCA_900128785.1. NCBI lineage: Eukaryota > Viridiplantae > Streptophyta > Magnoliopsida > Brassicales > Brassicaceae > Arabis > Arabis alpina. Next base: position 2,118,048 of record LT669790.1, on the reverse strand, counting down.
TTAATTGATAATCCTCTTTTCTTGATTTACAAAAATCGAAAATCCATATAATAATTAGAAGAAGAAACGAGATTATGTAGAAGAAGATGAGAAAAAGACAAAAAGACAAAAGTTTATATTTTTAAGATAATGAATTTATTGTTATTCTAGAAAAAAAAAAGTAAAGGTTTTAAAAAAAGAAATAAAAGAAAAAGGATAAAGATGTCTTTGTACATCAAGAAAGTGTCTCACTTTTTGAAAGTGTCTATATTGTATAATACTTCAAATAAAGTGGCTATATTGGTAATAATTCTAATCATTTATTTTATTTTAAAGTTCATATATTAAGAATAATGTTTTGAGTTTTATTTTGGAATTTTATGAAATTATTTTATTTAGTAAATTTGACTTAAGAATGTGTTTTAGATGTTATTATCATTTTTTTAATAATTCAAAATAAATTCCAAAATCTAAATAATCTAATTAAGATTATATTCAAATCTGATTCTTCTTGTATAATATGATTAATTTCAACTAGCTTACTTATAAATTTTCCGGATTGTACATGTACTCTAAAAATTGCAAACTTAATCACATTAGTTATATAAATATATATGAAAATTGTTCGGAAAGAACATAATGTTTCGAAAGAGAATTCTTGAATTTGAGAAACATTACACTGAAGTAATATTATAGACAAACATTATACACAAAGAATCACAAAATTGATATCAATGTAATCAAATACAGTATAATATGAATTATACGACACAAAATTCACGTGTGACATGGGACATTCCCTAGTATTTATAGTTATTGCATTTATAAATTTTTTAAAATAGATTAATTTTAGTGGATTTTGATTAATCAAAAATTTGAAAGCCATATTTCGACCAAGACGTTTTCGGGATTTTAAATTTTATATAAATAATAATAAATATGTACTGTTTTTAGACTTTTTTTTATCCGGTTTCACCATTCAAACAATCATTGTGCACCGCTTGATACGCATTTGTACCGTTTGATATGCTCTATACGCAACTGTACCGCTCCATATGCATTTGTTCCGCTTGGTCCGTACCGCATGATATGCTTTTTCCATTCTGACCCTTAATTTTTAAAACTTATATTTTCTAAAATTTAAAATTAGAACATTATAAATAAACAGAAAACATCAAATAACAAAGATTTGTAGACCATGCCATTTTTATTTTGTTGCATTCATTTGACTTTTAAACTCGATATTGGAAAATACTTTAGAATTGCCAAATATCTAAAAGTGTATTTAATTTTGACAACAACATCGCAAAGGATCGTTAGGAGAACGACGGCCGCATTTCCCAAAGGCATGGTAACCAGCCATAAAACAATCATGTTGACATTCAAACCATCCGTATGTATCCGTACATAGAGTCTTGCAATGGTCATATGAGAAATTTTCAATCTCTGCACCTACACAAACAAACATTTAAAATAATTAAACTGTAATCGACATAAACATATAGTACGTCAGTACGTGTCTCTATATAGCGTTATAACATACCAATAAAAAATAGTTATATAACATGCCCAAATGATTGGCTTTTCACGAAACTTTTGGATGCATGTTTATATTCTCCCGAAACTATTTGAATGCAATCAAACTCTTGATTTGTTTTGTAAAACAAAAAATCTCAAAAATATTTATATAATGCAATCAAAGTTAAAAAAAACCTTTGAATGCACACAAATTCATGAGCATTACAATTTTTACATGTTTATTTATTGTTTTTTCAGATGATCACCGTACTAGTTAAAAAAAAACTAAATCATTTAGACCAAAAAAAAAAAACTAAATATACCTGAGACAAAAACGTTATGGTTGGACAATGAAACTGCTAATATGACAACGTAAACAAAAGCTACCATGGTTTTTGTAATACCCATAGTAATTTTTTCTCTATGAAAGCTATTGAGAGAAATGGAGATATTTCTAGTGTTCTGGATCTTAAATAAGAAAGGCCTATTTATTTAACTTTTGGTCTTGGGATTTTATTTACTATTTAATGATTTTCCATATGTGCGAGTAAGAATTCTATTTTTAGCAAATAATCCATTGACATTTATTTTAATTTTGGTAAGTTTCTTCTGTCCCCCCCATTACACGTTTTCTATTAAAATTTAATATGGATAGAGCAAATCAAAGTGCAGTTAATTTTTTTAATCAAGTCTGATACTTGTGGATTTGGTCAAAGAGAAATTCTTGTATATATATTATGATCAACCAATATAATATATCAACTTAAATGCAGAATTTTATTGCATAATTCCATATTGGAAAAATTTGTAATTAAAAGCACTATAAGGTTGTAACGTTGACTCTTTTTATATAACTTTTGGTCTTGGGATTTTATTTACTATTAATTGATTTTCCATATGTGCGGGTAGGCATGACCAAAATCTAACCGTAACCGTATTTCGGACCGTAACCGTATCGTTTTAAACCGTAACCAAACCGTAACCGTATTAAACGGTTGAAATACCGTAACCGTAACCGTAAAAGTTGATTAGTTATGGTTAAACCGTAATCGTTAACCGTAACCGTTATTTAACCGTAACCATATTAAAACCGTCGGTTAACCGTAAGGTTAAAATTTTAACCGTAACCATTTTAAAATAAAAATAAATTATGTATAATCAATATTTATCGAGTCTAATTTTATAATATTTAATTAAAAAAAATTAAATGAGTAATAACTAAATATTAAAACTGAATGTGATAAATTGATTATTTTCTAACTAATATAAATAATATTAAAATACATCAAATTTACAATAAAAATAAATAAGATTAGAAAAACTATTAATTGTAACAAAAAAAGATCGTGGTAATAAAGTTATGCCTATAAACATGGCATCTAACTAATTTGATGAGAAAATTGTGAATTATGTTATATTTTAGTTAAACTCAATCCTATAAACATGTCATCTAACTAATTTGATGAGAAATTTGTGAATTATGTTATATTTTAGTTAAACTCAAAGATTTACTTAAGTTTGAAATAAAATATGGTCGTTTACGTTACACAATATAAATGATTTTGAATAATTGACTTTGTTAAGATAAATTAGTTGTCGTTTGTTTTAGAATTTTAGTACCATTTCCCACGATTGCACGACCATGACTTTTTAAAATATATTTTCCATAATATTATTGTTTAAATATTTCTTTTTAAAAAGTTACATAGTTATATAATTATAACCTAAATATTAACCGTATCTAACCGTAACCGTACCGTATATAACCGTAACCGTTTCAACCGTAACCGTTTTAACCGTATATTAAATGGTTAAGGTTAAGGTTAAAAGAAATTACTAACCGTAACCGGTGGTTAATAAACCGTAACCGCAATAACTGTAACCGTGGTCATGCCTATGTGCGGGTAAGAATTCTATTTTTGGTAAAACTTCATTGACATTATTATTATTACTAGGTGAATACCCGCGCGATGCGCGGGTTTAGTTTTACAATTTGTGTATAATTAACAAAATTATAATATAGGAGTGAAAATGAAAATGTGGAAAACAAACTGAAAAAACAATGCCATTTCTTTTTCTACACACAAACAATAACATTGATGCGGATTCTATTCCAGGTTTGGTGTAATGGAAAGCTAAAAACAATTCGATAATAATTCATTGTTTATGATGACAAAAAAAGCATACATTGTTGATTCAGTATTGACTTCATTATAACAAAAGAAACAAAAGTACACCTGTGTTCTTAGTACTAACAGCAAAAGTATGAGCACAGTGTGTACATATACAATATAATAATTTAATTTCCAAAAATATAGTTGTAAATAACCATAAGATAAGTAAATGTAAGTTCAATCATTTTTATAGTACAATGTCTATACACAATATTTGAAAGCCCATATGAAGTTAAACAGATTAAACAACAATAGAGATTTAAGCTATATGAATAACTTGGTGATGGAATTTGAGTTTCACTTCCCAACACTAATCGTTCATGAAGTGCAGTGTTATAATTACCATTAGTTTACACTTCTCATGTTTAGTGATCTAGCTATAGAGGAATATGACCCATAGTTTCGATGTTGTTACTGCTATTTCCTTTCTGGATTCCAAAGTACGGTCTATAGTATCCCTGAGTTTGGAGTAAAATTATTAGAAAGTACATCAATTACTCTATAAACACACTTCGACTTTGCAATAATGTGATCTCTAGTACATGAATTGCATATAATCGACATATTAATTGACAATAGTCGACACAAATATTTTTTGGAATCGCTAAAGCTTTCAGTAACTTACACCCCGTCACATGAGCTCTGAAAACAACATTTGCTTGCAGCCGTGGCATCCCTTATAACTTCTTTGAATAACGGACAATTTAGCTTTAGCAATTGACATAGTTTTGGCTTCTGGGGTTCCTTTCATGGATTGTTCACTACTCTCCACCAGATAAATTTAGCAGAAAGAGCTATAGTTGAAGGTATTGCAAACAGACCTTTTGATAGAAATACTATAATTAAGTGATCTAAATGTAGATTGAAGATGCATATACAGATACATGAGAACCAATCTTGAACTTATTTGGCTTTTCACTGCAATATCAATGTCACTGCAAGCGGAAAATAGCTCAGAGGAGACTCTTCCCTTTAATCTTACACAAGCCAATTGATTCTTCCAATTAACTCATGTTTTGTATGGGTGAAGCTAAACAGATTCAACAACCCTAATATTCATTAGAATGCAATCACTCCAAATGAATTGCAAGAGGTCCGATAACGGAGCAGCTAAGACAAGCCATGATACACAGAATACTCAAACATAAATACAAAATCAGCTTCCAAATACTTGAAATCATGAATTACAAAATATCAAATCTGAAAGGAGTAAAAGGACAAAACTTCCATATGGTGACATTGATGCATGCTTCAACCAGCAACCTGTATCAAATGAAAAAGCACACAGAAACAGAAAAATAAAAGAAGAATTTGAGATTGTAGATTGAGAAAAAGAGATGGACCGAGAGTGGAGGCTAGGCATTACGGCGATGGATGATGGTGATAGGCGTGGAGACCACCGAACATGAAGATACTTGAGTTTTGACGAGCAAATATATTGAGATTACATAGGACATGAAGACAATCAGAAAAATGGGAGATATAAAGCGTAAATTCAAAACCTTTATGGCATATTGTTCTAGGAGAGAAAACTAAGACGAATAGATGAGATAAAGGGTTAAATTTCCATCTGAAACTTGTTCTGATGAGAATTATTCTCAAACCATGAAGCTAAATAATGATTACAAAGTTAGGGTAGCGATGAGAGGTGTCATCAAGAGACGCAAGAGGAAGACGATGAATTCATTATTCCCAAGTTATTAGAATAACCAAAATATTAAAGGCATATTAGTTGGAACTTGGAAGAATAGGAAGAGACAATGAATTTCAAAGGTTACTTCGAAACTGAAACTGAAACGTAGCAGATAAGAGAAAGGGAGACGACGGGATTTTGCGTTTTGAGGACACGTGGCAACGTAAGGAGTGATGATGTGTCAACTCCATGGAGAGTACTCAAGCCCTTTCATATAGTAGATTATTATTTGATAATTCAGATGATCGAGTTTAACAGACACTATAAGTGTCGAGTTAGGTAGTGGAAACGTTTATGGGGGAGGGGGGTGTATTCAAATCTCTAAATTACAGGTTGAATACACCCCCTTACCCCCTTACTTCCTAGCTAATTCCCGGGTCGACGGACCATGAGATCCGACAACTTCTCGGTTGGGAACCACTATACCACCACCAATGACATTATTTAAAATTTATAAGCATGTATCGTATCATACAACATCATTCGTATGTGGCTTTTAATATTTATACATATCATTAATTTAGAGCCAGTTCATGAAATCTATTAAATCCAAAAACAAGTTTTGTAATAGTCTAATATTTTTTCTGTTGCTATAATTAGCCTTTCATAGTCGTTAATGTGTAGTTAGGGTAAACTCAAATTTATATAAATATATTAACTGTACTTTATACATCCTTTTTTAACAAATTAGTGTCATATATTTATGGAATGTTTAGTATACTGTATATATGGTCAAAGGTCATAAAAAACAAACAAAATGGCATATACGGACAAATATTATTTTCTTGCTAATTATTACAAAATTATGGCAGATCTTGATTACTTACTGTCAATAATATATATATATATATACATATATTTAACATTTATTTTCATTTATATAAAATATATATTAAAATAAAAATAGACATATATCTATATATATCTGGTCAAATGTTATTTTCTTACTCAATAGTCAAACAATTTCTCGGTTTTCTTTTATTTGATATTCTAGAAAAAAAATGGGAAAATGGTAAAATCAAGACACATTGAAATGTGTTTTATCCCACAATACCTTTAAAGGAGCAGGTTTGTCCCACTAAGATTTCAATGTTTTTCAATACAAAATTGTCCTTTAATTTCGTTCAATATATATTGTTTTTGTATTTTAAAAATTAATTAAATAAGGAAATCTTTAATTACAATGATTATAAAAATAATATTTAAGGAAGCTGCAAGATATGGAGAATATTAAATCCTAGATTTATGACTTAAACTCTAATAAAATGACTTAAAACTTGGCAACTTAGTAATTATATAAAATGGATTTGGAGTTTGGTGAGATAACAAAGAAAAAGAACAAATAAATATACTTAATTACGAAGGAGTGCGAGAAAATAGAAATTATGGCAAATAAGTGAGGTCAACATCTATCTACAGTCTCACTCTTTTGCAATAATATACAACTTTGCATGTGGATTTAGAACCCTAAATAAAGCTCCGCAAATTTACATCTCTCATCGAATATATATACAAAACATTTTGTTTTGTTTTGTTAAAGTGTTATATATACAAAACATGTGTGGTGCTAACGATGTTAACCATTCCGTGATTTCATAACGCATGTCTCTACATCTGTTTCCTATGTTTTTTACTAGTCGAAGGTTATTGTATATCCAGAATAGTATAGTATTAAGTGTATATACACTTAGCTTTACTAGTCGACTAGTAAATACTATATTATCAATAACCTTTACTAAGTGGTTATTGTATATATACTTATTATACTAAAGCTAAGTGATATTCAGTAAGCTAAGTGATATTTATGCAAATAAGCAAAGTAACATTTAGTATAACGTTAGGTTAGTGTATATACACTTATTAAAGCTAAGTGGTGCGAACATATTTCAAGAAAAGCAATAACTTTTGTTGGATCAATTATAAGAAAAAGATTTGTAAGTCCAATATATCTAACATGATTCGTGGTAGTAATTAGGGTAAATAAACGAGGAGATGCAGCGTCAACATCCACCCACGCTCACTCTTTTGAAAAAATGCAACTTGCATGTCACTTTCTATTAGCCTATATATTAGTGGTTAAATGTAACAAGTTCAGAGTTTAAATGAAGATCATTTCCTTAATCTTCTTCATCCTCGGTTGATTCTCTCTCATCTAACACTTTCGAGCCGTATATAAAGCTCTGCATAATAACTTCTCTCATATGTTGCATGGAATCGGAAACGGATACGTGGAAGCGAAACGTTCGGAAGCGCGGAAGCGGTTTTTAAAAAAAAATTAAGAAGCGGGTACGTTTTGGAAGCGTAAAACGATATGTACACATTATATATAATATAAATATTTTTTAACATTCAAACTAAACTAAATTGATAAATCCAACTCTTAAAAGTATTAGGTAACTTAATTAAAAAAATAAACTGTAATGCTAAAATTAAGCATTTAGAACATCATATTCATTTTCGTTTTCATTTGCACTATCAAATAAAATTTCTTCCAACTATAGTTTGTCGAGGGAAAGAACTTCAAACATATATCTTCCGAGATTGGTCTCATTACATATAATATGAAATGTATCAAGTTTTTCTACGAGATTGCCGAGACATACATTGAAAGCTAGAAGAGTCCTTCTACGAGATTGTGAACGAAATCATAATCTTTGTTACGTACTTCTTAGTGATTAGGGATGTGAAGATTTGTATTTTTAGGTTTTTTTTCTATAAGTTATAAAAATATCAAAACCATCTTTAAGTTTTCTAATATTTAATTTTTAATGTATCTAAAATGGAAAAAAATTCATCGCGATTCCAAAATTGAATCAGACGCTTCCAAATTGGAATCATGCGTTTCCAAGACGCTTTCAAATTAGAATCAGGCGCTTCCAAAATGCTTCCAAAATGGTAATTTTTGGAATCGCGTTTCCACCACGATTCCAAGAGATTCCGAGAGATTCCGATTCCGAAACGTGAAACGTCATAAATTAGAGTTTCCATGCAACCTAGCTCTCATCACAACGTCGACCGTGAATCCAAAAATGTACATGTTTGGAATCAAAGGCATGATCTTTGCCTTAGTCTACTATTCTGTTGGTAAAACATTCCCTTATCCATTTTTTCTTCTGATATGGTTGCTAATTATATATAATTTAGTTTTAGTAATGAAGGGGATCCATCTAGCTAAATCAGACTCTATATTGATATAAGTTTTTGCGTAATTAATTCGTAAACAAACTGGACGGTAATTATATGTTTGGGGTTATTTGTTTGGGTTGATTGATAATTATGTTCCCGATTGTTTTTCATAACACCAAATAATAGCCATTACATTTACAGTATTTGGGTAGGTTTTTAGATTTAGTTATTTTGGTTATTGATGCCAATTACCAAAAAGATAAACAAAATAAGGAAAACATAAACACTACAAGAATTGGTCATCATAGTCACAAATTTTGTTACAATACTAATTTGTAACAAATATTAGCTACAAATAAATACAAATTTGCTACTAATTTAGTAAGTCAATAAAGTGTAACAAATTTGTAATTATTTGTGGGTAATTTGTTACACAGTTGCTACGAAAATAATATTGTAATTAATTTGCTTCAAATAGTTACGTAATAGCCGTAACAAATTTTGCTACAAATAAATTTAAAGATATATGTAGCAAAAGCTACCGTTTGCTCCAAAAAAATGTTGTGTCAAAATTATTTTAGTAAAAGCGAGACATAGTCACATTAAATATCGTAGCAATAGTTATACAGTGGTTATGAATTAAGGTTTTATCATTTTTATTTTATTTCTCAATTAACAATAGAAAATATAATAAATTATTGTTTCATGTCAAAATATAAAAATTATAGATAATGAAAAACTTATAAGTATTCGATTTTAAAGGTTTATGGTATAATTGAATTATTCATGTTTCTTGATTTAGGTGGTTTCATCGAATTTTTGTTCCTTATTAAGAGGTTGATGACATTTTTCCCATAAAGCAAAAAACATAAACTATTCAATCTAAACCTTCCATTTCTCCAAGTCATTTAAATCTAACGGTTAAGTTTGGGCTTATTCCTCCACGTCATCAATCCTCAACCTTTTGCTTTCCCATTGGTTTTATCGACAAACTCTCTATCTCTCTCTCTCTCTATCGAACCTTCGCCGATTTCTTCGTGACGATCTGGACATCTCAGCCACCGTATGGTGTCATCGCCGACTTCTCTCCTCACGGTTCGAGCTCAGATAAGCCCCTAAGCTCTACTGATTTCTTACTTTCCATTCAATTACTCGAATCCGAAGCTCAACCTTCTTCTGTCACCAGGGTAAACAACTCCGACGGCCCTTCAGGTAAGCTAGAGACCCATCTCTCTCATTCACGACAACTTTTTTGGCTTATCTCTCTGTTAAATTCCGAAACCCTAACTTTTAACTTATGAAATTTCACTTTCAATTGGGACTTCAAGTCCCAGGCAGTTAAAGAAGCTTATCTTCAGATTGTTACAAAGGTTAAATGCGAGAAGGAAGCCATGGAACTTCTTGATCAGTATCCCACTGTTTCACTGATTTTGATATTAAATAATAAGCAAGAAATTTTACTGCAATGTCGGTTTGTAAGAAGTTAAAGGTTGCAAAGATGGCTGGAACCCTTGAAGCTAAGTTGTTTCGGATGAATGATGGTTATAGGTTACGAAGATGATTGGACAAGAGTGGAACAACTTGTCCAAGAAACAGAAGGCTCTCTATGGTAAGGTGTGGCTCCATAGTCGTCAATATACATACACTTCTTTCTCTTAGAAAAGTATACTGATAGGTCTGCTATGGCTAATGGACATGTTAATTAGGTTGTGTCTATGAAGCCTGAGGATTCGACGAGTTCTCCTGACTCAATTTCAACCTTGAAGAGCATAGCCAAAAACAGTCCAGTCCCCTTGCTCAATGTAAGAGCCTTATCTTGTAAATTTCTTTGTTGTCATCTTATAGTTCGTTTCTTAGACCATGTGGATGAGTCAAGATAAACACGTTGATTCCTTCCTCTGTTATGAATGTACTGTGTTTGTAAATTTTAATGCTTTTTAGAGAGCCCTAACCCTTTCGACTCTCCTTGAGATTATTTTTATTGCATTAAGGTCCTAGTTTTATCTATCAAGTTTCAATGTTTTGTGTGACGTGTTCGTTGTAGATTCTTTGATAGCCCATGATAATTTGTTGTTCTTCTTCATTACCAGCTGAACTAGAAAAAACTGGTGTACCCAATGAAGCAGGTCACGAGTGGATCATCAAGAGAAGATTTTGCTGATGAAAACCATTGATGAAGAGAATGAAACCACCGGTTCCTTGAATTTAGAGGATGCAAAACAATCGGAGAAGATAATGATACAAATATCACGACCTATCATCCATACTATAGAAGTCAGGCTCTTAGAGTAGAAATTAGGCTTTAGAATTTAGTTGATTAGAATTTTAGAAATTTGGATTTGTGTATTGATTTGTTATGTTGAAAGATAGTTTCATTTTTATTGTTGTTCCATAGATTTTAAATATAATTGTATCATATATTACATAATATTCGTATTAATAAAACATATTCTTAATTATATTTACTTTTTTGATTAATTACATTGGTTTTGTAATTTGTTATAACAATTGTATCAGACTAGATTTGAAACATTTGAAGCCCATTTGTGGTAATTGGCAACGAAATATTTGTTGCAATTGGTGGGTTTTTTCCTTCAATGCTTTTGTGACATTTGTATCAAACTATTACAAATTATTTGTAGCTTTCTTTGTAACAAATTTGCTACAAAAACTCAATTGTTGCTATTTGATTCACTTTGCCACACCACTGTTCTGTAACATTTCGTAGCTAATTTCTCACAATTTGCTACACATTCAACATAGCGACGCGCGCATAGTTAGAGATATAATTTGTAGCAAAGTTGTAGCAACATTAATTTAGTTACAAATTCAGATTCATAGCCACACAAAAAATTGTAGCTATATTTACTTTTTCTTGTAGTGAAAGGAAATATCAGTAAAACTTAAGCAAATTATAAGCAAAAGAAGAATTTTGTTTTTATCCATATAACCATATTGCTTCTTCTCCACTGTTTCTATGACGTTGTTCATAAATATAAAATCTGCCAAAAATACCAGTTTCTTATAATAAAAAATCAGATTAGCATCGGCTTTGAGTTGATTTTTATAATGTACATTAAATAACTTAATCGGTATTTCCGAAAGTTTCTCAAATTATGTATATTTATTGCATAATTCAATTCGGTGTAAAACTTTGATTCGACTTCAATTTTAATACTGAAATAAAAGTAAGTATGATAAAAACAAAATCGCATTTCTAGATGATTCTTAGATAAAACACTTGGGACTCTTTTTTTTTTTTTTTTGAGAAAAAAACACTTGGGACTCTTTACTTCTAAAATTCAAATTCGATCACCTAGTTTTCAGAAACCCACGAACTTCAATGAGGAAGTTGTTGTTGAGGTTGTTGAACTTCAATTTCTTTAGTGTATCCTTGATTTACACTACATTTTTACGAGGTACGATTCAAAACATCTTCAAATATCTCATTTCATACAAGTCTTTTACTATACATTAACAATGGGCAGTAAATCTTTTCCGTTTGTTTGCAAAAATAGATTAGAGTTACCGAGAAAGGACAGAAATGAGATATTTATGGTGTAGAATCTACACTGCAGATGGAAGTTTTGGTTATGCATTAACCATGAAGTTCGAAACTCTCTGAATTCTAATTTCAGTGTCCTAAATCTTCATGTAAGTGACTAATCACCAGACGATGACCTTTTAAAATTATTCTTATTCCTGAAATAGTTATCATGTTATTGATGTGTTTTCAATATTTAAAAAGTTAAGACAGCTAGAACCTTCATAATATTGTGTTTATCATTTTATGAAGAGGGTTGTGCCATGCAAGCTCATGTTTTACCCTCTGTAATCTCTTTTTGCTAAAATATATACTTCCAAACATGATTGTTAAACATATTGCTTGAATTGTGTTGAGAGATCAAGTGAGTGGTGGGGCATTTCCATAAATGGTGGATCCATTCAGTACTGGAAGCTACGTACGTATATGGGTTTCTCAAATTGGTTAGCATTTTAAACTTGAGTTCAATCATTATACCAATTTAACTATGCTAATAACATGCTTTCTTTTAATAAGTGTATGTTGGCTGATAAATTCCGCATTCCAAAAGATTATAGGAAGATTGGCTTTCTTATTTAAAATAGCCAAAGAAAACGTTAGCATATATTTCACATACTGATTTCAATCACTATAATCTATTCCATTGACCATGTATTCTACCACATAATCTATATACTAGTATATGTATATGTAAAGTTACTGCTGACTTTTTTAGCCAAAAAAAGAAGTTACGGCTGATTCCGAGAAACATTCTTGTTTTGTCCTTAGTCATCAGCTTTTTCTTCTTTTCTTTTGTGAGTTTTGACTTCGTCTTATATTTCATTTTTGTCCTTTTCTATCTCGATCGAAACTTAACTTTTAAAATGTAGTCAATCTGTGAGGTTAAAAAAATTTACTTTTGTATAAAATGATTCGGCCTATGCATTATATGTGTAACTAGTTTAGTGACGATAAAAATTACGATATTGTAAAAATCACTAAACTAAATATTTTTATCGTGTTATTAAAAAAATCACGATAAAAAACTATATACAGTTTTCACAACGATGCGGGTTACTAATCATTACTTTTATCGCACATTGCAGTTTAATCACTAATTCGAATCCAAATTTCACGTCAATATAAGTTAAGCAAATAATAATGACCTCACCTCCGGCGACCAAGTTCTCATCTCCGGCAAACAAGAATTCACGTCCGGCCAAGATTCTCCGGAATCCGGTGAGAAATGCCACAGTCGGGATCGTTGTTTTCTTCCTACTTACCGTAGGATCCGCTTCTCCATTTCTCACAGTAGATGTACGTTTACGTAATACTATATATAATATACGTCTAATATATTTTTGTTTTTCATATACTTGGGCTGTAGAAAGTTGATTCACCGTTTTTTTTGTTAAAGGTCTTTTAGAAAGTAATTCATACGTGCATTCTACTTTTGTAAAAACTATTTATTACATATGTCATAGTTAACATAATTTACTAACAAGAAGTAAGTTATCTACACTTACTATAATTTGCATTATTAGAAACGAATAAAAATTCCTCAACAAAAAAGTATGTCATTTTGAATAGTAACACTTTCTTTTATATCGAATACACAAAATAGAATATTTTTAAACAGAATCGGATTTTACTCTATGTGGTATATATTTTATAACACGTTTGGTATACTTCAGGAAAAGACAACTCTTAAAATCTGATAAACATAGATTAAACAAAACGTTTTAAAGTAAAATTATTTATCTATTGCTTTGAAAAAGTTATGCCCATTTCCAAAATTTGAAATTATGTTATATGAGAAAAAAAGAGAATGTTTTTTTGGTATGATCTTGAATTTGAATCATTATAATTTTATAAAAAAATGTGAAGCAACTAAGTTAGGAGGAAAAAACCTTTTACAACTAAAAAAGAGAAATGGATAAAGAATATATTTTAACCATTTATTAGTATGGTCACTTAGCTAAATATAGTTTTTTTGGTTGATTATAAGTACTATTTTCCTATATAAAATATATTTAAATTTTGGATACTGATATGATTTTTGTATGTTTAAAATATAAAAGAGACCCGACGGAGACTTAATCGATTGTGTGAGGCGTGAAGAACAACCCGCATTTCAGAATGACTTGCTGAATCACCACAATATTCAGGCAATTTTTTTTATTTTATCTTATTCATTATTTATTTTGAAGAATTGTTGAAAATAATACACTAACATAATTAAGTCTGAAATTTTTAAAATAGATTATTTTCTAGTTGGTAGAACTGAATGTTTTGGGCCTGATCGGCCTTTAAACTTTGAAGATTTTATTAAGTTATGCAGCCTCACGGTTAAAAATAGAGATAATTACTAGAAAGACCTTTTTAAATGTATGGTCCCACGTCCGTCATTGTTGGTGATGAAGTCAGTGTCGGCGGCGGTTTCTGACCTAGGGTTAAGAGTTGGTTTTTCTCATGGGCTTGGCCCACCAGTATGTGGCCCATCAACAATCAACTCACCTCAACCCAATCTCATGATTCTCAGCCCATCTCCCTTGACATATTGGCCCAGGTCAGATTCTTCCAATTTATATGCCTCCTTAGTAACCATAGCCTCCAATTGTTATGATGATCGAACTATGTTAGGCTTCATGTCTAGATTACGTTTGACATTTTTCTCTCAATGGATGCGCTTTGTGCTAAGTAATTCATCTCGGGTCACTCCCGAAGAACCAATTATATCGATGACCTTAATGTTATGTGTTCCGGTTTTGTTCCGATGGCGCCAGCACTCTCTCGAGGAGCTTATCGACCACTCAACCAGTTTTCTTATGTTTACTGGCTTTGAGCACTCGGACATCTACCGAATTCTTTATTCAACCACGATTACCAGCCACTGTGTAAAGCTACTTGAATTCACCGTAGGTGGGTTTGTCAAGTTTTACTCTTTGTATTACAATTCTAAATATAGGCATCTAAGGCCTCTTGCTATTGACGATGTTGACTACGGAGCTAGTGGTTCCTCATTTCTATCCTTGCCGGTCAACAATCTCTCACCATCGAAGACGGTGTATCATTCCCGATCTTCAACCCTTTCAATTGGGTGTATCAACGTCGGTCCAAAGTCCGACTATATGAGGCTCTTTAGAGCTTTCGGTTTAAGGTTTCAAGTGAAGTCTCCCCATGAGTTTCTTTACGATATCGAGCAAGTCTCGGCTTTTAACGCATCTATGTTTCTTTTTAGTGCAATACTTCTACTAATCATTTCACCGTTGAGCATTACTCCGGTTGTAATCGTGAACTCTTCGAGTCTTTAAGTTTTAATATAATCGTTTTGACCACAAAAAAAAAATGTATGGTTTACTCAAACAACCTTTAAATTTTGAGTTTTTATTTTTTGAGCTAAAAAAGGTTATAAAGACATTAAAAATACTTCAAATTCATTTATTAACGAAAATGCCATTGAGAAAAAAAAAACAACATAAAACCAAAAAAAAATAAAAAAAAATCAGATTTTAACTCTTCATCTTCTTCTTTCTCTCTCCGGCGACTCAATTCGCGATTTTTTCTCCGGCGAGGAAATTCGTTGCTTTTAACAGTAAGATTTGAAACAAATCATGAGTTATCTTCCTCTCTATCATTCACGAGTGTCTTGAGTTCGGATTTATGAACTTCAATATGTTCTGCGTTCATAGGTTTTGAAATTCCGGCGAAGAAAAGTTCCGGCGAGTGTTGGGGTTTCGTTTTCGTGCGTTGTAGAGAGGTAATCTCTTGATTCTAACCGGTTTCGTTTGGGTATGTTGAACTTTTGTAAAATCACGTTTTGGTCCAAATCTGAATTTTTTCCATATCTGGATTTTTGTTTGATGTTAGACTTATTTTTTGTTTGATGGTAGACTTATTTTTTGTTTGATGGTAGACTTATTTTTGTTTGATGGTAGACTTATTTTCTGTTTGATGGTAGACTTATTTTTGTTTGATGGTAAACTTATTTTCTGTTTGATGGTAGACTTATTTTCTGTTTGATGGTAGACTTATTTTTGTTTGATGGTAGACTTATTTTCTGTTTGATGGTAGACTTATTTTCTATTTGATGGTAGACTTATTTTTGTTTGATGGTAGACTTATTTTCTGTTTGATGGTAGACTTATTTTTTGTTCGATGGTAGACTTATTTTCTGTTTGATGGTAGACTTATTTTTGTTCGATGGTAGACTTATTTTCTGTTTGATGGTAGACTTATTTTTGTTCGATGGTAGACTTATTTTCTGTTTGATGGTAGACTTATTTTCTGTTTGATGGTAGACTTATTTTTGTTTGATGGTAGACTTATTTTCTGTTTGATGGTAGACTTATTTTCTGTTTGATGGTAGATTTATTTTTGTTTGATGGTAGACTTATTTTCTGTTTGATGGTAGACTTATTTTTGTTTGATGGTAGACTTATTTTTGTTTGATGGTAGACTTATTTTTTGTTTGATGGTAAACTTATTTTTTGTTTGATGGTAGACTTATTTTCTGTTTGATGGTAGACTTATTTTCTGTTTGATGGTAGACTTATTTTTGTTTGATGGTAGACTTATTTTTTGTTTGATGGTAGACTTATTTTCTGTTTGATGGTAGACTTATTTTTTGTTTGACGGTAGACTTATTTTTGTTTGATGGTAGATTAATTTTCTGTTTGATGGTAGACTTATTTTTGTTCGATGGTAGACTTATTTTCTGTTTGATGGTAGACTTATTTTTATTCGATGGTAGACTTATTTTCTGTTTGATGGTAGACTTATTTTATGTTTGATGGTAGACTTATTTTTGTTCGATGGTAGACTTATTTTCTGTTTAATGATAGACTTATTTTCTACTCGATGATAGACTTCTTTTTGTTTGATGGTAGACTTATTTTCTGTTTGATGGTAGACTTATTTTCTACTCGATGATAGACTTATTTTCCAAGATGTTCTAATTTCCATGAATTTCTTTACAGGTATTTTTTGTACGTGCAATGCGTAACCGCATGAAGATTGTAAAGAACATCCAAAAGATCATGAAGATGGTAGATTTTTATGAGACACACACGTTCTGATTTGTAATATAAGATACAATTGTTATGGTAGAGTTTTTGCAAAGAGATTCAAACATTATGGTAGACATCTATAAACATTTTTTTGTAGTGTAATGAATGAATTGACAACATTTATGTATGGTTAAAACATGACTTCTGAAATGTCTCTGTAACCATTACAAAATCCTGAAAACACGAGTACGAGTTCATACGAAAAGATAGAAAAAAATATATGAAAATATAGTACATACTAAATATATCACCACTTGTATATAAATTTACCATCACTTGCATGATATAGGTCGAACCAGGTTTAATAGTGTTTTTAAAACTAATAATATATATATATATAAAAATACATAATATATATAGTTTTTGTATAAGTATAATATCCAAATATATGAAAATATATAATATATATAGTTTTTGTATAATTATAATATCCAAATATATAATATAACTTTTAAATAAATATATTTCTAAATATTAGTCATGAGAAAAATCATTATTTAATGAAAAATAGTTAAGTTTATATGAAAAACAAATTAAAACATTAAACAATAATAAAAATTAACTAAATTCAAAACTACTATTTGTTTTTATAAATTTTAATTATAAAAATTAAATATGAAAAATGTTAAAAAATGTAAATTTTCAAAAAAAAAAAGAAAAAAAAATTTCAAACCCGGGTCAACCCAACCCGGGTAGTCGGCCGGTTCACGGTTGAACCCGGTCCGACCCCCGGTCCGGTTTTCAGGAAATAAGTCTATAAGCCAAATAAGTCTACCACCACTATAGTTTCCTAAACAAGAAATAAGTCTACCACCAAATACTATAAGTCTACCGCTATCACAATAAGTCTATCAAATGTCTAATGTGAAAAAGTGTACCGTCACTAAGTTTGATGAAAAGTCTACCATCACTAGACCTGGGTAAAAACAAATCTACCGCTTCTATCGCTAAAAACGCATAAGTCTACCACCATTGATCCTAAAAAAATAAGTCTACCAGTCAACGGTTGGTTTCGTTGACCGAAAATACGAAATAAGTCTACCGCTAACTATAAGTCTACCACTACTAAAGCAAGTCTACCACAACTAAACACAAAATAAATCTACCACCACGATAAAAAAGTCTACCGCAAACTATAAGTCTACCGCTACTAAAATAAGTCTACCGTCACTATGTCTAAAAATCTACCACCAAAAGAAATAAATCTACCAGTCAAAATAAATCTACCATCAAAGAAAAATAAATCTACCGCTGAAAATAAGTCTACGGAAATAAATCTACCGCAGAGAAAATAAGTCTACCGCAAAACATAAGTCTACCGCTAAGGAAAAATAAGTCTACCGCAGAGAAAATAAGTCTACCGTTCCCAAATAAGTCTACCACCAAAGGAGACAAAATAAGTCTACCGCTCAAAAATAAGTCTACCGCTCGTCAAATAAGTCTACGGACAAAAAAATAAGTCTACTAGGCATGACCAAAATCTAACCGTAACCGTATTTCGGACCGTAACAGTATCGTTTTAAACCGTAACCAAACCGTAACCGTATTAAACGGTTGAAATACCGTAACCGTAACCGTAAAAGTTGATTAGTTATGGTTAAACCGTAATCGTTAACCGTAACCGTTATTTAACCGTATCCATATTAAAACCGTCGGTTAACCGTAAGGTTAAAATTTTAACCGTAACCATTTTAAAATAAAAATAAATTATGTATAATCAATATTTATCGAGTCTAATTTTATAATATTTAATTAAAAAAATTAAATGAATAATAACTAAATATTAAAACTGAATGTGATAAATTGATTATTTTCTAACTAATATAAATAATATTAAAATACATCAAATTTACAATAAAAATAAATAAAATTAGAAAAACTATTAATTGTAACAAAAAAAGATCGTGGTAATAAAGTTATGCCTATAAACATGGCATCTAACTAATTTGATGAGAAAATTGTGAATTATGTTATATTTTAGTTAAACTCAATCCTATAAACATGTCATCTAACTAATTTGATGAGAAATTTGTGAATTATGTTATATTTTAGTTAAACTCAAAGATTTACTTAAGTTTGAAATAAAATATGGTCGTTTACGTTACACAATATAAATGATTTTGAATAATTGACTTTGTTAAGATAAATTAGTTGTCGTTTGTTTTAGAATTTTAGTACCATTTCCCACGATTGCACGACCATGACTTTTTAAAATATATTTTCCATAATATTATTGTTTAAATATTTCTTTTTAAAAAGTTACATAGTTATATAATTATAACCTAAATATTAACCGTATCTAACCGTAACCGCACCGTATATAACCGTAACCGTTTCAACTGTAACCGTTTTAACCGTATATTAAATGGTTAAGGTTAAGGTTAAAAGAAATTATTAACCGTAACCGGTGGTTAATAAACCGTAACCGCAATAACTGTAACCGTGGTCATGCCTAAAGTCTACCACCACATAGCGTAGACTTATTTGTTTTAGGCGGGAAATTTTCGCGCTTACGCGCCCCGCTTCATTAATGACATTTTCGTAAATACGTTTTTTGTTATCAAAGGAAAAAAGGTAAAACGGACTCGAAAATAGTCTCAGTAATTAAAATCTAAAAAAGGAACCCACCATCTAAGAAGATTGTTCTAGTAAATCTCCCTTAAAAATAAGCCAATTAGACTTTTACAGTATCACCGTGACAAAAAAAAAAGTCACTACAGTCTCTCTTTTTTTGCTTCATCATTTTCGTTTTTCTCTAAAGTCTGGGAAGTGCGACTTTTTCTCTCTTTCCTCTTATAAAAAAATGGACTTTTATTTTGTATTATTGTTTTTCTTTCTTATTCCCCAAATAAATAGAAAAATTCTTTTTATCAAAAACTATTAAATTTACCATAAAGAAATTTATAATTCATTGTTTTTTCTGTTCTTTTGAAATACATTTCGCTCATGTTTCATTTTGTCTAAACCTAAATATTTTAGATTAGTATAATTAATCTTGACTATAGTAAATAAAATAATCATTTGTTCAAGTTTAATCTTATGTCATCACCAAATACAAATAATGTCATACTTTTTGTATCAAGTAATAAATGCATGGGTTATTTCAGGAAAAAGTAATTAATAATATTTTGTTTTCTCTGAAAATGATAACAGGAACCACCGATATCGGATCTGCTGATTCAGAATTTTTTTAGAAGTTGGCAGGTGTGGCATCGCAATGGAACTAGATGTACGAAAGGTTCCATTCTGATTTGTCGGTTCACCCATCTTCTGAATGGAACAAGTTCTAACGCCAAAGACCGAGCTACCCAAGGACATAAAGTACTTTTTAAGACGTTTTGTTTATTTAATAATTAATCTGATAAAAGTTTAATGGTAAATTGGCAAATCTGACCCCAAAAAAATTATAATCCAACTTCTAACCAACACTATTTGATGGAAATATGTATGTCTTCATATGACCAAATTACCCTTAACGAAAATTAAGAGGCACCCTAAGCCTGGCACGATATTATCCTGCATTATATTTGAGAAAGGCAAAATCGTCATGACCTTTATTCCACTGAATTGTGTGCAAACTATACCAAAGGCCAAGTTTCCTATTTTCTGGGCCTAGTTTCCTTCAAAGTTTTAAACCCAATTACAACAACTTAACTTTTGTGGGCTTCTATGGGCTTAAACGAGATTAATGGGATTTGGTTTGTCTGACTTAATTAATAGCCACTTAAATTAGTTAAACCAAATTATAATATAACAAACGTGTAATATTTTTTGGAAATATAGTATGCCTTAGGTGCAATGAACATCACTCGAAGGATCTATGGAACCGAGGCAACGATGAACATTTGGAATCCGTATATCGAAGTATATGGAGAATTTAGTTTGGGCCAGATTTAGCTCACGTCTGGGATTTACAGCAACAATGATTTAAACAGTATTGAGGCGGATTATCAGGTAAAATTTATAATCAAAACAATATTACATTTTCATTTATTTGAAAAATATAATGACTAATAATTATGTTTTTATAGCAATAAGAGGTTATGATATAAAAGAGAATCACAATCATATCTCTAATAGCGGAATGCAAAAACCAGAAAATGAGATATTAGTTCCCTTGCAAGTATGGCATTCCGCAGGGATCACTTGTCCCGTGGGGTATTTGGGTAGGTTTTTAGATTTAGTTTATTTTGGTTAATGATGCCAATTACCAAAAAATAAATAAAATAAGCAAAACATAAAAAAAATATAAGTAAAACTTAAGCAAAATATAAGCAAAAGAAGAATTTTGTTTTTATCCGTATTGTTTCGTCTCCACTATTTCCATGACTTTGTTCATGAAAACAAAATCGTGTGATATCCAAGTTGCCAAAAATACCAGTTTTAACTACAATCAAATTTTTGACAAAAAAAAAACTACAATCAAGTATATATGTATATGTATTTTGCAGAAAAGACACAATTTCAGTATGAAATTTGACTAACTTTTTTACCACAGATAAACTACACAATATCTGAAATTGCATGTTTGACCAATAAATAACTTAATTGGTATTTTTTTTCGAAAGTGTTTAAATTATATGTTTTTGACCAACAAAAGACTTTTTGCGTAATTAATTCTAACAGGTTAAATGCTAAATATTATTGGATAATTCAATACGGTAGAACATTGATTCGACTTCAATTCTAATATTGAAAATACTGAAATAAAAGTTAGTATGATAACCAATAAAATCGCATCTTTAGCTTTAATCTATGACAAAACACTTTAGAAAGCCTCTTTACTTCTAAAATTGCATCACCTAGTTTTCAGAAACCCACGAACTTCAATGAGGAAGTTGTTGAGGTTTTTCCTGAATCTTTGGTAGTTGAGGCGGTCCAAGGATGATGATAGCTGGTTCGACGTCGTGAGCACCTGAAGCGCGTTTGCTAGCCTCGTTTTGAAGTTTGGATTCGCCTGCTTCTCGATCAGTTCGTTGCCCAATCCCTAGAGATAACACAAACTGCTAAGTTATCGCGGTTTCAGACATAGATAGAACAAGGAAACAAAGACCAACCTGGTAAAGGTTTGGTTCACAGAGAATAAGAGGGAACAAAGCATCTGCTGCGGTACTGACTAGGTCGGGACTGTAACAAGAAACCGATAAAAAACACTTTTAGCAACCTGTTAGAGCGTGTTTGAGTGATTGTGGCGAATAATAGTATAATACCTGTAATCCTCAAAAAGAAGGAAGTGAAGCAATGTACGAAGGAATCGACTTAGCACTCCTTCGTGGAATACTCCATTTGGATCTGTGTGTCCAGCAGCGTGTGAACCCAAACCCGAGTTGCCAGCATTTGTCTCTTTGTAGTGATATGAAGCAAGAGCCTTTAGAGCTCTCAGGCACATTGTGACTATATCAACATCCTGATACGCATATCAATAAATACATTTACTTTAACATTGTTGTAAAACAAGAGCAAAAGGGCTTCGCTTATTATCTCTGTAAAGAAGATTTCACTTCACCTGCTGATGAAGACCAAAGTCAACTGTTGTAAGTACATGTTTAAATGCGTCACTGTTGAGTTGTGCGAGGGTCTCAGGGTAGACCTCGAGCATATGTGATATGAGCGAGAAATACTGCAGAATTTGATCACTTTAGTGAAAGTTATAGCAATTAGAGTACTACGATAAGTTTGGTGAATGGTGGATGTAAAGCCTTACATCAAAACAAAGCTTAGGGTATTTGAGGAGTTCCAAAGTTATAAGTGGCGTGATTATATGGAGACCAAAGAACACCACCTGTAAGTTCAAAGAATTAAACAAACCATTCTTGTAGGATTTTATCTTAATTAACTGGATTTTACCTGGGATATATTTGTGCTTTGTGCCTCAATACTGTCAGATGAAAAATCAACCTGCAAAAGGTAGTAACTAACAGTTGTTAGAAGATAAGGAATAGTGACGAATGTGTTATTATTTTCTACAGCAACGCCGTTTACCATATCTTTGGAGCATAGATGGGAAAGTAGCTGAAGCAGAGCGCGTAAATCCTTGTACTTTTCGGTTTTCGCTTCATTAAGCAAGGTACTTGAGAGTGACAATGATATCTGAGGTGGGCAAAGCAAGTGTATATGAGGGTACGCAAACAATTCTTTTGACTGCTTTCAAGCAATAACTCTCAGTCTGAATAGAGACGTAAGGAAGGGATGGGGGTACAGATTTACCTTTCCAATATTGTGGGATGAATATATTTGTAGAAGACTCATGCAGAAGTTAATAACCACAGCTGTTTCATGAGCCTCTAGGTAAGATAATTGCCCATCCACCCAATCCACGACAAATTTAAGAAGTAGATAAATTACTGCAGACTAAGCAGTACAAATAATTAGAGGGTTTTCTAACTATATGGTACAAAAAACCAACCACAAAGATTTTGAAGATAGGTAGGGTATAGTGGCATCTATATTGAAATGTTAAGTAGAGTTCATCAAGATTCCAAAATAACGTGCGAATATTATATTTGAGCCTGCAACAATACCTCGTGTTTGTAAACCTCAAGAAGACGGAGCACAGGATTCATGACAGACAATCCCATCTCATATATTGCTCTCTGTGTCCGGGGTTCAGTTGCACTTGCAGCTCCTCGAAGCCTCTCTAACACACAACTCACCTAACACAAAATACGAAAGAACCATTCTGTTTATAAGGATTTAGCAATAACTAAATCTAAGTTTTCCAGTGTTTTTCTTCCTCACCAGCATAATGATATCAGGTTGTTGAGCCAGATTTTTAAGGTCACTGTTATTGGACAAGTCCACTAAAGATGATGTCATATGAGCCATGAGGTCCTTCACGTATCTTTAGGAAAATAGAAAGAAGTTTATAGGTCAGGCAAAATATTTTAAGATGTGAGTGAAGTGCACAGATTTCGGTAACTCACTGATTTGATGCATCTGAACTTCGCATTCCATAAGCAGAAAGAACAAGGGTTTGAGCCAATGAACGCTGAATGGAAGTAACATCATTTCAAGAAACAGACATACATGAACAAATTGGACAAAATGCAAACTTTAGGAAACTATACCTGACTAACACCATTTAGCAAGAACAATGCTTTGTCATTTGCAAAAGCATTTGCCAGGTTACGCCAGGAGTCCTGAACGTTTTGCATAAAGAGTTAGCTACTAAATAATAACAGGAATAAGTTCATCTACAAGAATTCTTTACCAAGGAATAGGCTTTTTATAAAAATAAAATAAGCAGAGTGATTCCTAGTCTAAGAGCAAAAGACAAGTTAAAATACGCCATTTGTATTGGAAACAAAGCAAAATACAGAAATCGGCCCAATCCAATGCACGCCTGACTATGGCGAGTTTCTGAACTCACCAGTGATAGAAGGTGAAAACAAATATTTCTTCGTCGAACAAGTGCATGCAGTAATTGAAAACATGTTAACTCCTGCAGAGAGCAAATAAAAAGGATTAGGAGAATGCCATTCTCAAAGAAATGGAAGTAAAGTAACCTACAGTTTTAACCATTGCTTTTGACAAACTTCACATTAAACCCTAAAGAAATTTCGCTGTAGCTAATTAAATTTCCTTGCCCTGTTATCAAAATTTGTAAAGTCAAGCTTAGTTTGAAATTTCCTGCATTAATTTGCACCCTCTCACAAACAACTAACTGAATGTATCCTTCCAACAGACCAAAAAAATAGTACTAGTACATAATAGAAAATAGTACTAGTACATAATGGAAAACCATAGTAAAAACGCAAGGGTTACCAAAACCAATAACGTTTAGAGAAGAACAGAAGAATACTACCTGTAAATCCTTTTCACCAGGGTAAGACATGAGCGATGTCAAGGAGATCCGGACAATTATATCAAGGACAAACTTCCCCTGACTGTGTTCGTTGAAAAATGTGAATAAACATGCTCTGGAGGGTGGAGACTGAAGCTGGTTGCTACCCAAATTGCAGTTTTCAACTAGCATTAGATATGTGAAAGACCATCTTCCAAGGAACCATATGACTGCCTACACAAGTTTCTCCAATCATTAAGGTACAAGACTACAACAAAAAAATTTCTTAATACTTAGTGACCATGCAGTTGTATCTGAGAATTCGAAACAGGTCAAAATTTACCCAATCCAGGATTTAGAAAAGAAACGTACCTCCATTAGCCGAGGACTAAAGATCAATGATCTCATTTCTGCATCCAAACATTGCTCGGCGAATTTAATAATTGAGCTACAATAAAAAAAATAAAAAAAAAGACAGTGAAAAGTTACTAGAATCTCACGTAAAGTTCAATTGTTCAAGAGTAGCTTATAAAAAAAACACAACAGCACTCAAAAATAGATACTGTTGGTAATTTTACAATCACCGCAATTTATTCAAGTTCACTCATCTGCTCAATTGGAAAAGATTTTTACTCAGGCTTACCTTGAGAGTACCACAACAGGGTGGTTGGCCGCCTCTACAACATCCACAAAATGAGATTGCAAGGCATCAGGAACCTGGTTATTGATAATATCATCTCATAATTATTCTTGGGAAGAAGTGATAAGCAAAAATATGAATTATAACACGCCTCATGCAACTACTTATGAGACTGATTCTCCAAGGACTTCCATTTACTTATTAAGAAAAGGGTAATTTCAAGACCCATCCGGTTGAAATTTATATCTGTGGTACTATGTTTCTTGTTTTTCCTATAGAAAAGGAGTGTGACTAGACAGATAAAGGGCATTTAGAATATACCTTATATCACAGTAAAACATGAAACATGAAGGAAAATATAAATTTTAAACCAATGTATCATAATATATAAGAATTAATGGAAGGAATGCTTCTCAGCATCTTCCTTTTTTTATTACATCAAAGAATTACCAGGAAAGATAAAGAATTACCAGGGCCGTCTCCCCTTCCCCTTCATCTGCAAGTACGTGGCCGATTATTAGCAGCAAAGAGTAGACCTCTTCCAAAGTTTCGGTCGGATCAACAGTGCCCCTGCCCTAAAACAGGTAGGTTAAGGTGAGCAAAAGCAACCTCTCAGGACACATCAGAAAACTCTTGCACATTGTATTAAAAAAACTACCTCAACTCATACATAGAGCTAGATTTTTAATCAATCGCAAAAAAGGTTTGATGTAGGTAGGCCAATCAAGAGTACCTGATGGAGGCGTGCAACACGATCAGAGAAACGTTTTGTTAAAAACGGAATTGTAGCATCGACTGCTGCCCTCGCAATGAGAGCATAAGAAGCCAGTCTCTCATCCATGGCTGCCAGAACATAATATTAAAATTCTGAACAAAGAATAGCACATAACCTGCTTTCTAAGACTGCCTGAAAAGAAACAAGATTAAGAGCCCGGAAACCATAGCATTTCTTTTGCTCACCAGATACAGAAGCCAGACAGTCAGTATCATCTTCAGTAGTTGTAGCTGATGCAGATGCCACTGAAGAAACAAGTTTCAGCTTGTAAATAGATTTGATAAAGAAAAAAGTTCCAAACCAGAAAAAGCTGTAAAGCAGTGGTCAACAGTCTGGAAATCGTTACCTTTTAGTTCAGATTCCACAATCAATGAAAAGAGACTAGCTGCAGCATGCATCCCCTCAGGTGGTAGCCACGCATTACCTCCAGAACTATCCATTGACTGGCAGAAGTCATAACAACCTTTGGTCAAATAGTGCCTACTAGTATCTCATAAGATGCATTCAACTTTTGAATTGTATCACTCTTCTAGATTTTTAAACATAAAATTTGTTGGCAAAGACAATGATCGGTTTTTATAAATACCCAGACAATCACAAAGTAAACGTCCAAAGTAACCCAAAAAGAGTCAATTATGGCCACAAAGTTTCATGAACATGATGATGCAATATTATAGATATATGTGGCTGTATTAATATAGATCTTAACCGTACTCACAGCTAGGAGTGTTGTCCAGGTATCTAGCAAGATATCACGCGCCTCATAGCTCCAAGTGTCTTCATCAGTACTATTCACCATTAGTACTTTGACAACTTCACCCATTAACATAGATAAGAGTGTAAGAGTACCAAAGGGCCTGAAGAAACAGGAAAGAACAGCTATTTTATGAATAAGCATCACCAAATAACTTTTAACTCGAAAAAATGACATATGTCAAAGACCTTAGTGACCGCAAGAGTCGGTCAAAGACAACTGGAGTAGTGACTGTCCCAATAGACAACAATGCGCGACAACCATCAATCATCTCACTGGAATAAAAAATTCAACCACACAGTGTTAACCTTGGAATATAAGACACAGAAATCAAACAGGGCAAGAATGTTGAACAGCTGACCTTCCACTCCTTCCTTCTTCAATCTCCTTTGAAATGACATCAGGAGGATCAATCCAGGGCAACACCCCTGACAGCAGGAGGAGCAGATGCTGCTCTCGCATCTGCGCATTATCTAGATTACTGAACAAGTCACTCACAGAGAATATATAAATATATATCTCGATAAGCAAGACGCGATGGCGAAGCAAACTAGAAGCCGAGCAAATTTGACGTTTCTATAATGTATTCAACAGAGGACTATATTAATTAGTAGAAATAACAAAACCATAGAACACTCACCGGATGGAAATATTTCCCCTGCCAAGGAACACAATTGTACGATAAGCTTCCGAGCAGAGACTGCAACAGGACAATCTGGCCAATAGCCTTCAAGAGCAAACTTCTGCCTTAGAGACGTATATAAGTTTATCAGCCATCCAACATGTGAACTTGAAAGCAAAACATCACACCACGAAGCACCAGGCTGCAATCAGCACCACTGAAGGTGAGATATATGAAGAGTCCATGGAAGTGTCTTAAAATCTTAGATATAAGAATTAGCTACCTGAACTATTACACACTCTGTCTTTCTTGATGCTGCAGTATCAAGTCTAATTCCATCGGAGAATACATTAATGCTGGCCTTTGTGCCACCTTTGCTGTAGCGAAACTCCCAATTTAGAATTTGATGCATTAGTCGCAGTGTAGCATTGCAAACCTTAACCTCAGGGACATAAGAATGTGATTCGATAATCTTGTTTGTAACACTTAAAGCAGCATCCTGTGCCCACCGATAGAAAGTCTGCAATTGAAACATAGAAAGTAAACAACACAATTCTAGTAACACACCCCTCCGTACAGGCTATTATTCTTCCACAGACAAAAGGAAGATGGTGCGCCACAAATATTTGGAAGCAAATGCAATCTTAAGAGTACCTTTAAAAAGTTTTGCTCTAGTGACTTGCGACAGTTTTCATGAAATTCCCTAGGGAGACCCATGGCACTTGAAGTAGAGGGTGAGAATTCAGATACCTGAGATGAAGAAATAATGAGAACACACACGGTATACATACAGCGTCAGAAAAAAGGGAAGCAGGTCATTACCAACGACTCAAGAAAATTTATACCGATGAACTGCACATCTAAGCCACGAGAACCAAGAATAGCCTGGTTGATCTGTAAACAGCAGTTGTTAAAGACAGAAGAAAATCAATACCATGATTCTTTTAACAAACATTAATATTAGACGATTCCAAATAGTATTTTTTTAAACAATTAACAGCACTACCGCAATATTCATTTCAATTTAAAATATAAAGCCACGACTTAAGGTATACCCTGAATAATACTAAACTACTACCGCAAAATTGTAAACCCCGAATTCTTTTTATTAGGGCATGGGGCATATCAACTGTCAAGGCATATCTATCTGAAATAAAGGAGCCAATATTGTAAAGGATCCATTACTACTCACTCAACCAAATGATTACTAGTAAACCTATTCAATCACTCTAAATCCTTTCTGGTCCACAAATTTTAAGGTTAGCCCAGTTAACAAGGTTTTGAAGTACCATGTAAATTTCTTAGATGTAAAATGCCTCTCAGTACCCATCATGCATGTACATCTCCATCATATAAGCTTTATGTGTACAGTGGCCAATAACAGATAACAACATATATGCAGCTAAGCTAATCAAACTGTAAAATACAGAAACGAAATATGAGAGTCCGAAAAAATTACAAAACAATGTAGATACCTGATAGAAAACGACTTCCTTCTCTGCTGGAGTAAACTCAAGCCTATAAGAGTTATTTATTCAGATTAGAAGGTCCCTTAAATGAACTAAGCAAGCAAAAAAACAGAACAAGCTAATTTGTCTAGATTTCTTTGCACTACTCTATTTCCACATAAGCTATCAGTCATAAGCGTGTGTGAATATCAACATTCTTTTCATGAATCCTCCTCTCATATGCATTAAATCTGAAGTGACAGCTAACTTCCAGCATCTAATGTGCATGCTTTATACTATAGTTTTGAATTCCAGAAGTAACACAGCTTACCAGCCTCTTTTCATCAGCTGCGCAGCCACAGATGATACTTTTGAAAGCACATATCCCTCCGATGAATTACCATGCTGCATGGCATAGCCAAGACAGAAGCTGCATAAAGATTTAGCCAAATTTCAGAACTTCTATTCGTTTGACCAGAACCTCATAAGAAAACCTCTAGTTTCTTAATTGATATAGTCATGAGTATCATGGAAAATCATGCATGTTCATACCAACCACTAAATAATACATTCAAAAAGCTGTGGTATCCCAAACCTACAATATTATGAAGCATGAATGCTCCCAGTTGATTCGCAAAGCCAATCAAAAGAACAAACTTTAGCATTAAAGACAAGAAATTACCTAATCAAACCACCTTTATCATCAGTGGCGAGAAAACTCCATTCCCTAATAGCGGCTTCTCGAATAGCTGCAGCAGCTTGAAACCTAGCATTTGCTACCTGAGAATTTTCTGAAAGTATAAAAACATGTTCAGTCAAACAGCTATAACTTCCCAAGATCACTTGACCAGTCAGGTTCCAAATCCGTAAGCACTTACCAAGAATATATCTACACGCCTTATATGGCTGTGGTGACTGGTGAAGCGACAATATAGTTGCTTCAGAAGCAGCTGGATTAGTATTTATCTGCTAGTAAGAAAGGAAAATGTCAAGTCCACGAGAAACTAAGCATCCTCCAAAGTACTCTTCTCAGTTAAACAAAAACAAAGACCATAAGAAAAATGCAAAATCCTAGCAACCACATGGTAATATAGAACAATCTTGCTTAAGAAATAACAACACATAGTTAACAGAGACACACAGGAAAAACAAACACCATTAAATTTCTAAAGAAAGAAACTCATAACGCAACTTGAGTATTCAATACTCTCAAGTAACTTCAATTTGAAGCCAAACAAATTACGAGAAGAAAATCTCATAAATGCAATCACACACACGCATACATCTACAGATTCCTCCAAATTCTTAGGAAACCAAAACAGATCAAGGTACTGAGTAACACACTTGCGTAAAGCAAGAAAGGAACAAAACCTGAATATAAGAGCAAGCAAGTTCAATCGCACGCATGGTAGATTGAAACTGAGCCAAATCCTCAGCTCCAACTCCACCTTCACCGGCTCCATTAGAAAACCCTAACATCCTCTCACGCCGATTTCCGGTAGCCGGAGAAAAATCGACAAGTCTCCTTCCTTGTCTAAGCTAATCGGAAAACGATAAAGAGTGTTGAAGAAGAAGAATCGGAAAATTCGATCGGAGAAGGAAAGTGGCGGCGTTGAAGCAGAGTGAATGGCGGAGAGGCCGGAGAGATTGAAACGGTTTACAAGGGCGTATCGCGGTTGTGCTACTCGGAGGTTTTTTATTAACCAGACATGAAGTTCCACTTTATTTACGAAAATACCCTTATGATTAGTGAATAAGCTGTACCGGATGGTTAAGTTGGTTTAAATCGCATTTCATATGTCATTTTGGTTTGGTAGATTTTTTTTTTTTTTTTTTTATAAACCGCTGATCCGGAAAGCCCCGGTAGAAACGCACCGGAGTGCTACAGAGTGGACTTCTCTCCGAAGAGCCACCACACTGCCTATCCCGAGTTTGGAATACTTATCCCGAGTTTGGAATACTTTCCGACTAATGTCAGGGGTAGCCGGATCGTCTGTTACCGGACTACCAGGTAAACTGCCTAGGCCTTTGACTCAAACCCATACTTCCTACATAGACATGATTTTGTTTCTAGGACGATTCGAACCTGGAGAGAGTGTTGTAGCACATTCTTAAGTCTCATCTACTACTAAACCAATGCCACGTGGGCTTGGTAGATTTCTTTGCATTACTCTATTTACACATGGGTGCTAGTACCGTGCTACGATACTTTTCATAGATCTTAGATGAACAATAAGTTTAAGGATGATCCTTTTTAATTTAATTCCTTGATATATATAAAGCCGAAATTTGGAAAAGATTATTCTCCAGTAAGCTTGAGATGGAATAACATGTGGAACTTGAGGAAAATATTGTACACCTACTCCTTTTTAAAAAATTATAAAGTTAATCAAATATTTTCATAAAAGGTTTTGTAGTAATAGAAGTATGTTCTATTTGGATATAGAATGAATCATCTTGTTGTAAAATTGGTAATGAAAAGAAACCCTCTTCACTATTTCCAAAAGTATACGGCCTTATTTGATATTCTTTGATCAAATATCTTAATGACTATAGTTTATCACCAAAATGTGTTAGTGTGTTGTGGTTGTAGGTCCACTTAATGTATGTTATTTAACGGAAAACGTAATCATTTCTTATAACATTTCTATTATTCGAATAAGAATGATCAACTAATTATAATACCATACTAGTATTTTGTTGACAAGAATTGTTTTGGAGACTTGGTGTGTATTATATTACAACAAACACGTCATATCATGTCGTATCATATGGATTACGACATAAAGCAATAGAAAATAAATAGATTCTCCAAACTTGAATGAAATTTAGAAGAATTTGACAAATAAAAAAATAAAGGGGCCAATTGAACAGCATTAAGAAAAGTCATGCCAGATACGTAATTTGTATAAAATTGAATTTATTTATAAATTCGTCCTCAAACTCTATTGACTTGACTCTCTCGACTACAGAGTTTTGTGACGACATCAAAAGAACCTCACTGCAACTCTAGAGAGAGAAAGAAACAAGAGAGAGAGATGAAGGTGGTGGCTTTAGTCAGTGGAGGCAAAGATAGTTGCTTTGCTATGATGAAGTGTATTCAATACGGTCACGAGGTACGTATTCTGTCTAGTTTTCGAAATTTGGTCCTGAAATTGCTTCAATAAAGTTTGGTTCTTTTGTGGTGTACGAGCTTGAATCTCACATGGGGTTTGTTGATTTGTGTTTACACAGATCGTGGCATTGGCGAATTTGTTACCTGTTGATGATTCGATTGATGAATTGGACAGCTATATGTATCAAACTGTAAGATTCTGCTTCTTCTTTGTATGTTTATGGTTTTATGAATGTTCATGATTGTGAGGTTAAATCTGATTCTTCATTTGAACAAGGGGTTGAAGAAAGATTGAACTTTTATGATATTTGTGTTTATGTGAATCTGGTCAATGTTTTATGACTTGTGAATCTTGTTGGTGTTCTTGAGAAGACTAAGAGGGTTTATGATTTGTGAACAGGAATTCTGGTCTTTGTTTGGTGTCTGATTCTTTGATTGAATGTACCTTTCTACAGGTGGGTCATCAGATTATAGTGAGGTATGCAGAATGTATGAATGTGCCATTGTTCAGAAGGAGGATTCGAGGATCTTCGAGGTGAGTATCGTTAGGCTTTTAAGGCATGAGATTTGTCATAATGAATTGTTCTGAGGAGTTTATATTTGCAGGCATCAGAAGCTTAGCTACCAAAAGACTCCAGATGATGAAGTGGAAGATATGTTTGTGTTGTTGAGTGAAGTGAAGAGACAGATACCTTCCATCACGGCAGTATCGTCTGGTGCGATTGCATCAGACTACCAACGTCTGCGGGTGGAAAGTATTTGTTCAAGGTTAGGCCTTGTTTCTTTGGGATTTTTGTGGAAACAAGATCAGACATTGCTTCTTCAGGAAATGGTAAAATCTTTTTCAGGAAATGAGAAACTGAAGAGTCAAGCCTATCTATTTCAAAGCTTTCTCTTATGAAATAGTTTTCTTTAACTTGTTTCTCGTTTAACTTGCAGATAGCAAGTGGGATAAAAGCTATTTTAGTCAAGGTAATAGGACTTTTGTTAGATCTTCCCGCTTCTATTAACATCGACATCTTCTTACAATTATGGTTTTCTTCACGTTATCAGGTGGCGGCAATAGGATTGGATCCCTCTAAGCATTTAGGGAAGGATTTAGCCTTCATGGAACCACATCTTTTGAAGTTAAAAGAGTATGTCATAGTCATTGTTCAAGGCTTCATTAAGAGTATTATCTAGTTGTGTTATATTGATATATGGCTTCTGAACGTGTATTTAATTAGGTTATATGGAAGTAATGTTTGCGGCGAAGGAGGAGAATATGAAACTCTGACTCTCGATTGCCCACTTTTCACTGTATGTCTTCTTAGCAATCTTAACATTAATTTTGAGGTCACTCATTCATGACATTTACTTGTAATTTGACAATTTGCATTTTCTTTAGAATGCGAGAATCGTGCTTGATGAATTTCAAGTTGTGCTACACTCTCCAGATTCTATTGCACCTGTTGGAGTTCTTCATCCGTCGACATTCCATCTCGAGAAGAAGGAGAATCCAGACTCTATTTCCCTCGAGAAGGAACCGGGTCTAGTGTTTGAGGTACAAGGAGACGGTCCTAACACATCAGAATCTAGACAACAAAATAATGGGATCGTTGATCTAGTTGAACATACGAGTAACAGACTTCGCTTATCAAAAACCGAGAAAGACAACACATTCTCCATTTGCTGTTGGTTGGAGGATTCTTGTGAATCTTCTACAGGTAACTCCAAAAACAGACTGCATCTTCAAGATTCCCCGCCCGTGTATTTGACATTTGCTTTATCGTCTTTGAACAGGTCTGAAAGAAGATCTTGAGACTGTTCTTACAGAAATGGAATCGCAGCTTTTGAAACACGGGTTTAACTGGCAGAATGTATTGTACATTCATCTTTACATCTCGGATATGGGTGAGTTTGCTGTGGCTAATGAGACATATGTGAAATTTATCACACAAGAGAAGTGCCCTTTCGGTGTTCCTTCACGTAGTACAATTGAACTTCCTTTGGTACAAGCGGGTCTTGGAAAAGCTTACGTTGAGGTTTTAGTCGCGAATGACCAAAGCAAAAGAGTTCTCCATGTTCAAAGTATTTCTTGCTGGGCACCTAGCTGCATTGGACCTTATAGTCAGGTGAAAAACGAAAGCTCTGCTCTTCGATTTCTCAATAAGCTTCAAGTTTATTAGCAAACTCATTTACTTTCATATTCTACTTCAGGCCACTTTACACAAAGGTGTTCTTCACATGGCTGGACAATTAGGACTTGACCCTCCCACGATGAATCTTCGGAATGAAGGTGCAATTGCTGAGCTGAATCAAGCGTTGACGAACAGTGAGGCAATAGCAGAGTCTTTTAGATGCTCAATCTCTACATCAGCTATTCTCTTTGTTGTATTCTGTTCAGCACGCACAAAACAATCAGAGCGGAACCAACTTCATGAAAAGTTTCTTTCTTTCTTGGATTTGGCAAAGTCTTCGCAGAGAGTATCAAAGACCCTCGATCCTATGTTCCTATACATCATTGTCCCCGATCTTCCCAAAAGGTATTAAACACTGCAGATACTCTTATATTACTCATCTGCTGAATTTCCTATTTTAACATACACTGTTGTTCTGCAGGGCTCTTGTTGAGGTAAAACCTGTCTTATACGTCGAAGAAGAAGATACAGAGACTGATGATGAAACCATACAAGATCAATCGGGTGAAGGAGATTACAGTTATTGGGGATATAAGCCAGAGAAATGGCACCAAGAATGTATGCAGAAACGAGTTGTTGATGGGAAAATCTGTGTGACCGTTCTCTCCATCTCAGCCGAAGTAATAAGGAAACTTCATGAATCTTCCGGTGAAGAAGGACAGAAACTGGAGAGAGTATCGAAATTCTGCGTATATCTTCTCAACAAAACCTTGTCAGAGAATTCATTCTCTTGGCAAGACATAACGGTAAGAATGAGATTCTTGAACACAATGTTAGTCTCTCATCAACATCAAAAGCTTTGCTTATATCTTGTTTTTGTTGATGCAGAGCTTAAGAATACACTACTCTACGACTATTGGTGTGTCTATAGAAAGATTATCAGACATTTTTGCAGTTGCATTCAAAGAGCTTAACGAGATGAGTAATGGAGTTAGAGTCGGTAGCTCGAAAGAACCTATCTTCAATCTCGTCCCGGTTCTTGGTGCTGGAAACTCTTCTGCTTCACTTGACAACATAATCACCTGTGAACTATTTGCCCTAAAGTCATAAGTTTCCTTATCTCACAAGGAACACAAAGCATTACTTTCTTGATCTTGAGCTGATTCTCCTCTTCAATGGGTTTCTGCTCATCAAAGCGCCCTTACCTTACCTGCCGTTTATTTGCAATGTGGAGCCACTTGAACGGCACGATGTTTTAGGCAGACAATTTTTCCATTTTTTTTTGGTATTCTTGTTCCGTTTGCTGAAGAACAACACGTAGTTGCTTTTCCTCAAATGGAAACGCCACGATGTTTGTTTTGTATCAAATGGTAGGTGCAAGCAAAGGCTGTTGTTTCCTTTGGCAAATCCATATCCCAAATTTTTTTTTATCCAATAATATGATATTTTTGGTCAATACATTATAACATATTAAATGAATATTATTTACCAGAAATATTTTAATTTCTGATTGGTTTCACCAAATGTATAACTTTTCTCTCGTATGCAACTAAAATAAAATCTTTTTATAATCTAATGCAAAAAATGTGGCATGCTATATAATAGACACGAAACTAAATACTCTCTCCGTTCTTTTTTGTTTGATGTTTAAGGTTTCTAGACACAAATTAAGAAATCATTAAATTTTTAATTTTTTTAAAACAAAACATGTTTAAACAAAATCACAATTAATTTTGCATAGAAAATTGAAAACATTAATCTAAACAAAACAAAAAAATTACTCTAAAACATCAAACATAAAAAAAACGGAGGGAGTATATCATAAATTCAAATTATATAACTTGAGTACGTCGGAATCGGCGTTATTACCAAATTGATGTGCATGAAGCATGTTTGCTTGATGTTTATGCTTTGCATAAGACATTTTTGCTTGTAATTTATTTCTAAAACATTTGAAAAATGGAATATAAACAAAATAGTATAAAAATATCCAACAAGATGCCTTGCGGGAAACATTGCATTGTGGTCTGTGGGGACAAACAATTTGCTGTCACAAAAATTCTGCAGAAGAAAAATGAAAAAATAATTCGAATTCACTAGTATGGTCCAAAAAAGTACTAACAAATTACAATCATATTTTATTAGGAATTATTCACAACATCCTTTTTACACTTGAAATCTTGAGCACCGTAATGTTTGAGTTTTATTATAAAGCATCAAATATGGTTTGATTCTATGAATCTTTTATGTCACACACTATTCTCTTCTTAGTTGTATTAATACGACAGGTTTTTAATTCTACTCACACGTGTATAAATTTAATGCGATCATAACATGCCTTTACTGAAATACAGTTGCATATCACAATAATACATACTCCCTCCGTTTCATATTAGTTATCATTATACGCTTTTTATTTTATACCAAATTAGTTGTCGTTTTACATTTTCAATGCAAATTTATGATTGATTTTCCGATTTTATTCATATTCTTTTAGATTATTAACTACACATATCAAATGAAAAACATAAAACAGATTTTTTTAAATATTTTTTTAATTGACGTGAAATCACCTAGAACGACAACTAATAGGCAACGGAGGGAGTATTCAATTTTCTCATGACTATAAACTGTAAATGCATCGTGTTTGGTGAAATCCGAGTTGTTACTGTGGTAAAGAATGGAGGTCATTATAAAGAATCCAAAGTGGAAAATCCACCCTGGAAATTCAGACGTAAAGCAAAAGTCAATAAAAAAATCTAATGGCAAAAACGTAATTTAATGGAAAACCAAGGGTATTTCCTTATCTTTCTCTCTGTAATAGGAAATGGTCGAGAGAGAGAGATCTGAGTACAGTAGCATTAATAATGGCGTAAGTAGTAACCTAGCCGTTAGATCTTTCTTCAATCACGAGAAAAAACCATTTCTTTACCGTCCGATTCTCTCTTCCGGGTCGGGTTAATCGGATCTTCCATTACTACTACTTCTTGTGAACTTTCCTTGTTTGTGTTTTTGTGTAAATCTAAAAAAGCTTGCGTCTTTGTTCCTAAAGTCTCCAACTTTTGTTAGCTATGAACAGCTTGTGAGTTGTTTTGCTTTTTTTTGTGTGTGTGTTGGAAATTGGGTTTTATAAAGTTTCAATTTTTGATTCAAATTTGTGTTCTTGTTAGTAGCTTCATGTGTTTGAGTTTTCTAGGGTTTTGTTAAAGATGGAAGATTACTCAAAGTATACACATAGTCCAGCTCATTTAGCTGTAGTGCTTCGTGACCATTCAGCTTTAAGGAGAATTATATCAGATCTTCCAAGATTAGACAAAGCTGGTGAAGTTACAACAGAGTTAGAGTCAATAGAATCTGAAGCTCGTGCTGATTCAGTTTCATCTGTAATTGATTGTCGTGATGTACCTGGTCGTGAAACACCATTACATCTAGCTGTTCGTTTAAGAGATCCTGTCTCTGCTGAGATTTTAATGTCTGCTGGTGCTGATTGGAGTTTACAAAACGAGAATGGTTGGAGTGCGTTACAAGAAGCGGTATGTACTAGAGAAGAAGCTATTGCTATGATTATTGCTAGGCATTATCAACCACTTGCTTGGGATAAATGGTGTAGGAGATTACCTAGGATCATTGCAACTGCTTCTAGGATTCGTGATTTCTATATGGAGATTTCATTTCATTTCGAAAGCTCGGTGATTCCGTTTATTGGTCGTATTGCTCCTTCTGATACTTATAGGATATGGAAACGTGGATCGAATCTTCGTGCTGATATGACTCTTGCGGGTTTCGATGGTTTCAAGATTCAACGGTCTGATCAAACGTTTATGTTTTTAGGAGATGGTTATGCGTCTGAGGATGGGAAAATGTCCTTGGCTCCTGGCTCGTTGATTGTTCTTTCGCATAAGGAGAAGGAAATGACGAATGCGTTGGAAGGTGCTGGTACGCAACCTACGGATGCAGAGGTTGCTCATGAAGTTGCTTTGATGTCTCAGACTAATATGTATAGACCGGGGATCGATGTAACGCAAGCTGAGCTTGTTTCTCATTTGAATTGGAGACGGCAAGAGAGGACCGAGATGGTTGGGAATTGGAAAGCGAAGGTTTATGATATGCTTCATGTGATGGTGAGTGTGAAGTCGAGAAGAGTTCCAGGTGCAATGACTGATGAAGAGCTATTTGCGGTCGATGAAGAGCGAACTGCTACGTCAAACGGTGTTGAGAATGATGGCTTTGAAGACGTGTTAACGCCTGAGGAAAGAATCCAATTTGATACCGCGGTTCGGAATGGAAACACCGATGCTATTGAAGATGAAGAGAATGAAGTTACCGAGCACCAGGAAAACGGAGCTCTCAAAGAGAAGAAGAGCTGGTTTGGTTGGAATAAGAAAGGCTTAAACGCTGAAGATACGAAACTCAAGAAAGGCTCAAAGTCTGCGCCAGAAGACGGGAATCAAAAAGGGAAAAGCCAGAGATCTTCGATGGTATCTGATCATTCGAATGATGATCTTGGAGACACAAAGAAAGGGAAGGAGAAAAAGAAGAAGAAGAAAGGCGTTGCTGGAGATGAGGTTAAGCGTGAGAGTGAGTACAAGAAAGGATTAAGACCGGTCTTGTGGTTAACACCGGACTTTCCTCTTACAACAGATGAGCTTTTACCACTCCTCGACATATTAGCTAATAAGGTTAAAGCCATTAGGAGACTCAGAGAGCTTCTCACAACTAAACTTCCGCTAGGCACATTCCCTGTAAAGGTATATAATCCTTTTCAACTCGTTAATTGTGGTGTTACTGATAGAACTGAATCATTATCTCGGGGTTGATGCGGATTGGTTATTTATCTGCAGCTTGCCATTCCCATTATTCCCACAGTTCGAGTTGTCGTTACTTTCACGAAATTTGAAGAGCTTCAAGCGGCTGAGGAGGAGTTCTCAACGCCTCCTTCTAGCCCGGTATTTCATGATGCAAAGTCTTCTACTTCAGAGAGCGCATCACCATCATGGATCTCATGGATGAGAAATGGCAAATCAAATGACAACGATAGTAACCGTATCAAAGACGAGGTTGACCCTTTCTTGATTCCCTCAGATTACACCTGGGTGGATTCAGCTGAGAAGAAACGTCGAATGAAAGCTAAGAAAGCTAAAAG
The DNA here is from genome assembly GCA_900128785.1 of Arabis alpina. Classification (NCBI taxonomy): domain Eukaryota; kingdom Viridiplantae; phylum Streptophyta; class Magnoliopsida; order Brassicales; family Brassicaceae; genus Arabis; species Arabis alpina. Next base: position 2,078,566 of record LT669790.1, on the reverse strand, counting down.
CAGGAAGAAGAAACAGGCTGCTACAAAAGCCTCTGCTGCTAGTGACTCGAGTACCCGTTCAAATCAAGAAGCGGATTAATGATGAATCTCGACTAACCCAAACCATTCTTCTTGGCTCGTCCATTGCATTCTACAGGTTTGCTTTGGTTGGATTCAAAGATGTTCATCTTTTGAGCCATCATTGTGATTTGTGGCCTTTAAAAGGCCTTTGGTAGTGTTTTTGTTTAGTACTTTTGTAATGTCACATGTTATTTCTGAAATTTCTTAACAAACATCTTTGTTCTCACTCAATGATTTCTATTCTCCTGTTCAGTTTCGGTCTCGGTTTGAAGTTTTACATTATAACTCTTCTCGGTTAAGGAGCAACTCATTTCAGTAGAGCCATGGCAGATTTTAATATATACTACTAATCTGTATAAATCTTTCTATATCCGAAACATTATTGTCACCACTGTGCAATATACAAATCCTTTTTTCATCTCTATCAATTTCACCTTCGTTAGGATTAACATAGCTTTCTCGTAATACAACAAACAATTGATCTCAAACTTGATGAAATCTACAAGAAAGCTTATTCATGTAAAAGAATTGCAGAATTAGGGGGTCTCACTTGGCAGTCTTTTAGCTCTGTTTTGCACCATCTCCACGCCGAAATTGAGACCAAAGCTCACTGTTTGGCTTAAAGGCATTAAATAGATTGTTCCTAAGTGTCATGAAACAGCCGTCTAATCTGATCCACACTAGCCGGAATCAATGTCACCGGACATCGGTTGTACTGTTTACCACAGAAGACCAAATAAGATTATATTGAGAGTTGGTTAGCAGGAATAGAGAGAAACCGGTTTAGAGAACTCACCTTTGAAACATACTTAAATACGCAAGAATAGCAGAAAACAAATCCAGAGACTGTGACAACCGATGGGTTTGCACGTTTCTGTAAGCATAACGCGCAGAGGGATCTGTCGGGAGGTAGAGGGATTCCTTCTTTGGCCACCTATTAGACAAAACCAAAAACCCTTTACAAAGTTGACTGAGCGAAAGATGTCTACATTAGTTTCAGATATTGCTACCAATTGATTGATTACCGTTGGGGCTGGAGGAGGTGGTGGTGGAGGGTACACTGTTGGAGCTGTCAATCTCTCTTCAGCTGATTGATACCACCATTCCATCATCTACAAAACCAACCAAACAAAAATAGAACAAGAGGTTAATGTTCAAATAAATTATGTATGCGATGAAAATCTATTGAGATACAAAGACACCAAAAGTATAGCAACTAGCTTTATGGCTTTAGATGTGGCTGTCACATACAAAATCTAATCTAATGTATTTTAAGCTCAGGGCCTTCATTTCCTGAAGGGATCTCCTTAGAATATGCTAGGAGCTTTCAAGATAGTAAAGTAAGAGAAATATCGTAAAATGGGAGATTTTGTGGATACTTACTTTAAAGATAAAAACTGCTGCAATTAGACCGGTTTGGGCGTAGTCAAGCACCGCATATGAACAGCTAAGGAGTGCCCCTTGCACTGTCTGATTCAATATTCAAAACAACATAGTCAGACGATGGATCAATAAAGTGTGAGCAGTAGTAAGAATCAGGCTATCTAGGTTACAGGAAGTTCAAGAAAAGTGAAATCATACTTTTAACCATGGAGGACCACGAAGTCTTTCACGCTCATGGTTCCGTATCTTTGAAATTCTTGAAGATGTATCCATCTATCTTGGCATCAAAAGAGCAGGACAAAAATGTGTTAGACATAACACATTTGACGGTAAAGAGAAATGACAAAATGGTGGACTTCTAAGTATATTGTCCAACAAAGGTCAAGCTCCTGAATTCTATGAGACGCATAGTAAAACATCCTAGAACAAACATGATTGCATATTCTAGGACAATCCAAACAAGAAAGCAGAAAGAAGGAAGTGGATACCAGTTCTTGCCCTGTAGCTCGACAAACTTGAACCCCAAGAGCTTGAAGACCGAGAGAATAAAATCCAGTAGCATCCAGCAAATATAAGAGCTGGTAAGTAAATGATAACCCTGCACAGTGAAGTCCAGATCAGCCCAAATCTTCCCAGTCAAGTCAACTACAAAAAGATGCCAGAGAACCAATATGAATCCTCATATCATATCCAAGACAACACAGGCCATTATTCAGGATTGTAAATTCGTTTTAGAAAACCAAAATTACACTGCCGTTCAATGCAACTCTATGCATGAAACTACTAAACAGTGTACTCTAACACCTGCTCCTAAGTATCCTAAAGTATCAGCAGCTCAAAAATCCACAATTACCTTCACTGGATGCATGTATCCAAGGATAGCAGACAGCTATAAACTTTTTAATTTTCGTAGCTAATTGTACTCGAACAGAAAGCTCTTGATTCCCACTGGTCTCTCTTGAAACAACCGATTCCTCCCCTGTGAAGAACTCAGCTTCATCAAATCCTTGATCCTCCGTTCCCCACAAACTTTCACGAAGCCTCGCTTCCCTTTCCTTGTTATATATCGCATGCAACTTTGACTTGAAATACGGTATCACAACCTACAAAATGCACATGTTTGAACGCAATACCAAGCTTAAAAGCCATAAGCTTTTACATTTAGGATAGAGTCATTACCAGAAACACAACAGAGAGAATCCTCTGACGCTTCTCTAAACCAGAATGTTGAACTTCTTCACTTGAATCCTTCCTAACATTGTCTTTCCTCAATCTCAATCTCACTGATTTCCTCCTCAAACCATACAATGATTCAGCAAACGAAGCATCTAAAGAACAATTCACAAAAACACAAACTTTATCATTCCAATACACACATTCACAACACTCCAATCAATCCTAAAATCCAGAATCTACCTGTGGTTCGTAAGCTATGTCCTTCAAGAATAAGCATCAAAGAAGCAAAGAATTCATCTTCGTAGTCTAAGATCTTATGAAGAAACGATCTTCTCAAAGCAAAAACCTAAAAAATCACAAACCTAAGAATCAAACACAGATATGTATCGAATTCAAATCCTAAAGACAAGGGCTTTTTAGGGTTTTAGCTTACCCCGAGAGAATATGTAAGAGCTGCACGGAGGCTCGCGGGAAGTTGTTGAGCAGCAGCCATCTCGAAGAAGGTAGGTCTTGTTCCTTCACCACCCACCTGAAACAACATCTTCTTCTTCCTTCTGGGTCAGTGAGATAGTTGATAAAGTGAGAAGCTTTGATTGAGATTTGAGAGCTTCTCTAGAATTGCAGAAAGAAGATAGAGCAAGAAGAAGAAAAGACGCATTTCGAGAGATTATTATGACGTCATAAAACATGGTTGTTTGCCACGTCGGATATAATTGCTGACTCATCAGCCGACAATAGTCCAGCTAGACACCGATATTTCCACGTCAGCATCCCCACATCTGAGGAGTGAAGGAGGAGGACTCAACTAAATAAAATTAATTTCTCTTTAATTCTATTACTCTTTCATTGCAAAAAAACATATTAAAATTTCTGTTTTACCCTTAAAACTGAATTTGACTATTACTATTCTTCATAAAACTTGAGGTTAAATTTGATATTTAAAGCTAAAATATGCATTGAAAATGTAAAACGACAACTAATTTGAAACAAAAAAATAAAGGATAGAATAACTATTTTGCAACAGAGAGTATTTAAATTTTGGTTTTTCTTAGTTAAATGAGATTTGAACATTGATAAAATTGTGAGAAAAGAAAATCAACGACTTTTTACTTGCTGGTGTAAGTTTCACATAAATAGCAAGAACAAAGAAGACGTTTAGATATGTTAATAATAATCACAATTACGTTTGTTGTTTGGGTCACAAGAAACATTTCTAAAGGGAAAAACAAAGGTCAGTATCATAACTTCCAACTTCTTCAGTTACAAGATGTCACTACTCTTCTCTATTTCGTTTCCTAGTAGTCCCTGAAGCAAATTCACTTTGATCCATTGAGGTAGAGTCAGTCTTCAGTTTCTGATTTATTAGTGATGGTTCTGGTTTGGTTGGTTTAGGTTCGGTTTCTGGTAATGATAATGAGGAAGAAGAAGAGGCTATTTTCTTCTCTTCCATCTTCTGTTGTTTCTCAATCATAATTTGAAGATACCGACCTTGTTTTTCGATTTGTAACTGCAATGATCTTTGGATCTGCATTGTTGTTAAGACCAAGATCAATCAGGTAAAATAAAAAGGATGGACACTCGTATAAGGCGTCTTTTACGGAGTTGGAATCATACCTCGAGTTGCTCGTGGAGTTGTTTCTGAACTTGCATCTGTAATCGTAGAGCTTCAGTGATTTCAATGCTCCTGAAGAAGAAGAAGAAAATGATTTGTAAGTATCAAGAAACATTTTTCCTCAGTGTTACATGTAAGAAGAACTGAATATTTGCTTACGTCTTCAAGTCAAGAGATTTGATATCTTCAATGGTTTTCAAATTCTTCTCCGGAGGTACTTCTGTTCAAGAAGAAAAACAAAATTAGTATAAAGATGTGTTTCTTAATGCAACAGGCCTTATCGATCTTTGTGAACAATCAAGAAGAGAGGTTGGTTCTTTAGATCTCTCGCGGATTAAAAGCTCGAGTAAATGCAGAACTAAATCTATAGAAACATATATAAGAGTACCTGTATCTTCAGAAAGCTCCGGTTTATACCTCGCTGTTCTGTATTTCTGGAGAAGACAACAATTTAAAACCGTTAAGATGAGAAATGAGCTAAGCTTAAACATACAAAACCGAAAACATATGAACAATAATAAGTTAAAAACCTGCAAATGGCTTTTGACATGATAAATAGTCAACCCCGGGTTATTGATGAGCTTCAAAACAGCCTTAGGTGTGGCTCCTATGGTTTGCAATTATAAGCCAAGAGAATAAATAAGTCGTTGAGCTTAAACTTTGCAGGCATGAGAAGAGAGAAAAAAGAGCTTACGCACGTTCGCTACCACCAAGTTGATTGACAGCTTCGACAAATGCTTCATGAAGTTCTTGTGTCCAACGCATCCGTTGCTTAGATGAACTAGCTGGTGAGTTTTTGGCATTAAACTGCTCCATTGATAGATTCACCTGATGCTGATTATTCACTACTACTACTACATCTTGCCTCGCTATATCAGTAGAGGGTGTTGGTATCTATAAGAGATCACAAAAGCCAATCTTACACTATTGAACAATTGGACTGAAGAATAAGCATAGAGATTCACGTTTAGCTGAGAAAACGAACCTTTGAATCCTGATTAAGGACATTAGGATCACCTAGAAGCTCTGACCAATTTGTTTCTAGACCATCATCATCAACAGAGATCAGCTGATTAGCCCAGTCTGGCCATTCGTTTTTCAAATGGACTTCCTCGGATAAGACCATAGCTCTGCTGCTCTCAGCTTGTGGATCCGGAACAGGAAAGTCAAAGAATTCCTGAAGCTGGTCTGAATTCCAGCTTATATCTTTATGCTCTTGAGGTTGATTAATCACCGGCAAGGATTGTGTTTCGACGGAGAATTCCTGTCTTTGTCCTTCTCCAGAGACATGAGAAACGGATGGTTGTGGCTGGGAAGTATTCCTTTCATGTGCTGAAACATACATACCATTACAGAATCCAGAAGAACTACCACCAGAAGCCAGAGGAAACACTTGACAAGTTACTGGATTATTCATCAGCTCCTGTCCTGATGAAACCCACAAAGAGTTAGGAAACTTATGATGGTATCTCTCATCAAGGAGACGAAAAGACATAGTTGTTGGAAAACTGAAATCGCTAACAAGTGTCATAGAACAAGGAAACTACAAATTCCAGAATCCAAACAAAGAAGTGAGTGTATTTAGCTTAGCAAGAAAATGAGACTCACTATCAGTAAGTTATATACAGAAAATGACTCTAAAGAACATGAACAGTTGAACAAATTCCCTTCTTATAAATGGTATCCTATCTTTTCTTTCCTTTCAATAACACTACTAAGGAATATTCCCCACTCTTAGCTTTCTTTCACTTTTTCTGCATTTTTTACATGTAATATTCTTATCCAAACTCAAACTTGTTTCAGCCATGAACATAGAGAAGCTATCATGGAGAAACAGATGCATCAATATAAAAATACAAAGGGACCACAAATAAGATATGGAATCAAATGCAATTGGGAATGAAATTAACCCGCATTTTCGGGAACAAAAAAAAGATATATGGCTTTTGATGAACCATAAGAGTCACCATTATCACATTCTAATCAAGTCTTATCCAAATTAAGAACTAAACAAACACCTCAAAGAAGAAGAATCTTACAGAGAACCAAATCCAACATGACTTGACCATTGATTCATAACAAGCCAACATCTCATGACTCCATGAAAGAAAAAAAACAAACCTTTCGCTTTATCAAGAACAGAACATAATCTATAGTGAACCAATTCCACAGACAATAATTAAACAGAATCAGCAAAAGTTGATCTCTTTCATATGACCTCAAGCTAACGAGTGTTTATTGCTTCTCCAATCACACACGTCAATCCAATAATCACCTAAGATTACATAAACTCACCAAAACACAAACCGATTTTTCCAAACTAAAGAAACCTAGAAAAGACAGTAATCGAAAGAAAATGCCGACAGTGAGTGGAAGAAAGAAAGACAGAATCTTACTCGACTTAGCACTAAGCAGCAACACACAGAATCCAATACCGAATCAAAGAACCCAAAAAGGCTTTAATTTGAATGATTAAACAGAACCAAACAAAAAAAAGGTGACTTTTTTTTTCGTCTTTGTCTTCTCAAACTCTCTTTCTCTCCTAAAAGACTTAAACCCATGAGAAGACGAAATCTGGCTTGTCTTCGCAAGTATTTGGTTTATTTGTGACCGTTGGATTTGCATTCAACAAAGGAGATTCGTGTGGTACACGGTACATGAATGTTCTCTGCCGTAGAGAATTAATGGACCGTGTTACTACAATATGTAGCTGGTGGGGTCCATCTTACGGATCTCTTTAGTTTTGATTGGTTTAGTGTTGCTCGGTGTTTATTACGTCAACCAAAACAAATTAATTAGACAATTTAAAAGTAATTGACCTAATTCTGTAGTTTTCAATTGGCGTAATTAATAATGAGTTACTATAAAATTAGGCGAAATTAACAATGAGTAGCTTTTAAATTGTTCTTCTATTAAATAAGAATCTCTAGAAAACTTGTCAATGTCAAACCTCAAAAACGCAAAAATAACCGAACTAAACCAGAAAACGATAGGATCATAAAACGCTAATGTAATAAACTGGCACGAGAAATGAAGTCTAATAGATAAACTAGAACAAAGAGTATTGCACAACTCAAGTCTACGAAGTATTGCACAACTCAAGTCTACGAAGACGAAAACAAAACATACTCAAAAGATAGATAGTGCAAAATGTTTCAACACCAAACATAGAGATCTTCAAATTTGCTTAAACGATGGCGTTTGCAGCACTCGCGATCCTTGGCCACAGATCAGCACACTCCTTTCCGATTGGTCCAGTGATAGCAGATCCTAAACACATCAGAACAAAAAGCCACAATCAAACAGTGATTCATCAGGCTACACCATTGAACAGAAACTAGCACGACCGTAAAACTCTATCATCTACTTGAGAATCACATTGAACACATAGCAAGACACATAAAACACTATCATCTACTTGAGAATCGCAGAAACAATAATAAGAACCATAGAACAGAAACACTACCATCTACTTTGAAACTATTATCTACTTGAAAATCGCTACGTAATGAAAGTTTACCTTTCATTTCACCCTTGGGATTGACAATGACACCAGCATTATCTGTCAAAATCACAAATTTTGATCAGACTTTGATACTTTAAAGCAACTTCACACACATGTATGATGAAAACACAGAGATAATAGCAATGCTTACCCTCAAAATACATGAAGACACCGTCCTTTCGGCGCCAAGGCTTCCTCTGCCTAACAATGACAGCCGGCAGAACCTTCTTACGGAGATCAGGCTTACCTTTCTTAACAGTAGCCATAACCATGTCACCAACACAAGCAGATGGCAAACGGTTAAGACGACCCTTAATCCCTTTCACAGAAATGATGTAGAGATTCTTAGCTCCAGTGTTATCAGCACAGTTCACAGTAGCTGCCACTGGAAGACCCAGTGACATCCTGAACTTGTTACCAGAAGTTCCTCCTCTTCCTATATATCAAACAAAACAATCAACAATAAGTAACACATCAGATCAAATCAATTCTACTACTAATTCCATAAACATCAACAAAAATAAACACATTTCGTTAAGGAATCATAAAGATTTTCTAGGAATCATTGCATGTACCATCAGATAGGTAAAATCAGTCACTAGATATGAATCATTCACAAGAAAAATGCTTACAAAAGCCACAAAATCAACACAAAAACGAAGAAATCAAACCAATTACAGCTCTACAGATTAAGATCTCTATGTAAGAGTTCATGATCTAGAACCTAAACGAAGAATCAGAGTACTTGCAATGCATATTAAGCTCTATAAACGACAATCACTGATTTGATTTGAAACGAATTTCTAAGAATAAAACAGAAGAAATCAATCGGCGACAAACAGAGTATCTTCTACACAAGATCTACGAGTTCATGAGCTTAGAGTATCACGAATCTAACCTCGCTTCGACATGGTTGCAGAGTAGCAGCTCTCCTAAGAAGAGTTTCAACGAAAGTGACGACAAGGTTTATATATGCTTAAGCTAGGGTTTTCTAAAGAGTATTGCGACTGACCTGGATTTGATATTATGGGCCGAAAATAATTACCAAAAGGCCCAATAAGTAATACATTCACGGGCCAGGTTCGTGGACTGTATGGGCTTGTGGAATCCTAACACAAACAAATCCTCAAGAAGGTAGCTACTTCTTTAGAGAAAGAATCTATAAGCTCATTCCGTTTTGATTTCTCTGGTAATGGAGAGAGTGAAGGTAGTTACAACTACGGTAACTTCAAGTACGAAGCTGAGGATTTACATTCTGTGGTCGACCATTTTGATAACACTAACCGCGTTGTTAATACCATTATCGGGCATAGTAGAGGAGGCGATATCTCCTCTAAGCCTCCAAGTATCCTATCCGCAACGTGATTAACATATCCGGACGGTTTGATCTCAAGAAAGGCATACGTCTTGGAGAAGGAGCAAGGATTCATTGATGCTACAGAGGGAAAATCAGAGTTCCGTGTTACCGAAGAGAGTTTAATGGAGAGGTTAAACACTGATTGATATGCATCAAGCTTGTCTCAAGATTGATAATGAATGCAGAGTCTTGACCATTCATGGATCAGAGGATATGGTAATACCAGTGGAAGATGCTAAGGAGTTTGCAAAAGTTGTACCGAACCACAAGCTGGAAATTGTGGAAGGAGCTAATCATGGTTTAAGCAAAGCATCAACGTCCATTGGTTTCAATTGTTATGGAGTTTATAAAGTCGGTCAATGTCGAGGAACTAGCCTGAGAATTTCTGAATTAATACATTTTACCAAAACTAAGCAATGTGTATTTTTTTCTTTTTCTTTTGAAATTAAACCTTAGAACTATAGTTACATCATTCTTTTTTATTCATCAGAAAAAGAAGAATGTGTAAATCATTAGTCTATGATTAAAAAGAAGAAATCAATAATTTAAACTTGCAAGTTGTAATTGTAAACATTATAATTTCGTTTCAACTCTACAAAATTTCTCAAGCTACTTCTAGCTAAAATTACCGAAAAGAGCTAGAGATGGGATGTTTTTAGCAAGCGATGAAATAAATCTCTAGACCAATAAAAAAGACGAGTAACAGTGAGTTTTTTTGGCTAGGCAACAGAGAACACTCTTTTTTTGGTTCACATGAATCTTTGCCAACCTACCAAAACAATCTGTTCAGAAATTGTAAGTGGACATAATAAAGAAATTGTAAGAGAAGAAATCTGTGAACCATATAAGTTATCTGGTCATGAGGAAGACACGAAAGAAAGCCCGTTGAATGCAGCTCAAGAAGTTCATGTTTTCTTAGCGTTTTTACTCTTAATGATCTTCTCATTTGCGCCTTACTGCATTACAAATTTCGCGATTGTTAGTAACAAACTACTACTATCTGATAAGGAATAAGTGATGCTACTAGTCCGAAGATTATATTATATTTAGACATTCTTTCTCACCTGGTTGTTTTCTAGTAGGAAGAATCCTTCTTTCAGCAGACTTACCTTTAGATCCTGACATCAATAAAATGCATAATTAGCCAAAAGATATATAGTTTCCCTGAATCTCTTTTTCTTTGACATAGTATTAACCAATAAACTTTTGCCCATACAAAACAAGTTCTATCTTAACTTTAAAATGTGTGAGCAAACCAAAAAAGCAAGTTAGCAATTGTTACGAAGGTTTGATCAACGAAAGCAATGTCTAAAGATAACTGACCTTTGTTTTTTTTGTCTCTGCATAATTCGCTCCCACAACAACATCTAAATGCCTTCACGGGATGACTTTTATCATTAAAGTCTATCATGTAATCCTGCGAAACACAAGTTGAAGGGCGTGTTAATAACGTTTTTGGAAGAGCAGAGTAGAGAAACATATTTGGTGAATCATATATCTAGCATGTTTGTAGCTATGTAGTCATTACAGAGTAGTTGAAACGAAGGTAGCTCAATCATGGTTCTTACCCATGTCAACTCATCCATGGCTTTAACATCTCGTATGGTAAAAAAGGCAATCTGCACAAGACCAAAGTCAGAATTAACTTAAGCTCTCTGAAAATTACTTTGACAATCAGTGCCAACAAGAAGATCATATTCGAGTGGAGAAATCCTATACTTACATGATAATAGTGTCTGTCAGGAGTCTCTATTTCCACTGGAATATCAATCAAGTTTGCATCCTCGCATCTGCAACAACAATAAAGTTCACAAGAACCATAATCACTCAACGTAAGAATGAAAACAACATAGCATAATGCCTGAGCGCCATGTGCTTTGATTGATACCTATGATTGACAAATCTAGCGACATTTCCACAAATGGTGGCATCCAGGCAGAGAGCATCATCATCTTTTAGATCCTTTTCAGAACCCCAGTCTGCATCCAGAGTTACAGGATATGTATGCCGTTCACTACTAGAGGTTTTATTCCGATTGTATAACTCTGTGTTGGTCAATATTTCACCAATGTATTCACAGACAAAGGTTCCTTTCGGCAAATCTTGCAGTGTTCTTATACCCCATCCTTTCCCTTCTTGGGTAAAGTAAACCTGAAACATAATAATTGAAGCTAAATAGTTAAAGATCATGAAGAAACCAAACATCTAGACTTGAAGCTAAATATGAGACATTAAAAATAGTATTCCCAAAATGTTACCTCCAGTCTGCACTTTATCCCTCTCTGCACTATTCGATTTCCACACAGCATATCACATCCACACTTTCTCCAACATTCCTTAATGAACTTCCGGATCAAATGTCCATCACATTTTCCTTGTATCCCGGTATTGATATCTCTCTCTAAAGGGCAGTCTTGACAGTAAAATTTATGAAACGTATCTGGTTCCTTTTTCATCTTAAGACACTTGTCCAAAAACTCTTCCTTTAGCACTCCTTCTTTAGTATAAGCATACTCTCCATTAGTTTCACGCGCACAAGCACATGGAACATCAGCTGCAAGACAATCCCCCTCACAGTCCACACAGCAATCTTCATCAGAAATCCTAGCCAGCGACACATGCACATACGCATTCTGGTACACAATGTTATGAGGTATGTAAGTAAACTTTGGCGCTTCCTCACTCCCAACATCATCAACAAGAGATATTGCAACACTCTCTGACCCTTTCGTTATATCAGACCTACTGTTCTTATACTTCCTCTTCCGATCACCACCGTTGCTACTACTACTCTGTGGCTGCTTCTGAACAGAGGAACCGGTTATCTTCGAACTAGGAGGAGATTCAATAACAATAGGATTCTTCCCTCTACTACCATTAGATGAACCAACTTCACATTGCTTATTCTCATCATCAACAGAATAAATAGCATCAATCAATGCACTATAGTTATCTAATTCAATGTAATCCCAATTACCACCAGACTCTTTCAAGAGCTGTTTAAGCACTGGTTTAGTCTTTTCATCAGAAATTCCCATTTCTCTTGTTTTCATGTAAGCTTCTCTCTTCTTCTCCCTTACCTTATCATGTACCTTATCATCGTCTATTTGTTGCATTTTCAAACGAAAAAACCTGCAAAATTGGTGAATTCAACCCTAAAATCACACAAACAAACACATGAATTGCTTCTTAATTCGATAACAGCGAATCCAGAATCAGACACTGATCTAGCTAAATCCAGAATTCACGGAGTAAGAATCAACAACCACATTGAGCAAGAGAAGAGAATAAGAGGAAAAACCTCAGAGATTGGTACGGAGATTCTCCAGAAACGGAAGCTTCTTGAGGAAGACGGCGATTAGTTGCATGCAGAGAAAGATTCTTTTAGAGAATAAATTAATTCAAAAGTGAAAAGTGATAATGCCCTAAAAAGATGTAGCATCGATTCACTGTGAGTACATTGTATATTGGATTTTTTTTGTGAATTTTTTATTTAGATACAATGAACTAGAGAGATAAATGGAACTATTTCTATTTTTTTCTCGTATAGGTCCATTGAGTAGGCCCATTAAAAATGTTATATAGAAAAGTTATGGGCTATTCCCTCTGTTTCCTTTTTTTTTTTTCATCTGAATGAGTTCGTATATTGATCATGAAGAGGGAACCACCATTTACAAACTTTTTTCACCATTACCCCTCAGTAAGGCTACAACCAAAAAAACACCATTAAGGTCCTAAAGACCAAACCCAAAGTTACTCTATACACCAAAATACAGGACAGCCAAAAACAGAGGACTAAAGACTCTCATTCACAAAAACATCATGCAACCAAGCTGGATAGTTAGCCGCAACGTATGAATGGCCACGGTTGTCTTTGGTCACGCTCGTAGCAATGAGAGCCGCTCCTCTATTTGCTTCCTTGGGTTCTTTAACCATTTTCCAAAAACTAATTCGGTTCAAAGCCTTCAAAATAACATCAACTTGAAATCCAAAAGAGGGCCACGCTTTGGGTCTGTTAACTGCATCAACCAAATCAACAAGGTCTAGGGCAAAAATAACACAGTTAATCTTATGAAACCCCATACTTTCAATAGCCCAAAGGACCACCTTTAGCTTAGCATCCTCAATTGTTCCTTCTTCCTTGAAACATCTTCGGCTGTGGATCATAACCTGACCATTGTGGTCTCTAAGGACCCAAGAAGCTCCCACCATCTGTTTCTTCTTTGACCATGAGAATCCAACATTGCATTTTAGCCAGTCTTCAGGAGGTTTGGCCCATCTTTTTGAAGAGAAAGAACTTTGAACTTCATCCAAACCTGCCTCAGCTTTCTCCACTACTTGAGCCATATTCCATTGGTCTCTTTCTTCAGACGCCTTCTTGACCACCTCCAAAGCTGAGAACAAAACTCCTTCAAAAAGAAAACCATTGCGGTTCTTCCATAAATACCACAACAACCAAGGGATGATGTTTCTACTCTCCACTCTCCATATTCCCTCTGTTTCCTAAAAAATCAAAAATTTACAAAAAAAATTTGTTCCAAAAAAATAGAGTTTTTACTGTTTTGTTTTTTATGTACTTTTACAAATTTAAAACAAATACTGAAATACTATTGGTTAAACTTTATTGGAAACTGTAAATCGTAGAAATTAATGCGTTTTCTTAATAAGTATGCATAACCTTAAACATCTATCTTTTTGGAACGAATGGAGTATATTTTTTCTACAAACCCAACAAAACAAAAATCTAGAGAATGTATTGGATGTATAATTTTTTTTTAAAAACGTTTAAATTTATTTTATTTTTTTATCATAAAGTAGGAAACTATTACATTTTACGAGTATCCCTTCCGTGTTGATCTACACACGCCATATGATTTTTTCCTGCTGCAAGCTGAAAATCTCCTGCAAACTTTTTTCCATTAATCTTCAAATATAATAAATCGTATCTTTTGAAATTCGAACCCCAAACATTTTAGTATTAAAAACTAGAATTTGAAATGATTTTGTATTAAAATAACAAATCATTTGTTATATGGGATTTCATAGTATTCTAATAACAAATCATATTAGCTTCTCTAATTTACCCAAAAGTCATTTAAAACTCGTTAAAACTCAAAGTCTTTAAAATCATTTCATATTCTAGATTAACGGATACACCTTTTATAATATTTGCGACAGTTACATTAAACAAAACAAAATTATGGTGAGTTATAACTTTTACAGCAAATAATTATTCAAGACAAATACCACTTTGTTATTTTCCCAACCGAATTTTATACATTTCGTCGTGAAAAAAATCATAAGAACGAAATTTTCCTTGGTTGGTTTAGCGAATACAAGGAGCAAAATTATTTTCCCAACTTCTCCCAAGACCTTTTTCTCTTCAACAATCTGCAATAGAGTTCAGATTAGTAAACAATTAACATCATAAATTGAATAAATATAATAAATTAAAATTAAGCTTAATAATTAACGTACCTTCTCCTTTTCTACGCAAGCCCTTGAGAAACATGAAAAATATACCAACAAAGACCAAAGCCGCTACTACTCCTACAACTATCGCTAATGACTTCCCCGTGTTAGCTTTTGTCCCTTCTTCTACCAAAACACATACGTTTTACAACTTGTAAATAAATGTCATACCAAAAAATGTATATGTATTTATACGTATTTGCGTGTTGTATAGACATAACGTACCGTGGTACGACTCGTCAGGGATTTCATGTGGGTAATATGTATACCCAACATAGCACCCTTCCAAGTAAATTTGACCCGCGATGGACCAAGGACACTCTTCAGTGGCAGCGGCTGCCGCGGCATTGATGCATTCACCGCAATCGCAGGCTTCGACGTGGCCGTCGCATTGAGCCACTATGTGGAGGAGTTTGTATCTATCTTCGTAGAAGCCGTGGCCGTCAACTACTCCTGCTTCGGCTGCGGTGAGTGCTTCCGTCCTCATCTCTTCGAATCCGGCGAATGTCTCTGCCGTAGCTCCGTCGCATATCTTGTGGATAAGACCATGTTCCGGTGTTTCAAATAATTTGTAGTTATGATGGTGATTACTTGCTTCTTCCGGAAATGAAAACAAGAAGAGAATTGAGTTGGAAAACAAAGAACATAATCACTCGAAAATAATATGGTATATTAATTTTTTGTTTCTCTTTAGATACTAGTTCATTTCGTTGCAAATTCATCTTTATTTATCACTAGCCCTTCAATTTAAATATATCTCTATAGGACTACATTTAAACGATGTTACGGAAGACAAACTATATAAGAGATTATCTAACCAAATTTTTTTTCTTTTCACTATTTCATGTTTTTTATTTTAGAATTTAAATTTCTTAAATACTAGCTTGAACCTTTTGATAAAAAAAAATTACTAACTTGAGCCACTAAAAATAAAAAGACCGATTTTTTTTAAAAAAAACTTAGAAAATAAAGCTATATTTTCATGAAAATAAAGTTTTTCTATATTTTGCAATTTACTCAATACATAACGCAATTAATATATTTAACAAACAAAACCTATGAGATGAATATACTTACGAGCACTAGGGGTACCAACAAGTTCGATTTCGTATTTTAAGTGACATCCATGGAGATGAACACGAGCTGACGTAGCATTTCCACACAATCTAGGCAAAATCTCACGAAGATCACCAACACATCTATGGCAAATCTCACTCGAATAATCTTCTCTGCATTGAAACCAGCCCGAGACAGCGAGTTCTTCATTACCAACTAGAGTCTTAAAGAACTTAGACCGAGAAGACTCGGATTCGAGTTTGCCTAAGAAAGAAGAAACGGCTTGTGCACGAAGAAGGAGACTCTGATTTAAGTAATTTGGATATTTTGTTGTTTTTTGGAGGATATTTGTGTCTGATGAATCACATTGTTTGAAAACTAGAGTGTCGTAATCCAATTGGGAAGTGTTGATGAGAGAAGGAATAGAGAGAAAGATTAGGGTTTGTGTGAGGAGAAAGATCAAGTGGACAACCATGTTTAAGAAAGATCTAGTGAAAAGAGATAATTATTAATTCGTTGAGTATATATTGATGAATGAAGATGGAAGTTGTGGTAGTTTAGATATTGTCTACGTATATGTCTACTAGTTTACATATTGTGTATAGTTTGGTTGTGACTAATTGTAAGGTCATGTACGTGATATTTAAAAAGACTCAAACAATTTCTAATATTCTTTTCCTATTGGTATGATCATAGCCGTTACATATAATAAAAGCAAGCATTTTTGTCAAAAGTTTTTGATGATTTACGCATTGTCAAACCGTAAGATCATCAACATTTAGGAATCAAATGCTTAAAATGATGTTTTTCGGCTACAAATGGATATATCAAGAGTTTTGACATAAGGTAATGGTTTTCTTTCTAGCCTAACTCTTATCTAATTTTTGTTCCCTTTTTTATCTGGTATAGAGTATTAACAGAGCATCAAGATGGAAAAATATAAATGTAATGTAACTCGCACTTGCAAGTAACAGATTTTCATGAAGTTTTACACAGCCGTAACAAAAAAATTCTGCTCAACTAAATTTACCTAACAAGTTGTCAACATATACACGTTTATTTGGGAGCATTTTTTTTTTATAGTTTTAGTCTCTATATTATACCCAAGAAAATACACAATATATATTGACATATCTATTGTTAAATACATCGAACCTTCATGTTAATTAACTATAGTTTTTTTTTTGTCGGATATTAAAAGGTTAGCCGATGATTGACGCGTCGTATAAATCAAACCCAAAGCTATTTAAAGAGCTAAAACAAAGGATATGTATCACAAAAAACAAAAATCTATAATTTCTTTAATGAAAAACAATCTAAAATTACAAAATATATAGAGCTAGAAAAAGAAAAAAGAAAAGAAAATCCCATATTATTTCGTAAATATCGTTAATTCGTTATGACAGAAACTCGAAATTCATTCTGTTTGACTAGATTCTTAAATTTCGTTTTTTTTACAACCAAGCAAAGTCAATAACTTCAAGAGTCAAAAGTATGAATGCTGTCTTCTTGAAGACACCAAGTTTTATAACAAATCTTCCGTTGAAAAAAAAGACTGTTAAATAACCAACGGTCCAATTCTTATCATGTCTAAAAACCACCAGCTTTTTCCTCATCTCACGCTTCTTCTTCTCCTCCTTTTATTCTCCTTCACAATCTCTTCTCCACTGATCGTATAATCAAATCAATCATCAAGGAGACGAGTGTAATCAAAGAAGGTTAATAATTTTTATTAACTTTCTTTCACCCTCGCTTCTTGCGAAAATGGGTCGTCTCAAATTCGCATGTCCTGTTCTTGAAATAAACTTAATCTCAGCACAAGATCTAGCACCTATTTCGAGAAACATGAAAACGTATTCCGTTGCATGGATCAACACAGATCCAATGAGAAAACTCACAACGCGTGTCGATCAAAACAACCGAGCTAATCCAATATGGAACGAGAAATTCGTGTTTCGTGTTAACGACAAGATTCTTGACGTTGATGCATCAGCTATTGTGATTGAGATTTACGCAGCTGCATGGGCTAAAGATGCTCTTGTTGGTACAGTAAATGTTCTTCTTAGCGATCTTTTTGCACCTTGGTCTGGTTTTGGTGATGGTGATGATGTTGGTGGTGGTAATAACAACATGAGACTCGTAACGCTTCAGATTCGTCGTCCTTCAGGGAGGCTTCAAGGTTTTTTACGTTTAGGTGTTGCACTTCTTGATGGTGGTCAAAGAAGTATGCCTTTATCTGTCGAGGTATTTGATGGTAGTCGTAGAGATGGAAGGACTAATAGTAAAAGAGATAATGAAGCTTCAAGAATGATGCATCGTCGTACCAATAGTGATCAAACGGACTTAACAACGTCTACTAATGATTACGGTGTAAAAACAGGAGTTGTTACCGGAGGAGGAGGAGGAGGTGGTGGTAGTGTTGTTGTTATTGGTGCAGATAGTATGGTGAATGGTTCATTATGTAACTCTGATATTGGACCGTCCGCGTCTGTAGTTGCGGCTGCGATTGCTCAAGGGCTTTACAATAGGCAGAAAACAGCGGTTAAAGCGGTTGCGGGTAAAGATGACGCGAGTTCAATACTAGAAGGGAAAACAGAAGGTATTGAGCATAGAGTTGAGAGGTGGAAGGCAGAGAAAAAAGGAGCGGTTGAAACGGCTGGATCAAGCGATGATTCTAGCGGTAAAGGAGGAGAGGGGAAGAGAAGACGGAGGAGGAGAAGAAAGGAGAAACAACGGAGGAGAAACGGTGGAGGAGATGGTAAAAAAGGATTGTTTTCATGTTTTGGAAACGTTTTTGGATGTGAAATTTCGATAACTTGTGGCGGTGGAAGCGGTGGAGAAGGAGACAGCACAAAGAAGAGGTATAATAACAATAAAGTAGTAAATCTTAGTGCTGTAGATGAAACGTTTAGTCACTCTGCGACTTGAGATTAAAAGAGTGTGTATATTCTTTATTTTGGTGGTGTAAACGTTTGATATGGGTCAAATTGTGCAAATTTGAAAGATATGGGAGTGAAACCCAATGAATAAACTGATTTTACATTTCTTGCTTTTCTTCCTTTATAAACAATGTAATGAGAACAAAATGCCACAAGTGTATATAAAGTTATAAACAAATATGCCACAAGTGTATACAATGTTACGAATGTAACAAGTGTATATGAAGTTATAAACAAATGCCACAAACTTTCCAATTTAGTTTAACATGTGTAATGAGACAGTGATATGGCTACTCAACAATTTCGAATAATTTCTTATAGTTTTGTAGAATTACAATTTTCATTTGATTGTTTTGTGAATTTTACATGGTAACAATAATATAAATTACAGTATCATACGATTTTTGGATTAGTACGATTTTTGATTTATATAGTTTTCTTCTACATTTGTTTTACATCATTTTCTAGTTATAGTTTTATCAATAAGAACCATTGTTTCCATTGTTTTTCACTCAATTTTGGACTAGATTAACAAAATTTATTCAAATTTGATGGGAAATGTGTAGTTGAAATATATACATAGGGAGAATAAACTTGATAGAGGTACTAATTTGAATATTTGTATACTACTGGGGCTATTACGAAACATTTTTAAAAGAGAGGGGGAAAAAGAAATAGGAAGCTTTTAAACGCACCATAACTTCATCATCAACCTTCTTACACAATTACAAACTTCAACGCCTCTCTCTCTCTCTCTTCTCGCCGTGAATGTCGGCATAGTCATAACTCCGGGAAGGTCCGGGAAGGAGAAGCTCTCTGCTTTATGCTGTTTCTCTTTCTAAATTTATCCAAAATCGAGGAATAGAGAGAGAGAGGAAGCATATAGAGAGAGACGGTGGTTTTCTCAGTTCCGGGAGAAGCAATCGGCTGATTTTATCTAAAATCGGAGAATTTGAAACTAACCCATTTGAATTCAAGTCGTGAATTTAGGTGGGTTTCTTTTAATTTTCAGAATCCGAAGACAAAATCTTGATTTTTGCACAAGATGTTTGGATGTGACTGTTTTTACTGGAGCAGAGGAATCTCCGAGTTGGAATCGGAATTATCTGAGCCAAAGCCTTTCTCGCTTCCTTCTCCACTTCCTTGTTGGCCTCAAGGTACATAAAAAAACTTTCTTTTACTGGAAATTTCAAATTATCTTTACTTATGAAATTGAAGTTAGTTATATTCTAATTTAGGAAAAATCTCGTTTTATTGGAATAAAGCGTGTCAAGAATTGCCAAGAAAATGTTCATCAATGTGGTGATAAGAGAATTGAGATTGATTAAGCATAATATGGATATTTTATCGACCATGCTTAGATAAGATAATATTAATTAGTCATCCATGGTCCATGTTTTCTTGGTTAATGACTTGATCTTATCTTGTTTTGTTGCTTAATTTTATATAAATTTTTGGATAAGAGAATTGTTATATTGGAAGTGTAGACTGAAGACAAGATGCTTTGGGATATTCTGCATGGGTTCCATTGTCTTTTTCCTTCTTCTTTGTTTGACTCTTATTCAATATTTTTGTCTTAAAACTGGGTTTCAGGTCTATTCACTCACATGAAAACTATTGTTATAATTAGAAATGGTTGGTTTTGTGATCCATACAAAGTAGGCAGCATCATTTAATGTTGTGATAATGTAGATGGATATGGTATTATTTCATGTGATTAGTTTATTCAGGGCTTTGTTTCTTCAATAGTTATGTCCCATCAATCCCTTGTAAAGGATAAAACAAGTTGGGTTTGATGGAGATAACTAACTGTTTTGGTTCTAATTTTGAAACTAATGAAAGAATATCTTTTGGTATTATACTATTATGTTAAAGAATGCTGTGAAGTTGTTTGAAGTTCACTAAATCGATGAAGCTAAGCGCCTTCTCGCGCTATTGGTGCTGAAAAATGATGTAGTTTCTGTTATTGTCAATCTCTCGCAGGTCAAGGTTTTGCCACGGGAAGAATAAACCTTGGAGATATAGAAGTGGTGAAAATCACCAAGTTCCATAGACTTTGGAGTTCTGATTCATCACACGGAAAATCAAAACGTGCAACATTTTATAGAGCCGAAGAAATTCCAGAAGGTTTCCACTGCCTTGGTCACTATTGCCAGCCAACTGATCAGCCATTGCGAGGTTATGTACTTGCAGCTCGGGCTAGTGGATCCGCCAATGCTGATGATCTCCCTCCACTGAAAAAGCCAGTCAGTTATTCTTTAGTTTGGAGTACGGATTCAGATAAAAATGGCGGTGGCTACTTCTGGCTACCTAATCCTCCGGCTGGTTACAAAACAATGGGAGTTATTGTAACAGATGAACCAGGGGAACCTAAAACAGAGGAGGTTAGGTGTGTAAGAGAGGATCTTACAGAGAGTTGTGAAGCCTCTGAGATCATATTTGATGTAGGTTCTTCAAAGAAGTCGAGCCGCTCTAGTTCTCCTTTTAATGTATGGAGCATCAGACCTTGCGAGAGAGGGATGCGATCACAAGGTGTAGCTGTTGGATCATTCTTTTGCTGCAGTTATGATCTTTCTTCTGGTGAGACAGTTGCCGATATTGCGTGCTTGAAGAATCTTGATCTCACTTTACACGCGATGCCAAATCTTGACCAGGTCCACGCGGTTATCAAACACTATGGACCAACCGTCTACTTTCACCCCGAAGAGACTTACATGCCTTCATCCGTACAATGGTTCTTTAAAAACGGAGCTTTGTTGTATCGATCAGGGAAATCACTAGGCGAACCGATTAACTCTACAGGCTCAAATTTACCTCTTGGAGGGAAGAATGATACAGACTTCTGGATAGATCTTCCTGAAGACGAAGAGGCAAAGAGTAATCTCAAGAAAGGAAACTTCGAAAGCTCTGAGCTTTACGTTCATGTGAAACCAGCACTTGGTGGAACCTTCACTGACATAGTGATGTGGATTTTCTGTCCCTTTAATGGTCCGGCCACGCTCAAAATCGGGGTCTTCACTTTACCTATGACCCGGATAGGAGAACACGTTGGTGATTGGGAACATTTCACTTTCCGCATATGCAACTTCTCTGGTGAGCTTTGGCAAATGTACTTCTCTCAACACAGTGGTGGTGGTTGGGTTGATGCATCAGATATCGAGTTTGTCAAAGATAACAAACCAGCCGTATACTCATCTAAACACGGACATGCAAGTTTCCCACACCCGGGAATGTTTCTCCAAGGCTCATCGAAGCTCGGGATTGGAGTGAGAAACGACGTTGCGAAAAGTAAGTACAGTTTGGATTCAAGCCAAAGGTATGTGATTGTAGCAGCTGAGTATTTAGGCAAAGGAGGTGTGGTCGAGCCGTGCTGGTTACAGTATATGAGAGAATGGGGACCAACCATAGCTTATGATTCAGGGTCTGAGATTGATAAGATCATGAATCTTCTTCCTTGGGTGGTTAGGTTCTCTGTTCAGAACATTGTTGATTTGTTTCCTATTGCTCTTTATGGAGAAGAAGGTCCTACTGGACCAAAGGAGAAAGATAACTGGGAAGGAGATGAGATGTGTTGAAGTCTCTATTGCTAAGTGTTGTGTGCGAGTGATATGTAATACAGTATACTAGTTTAGAGAATGATGTATTTGTACTTTATGAAATTGGTATAAACCAATCCGGTTTAGTATGTTGCTTGTTCGGTTTGAGACGATGGTCTATATATACCGAGTTTTAAAGCTCGAATTTCGATTTCTTTCTCCAATTTTCGGTTTTTAGTCAAACCGGAGGATCTTAACCGTTGTCTATCACCAGTTTATTGTGGTACGGTATTAAATCAATCGGTTATTGTTAATCCGGGGTTGATAACCGGTTTTGAACCGGTCTCTGAGAGAGAGATCTCTATTATCTATCTCCTTCTTCTGATAAACCTCTCTCACTGTTTTAGTGCTTTCACTTCCTCCGTGCAGTTCAAAATCCGGCGACTTTCCGGCGATAACATCAATCACACAGGAGTATCGTGTTTCTGTAATGGAGGTTATGGCCTAGATATGGTTTTCACCTTGGCGTTGATTCGGCGTTAGTGCTGTGATGGATTTCATTTCCGCTTCTTCAATCTCTTCACCGTTTCTCACACAGTTGTCTCCGCTTTCTCTGAGCCCGGGTTTAGTGTCGTTAAAGTCTAGATATCGGGTTAAAAACCGGAGATTAGGGTGTAGAGAATCTGGAAAATCTAGGAGAATTGTGCCCATAAGAGGTTGTTTTGGTTTCTCCGGCGTAAATGGTAGTTTTGTGAGCTCGAACAAGTCTGAGAATGGGAGTAAAGTTGTGCCATTATGTAGAGAGAGGGTAGTACAGTTTGTAGCTAAGCCTTTAGTTTACGCATTGTTTTGTATTGCGATTGGGTTTACACCAGTTCAGTCTTTTCAAGGTCCAGCTTTAGCTGTGCCTTTTCTCAGTGATGTGATATGGAAGAAGAAGAAAGAGACAGTGAGGGAAAAAGAGTTGGTTTTGAAGTCAGTTGATCATGAGTTCTCGGGTTATACTCGGAGATTGTTGGAGACGGTATCGGTTTTATTGAAGAGTGTTGAGAAGGTTAGGAAGGAAAATGGAGATGTTGCTGAAGTGGGAAGGGCTTTGAATGCTGTTAAGGTGGAGAAGGAGAAACTGCAGAAAGAGATTATGGATGGGTTATATAGTGATTTGAAGCGGTTTAAGAAGGAGAGAGATGTGTTGATGAAACGAGCCGATGGTATTGTAGATGAGGCCTTAAGGTTGAAGAAGGGTATTGAACAACTGTTGAGTGATGATGATGGTGACAGGGAGAAAGTGAAGAAATTGGAGGAGAGAGTGGATGCAAGGGAGAGGGAGTACAATAGGATATGGGAAAGAATTGATGCGATTGATGATACCGTTTTGAAGCAAGAGACAACAACATTGAGTTTTGGGGTTAGGGAGCTTATTTTCATTGAAAGAGAGTGTATAGAGTTGGTTAATAGCTTCAAACGAGAAATGAAGCAAAGAAATTCTGAGAGGTGATATGTCTTAACCATGATTTGTGGAGATAATATTATTCTGCCTTACCTTTCACTGGGAATTTGGTTAACCTTTAATGAGATAGATCTTATTGCATGCACTTCTGATTGTGATGGTAATAGGCACTTCTAGATTATCAATTGAACTTGTCTATACTCTTACGCTTATATGTTTTGTTGGCTTTTCTATATGTCTCTGTCATGTATATGCTTTCTGTTTTTCCTGCCGACAAGAATGTTTCATGTTTCACTTACACGGTTAATTGATTTTCTGGTTGTAGTATTCCTGAAAGCTCTGTTACGAAACTCCCGAGGTCTGAGATTAAGCAGGAATTAGTGAACGCTCAAAGAAAGCACTTGGAACATATGATACTGCCTAATGTTTTGGAACTAGAGGAGATTGATCCCTTGTTCAATCGTGATTCACTGGATTTTTCTCTACGCATCAAAGAACACCTTGAGGAATCACAAAAGCTGCAGAAAGATCTTCAGGATCGTATCAGAAGGCGTATGAAAAAGTTTGGTGAAGAAAAGCTTTTTGTTGTAAAATCTCCAGAAGGTGAAGTTGTGAAGGGCTTTCCTGAAGCTGAGGTGAAATGGATGTTCGGCGAGAAGGAGGTGGTTGTTCCGAAAGCTATCCAGCTCCATCTACGTCATGGTTGGAAAAAGTGGCAGGACGAGGCTAAGGCAGATTTGAAACAGAAACTTTTAGAAGATGTTGATTTTGGTAAACAATATATTGCGCAGAGACAGGTAACTTTTGAATTATTACTTATTATTGATTTATCTCTTGAGAAGAACAGACAAGACTCTTATGTATATCATTGTAGATAAATCACGATCCTTAGTATTGTGAGTTAGATATAATGCAATTTTTTTGGTGGTGGAATCATCAAGAATTGCCTTGGTATTGGTAGATTCTGTAGGTTTCTTTATTGAATACGCAAGTTCAGTTTACATGAATTTTTTCTGTTTTATCATCGTGGAACTGAAATGCTAGCTGTAATGCTTAAGATGAGACAGTTTCAGTTGGAACCTTGTTGTAAAGTTTATGTATGTCTGTGTGTTTTGCAGAGATTATTTGCACATGTGTTGATCAATAACCATATAGTACTGATTTGTTTATATGAAGGAACAAGTTCTCCTGGATCGAGATAGAGTTGTTTCAAAGACTTGGTATAATGAAGAGAAAGATAGGTGGGAGATGGACCCTTTGGCTGTTCCATATGCAGTTTCCAGGAAACTGATTGATAGTGCCAGGATTAGGCATGATTATGGTGTAATGTATGTTGCACTCAAAGGAGATGACAAGGAGTATTTCGTTGACATCAAGGTTGACCAATTAAAGTCCTAATTTATTTAGTAGATTTCCAATTTTAGGCTTCTAACTCTTTTCTATGGTTGTAGGAATATGAAATGCAATTTGAGAAATTTGGAGGGTTTGATGCTCTATACCTCAAAATGATTGCTTGTGGAATCCCAACCTCTGTTCATCTGATGTGGATACCCATGTCAGAGCTAAGTATTCAGCAACAGTTTCTGTTGGTTACAAGGGTGGTTTCTCGAGCCTTTACTGCATTGAGGAAAACTGAAGCTGTATCAACTGTGAAGGATATTTTATTAGAGAGAATACATAATCTAAACGATGACATTATGATGGCGGTCGTGTTTCCAGTTCTGGAATTTATCATTCCTTATCAGGTAACACTTTACTCTCTCTTGGATATTTTCCTGTTTCCCTGAGTCTATTTTTTTATTTATGTGACTTTTTTCTGACACAGTTAAGGCTGCGTCTGGGAATGGCTTGGCCAGAAGAAAGTGATCAGGCTGTTGGTTCGACATGGTACTTGAAATGGCAGTCTGAGGCAGATTTGAACTTCAAGTCTCGCAATACAGAAGATTTTAAGTGGCTCCTGTGGTTTCTAATACGAAGCTACATATACGGGTATGTTTTGTATCATGTTTTCCGCTTTCTGAAAAGAAAGGTTCCGAGACTTCTTGGCTATGGACCCTTCCGTCGAGATCCAAACGTGCGGAAATTCTGGAGAGTGGTATGCAACTTTCCTTTTTCCCTATGTTTCTCTTTTAAACGCTCAGTTTTTAGTGAGAAGTAGTATTGTAGCTAGTATTAGACCGATTATTTTTGTTGATCATTCAGGTTCCTTACAGTTACAGTTGATTACGCAAATACACTTTATTTGTTTTGCAGAAAGCATATTTTAGTTTTAGAAAAAGGAGAATCAGACAAAAGAGAAAGGCTGGAATCGACCCCATAAAAACTGCGTTCGACAGAATGAAGAGAGTGAAAAATCCACCAATCCCATTAAAAAACTTTGCTAGTATTGAGTCTATGAGAGAAGAAATCAACGAGGTTGTGGCGTTTCTACAGAATCCAAAGGCATTTCAGGAGATGGGTGCCCGCGCACCTCGGGTATGTTACTTCACACTTGCGTGCTAATTGTGTAGGACAGTGTCTAATTGTGAGCAGCGTTAATTCCTAGGAAGTGCTTATTTACATTGCAGGGAGTTCTTATTGTGGGTGAGAGAGGAACGGGGAAGACGTCACTGGCGCTCGCTATTGCAGCCGAAGCAAGAGTGCCTGTTGTCAATGTTGAAGCTCAAGAGTTGGAGGCTGGACTATGGGTTGGTCAAAGTGCAGCAAATGTCAGGGAACTCTTTCAAACTGCAAGAGACTTGGTTAGCTGCTTTGCCCCAAATTGTTTTGTAGATTCATCGTTTCTATAGATACTAAATTTTGCGTCTTATGTAACATCAGTTTTGATGTCATCTTATGTTAACTGTGATGATTAGGCACCTGTAATCATATTTGTGGAGGATTTTGACCTCTTTGCGGGTGTACGTGGGAAGTTTGTACATACAAAACAGCAAGATCATGAATCTTTTATTAATCAGCTTCTTGTTGAACTTGATGGGTAAGAGCGGATTTCTTTGTTGATTTAAAACTAAGACCAGATTTGTAGCATTCATCAAGTAGCTTCTCCTTTTTCTAGTTGTCTTTTCTGAATTTGTAATGTCTACATATGCAGCTTTGAGAAACAGGATGGTGTAGTTTTGATGGCTACAACACGTAATCATAAGCAAATTGATGAGGCGTTAAGAAGACCAGGTCGTATGGATAGAATATTCCATCTTCAAAGTCCAACTGAAATGGAAAGGGAGAGGATTTTACACAATGCTGCTGAAGAAACCATGGACAGAGAACTCATTGATCTAGTGGATTGGCGTAAGGTAATCTGAAGCTGTGCCAAGTTGATTATATGTGCTAGCGATTATATATGTTTTACCTACTGTTTAATTTATTTTGCACCATCAGAATTTTGATGGGTCATTTTTGAGAGCTCTATTACGTTGTGTTTTTTCTTTTGTGATCTCTCCTATCTCTCTTCCTTGTTCTTTATTCTCTGGTTCTACTGTCTCTGTTAGTTAATAGTTCATGGTCACAGGTTTCGGAGAAGACATCTTTATTAAGACCGATAGAACTGAAACTTGTTCCAATGGCTCTCGAAAGTAGTGCCTTCAGGAGCAAATTTCTGGACACTGATGAACTTCTGAGTTACGTTAGCTGGTTTGCGGTAAGCAATCTGTCATCAACTTCGCCTTTTGCCGAACCATTTTTTGTTCATTTCTAAGTTTGGTTTCACCAAGTGATTCTTTTATCTTTATGACAGACGTTTAGCCATATAGTGCCCTCGTGGTTGCGGAAAACTAAAGTTGGGAAGACGATGGGAAAAATGCTTGTGAATCATCTTGGACTCAACTTAACTAAAGATGATTTAGAGAGTGTGGTTGATCTGATGGAACCATATGGACAGATAAGCAATGGAATAGAACTTTTGAATCCTCCTGTTGATTGGACAAGGGAGACAAAGTTCCCACATGCTGTCTGGGCTGCTGGTCGTGCTCTCATCGCACTTCTAATACCAAACTTCGACGTTGTGGACAATCTGTGGCTTGAGCCTACTTCCTGGGAAGGAATCGGGTGTACAAAAATCACCAAGGTCACAAATGGAGGCTCTGCAAGTGGGAATACGGAATCAAGATCATATCTTGAAAAGAAGCTCGTTTTCTGCTTTGGATCTCACATTGCATCCCAAATGCTTCTTCCTCCCGGAGAAGAAAATTATCTTTCGTCTTCAGAAATAACACAAGCGCAAGAGGTAAACTCTTTCATCTTCTCTTTTGCAGTATCCTGTTGTCTACGTACTTAATGTTACGCCGCCTTATGATTGTTATTTGCGGCTTGTGACAGATTGCAACGCGCATGGTGCTTCAATATGGTTGGGGACCCGATGACAGTCCTGCAGTATACTATGCCACTAATGCGGTAACCGTCTTTCTTATATTCAACCTTGCTATTCCTTTCCAAGATAAGATGGCTTGATCTTACATACAATTTCCATTCATACTGATGTCTCATCTGATCACTTGATTGACTTTGTAACTTTTTATTTTGTTTGGTTTATTTGATTCAATTGAGCAGGTTTCAGCTTTGAGTATGGGGAACCATCACGAATACGAAATGGCCGGTAAAGTCGAAAAGGTTCGTTTTGCTCTCTAGTTTCCAATAATATATGCCATGTCTGTGCCTCTCTAGCCTTAAATTTTCTTTTTCAGCTTTGCTTTTCATTTGGTTCAAGCATTTTCCGAGGAAAATGTAGAACTTCTCTAATGTCATTTTATTCCTCTACAGATTTATGACTTAGCGTACGAAAAGGCAAAGGAAATGCTCCTAAAAAATCGTCGTGTCCTTGAGAAAATCACTGAGGAACTACTCGAATTTGAGATCTTGACTCAAAAGGTAAAATCTTCACGATGTTGTGATCATTGTGCAACCTCTGCATGAAAAATCTTATCATTTCGGTTTCCTCGTTTGGTTTGCAGGATCTGGAAAGACTTGTTCATGAGAATGGCGGGATTCGGGAAAAGGAACCTTTCTTTCTTTCAGGAACGAATTACAACGAGGCAAGTTTTACAACTACAAATCCATGCATATAGTAGGAAACCTTGAACCATTATCTTTGAGTCATATTAAAAACAAAATGTCATATCTTGTATGAGTTCCATGTAGTCATCGGTAAATCGAAAACCCATTTAGTAGTTCTGATACAAGTTAAACGTCTCCAAGCTTCTCTGCTAAACCAACTTCTTTCTGCTCACAATCTCTTGTTTGGTTGATTTTCTCATGTTGCAGCCATTGTCAAGGAGCTTCCTGGATGCCGGAGATTCAACAGAAGAAACTGTACTTCTTAGTGCACCAACATAAAAAATCCATGAAGATGATTTCATACACTGATCATAGAGTTTCTTGCAGATTCAAGAAAGTAAATTTCTTGTCCATTGCAGTTTTTGTTCTTGTGTTCTCCATTTGAGATTAGTTAGACTTAAGATTCACATTTATATCTTCTCATCTGTCAAAAAATCAAAGTTTTCTTGTCCTAACTATTTGTTTATATCAAATCATTTACATAAACACTCTGTTTCAATCACATAATAATTCAATCAAACACGACGTCGTTTCGCAGGAAAATCCATCTTTACACGTGTCAAAGTTTTAGTGGTGATCAGTAAATGTTATTGTGGACTAGTTCGTAGCGAAGAAGAAAGAAAAACAGAACACAACAACAAAAGCAATGATGAAGTAATAAAAGAAATTTTCAAATCGATTTCAACGTTTCTCGAGAATATCGGTGGCATCTAAAAGTAGAAGTAGATCCGAATCTCCATGGTGAAACTCTGGTTTCTCTTCTTCTCAATCTCGTTTCTTCTTTCAATCCAATTCAAAGCTTCCTTTGGATCCGTATCAACTAAAGAAGCTTATGTTACGCTTTTATATGGAGATGAGTTCTTATTAGGAGTTAGGGTATTAGGTAAATCGATTAGAGATACTGGATCTAAGAAAGATATGGTTGTTTTAGTCTCTGATGGTGTTTCTCAATACTCTAAGAAGCTACTTAAGGTTTGTGAAAAATTTCTTATTTTTAAATAAAGGTTTGATTTTTTAGTGTGGTTTTTTTGAGTTTGGTTTTTTTTTTTGTAGGCTGATGGATGGAAAGTAGAGAAGATTAGTTTATTAGCAAACCCAAATCAAGTTCATCCAAAAAGATTTTGGGGTGTTTATACAAAGCTTAAAATATTCAACATGACTGATTACAAGAAAGGTAAGTAATTAATGTTTTGTGTAACCTTTTGAGACTTTTCCTCCTATGTTTATGTTTGTTTTGTTTTGTTGTAGTTGTGTATCTTGATGCTGATACTATTGTTGTGAAGAACATTGAGGATTTATTCAAGTGTTCGAAGTTTTGTGCTAATTTGAAGCATTCTGAGAGGTTGAATTCTGGAGTTATGGTTGTTGAACCTTCTGAAGCTTTGTTTAATGATATGGTGAAACAAGTGAAGACTTTGTCGTCGTATACCGGTGGAGATCAAGGGTTTTTGAATTCGTATTATCCGGATTTTCCTAATGCGCGTGTTTTTGATCCTAGTTTATCACCTGAAGTTATTAAAACTAGACCGGTTCCTAAGATGGAGAGGCTTTCTACGTTGTATAATGCTGATGTTGGTCTTTATATGCTTGCTAACAAGGTAGTTTCATTTTCAAGTGATCTGATTTGGAATGTATATGGCGAGTTTAGGATTGGTTTTGATTAGTTTAGTAAAGATTCTCATTATTTTTGCAGTGGATGGTTGATGACAGTAAGCTTCACATTATTCACTACACTCTAGGCCCTCTTAAGCCTTGGGATTGGTGGACTGCATGGCTCGTGAAACCTGTTGATGCGTGGCATGTAGGTTTTCGCATTTTTTCTCGTTATAACTGGAAAATTAAGTTCTTTTTGAGAGAGTTTCTTAAGTTAAGTTTCTTCATCTGGACAACTGCAGAGCATTAGGGTAAGGCTTGAGGAGACTCTTCCTGGAACTGGAGGTGGAAGAACTCCGAATGATGAATTTATCGTCAAGTTCCTTTTCTTATTACCACTTTGTGGGCTTTTGTTCGGCCTTTATCGTTCCATACAGGTTAGAGACTTCTTCTTGTACCCGAATGTTTCTTTCATCTAAGGCTGAATTCATCTCATTTGGATCTGAGTTTCATTTTTATTCTCTGTTTTCTGTTGCAGGGACGTGACTTCTTGGGTTCATTGTGTAGGAGCTCTGTATGCAATCATATCAGACATATTTATTACAAAATCAGATCTAATGGAACACTTGGTTATAGTGGTGTATCACCATTGTCTACCATGAATTCCAACTATCAAGTTAGTTTTCATTTCCAGATTCATTTTTAGCACATTATTACTGCACACTTACTTCCCTTTTTGCTTTTCTAAATGCTAAAAGGTTCCATCTTTATCACTACAGCTCCACAGTGGCTCGCTTTCTAAGGTTCCTCAATACTTGGGAGCAATTTCAGTTGTAATCTGTTTTGTGGCTGTTTTGACATCCGTTGGAGTTTCCTTTATGATTGTGCCAAGGCAAATCACGCCGTGGACTGGCTTGATTTTGATCTTTGAATGGACATTTACAATCTTCTTCCTTTTATATGGTGGCTTTCTACTTCTAGTGTATCAATATGGCAAAAAAATCGCAGTTCAATCAGGATCTCTTTCATCGCAAACAGAATCCTCATCGGATGATTCAGGCAAAGGTATGGACATTTTGAAAACATAAAATCAATCAATAGTTATGTATTTTTCCACAATTTTGCTCTTTCAGTATTGTCAAGTCTACTCATTATGTGAGCTATGTAGCCACAAAGACATTTTCATTTTTTTGTTTGTTATCACTAACTTCGTCGACAAATCAACAGGTCATCAGCGTGCAGATGCGTCTTATGACTTTACGACATTGTATTATGGATTAGGGATGGCATTTTTGGCTGTTGCTGCCATTTCTTTGCCCTACATGTTAGGGGTCACAGCTTTATTTTTGAGGTAATTGTTTTTCACATTGATTGTATCATTAGCATCAAGAACACACCCATAATTTCAACATCATCCGACTGACAATAAAATCTTAAGAACTTGCTTATCTTCCTCTTTGGTCTTTTCCTCGTGTCTTGAAGTTGATTTGCTTATTCTTTCCATTTAGTTAGCTGTAATGAATGAATCAGGTTTCTGGGAATATGTTGCTTGGTTTCATAAATTGTTGTTGATCTATCACACTCTTTGTTCTTGGAATTTGACTGGATTAGGAGGATGTGTTTGTTTTCACTGGTTTATGTGCTAACTGGCTGGTTTCTGCTACATATTGAGCAGGTTGGGTCTGATGATAGCCGTAGCCCTAGTTCTAGTTTCGTTCATGACTTATGCTTCAGAGCACCTCGCAGTCAGATGGTTCCTCAAAGGTCTAGAAGACCGTGACACGTCAAGAACAAAGTCAATCTGCTTCCTCTGCTGACACAAAAGAAAACACATCAAACACAACGTATGATCTCTTTATTCTGTTAGGACAACTCTGAGTTTTGTTGTTATAGCATTGTTTTTCTAAAGGATTTTGGTCATATGACTAGAAAATCGTAAATAAAGCTGGTTCATTATCGCGTAATTCATTCATGTTGTTACAAGAAAGTTTTATTTGATTTTGAAATGAAACATTACATTAGGTTAAAAACAGAACATATGCCTTAACGCGTAGCCGGGTAGAAGGAAATTTCCATCTCTCCAGAATACCTCTTCGATAACAACCTCGCTATACCACCTGGTTGTTCGTTAGATAAGCTGATAGTCGTTTGCTCGTAACCATCGCCAAAACGAAACATGTAATATTCATTAGTTGTATGTATGGTGAATAAACTGTCATTGCTTAACTTAGTTCCATTCAAGACTACTTCACCTTCCAAAGCTGAGCTTCTCTGAACTACTCTCCAAAACCCGGATACGCCACATTGAAGGGGGTTTACAAACTTAATGCTAAGTTTGGCTGATTCACGTACAATGTTATCTGGTGTTGGTGATGATAGTTCAAACATAACTGGTGTAGGTGCTATATCTGGATTAGTGAACATTACCGGTTGCTGTGGACATGACTTGGGATCATTAGAATTAGATCCCATATTCTTTCGACAAATCCACATTCCGTACTCCAAAGTCATGAAGCTGATGTAGTAAGGAACGTTGGTCTTAACCGGTGATCCATCGGCATCAAAAACTACATCGTTTTCTTCACTAACAACACAAACTAGTGTTGTTATTGCAACGAGCAAGAAAGAGAGCACCATCAATCTGAACGTCTTCATCTTTGTGTTGTTTTTTCTGATTTTCGTGTTCTTGTGTTGAGTTCCTTTTATAGAGAGAGATTAGGGAAATAGTGGGTTTTGATACAAATTCTTTTTTCTTCTTCTTCTTCTTCTCTACGGCTACTTCACATGTTGAACTTGCTTCTTAAACTTCTAAACGTCTCTTTTTCCCCCTTACAATATGGATCTAGACTTAGGGTGGATCTTAGTCAAAACTATCTACTAATTAAGAAATGTTAAACACACTTTAGACGAGATTATAATATTATAGTTTCATGGATTTTCAATTAAACAACGTGGATTGATTCATCATCCATTTCATCTCGACAACATTTTGATCATAGGATCAATATTTTTGGCTGGATCGCTTTCGATTTGAGTTGTGCAAAGTGTATTCATGTTTTGGTGCCATATTAAGTTTCAAAGACTTCGGATTCAAAACTAATTGATAGTAATAGAGTGATCAAATCCCTCACGTATCATTTAATCTTATATCTCATTTCACTTGCAGTGTAAGATATTTATCACATACTATAAATGATTAATGTACAAACTAGCATACATATAAACTATAAAGATTAGGAAAATAATGGCTTCAATGTCACTCATAATCACTTCTTTTCCCCTTACAATATCGAGATTATGAGTGGATTTTCGTCAATGTCATTTGCTAATTGAGAGATTAAAATACGCTTCAGGTGATCAAGCGAGTAAATTGGAGTTGACTTTTATAAATTAGTCAAGAATAAATAAATCAAAAGTCAAAGTCAAAATAGTCTGGTTTGTTTGGTTTGAGATGATCTTAATTCAGTTTGGTTCGTTTTGGTTTAATCCGGTTTCCATCTCTGTCAGTGTTCTTTAGCATTTGATTCAGTTCTGTTGTAAAATGCGAAGAACTGTTATCACTTGTTCATGGCGAATCTGCTGTATCATCATCTTTATTCTCCTTCTTCTTCGCGTTTCTCCACTAGATTTAAACGAAGAAACCATTGTTTGAATTGCGAGATTGATCTCCGGCGAAGTATCGTTCGCCGTGACTCATTCGTATGCGGCGCTTCTCGCGGTGGACGATTCAAATTCCGTTCAGAGGAGGAGCTATTTCGCGACGGTGGGTTTAATGGGTTTGGGTTTGGGTTTGGGTTCAGTAAGAAGAAGAAGAAGAGACCATGGTGGCTCGACGATGATGATGACGACGATGACGATTATAATGATTTGATGAATGATGAAGATGACTGGAGTATGGTTTTTGAGGTAATTGCTTCTTTATGTTTTGAGAAATTTCAAAAATTGTTAGAAAAGTTGCTCACTTTCGATTTTTAATGGGAGCTAACAATTTAGGGTTTTTTGTTGCAATTGTAGGTATTTAGGACTTTAAGTTGGATGCTTGCACCTATAGGCATATCATTGCTTCTTGGAACAGATTCAAACGCAGGTTTAATGGCATTAGCAGTTCCTTTAGTACAGACTCTCTTGTCCTTTGTGGTTGATAAGGTCTTGAGTAGGCCTAGTATTAGTAGACCTATGAAAAGAAGTAGAAGAGGATCGTTTTCAAGATCTACGAGTGTAAGTAGTGCAAGGAAAGGTAGGGAAGAAGAGAACATGGGTGGTGTTGTGGGTAAGGAGGGAGGATACAAGTCATGGATGGTTGGAGATGTTGAGATTAATAGTATGAGTAGTAGGTATGGAGGATGGGATGATCTAGTTACGCAAAGGGAGATTAGAAACGATGAGAATGTTCGTTCAAAGCAACAGTTCAAAAGAAAAGCTAGTAGGCCGTGGAGAGTTAAGGAGAAGCCATTGTTCTTGAGGATGTTAATTGCTTCCTTCCCATTTTTGGGTTCATGGACCAAATTGTTCTTTTGAAGAGGGAGAAGTACTGTTGTTTTTTTTCACGCGGGTCGAAACAGGACAAGAGTTTCTCTCGCGATTGGTCTGCAGATGATTCTTAAGGTTAGCTTTCAGCTATCTTGGAACTTAGTATACACATCTTACTTGTGGTAACAATGCATATTCTGTAAGTTAAGAATATATCCATGTCAGAGATTTGTGTTTGTATAAATATAAAAGAGTGATGGTTCTTGTTTGTATAGCCTAAAGTATTATCTTAATCCTTTTTAATCAGTACCAATAATTGGTGATTGCGTAATAGATGCTATTAGTGCTCTTTAATATGTGAGATTGGGAAGTGCATTCTCTTCTACTTTATCTAGTCAGGGAGCAATACTACTAGAATATATGCTTTCACATTTATTTATTTATTTCACATGTCTTAATGCATTCAAAAGAGTTCTTTATATGTTTTTCTTAGTGATAGTAACCAATGGCCTCATGCTAAGAATATTTGATAAAGACCCTTTTAAGTATAAAGAACAATATCTGTTTATTGGGAATCCATCAATTAGCTAGTTTCTTTAGCACGCAACTGGAGTTCTTATCTGTGATGAAAAAGATACAGTAAACTGTTAACCCATCATTGTAGTCGCAAATGAGTTAACATTTAGGTTACTTCAAACTCAGTTTCAGAAGCTTAGGGATACATTTACTTCTATGAGCAGAAACTCGTTACCTTAATCTGTTTGAACTAGGTAGAGAGCTTTTACTCTGAGAATGTAGTATACTATTGGTGTGCCCATAAAGCGCGTGATTTGCTTTTCTTGCTACAAATTCTTGGCAATCTTGTATAGTGAAACGTATATAGGCATATGCCAATTCTTGGTTCTATGACAAACAAAGAAGATACATCTGAAAACACAATTTATTAGGGGCTTTGTACGTATCCTAAACATTGTCATTTTGGTTTCTTTCTATAATTTATTGTCTGAATATATAGTCTTCTATGCTTCATGGTGATATAGACTAACCCAAAACTAGATCGTAAGTAGGAAAAATCATAAATTATGGTTAAGTAGGAGGATCGAACTTGTAGTGCTTGTCGACGAAAAGTGATACATCCCAAGTGCAGCTAAGTCCCTTGGGGATAGTCACTAGGTCGCCTGCCCCAAACTCTACAAACTCTAATGACCCTTTTGGATAAACCTTCACTTGTCCCTTCACCAAGTAGCATGTCTCTTTTTCTTCAAATACCAATGCATATTTCCCCGGCTGACATGACCATCTATTAATCAGAGAGATTCATCATATTATCACCAATAGAATGAGGAATGGAAAAAAGTGAAAGTCTATGTGGAGAGCAAGTCCATGTTTGATACTTACTTAGGCCATGACATGACTCCAAGGTCAGATAACCTTATGCTCGAAGGGTTGTGTTCGATTAGGATATTCATTTTCGAAAGAAGAATTAAGTGATGAGAGAATTCGACGATTTCTCAAATGCTATTAGATAGAAGAGAAAGAAAGAAAGATAGGAAGAAAGTAGGTATGTGAGATGTATTTATATGGTGAAGGACAGAGAGTAGTTGTTCTACATGTGTGTGTATGCGTATATATAAACAAGTATGAATAAAGTGACTTCTTCTCTTTCCCTTGTATTGAAAGGGATATGTAAGAGAGAGGAATCTTTTAAAGAAACACTTTGACTCAGAATAGATACAAAACTAAGTCAATAAAAATACATTAAGCTACATCTTTAGATTAGTTATTCTAGAAGTAGATAATAGAACAAATCTCTGATCTTCTATTTTTCTTTGTTAACATCAGTTAATCTGATTAAGATAGCTTCTCTAGAAGGCAAATTGCTTGTTGAGTCTTTCAACAAGCTTTTAATGATAAATCTAAGACCAAGTCTCCTACCATATGGACCCCTTCTGCTTTGTCCATTATGCTTTCCTTTTCACAGTCTTACCTAGTCTCCGGACAATGTAGTCACCGTGTCTAAGTGGGTACACTCGAGAATCGAGACGATAAAATAGGATCAAACTTTTTCAGCTGTTGTGAGTGTACTACTAATCTGGATTTGTGTAGCTTGAGATCAGCTAAGTAAAGGATGATTGTTACTGTGAAGATTATCATTGTAACATGTTAAGTACATTTCAATGTATGGTTTTGTTTTTAGTTTGGAGAATGTTTGACTGATTCTTGAGTAGAAGGAAGATACGTGATAAATGGGGACATTGATATGTGTAGCCCACCTCTATGTTTGGCTGCTTCCCCAACTGGCTCTGTTTGTTTTTTACCTTAACATGTCATGGCATGTGAGGATTAGTACTTTAGTATATATACTTCCTACTATATATATTTATATGTTTTCACTGATTTTCGTTGAATTATGCATTTTGGTTTCATTAACCATGAAAACAGCTTATAGTTGCGATCAATGTTAATCATTTGATGTTATTGTTAGTAGAGAGCACGAGAACGCTCCAAAAGATTCAAACGCAAAAGGTTTAATAAAGTTCAATTTTCTTAAAATTGGTACATTTTGGTATTATCATATTTTTTTAATTAATTAAGACTACGAATCACTTAGCTATTGACTCGTAATAATGACTATTATAAATAAGTTGCAGTTTTATCTTATTTCACAGACTCGTAAAATTATTTTCTATTTTTTTAGTTTTTTTAGTTTTTTTTGTTTTTTTTGCTAAATCATTTTTTTAGTTATTCAAATTTGTTTTTAACTAAATTTATGGTGCTGTTGACAAATATGAAATAGCCCAAAATATGGTGTTTTACGGTAAGAAAACAACAAAAAATATTGAGATTGTTTTGGAAGTAAATAAATCTATATAGATATATATGTTCATTCCAAAATATGTTATGTTAATACTTATTCAAATTGTTTATACCCAAAATATGATGTTGACACAGTTGAAAGACCTATTTATGGCAAGAAAAATTATTGTGATTATTTGGGAAATAAAATAATGAGATTTATGACTTTTTTTTTTTTTTGCTAAACAATTTATGACTTTATGACTTTAGTTCCAAGATCGAGAGCAATCCATAAATAAGACTTGCTCAAAGTCTAAACAATTGCAGATCATTTTGTTTTCTTCAATAGATTTTCTACAACGAACAAAAAAAGAAAACAAATGGGTTTCACACAAAATTCAATGACTTTTGTCTTTGTAACCATATTTGTTGTTTCCATGTCTAACCAAAATGTTTTGGGCTCAGGTATATATAGGAAATACATTTTCAATTGTTTGGTATTAAGCTTTAACTAGCTTTTATCAAAAGCATTATAACATCGATAT
The DNA here is from genome assembly GCA_900128785.1 of Arabis alpina. Taxonomy (NCBI): domain Eukaryota; kingdom Viridiplantae; phylum Streptophyta; class Magnoliopsida; order Brassicales; family Brassicaceae; genus Arabis; species Arabis alpina. Next base: position 2,040,567 of record LT669790.1, on the reverse strand, counting down.
AACTTGTAAAATATAATGTGTATATACGAGTGTGTATATATATATATATTGTATATGAACATTGATTTTATTATTTTTTATTTCATATATATAATGACTTTTAGATTAATGTATGTGTGTTTAATTATGTGCAGAGATAAAACAATCAAACTCAAAGTATTATTACAAATGTTTTGTCCCATGTACGGGTGAATATGGATTTTTAGATTGCAGTGAGGACTGTAGGTCATCCGGTTACGTGGATGGACAATGTATTTCTGATTATTGTTGTTGTGGACCTGTTTAAATATTATCCCAATTTTTTTTTGAAAAAAAATATGATCCCTATGGTTGCCTTTGATTTAAGGAAAAACATGTTGTCTTAAAAGTAATATGAAATAAAAAAAAAGCTATATAATTGTGAGTGTTAGGATCCTACACAATAAACTTGTCAAGAGTTCTAAGGAAACAGAGAATTCTAGGGTGAAAACACGTAAACAAAGATCAAATAGTTTTTTATTGCTGTTTGCGTAAACGCGTATGTGAATGAAATTGTCGGCCCCTTTCAATGAGGCTTACAAGGTATATTTATACATGTCTTAAGTCGGCTAGGCCTGTTAAAAGATAAGTACGAAAATCCTAATTCTTCGGGATATGCTCCTTCCGTAGTCGGCGGCTGCTTAGGGTTTTCGCCGTCGTCCTTGCACTGGGCCTAGGCCTGAAAAGTTACCTAGGCCCAACTTGGGCTTCCCGTGTCGAAGGTCGGCCCAACTTGTCTTCTTTGGCGCCATGTCGTCCTAGGACTTCTGCTGCGTTATTTCTGGAGCCTAGGCCTTCTGAGCTCGTCCTGCGGATGAGCAGTGCTCGTCTTCATAAGCGTAGGTCCTCCCATAAACTGGCAGCGCTAGTTCTGGTGTCCTACGCCTTTGACACGTAGTCATTTCCTTGATAATCTCATATGGGGTGAGATTTGACCCCAACAGTTACGTCCTCGTCCTCGTCCTGGGCCTAGGCCTGAGAAGTCACCTAGGCCCAACGCGATATTTCGTGTCGAAGGTCGGCCCAACTTGTCTTCTCTCGCTGCCATGTCGTCCTGGGACTTTTACCATGTCATTTCCGGAGCCTATGCCTTCTGAGCTCGTTCTGCGCATGAGCAATGTTCGTCTTCATAAGCGTAGGTCCTCCCAGAAACTGGCAGCACTAGTTCTGGTGTCCTGCGCACGCCCTTAACACTTAGCCATTTCCTTGATAATCTCATATGGGGTGAGATTTGACCCCAACAGTTAGCCCCTCAGCTCAGCAGTATTAGTTTGGATGGTGCTGAGTTTAAGGAGGAATAAGGGAGAGTGAGATTCTCAAGAAAGTGTGGCCGTGTTCGGAACGAGGTTATATCCAGCAATCACCGTTCAAGTTACGATTGTAGTCCTCGGCATCATCGATCATAGTCCTCGGCGTCACTAGTCCTTGTCCTCGGCGTTACGACCACAGTCCTCTAATCCGGACCGAGGAGTCTTAGCGAGCCGAGGAACCTTCGCGAGCCGAGGAACCTTCCCGGACCGAGGAGTCTATGCGAGCCGAGGAGTCTACGCGAGCCGAGGAACCTTCGCGGACCAAGGAGTCCTCGACGCTCACTTGATCCTTTGCCTAGTCCTCGGCGTCATTTGTTCTCAGGACGAAGCCGAGCACGTTCGCCTCACAATTTCAGGACGAGGCCGAGGGTTCAAGGCGCGGCCTAGCATTCGCGGTGTGAAGAACCAAGCCGAGGCCGAGCACTCTCGGTGCGAACTTCAGGACGAGGCCGAGCACTCTCGGTGCCAACTTCAAGACAAGGCCGAGCACGCTTGGTTGTTAACCTCGTTGGTTCCATCGAGCACTAGCTTCTAATATTTGATACTTGGTCGATCTGGCAAAGTCATCTCCATGTCACATTCTTCATCATCTTTAGACAAGTTTTTGGCGAGCGTTTTGGTGCCGACGCTGACTTAGAAAGAAAACGCCGAGGGGACTTTTGCCAACATTGAGCTCGGCTTTGGGTTTGGTGATCTCGGCTTCAAGTGTTAAGCTTTACCGCTTTGTCTTTCTTATGAAGCAGGTTCGTTTTGTTCTTGGTAGATCATAAGAACTTGACTACGTCTTTTCTTGACGAATTCGTAAGTCAATGGTTATTTGGTTTACGTCTTAAGACGTCTCTTAGATGCTCTGACCATGACTGCAGAGTTTTAGTAGCAAAGATGTAATTGCGTTTGTTGTTTATTTTTACCAACGATGTTGCTGGGTTTCTGGAGTGATGATCATTTTGGTTTATGGACGTGCTGCTTTTTGAACACGTCTGCTCCAAGAATGAACATATACTTGTTTTTACCAACGATGTCGTTGAGTTTTCAGAATGACCACTTCGATTCGGAGGTGTCTGCTCCGCGAATGAACTCATTCGATTCTACCAACGTGTTGCTGGGTTTTCGGAATGATCATTAAGGTTTACGGACGTGCTGCTCTTTAAACACGTCCGCTCCTATAATGAGCATTGACAGCTGCATTTTACCAACGATGTTGTTGGGTTTTCGAATGATCAGTTGGGTTTACGGGTATGTTTCTCCTTGAACATATCCGCTTCTATAATGAATCATTAGTATTTGTATAGCGCGCTTATCCGATGATGGATGTTATTGTAAAATCTGCAGAGTGTTATATGAAAGATCGTCGCTGTGGCCAGCAGCGACGGTGAAAGATAGACTCGTCTGTTTAGTCAAGACATTGAGTAATCCGTAAAGGATGTGATTGAGATATCGGTTGTGTTATGACTTAAAAGTTTGCAAAATATCGCGTTTCAAGAGAATGGGAGTATATGTGTATACGCACTCACTCCCCCTCCTTTTTAAGGAAGGGGGCAGCTGAACTCCTCCGAAGAAGAGCTGCCTACGTACCCTTTACAGGGATCAAGCCACCTCGTAGTTCATATTTTGTAATGCCCAAGTTACTACATGCTTTCCTCCATCTCGAAATCCGCTAGACTAAAGTCGCCCTTGAGTGTTCCAGCTACCAACTTCGTCGCAAGTTTTTGTCCCTAGGTAGGACAGTTTGTGGTTGAATGTCCGGAGGTACAGTGGTACTCACAATATGTTGTTCCATCGTTGGTACTTAGTCCTATGGTACACATGTTGTAGCTCTCCAACTCGACTTGGTTATTGCGGGCTCCTGTGAATCCTTCGTGCGGATTGAAACCAGGATTGTTCTTCTTTTGCGTAGGGGCGGCTGATTCGCTCGTCTGCTTCGGCTTTGAAGTTTTGTGGGTTCTTGCTAAAATTGCGTCTTCGACTCTGACGTAGTCGGCGGAGCGGTGGAGAGCGTCTTGGATAGTAGTTGGTTCATGTACCATTAACTCTTGCCAGAAAGCCGAAGGGCATAGGAGTGCTTCTTTCAAAGCTGCCAGGGCGGATTTGCTGGTCACCCCTTCTACCTTTGAAAGCATAGTCCTGAATCTCTTCATGAAGTCTCCTAAACTTTCGCTATCGCCTTGTTTCGTAGTCCACAGTCCTCCGTCATAGACCCTACGTTCTGCGAATATACTGTAATGAGTCACGAACATCTCCGAGAGTTGGTAGAAGCTGTCAATGGAATTTTTCTTCTGTCTATAGAACCACTGGAGTGCGGGCCCCTTTAAACTTTCTACGAACATCTTGCAGTATCCGGCGTCCTTCTCATGTTCTTTGAAGTTTGCTCTTCCCATGGAAACTTCGAAAGCTAAGAGGTGGTCTTGTGGATCGGTGGTCCCCTCATAGAGTGGGAGCTTGACTCTTCCAGGGTCGGACATTTTTGTTTTTGAGATATGTTCAGCGAACGGCGTGTTGCGCGCCTCCTGGAGTACACGGTCGACATCTGGTGCCTTTCCGGCGGTGCATCTGTGACTTCATGTCCAAGAGCTTTTGTTCTATATGTGCTCGCATCTGGGCCATCTCAGCTTTGTGTGCTTCGAGTAGCGCTCTCCTTTCTCGGCGAAAATCGGATGGCTTGGCCCCGAGGGAGTTCTCCTCTTCTTCAGCGAGGTATCTGGCGTATTCTGCGTCTGCCTCTTCTTGGTCACGTGGTCGAGTCCTTCTCGCCGGTGTGTTGCGTTCTGCCGTTTCACGAGGGTCGTCATGTGCGCGGGTGTCTTCTCCTGATGGTGAAGGGTTGTTGTTTCCGCGGATGTTGACGCGTTTGGGAGTCTGGTCTCCAGCCTGCAGCGTCGGCGGCGGGGGTAGGTCTCCTCGGGTTCTCGGCTTAGTGCGCGGAGTTGAGAAGCGGAGAGCATGAGGTTTGAACTGTCGAGTCGATCGCCGCGGCCTTGTTGTCCTTCTGCGGGCGAGGAGTGTTTCGAACATCTTCTTCACCTCGGTTAAAGGTTCCGGGTTCGCAGTAGGGTTCGTGATAGCCTCCTCTCCTTCGGGGTTATCTCTGCGCGGCGAAGACTCGTTCTCTTTTTCGGTTTCGCTGGCCATCTTCCTGGATCTGATGCGTAACGTGGTTTCGATTTGTGTCAGAAAGTCTCTAGTCCCCTTGGTCGGCGCCAATTGTGAGTGCTAGATCCTACACAATAAACTTGTCAAGAGTTCTAAGGAAACAGAGAATTCTAGGGTGAAAACACGTAAACAAAGATCAAATAGTTCTTTATTGCTGTTTGCGTAAACGCGTATGTGAATGAAATTGTCGGCCCCTTTCAATGAGGCTTACAAGGTATATTTATACATGTCTTAAGTCGGCTAGGCCTGTTAAAAGATAAGTACGAAAATCCTAATTCTTCGGGATATGCTCCTTCCGTAGTCGGCGGCTGCTTAGGGTTTTCGCCGTCGTCCTCGCACTGGGCCTAGGCCTGAAAAGTTACCTAGGCCCAACTTGGGCTTCCCGTGTCGAAGGTCGGCCCAACTTGTCTTCTTTGGCGCCATGTCGTCCTAGGACTTCTGCTGCGTTATTTCTGGAGCCTAGGCCTTCTGAGCTCGTCCTGCGGATGAGCAGTGCTCGTCTTCATAAGCGTAGGTCCTCCCAGAAACTGGCAGCGCTAGTTCTGGTGTCCTACGCCTTTGACACTTAGCCATTTCCTTGATAATCTCATATGGGGTGAGATTTGACCCCAACAGTTACGTCCTCGTCCTCGTCCTGGGCCTAGGCCTGAGAAGTCACCTAGGCCCAACGCGATATTTCGTGTCGAAGGTCGGCCCAACTTGTCTTCTCTCGCTGCCATGTCGTCCTGGGACTTTTACCATGTCATTTCCGGAGCCTATGCCTTTTGAGCTCGTTCTGCGCATGAGCAATGTTCGTCTTCATAAGCGTAGGTCCTCCCAGAAACTGGCAGCACTAGTTCTGGTGTCCTGCGCACGCCCTTAACACTTAGCCATTTCCTTGATAATCTCATATGGGGTGAGATTTGACCCCAACAATAATCTATTGCCATCCTATAATATGTTTAAAAAAAAAAAGCTTATACATTTGTGAATTAATTTGTGTTTGCATTATTGGATCCTTGTTTTTGTCATATCTCATACTTAAACTCTTATTGGTCAATATTCTAACCAATTTGCAGTCATTGATGAGATTCGCTTCTATGTTAATTGTTAAAGTCTGATTTTATCTTCTTCTTTTTTTAAAACTTGTGAAATTCTTTAGCTGTCGTTATTTCAAAAATTTGATTTGAAAATATTTACCTTTTTTGAGGTTTGAAATATGTTATAAATCTATAATAGATTAGTAACTGAGTTTTTTCCGTCATCAATGATTCAATACATATAGAGTTTTTTTTATACAGTACTAGATTAGGATCCGCATATTCATAATATGCGGGTATTAGATATTGAAATAGATTATCATCTATATAGCTATGATCCTTATAATTATATTCTAAATTAAAATCCGTATATGTATATTCTAATTTGTAACCCGTATAATTGTATTTTAAATTGAAACCCGTATAATTATCAATTTATTTATCGTTAAATTGTATTTTGTTAACCGCAAGATAGAAAATAGAAATTCGTTCAAATCATCATAAAAATGTGTTTGATCAACAATGTTCACATATAGACCCGCGTTATACATTACCATGACTACACATGTATGTGTTTTGTATTTGTTTTCGTATGCATGCATTTTCTAAATATAGCTATGCATACATATAGTATATATATATATATAATTTAGGAACTTAGTATTACTTTTCTTTTTGCTATTGCATAATCATTTTTCATGAATCTTTCTAGTTGCATAAATATTTTTTTCCAATTGCATAAATCTTAGATAAACGCATTAAAAAATTGATACTTTTACATTTTTCAATTGCATAAAGTGACATTTTTCTGTTGCCAACAAAAAAAAAAAGTGACATTTTTCTTATTTACCTTTTCTTTTGATTTATTATTTTTCTTTTAAGTTAAACTACAATTTAATTTGAAAAGTAAATTATGTGGATAAGGAAAATTTATAATTTGCATTTGACACATGTCACAATCTAATTTAATAATGACACATGTCGTGATCTCGTGAGTTATAATTTTGCTTCCATGTCGCGTTCTGAAATAAAGCGTCCTTTTATTCTCTTAAGAAAATATTTCCCATACATTTTGTTCCTTTCTACTATGACTTATCTTTCATTCCATCTCCAAATGGGCCTGTTCTTTCCGATATCTTAGCATAGTGGGCTTATCTTTTGTAAGATGCATTTGGTGGGTTCTCTAGCTCAAACTTAATTTAAGGCAACAAACTATAACCAGAGATCCTCAGTCTTCGATTACGAATTTTACCATAAACAAATATGAATAGTATCAGTGAACAACTAAGGTCAAAAGCATATGCTCCCACCTTTCAGTTTTGAAGATGCTTCTTTTACTTTTTTTGGTCACATAGAATACTTCTTTTACTTCTAAAAATTTGTATGCAAACTTTAATGAGAAAATTATGGCAATTGCCATTTATTCTAAATTGATTTGTGAAATCTGTCATTACTTTTAATTCTTGTAAGATCTGCCATTAACTACTGTTCTTCACCTGTACAACGACAAATTTGCCCCTCGCACGTGCCAACTTTGAAAACTGAATATTTGATGTTTCATGTGTCAGTAGTTATTTTCTCCATCTAAAAAATAATTGTCTCTCTCTTCCTTCGTTTTCTACAATCCAGTAACCAAGATGGTTTTTGGGTTTTGTGCAGTTGCTTGAGAGAAGTCGAAAAGGAAATCTTTGAACAACATTCGAGGAACAATTTTTCTGAACCGAGGTTAGTCTAAGAGAAGTTGAAAAGGAAATCCGAGTTTTTTTTTCTTCTGAATTTTACAAAAAGAAGTTGAAAAGGAAATCTTTGAACAACATTCTCAAACAATACCTCTCCGTAAGTGGTGTGATCCTTGATTTCAAAGTTTTTGAAACAATTTGAAGAGTTTCCATTTGTCATTTCTGTTTGGGCTTTTTTGAACGGAGACAACATGCAAGTTCATTCCGTCTCAAATTCCGATGTTTTTTTTTTCGGAAAGCAATTTTTGGGAAGTCTGGGTTATGATTTGATTCAAACTCAATGTTGTCTATCGCGTTACAGATGTTGTCCATATTTATGGATTCGTAAACTGGTCCACAAAGTTATTCTCAGTAGATCCGTATACGATTTTGTGTATTTAACAAAGAAAATGTTCATTTCATATCAATGTTGTCCACCGTTTTGTAGATCTTGTCTTCTTTTAATTTTTGGGAAGTTTGGGTTGTGATTTGATTCAAACTCAATGTTGTCTATCGCGTTACAGATGTTGTCCATATTGATGGATTCGTAAACTGGTCCACAAAGTTATTCTCAGTATATCCGTATACGATTTTGTGTATTTAACAAAGAAAATGTTCATTTCATATCAATGTTGTCCACCGTTTTGTAGATCTTGTCTTCTTTTAATTTTTGGGAAGTTTGGGTTGTGATTTGATTCAAACTCAATGTTGTCTATCGCGTTACAGATGTTGTCCATATTGATGGATTCGTAAACTGGTCCACAAAGTTATTCTCAGTATATCCGTATACGATTTTGTGTATTTAACAAAGAAAATATTCATTTCATATCAATGTTGTCCACCGTTTTGTAGATCTTGTCTTCTTTTAATTTTTAGGAAGTATGAGTTGTGATTTGATTCAAACTCAATGTTGTCTATCGCGTTACAGATGTTGTCCATATTGATGGATTCGTAAACTGGTCCACAAAGTTATTCTCAGTAGATCCGTATACGATTTTGTGTATTTAACAAAGAAAATGTTCATTTCATATCAATGTTGTCCACCGTTTTGTAGATCTTATCTTTTTTTAATTTTTGGGAAGTCTGGGTTGTGATTTGATTCAAACTCAATGTTGTCTACCGCGTTACAGATGTCGTCCATATTGATGGATTCGTAAACTGGTCCACAAAGTTATTCTCAGTAGATCCGTATACGATTTTGTGTATTTAACAAAGAATATGTTCATTTCATATCAATGTTGTCCACCGTTTTGTAGATCTTGTCTTCTTTTAATTTTTGGGAAGTCTGGATTGTGATTTGATTCAAACTCAATGTTGTCTATCGCGTTATAGATGTTGTCTATATTGATGGATTCGTAAACTGGTCCACAAAGTTATTCTCAGTAGACATGTATACGATTTTGTGTATTTAACAAAGAAAATATTCATTTCATATCAATGTTGTCCACCGTTTTGTAGATCTTGTCTTTTTTTAATTTTTGGGAAGTTTGGGTTGTGATTTGATTCAAACTCAATGTTGTCTATCGCGTTACAGATGTTGTCCATATCGATGGATTCGTAAACGGGTCCACAAAGTTATTCTCAGTAGATTCGTATACGATTTTGTGTATTAAAAAAAATGTTCATTTCATATTAATGTTGTCCACCGTTTTGTAGATCTGGTTCTTTTAATATTGTCCTTTGGATTCTTTATAAACTGTCCTTGCAGTAGATCTGACGATTATTTTCCCTGTTACAGTACATTATAGAAGATGTCTTCCAAATCGAGGAAGACAAAACACCTCTCCAATTCTTGTATCTACGGACAAGAAAACCTCTCTCAATCTCCTTATCTTCTTTTCAGTTTATTTAATTGTTCTCTCCAACCTGTTGTAGTGTTTTCTCCATTTATTAATTTTTCTAAAAGTAATTATTATGGTATGGTAGTCTTAATTACACCATAAATGCAGGAAGGTTTGAATCTCTCACTAGACAACCTACCTCGAACCTATCACGTCACATAGACATGCCTCTCACACGCATGACCAAACATCTCAATTTCACACTCTCTCCTCATAAGATTATTTCCGTCTTTACCAATTCTCCAATTGAGATTCAATTGGCTTTTATGGCACATTTGAAAAGGCAATTGCACAAATGGCACATTTGACAACAAATTTAGGAATAAATGGCAATTGCCATAATTTTCTCAACTTTAATTACCGTATTTATAACTGAATTGTGCATACGTACACAATGAAGTTAATTACAAGAGTTTTTATAACCTAATCCCAAAATGCTAAATTTGACAAGTTTAGGCCCCGGGAGTTATAAATTGCATCGATAAGTGAATTATGAGATTGTAATGAGTCGTTCCATTATGGGCCCTTTCTTGTTCTTTACATTATAATTTTAATTTGAAATTCTCGTATCTGAATTCTGTGATGGTTCAGATTTTGTTTACGTATGGACATCATTTAATTTTACTCTATAGCTTTATCAAATTGTTAAAGTGATATTTTTCACCTTGAGGGGTAAATAAAGATATAATAAATAGCCGGAAAAGGTTGGTTTGATATGAATTTACCTTTTTAAATGTTTCCTTCAAAAATCATACAAGATGATGCAGTTGGATAGGGTGGCCTCATCATGTTAATTTAAGACATGAGCTGGTTGAGTTGGTAGATCTCTTAATTTCACTTATATACCTCTCCATCTCTCTCTCCAATAATTTATATTGTAGATAATTACATATAAAATACAAGAATTTATTCCGAATTTTACATTTACTTTTGAAGTTTTTCTTAACTCAATTCTTTCATGTTTTGCATTGACGCGAACGCAAGATATAGATTTGATGGATTAATCATGGAGATGTGTTCTTTTACTCATTTAATGCAAACACCAAAATGGTTTATATGTTTTAATAGAAAGTATCAAGCATAATCATAATTTCAAGAAAAAATACATTAAGAACTATCCCCACACAAAAAGTTAGAAAATGCTAGAAAATACATAAAGAATTAATAAAGCATGGTATCTAACACGACCCATTCCATTGACATTAATGGCTATAATCGTTATGCACACCTTTTTATTTTCTTTTTCTGAAAACTTTATTAATAAAATCTTGCAGGGTTTCAAAGTTCGTATAGTTTCGTACGCTTTGATATGATAACATTTCAAGGAGTGGCACATGGTTGGACATTCATAACCACACCAGCTATTGTAAATTTTGTTGTTGTTACTATTGTAAACTATAATCTAATTAAATGATAGACATTTACCAATTTAATTTAACTTCCCAAATTTGACCTTATAGATGGAGAGTTTGACATTAGCTAATAACTCAGTGAAGTCAAATATTCAGATGTTATCTAGCAACATGATCTTAATTATAATTCAATTCAGGTTTTCTAATTAAATATTAGGTTAAATGGAATCATGGAATACCCATGACGTAAAAAAGAAGAAGAGGATATGATCTATGAGCCTAAACTCACGTATCTTACTTTAACTATATATAAATTAATATTTTACTTATTAGCCAAGTAGTTGGGCATGTATGGTTATACAGTATAGTTTCGTTGGTTAAAAACACTACACAAAGGAATTAAGTTATTGTTATCCTATGCACATACCTAATCATTTCTAAAGTTACACATCGCTAGTAGACAATGAGATCAATATTATAACATTCAATCAAATTCCAATAGTTTTAAAACAATTCCATTTTAAGAGAAGAAGCAATAGTACAATTTCTACATTTAATACATCCAAACAACAAACAAGACCAATTTTTATGGAGTGTAAGTTGGCAGCCTCTATTAATGTCTCTCACTCGTCTTAAAACTCACACACAAAAAAAAAAATACAAATTAAAACATATACATACACATTACGTATATTGAGCCTTTAAATCTCATTGTCAGTGTATATAAATAACACCTTCCATATGCATTCACATCATTCGTCAATATAAAACCTTTCTCCTCATTCGTCATATTATCTCTCCATAATTATGGATATCAGTTACTCTCCATTAGGGCTACTAATTTCACTCTTTATCATTGTTACTTTTCTTGCACCACAAGTCAAATCTAGGGCTTTCTTCGTTTTCGGTGACTCTCTCGTCGACAATGGAAACAATGATTACCTTGTCACCACCGCTCGCGCCGACAATTACCCGTATGGTATCGATTACCCGACCCGTATACCCACCGGACGTTTCTCTAATGGCCTTAACATTCCCGACATGATCAGTAAGCATATTTAATTTAAGAATGATTATACCATTATGGTTCTTTTTGATTGATCTCTAACGATGGTTTTGATATGTTTAGGTGAGGCTATAGGCATGCCTTCGACTTTGCCGTACCTTAGCCCTCATCTCACCGGAGAAGAGCTTCTCGTCGGCGCTAATTTCGCCTCCGCCGGTATCGGAATCCTAAACGATACCGGAATTCAATTCGTAAGCAACTTCGAGATTTTTTATATTACTGCATTAAATAAAGCATAATCTTTGAAAATTAATGCGGGAAATTAAAAAGACGTTGTGACCCTCTCATTTTTATCTCTCCCGAGCGCGTATGTCCCAAAAATGCGAACAATGACAACGATTAGCGAACAAATTATAGTTTCCGTTAAACACTGAGGACATATTCATCTTTTGCTAGTTACGGAAACCTAAAAAACATGAGTACTCATTGAACACCATTGTTAGATATTTTGACTAGATTGTAATATTTTTTCCAAGCACTTGTTTTATAGCTAATTGTTAAATATGTTTTTGTTTGGCAGGTAAACATAATTAGAATTTCCAAACAATTCGAGTACTTCGAACAGTACCAGCAACGAATGAATGCATTGATCGGACCAGAAGCTACACAACAACTAGTTAACCAAGCTCTTGTTTTAATCACACTTGGTGGCAACGATTTCGTCAACAATTATTATCTCATTCCTTTTTCAGCTCGTTCTCGCCAATTCGCATTACCGGATTATGTTGTGTATCTCATTTCTGAATACGGAAAGATTCTAAGGGTAAGGAAAAAACCAAAACCTATATCTATTTTATTTTTCACGTGATACATTATTGAATGTGTCATACACATGTAAATGGACGACTTATACGAAATTAGTTAAAATCATGGAATCTTACATTATCATTTAGCTTATTGAATTGTTGTCTCACTATGGGAAATTGCATTTAATAAGTGAGCCCCCACTAATTTATTTCACTATGTCACGCTATATAGTTAATGTCATTATTCTCTTGAAAAAGGAAACATAACTTATAAATATATGATGGGGGCGAATTTAATTGCTTAGGAGTAGTATTTAATTATTTCTCTTTTATAGTACATGATTATATTTTGTTGTCTTCTTTGGTTTTCGTTGATAAAGAAACTATACGAGTTGGGTGCAAGACGGGTTCTAGTAACCGGAACTGGTGCGATGGGATGTGCACCTGCGGAACTGGCTCAGCATAGCCGCAATGGCGAGTGCTATGGCGCCCTCCAAGCAGCCGCTGCTTTGTTCAATCCGCAATTAGTTTATTTGATTAAATCAATCAATTCTGAGATTGGTCAAGATGTTTTTGTAGCAGCCAATGCCTATCAAATGAACATGGATTATCTATCTAATCCAGAGCAATTCGGTGAGTATAACCCATCTCACTAATTTCTTTTAGTAGTTAAAATCATAAATATAAATGTTTGATTGTATTTCGAAAATATTCGAATTTTTTTTTATATTAATTTTGAATTAAAGAAAAGAGTGGACCAATGAAATTGACCAATAAGATTTAATGATACAAACATAAGAGGACCATTTTTTTGAAGTAGTGATATACATTTATGTTCTACTATACGAAAACGTATAAATGAGCATGACCACTGTAGGACCATCTTTTCCTACATGTTATTACATTTATACATAAAACTCATTTCGCTTCACACATTTTCAAATAAAAAAAGCACTATATATATAAGTAATTAACACGTATTGTCGGTTTCTATACATAAGGAGTGTCATATATATATTAACATGAGATTTTTATATAGGCACTGTCTGGTCTTTAAATAGTTCCACTTGAATGGGTTTTTTTTTTTTCTCACAATCTCACTCGAAAATATTCTAAACGCATAAATAAAATAATGCAGTAGTTGTAAGCATTTATGTATTTAAATCCCTGGAAAAAGTACTGTACAACACATATAACTTCCACAACTGTTAAAACTTTAAATATTATAATTTCGTGTATGTGCATATATGGAAAAAATACATATACATTTCAATTTATAAAATGCCCTTTGAACAATCACATGTATATACGTGTGTGTAGGTTTTGTGACATCAAAGGTGGCATGTTGTGGACAAGGACCGTACAATGGCATAGGATTATGCACACCAATCTCGAACTTGTGTCCGAACAGAGACTTATATGCGTTTTGGGATGCGTTTCATCCAACAGAGAAAGCCAATAGGATCATTGTTAATCAAATCCTCACTGGTTCCACCAAGTATATGCACCCTATGAACCTTAGCACCGTCATGCTCGTGGATTCTACTAGAATCTAGTTTAAGCCATTTATTTCAATCAAATGTCAAGCTCTTGCCTTTTGTAGTTTGTATTATTACTATTGTGTTGATTAATAAGTTTGATGACTACGATTAGTTTAATTAAGAGGGTTTTCTTGTCGGTGATGTGGTTTTGATGCCTTTGCTTGTTGTATCTCGGTTAGCTTAGTTTAGTAGTATTTTTTGTGTGTTGTGTGTGAGCCAATTATCATGTAATATTTGGATTTATTTCTATTTGATGTGATTTATTGTTTTCTTTTCTACTCGAGATTATTGATTCAAGTCTGATATAAACTAAGAGTCATCAAGTTGAATTAAACGACTAGTTGATATTAGAAAAGAAAAAAATCCATTAAATTTGTTTGGTCAACAATATGAGACAAATATTTGCTCTAATGTAATAAGTACATTACATAGGTTCAGATTTCAGAAGTAAAAGAACTAGTAGTAAATTCTCTACACTCTTAACTGCTTGTAACTTAAAGTAATCATCAAAATTATGTAGGTACGGCATAATCACGTGTGAAAAATGAAGCTTTTAGAAAATTTAAGAGTTATATAGCACATGATTTCTTCATCTTCAAGTATAAAGGCAACCGACTTTTTATTTCATTATTCTACTTTTTGTTTGGTATTTGTTTTAATTCCAACTTAAAATAAATTGAAATTCAAACAATATATTTTGTTCAGTTTGTAAAATATCTTGGTAGTCTACTTTGTACAAGTTACTCTTTTTCTTCAAATCTATATGTTATATATGTATACCGTTTCATGTTATGATAATGATATGTGTCTATGTACTTTTCGGAAAATTTTCTTGTCGCTTTACATTACTGTGGTAATGAATCATTAATGTGTGAAGGAGGTAAAGTACAGAAGAAGTTTGTTGAGGCATTTCACAAAAATTAAAATGTGAGTAATAATAATAATAAAGGAATTGAGTTCTAGTTGGTGAAGTGGGTGAAATTTCTATGCCCATTGTGTGTTTAAATATACAAGTTAATAAATGTAGTGACATTTTATATTCTTTCACTATTGACATTTATTGATGGACCATTATCAATTATCATACTTCAAAACGATAGAAACCAAAGTTTAGTTTTTCCATTTTTGTTTTATAGACATAACAAACTTATTATTATCAGAATTTGAGCTATTTAGCGTGTAACTCTATTCTTGCAGTTAACTGATTAATTTGGTTAGACATTTCAAACTGATTAATTGTCTTAAAAGTCTGTTTAGCAAAAAAAAAATGGTCTTAAAAGTGTAATTAGCATGAATGGACGGAACATTGTATGGGAGAGACCACAGGATTATTTACTATCAACTTGCAGGTAAACATATTACGTAGTTATATTATAGGCCTTATTAATAGTTGGCCCAATGGGTTATAAAACAGTTTCACGATTTGTTTATAAGCCCACGAACAGCAAAGTTATTGGTTTATTTAGTGATAATAATGATGTTGGACAGTCTTAGGAATTATAAGGTACATAGTAATAATTATCATGCCAAAGTGAATCTATCAAACTTGTAATGATTAAATTTTACCTTAATTTTTCCCTTCTTTTTAACATTTTATTTTCTATAATTGCTGTATATTTCTGATACTCCTTCCATTTTTATTTATTTTCACATGTTACTATATTAATTATCATGAAATTTTACTATTTTTTAATACTAATATGTATAACAATCTAGTGAATTTGTTTATTTCATTTTAAAAATCTAAACATATGTCATATTGTTTTACTTCATCATAAAAACCAACACCATGTCCGAATCTTATAATTAAACTAGATCTAACACATGTCAGCCTTAATCATATGTATTATATCCTAAATTTCATAATAGATAATAAATAAATAGTCACGCACTGGAGAAAATTATCAAAAAGATAGAAAAATCACTCATCTTTCTTCAGAGACATATAATTTCTTTTCACAAAGCAAAATTGATCGGAAAAAAATACATACAGAATGAATTCAAATAATAGAACAAGTATTGAAGGAAAAAGACTAAGAGTTTTAGTAGTGGATAAATGTAAGCTAAACCGTGTACGCCGTATGGAGCTTGGTCGGGACCTTGGAGCCATTGTTGCCACGGCGGAGAAAGGAAAGCATGTAGCCAAAAAATCTCTTGACGATCTAGCTCACTTCAATCTTTTCTTGTTCGATACAACATCTCGGGATAGCTTCTTAGTAAGATCATTAATTTGGTTTTAGAAATAGTGTTTTAGAATAATTTAGCATTAGTACATTAAGAATATGAGTTTTTCTATGAATTGTTAAATTGGTTTTGGTCGAAAATCATAAAACTTAACAGTTTGTACAATGTGATCAAAGGCAAACATAACCATTTCGTACCCGAATTTCGATCCGAAAAAGTATATCTGGGTAAAAACTATGGCATGAATGAAAGAAATAATTTTGTGTTAGAATTCGTATGCGCTCTAAATTTTATACAGTATTTTTTTTCCTTTTAATTAAATTAATATGATTTTTTTTTATTAATAAAGATTATTAATGTATATAGGCAATCAAACAGCTACGAGCCAAAGGTGTGACTGCAATGATCGTGGGTGTGATTATAAAGAACGACAAAAACGAGGAAAAACTTTTTTTGGAAGCCGGAGCTAACGAGTGTTTGGAGAAGCCCTTACTTTCTTGGAAACTCAATCTTATTTTTAATCGGTTAAAAAACGAGATGATGTGAAAATGTAACAAATATAAAACTAAATAAATAAACTAATAAACTAGATATGCATAATACATAGTATTTTTTTTGATATCTCAAGGTAAATCCCAAGCCCATGGAAGAATCCAGACTAATCCTTGGAGAAGGTGCAGCCTATGGATAGATCCTTTCTCCGGGTATGCAAATGGGCTGAAAGTAATGGCCCATATCCATATGGATGTCCTAGGCAATATGTTTTTACTTTCGCATAGCAGGTGAATCGAGCTTGAAACATGATAGTGTCCCAAACCCGTCTCTTTGCCACTTGACCACAAGACCCCGGACACTACATAGTATTTTATCTAAAAACATTTCATTAACGATTATATCATTTTCTCTATCAATGATCGTCTTCATCTCTAGTATCACATTTCCATGTTTTAACGAAAGATCGACATCAACCTATAATTACTTTCGTTTAAGTTTGGTTCTACTCAAATTAATTTCCATGGTTTTCATTTTTTTTTTGTTCTTAAATTTTATAACCAATGAGTTTATCGGAAATTTAGTCAAATTTGTATAACCTTTTTTTAAAAACAATTATATATGGTGTGTGAAAAATTTCACACGTTGTAAAATGATTTCTACATAGTGTAATTAACATACTATATGATCTACACAAATTTACTGTACAAAAAGTATTTCATGTTGTAAAAGTACATGTATATATCCCAAAATAACTATTTGAGCGATTGTAATTTTTTTGAAAAACAAAAACATAAATATTCGAGTGATTGTTTCCAAGGTGCGGCACGGTCTAGAGAGGTGGCATATAGAAGAATCATTGACCATAAAGATTCCATCGTTTTTATTTTTGATTGACAGGAAAATTATGGAAAGCATTTGTGTAAGATAATTTTGATTCTTTTTGTTATATAATCTATACGTTGAACACTAAACTGGAGATAAACCTACTACGTATCTAGGTATAACTGTATAAGGTAATCAAAGAGCTCCAAAAAGTGGCGTCAAGTTATACTAAAAATAATTTCTACTGAATATTACATATTCATGACCGTTGTTAATTTAGAAAAAACCTTTTTAAAAAAGTAACGGGTGCAGAGTTTTCGTGTAAGAAATTAAAGTGAGCAGAATTCCAGTTGTTGCATTATATAAAACAAAAAATTTGAATACCATATCCTATAGATGGATTAATGATTTTTTGGTTTTTTGGGTAAAAGTCCCTTCAAAATATCTAGCATATTCACAAAATAAAAGGCAAAAATGATTTTAGAAAAAAGTAGACAATGGCAAATAACGTAAGGCATAAGGTTTCTGAAAATCTAAAGTATGATTTTTATTTTTCATTTTTCCATGATTGTACACAAGTCACTTTCATACGAAATTAATAGCTAACAAGTATTCTAAGAACCCATTACGGACTTAAATTTGGGACACTGACAAAACCTAGTAGATGTTTGTTGAAGGGGACTAGTAGTGTACATGAAAACTTCTATGCTTTTATAAAACTCCATGTGAATATTTCTTTATATATCGTAGCACATAGATATGAAAATTCGATAATGATCTTATTAATTAGACTCTCAACAAAACCTTTAACCCAACAAAAATAGAATGAAACTATTATACATATTACATATCAAATAAAAATACTTTCTTAAGTTAGTTTCTTAATAAAAAATATGAACGAAATTAATAAAAGAGCATAGAATCTAATTATGATCTAGATGAATTAATTAAAGATAATTTTTTACTTGTTCACAATTTGATTTAATTGTTCTCATATTATTTTGTTAAAACAACTCATAAGAATAATGTAGATTACATTCAGCCAAATATTCATGTAGAAAGATGCTTTTCTTTGTGACGTGTACAAATATGCTCTCTTTTTCACTTTTCTCAACTATAAATATCGATCAATGTCTACGTTCTTAGAACACAATTCACAATCTTCTTTAGAATCCAAAACCGTAAGCCACTCTCTAATCTTTTTCATTGTGCATATGTAATAATACGTATGTATGCATATATAGACAACTACTATCAACAAACACGAAACCATGCATGCAGACAAATAATCACAACGCAAAACCATAAACCATGCATGCGAAAACTTGTTATATATTTCAATTTTTATTTATTTAACTTGCTTATTTTTTTGTGAAGGTTTTTCGAAAAACAAGATCAAAGATGGCAACAAAATCCACCGGAGATATGGAGAAAACCATGTCAATAGAAACCAAGAAGAGACTAAATGTGTTGATAGTTGATGATGATCCTTTAAACCGCAAAATCCACGAGAAGATCATCAAAATGATCGGAGGGATTTCTCAGACGGCGAAGAACGGTGAGGAGGCAGTAATTCTCCACCGCGACGGTGGTGCCTCTTTTGATCTTATTCTAATGGATAAGGAAATGCCCGAGAGGGATGGAGTTTCGGTACAATTATTTATCTAAATAATTTGCTTACAAAGTAAACTACTTCGACAATTATTACTAATAAATATAGTTTTTTTCATGTTCTTCTGATGGTTTTTAATTAGGCCACTAAGAAGCTCAGAGAAATGAAAGTGAAGTCAATGATTGTTGGGGTAACTTCACTCGCTGACCAGGAAGAGGAGCGTAGAGCTTTCATGGAAGCTGGACTTAACCATTGTTTGGCAAAACCCTTAACCAAGGCCAAGATCCTCCCTCTCATTAACCAGCTCATGGATGCTTGATGGATCATTTGTCATTATATATATTATATAATTATGGAAAACCCCCAATAATGTTTACATATGCATATGTATTACATGTTGTGTTGTTCTTAAATTGTAGGGTTTTTATGTCTCATTTTTATCGCTCCTTGATGTAATCATGTAATTCGTTTCTTTGGATTATAAAATGTTGAAATAAGATTTCGTTTTTCAAATGAATTGATATATACTTATATGACATATCATACATGCTCATTCAATATCCATATCAACTAAAACATAAACAAAGATCCATATACATATTTCTTGACACTTCGAAAAAAACTATGGTGATTATTAGATAGAGATAGTGTATGTAAGGTAGGTGATGTTAATTAAATATATAATTAATGTTAATTGATTTGTATATACATGTTTGTTTTATATTTTAGAAAACGATATTTTGCGAATCTGACTATATATATTTTGCGAATCTGAGTATATTTACGTTTCGTTTATACTTTTGCTTTTAAGAAAAAGATATCTTTCTTATTATCATATTTGAATTATAAATTTTTTTTTACTATGTTTATTAATTCTATTATTCTTTCACTAGCATTTAGATTATTTTTTTCAAAAAAATAACTTCTATTCCAGAATATTTCAATTCCAACTTATATACGTATACTAACTATATATAGAAACATTATTACGGTACGTTTCTTTGTAGGGGCCCTTCTTTTTATCCTCTGCATACTTCACAGTTCATATTGTTTTGTCCAACACAAATATGTCACAAGGAAGATACGGCATATCTTACTTTTTATTTGATAAGTTTATGCAAATTAGAGTAAATTCTAATTTCAGCGGCTTATATCATCTTACCTAGATTTGACTAAGCATTGGGTGGTATACATTCATAAGTACATATACTGATGTTGCGATAGATATGATTTAGTAGATTTTGTCATTTGTAACCATTACTTTTAATTATCAATGAATTTTTTTATTTAATCAAGGCATTGAAACCCAAGGTTCTAAAGTCAGACGTCTAGAAATGTATATCTATCATGATCACCGTATACACGATTAAGAAAATGGGTTCAACCAAATTTCATTGTTTATATAGGCTGCAGATCAATAAAGTCTAGACATTATTTTTGATTTTTGAATATCAATCGGGTATCTAAAGATTTTTAAAAAAATATATATATATTTGTTTGCATTACACACTTCAAGCTTTTTAAAACAGTAGAATGGATTTAGAAGATCCTTTTCTTATCTTTTTGTTCAATGAAGTGTCCTTATATCCTGTTTGCAGCTAAAACTCGTGACTCCAGATCTTAAAAGCTTTGGTTATGTCAGTCTTTAAAGTAGAAATTATATTCTACCTTTGTGAGTTGTTGTTCTTTTAAAACAAAAAAAAAATCTGCATTTCACTTTTCAAAGAATCTAATATATCTCTGGAAAGTTCAGTTTTGCTATTTTTAGACAAACCAATTTTTTATTGGGATTTCAGGTGTATGGATTTGATTCGGCAAGGCTTGGGAGTTGGGAGCTTGAACCGATAAAACAAAGGATCTAAGTGTTGAGAGTTCGAATACTTCATATACCTTAGGTTTCGATTAGAGAGTTCGATTATTTGCTATAGCATAGCTTTTTCAAATTTGGATTTCATTTTAGATAAACAAAAGTGTAGTTCGAGTAATTATGTGATCATTGAAATTGCAAGCCATCTTTCAACCTTTGCCTCTTTGGTTTTTTTCTATCAATCTTCTTATATAGGATAATTTAGTCTTAAGATTTTATAGATTGGTTGAAATTTGATATTGAAATTTTTGGATTTAGATCATACCACATAGTCCATACGGATCAGTCCATGAAGAAAGACTTTGAGGAAGCTGGTCAGTTCGATTTTGGTTTGACATTTTTTTTCTTCAAAACCTAATTATGAAGTATTTGGGCTCACTACAAGTGATAACATTTCCATATCATATATACCCATATAAAACTATTTTTTTTGAAAAAAAACCCATATAAAACTATTAAAACGTTGCATGCATGATGATAATTGATCACACACAAACACGATTTATGAGATTGTTTGAATATATACTAGTTCCTAAGTTTTGAGGATGAGAATTTCTGAGATTGTAGTGGAAATGTTTGATTATAGTTTAACTTATTTTTTCGACCAGAACAATTAAACTTATTTTTGTGGTATTTTTAGAGTTTCTTTATATTTTATATATTGGATGATGAATCAAATTTATTTTCAGTTTTATTTTTATATAAATAATGAAATACTTAAGAAATTTATATTCTATAAATTAAATAGATGAATTTTTTTTTTTTTTTTGAAAATTATTCCAACCAATCTATAAAATCTTAAGACTAAATTATCCTATATAAGAAGATTGATAGGAAAAAAAACCAAAGAGGCAAAGGTTGAAAGGTGGCTCGCAATTTCAATGATTGAGAAGAATAATAAATAGATGAATTCTCCCATTGACAAACTAACAAATATGTCATAACAAATGTTTTCCCATAAAATATTTATTTATGTCATAATATATCAACACATATAAATCTAATCTAACTTATGATACAACCGTCATAATCTCAAAATTATAATTACACATCAATATCCAAAGAAAACTACACAACATGTGTCGCAGATTCACAATCTAATATTCAAATTTTACATAAATGTTCCTAGAAACCAAATTTAAAAGCTAAAAATGTCACAAAACCATTATTTTCCCTCATTATAATATAATCAACATAATCTCTTTTCTATCAATAGATGTTTCCTTTTTTCTAATATAAATAAGGATCACAACTTGGATCGTATTATTTTTGCTGGTCCTGCTCCTGAACTAATGGGAGCTATTCTAAGACCAATAGCCTGGCCTTGTTTTGTTCCACAGGTTGGAGTGTTGGTGAACCTTTTGAGTGTTTTCAGAGATTGGAGACTATTGGTAGAGGAGAATTCAACCAACAAAGGTGCACATCTCATTGCTCATAGTGCAATCAGGGATCAACGTAACCATTCTTATGTGGCTCGTGGTCACCCTTCTTGGTTGCAATCTCTCTTTGAGGATGAGAGTGTTAAAAACCTATGATCGGTGGTCTCCTCTGTTTTAGATTTTTGGTTAGTATTAATCGCCTTGTTTTGGTGTTTTGTAATCCAAACTTGTGCCGTTATTTTTAGGTTAGCACATGTTTCTCTTAGTTCTGGGCCTTTCTTGGGCTTTGGTTTTATTGGGGTTCCCTGTTGTAAGGCTTTTGTCCTTACATTGGTTTCAATCAAATATACCAGTTGGAAGAAAAAAAAAAATAAGGGACATGATCAGTGAAGGATATATTCATCCTACAACAAAAGGGATTAGAACTAGAACTAACCAAAACTCATTCTTCTCAACACAAATTAGTCATGTTATGGAATTATAGTACTCCATGACACAGTTGAACGTATTCTAGAGATACTTCCCTTGAAATCATTGGTCAGACTAAAACTTGTTACAAAACAATGGAAATCTATGATCGAAGCTCCATATTTAAAAAAAAAAACTATTGATAAGTTCCCAATCACAAGATCCAGATATCCTCATCATCAATCCCCTTGAATTTGACGATTATTCGACATGCATAGACAAAAATGTAACAAGGTTGTTCAAGATGGATTCGTGGGATTTGAATAAACTTCCTAATCTTTGCCCTCCTTGTAAACCGATTCTTTTGGAGTCCTACCCGGTTTTGCTTTCTGTGACGGTATGATATGCTATTACAGTTTCTATAATTATATTTATGTAGTCAATCCAATTACTAGATGGTCTCGAAGTGTTCCTCAGTCGAGATATCAAGCACTTGTTCTCGACAAGCTTCATCGAGGTACCTGAGGGAAGAAGGCAAATCAAAGATTATAATCTAGGATTTGGAAAAGATAAGTTCACACACACATACAAGCTGGTTTGGTTGTATAATTCGTCTATGTTAGGTCTGGAAAATGCTACAACTTGTGACATTTTTTATTTTAGCACCAACACTTGGGAGGTACGTGACTCCTTGTCTTATTCTTGCGTTCCATATAATTTTGCTTTAATTGATTTTGTCACGGTTGGTTTAGTTCGGTTGTATGAATCTGGTTCAAGCCAATTTGGTTCGGTTAAATATATTAAAATATATTTTTGTTTAATTATTAATTATCTAAATATTCAAATCACTTTATCCACTCTCAAGTAAAATTAAAAACTGAGACTTTAGCCAAAAATGTCTCTCTTCTTCCTCAATCCTCCATTTCCTTCCAACTCAATCCACCCAATTCCTCGTCGTACCGCCGGATTTTCCTCCATTCGTTGCTCAATTTCCGCACCGGAGAAGAAACCCAGAAGGAGGAAGAAGCAGCAGCAGAAGCGAGGCGACGGAGCTGAGAATGAAGACTCTTCAATCTTCGGAAGTGGCGAAGCTGTTTCGGCTTTGGAGAGGAGTCTCCGACTTACTTTTATGGATGAGCTTATGGAACGAGCTAGGAATCGAGATACTTCAGGTGTTTCTGAAGTTATCTATGATATGATTGCTGCTGGGCTTAGTCCTGGTCCACGCTCTTTTCATGGCTTGGTTGTTGCTCATGCGCTTAATGGCGATGAACAAGGCGCGGTAAATGCTTCTCTATAGCTCAATTGTTAAGAAATTTGTGGACTTTAACTTAATGTGTGGTGTTTGTTGTGAAAAATGAGGACTTTTTGTTTTGTGTGTGTGTGTGTGATTGTAGATGCACTCATTGAGGAAGGAGTTAGGTGCAGGGCAACGTCCGCTTCCGGAAACGATGATTGCTCTGGTTCGACTGTCTGGTTCGAAAGGAAATGCTACGAGGGGGTTAGAAGTACTTGCAGCTATGGAAAAGCTTAACTATGATATTCGTCAAGCTTGGTTAATTCTTGTTGGTATTCTCTCTTGCCAAGACTATGTGTTAGAATCAAATGCTTGTTTTTTGTGTGTGGCTATCATGCTTGGGGTTATTGAGTAGTGGTTTATGATTTGGGTTGTGGTGTTTTGTAGAGGAGCTTATGAGGACCAACCACTTGGAAGAGGCGAATAAAGTTTTTTTGAAGGGTGCTAGAGGTGGGATGAGAGCAACTGATCAGCTTTATGATTTGATGATTGAAGAAGATTGCAAAGCTGGAGATCATTCTAATGCCTTGGATATCTCTTACGAAATGGAAGCAGCTGGTAGAATGGCGACAACGTTTCATTTCAACTGTCTTCTTAGTGTGCAGGTTTGTTATCGGAACTTTTACACACGCTTCGTCTGATGAAGATGGTAAGCATTTTTGTTAACATCCATAGGTTTTCTTTGCCTCCATTGTGTAGGCTACATGTGGGATTCCTGAGGTAGCTTATGCTACATTCGAAAATATGGAGTACGGTGAAGGTTAGTATTTTTCTTTAGCTAATTTCCGCTTCAACTGTTTGGTTTAGCTGTTACATCATAGCTTCTGACATGGTTTGATGTAATCTTGAATTGATAGTTTTTATGAAGCCTGACACGGAGACATATAACTGGGTGATTCAAGCCTATACGAGAGCCGATTCTTATGATAGGTAATTCATAAGAGGTTTAATTGCAAAAAATTATCTCAAAAGTGGACAAAGTCTCAGGTAGCATGTTGCATGAATCACAGGGTTCAAGATGTTGCTGAATTACTTGGAATGATGGTTGAGGATCACAAACGTGTGCAGCCAAATGTGAAGACTCATGCGTAAGAGAATCTTTATATCATTGTCTTGTAAATCATTTATACCCACTTTGCATTTCTACGTGCTCCATTGTGAAAATTCTAAGATAAGCTGTATAATGATCCATTTCAGGCTCTTGGTTGAGTGCTTCACGAAATATTGTGTTGTGAAGGAAGCGATTAGACATTTTCGTGCTCTGAAAAGGTTTGAAGGAGGCACAATTGTTTTACACAATGCAGGGAAATTTGATGATCCTCTCTCTTTATATCTCCGGGCTTTGTGTCGAGAAGGTATGCATACACTTGTACCTGTGTAGATACTATTATGCAGAGGCATGTGTTAAACATCTTCGAGGAGATTTATGAGATTTAAAATTAGAACTATTTATTAAACTTAGTGTTCTCTGGTTTTGTTGGTTTGACATGCTTTTTTTCTTCCTTTGTATATATACTATCTTTGAAAGATACTATCTTGCCTTTGAACCAGGAAGAATTGTTGAGCTTATTGATGCTTTAGATGCAATGCGGAAAGATAACCAACCTATACCTCCAAGAGCCATGATTATGAGCAGAAAATATCGAACACTAGTCAGCTCATGGATTGAACCATTGCAAGAAGAAGCTGAACTTGGCTATGAGATTGATTATTTAGCAAGGTAAATAAACTAGAGTTCTGCGTGGTTTGAGTGGGATTTTGTTAAACACAAATGCTCTGTTCTAATTGTTTGAAAGAATGTATGGTGTCTTTTTTTACATGTTGTTGTCTTGGTATATTAAGATTGGGACTCTGTGATTTTTTTTAGGTACGTAGAGGAAGGGGGGCTTACTGGTGAGCGCAAGCGTTGGGTACCTCGAAGAGGGAAAACTCCTTTAGATCCTGATGCTTCTGGGTTTATATACTCAAACCCTATTGAAACATCATTCAAACAGAGATGTCTTGAAGATTGGAAAATTCACCATAGGAAGCTCTTAAGAACCTTACAGAGTGAAGGTCTTCCAGTTCTAGGAGAAGCATCAGAATCTGATTACATGAGAGTGATGGAGAGATTACGGAACATAATAAAAGGTCCTGCACTGAATCTTTTGAAGCCGAAAGCAGCAAGCAAGATGGTTGTATCAGAGTTAAAGGAAGAACTTGAAGCTCAGGGTTTGCCAATTGATGGAACGAGAAATGTTCTTTACCAGCGTGTCCAAAAAGCCAGGAGAATAAACAAATCTCGAGGCCGGCCTCTCTGGGTTCCTCCAATTGAAGAAGAAGAGGAGGAGGTAAATTCATGCTCCTTTCTTTCAGTCAGAGAAACATGTATCTTTGAGTACTTGACACATGTAAGAAACTATATTTATAATGTAGGTCGACGAAGAAGTAGACGAATTAATACGTCGAATCAAGCTACATGAAGGAGATACTGAGTTCTGGAAACGCCGGTTTCTTGGAGAAGGCTTGATTGAAACATCAGCTGAAACAAAGGAAATAGCTGAATCAGCATCTACAGGGGAGTCCGAGAACACGACTGAAGGTGCTGCAAAAGAAGCTGACGATGATGAGGACGGTGACGATGATGATGAGGAACAGGAAGGCGATGAGAATGATGATGAAAACGAAGAAGAAGAAGTGGTGGTCCCAGAAACTGAGAATCGAGCAGAGGCAGAGGATTTAGTGAAGAATAAGGCAGCTGATGCTCAGAGGCATCTTCAAATGATTGGAGTCCAACTCTTGAAAGAGTCTGATGAAGCAAACAGAACAAAGAAACGTGGGAAGAGGGCGTCTCGTATGACACTCGAGGTGTGTATTTATATTAACCTATGATACATTTATGCTTTATATCAGTCACATGAATTTGATTGTTTAAGCATGTTTGCACAATGCCGATTACATCCATCAGGATGATGCAGATGAGGATTGGTTCCCTGAGGACCCATTCGAAGCATTCAAAGAAATGAGGGCAAGGAAAGTGTTTGACGTGTCAGATATGTATACAATAGCAGACGTTTGGGGTTGGACATGGGAGAAGGATTACAAGAACAAAACTCCAAGGAAATGGTCACAAGAGTGGGAAGTCGAGTTGGCAATTGTGCTCATGACAAAGGCAAGAGTCGCTTCAAGCCTTTTACGCATTATTACACAACCTTTTATGATCCATCATGTTAATATAATTTACAATGAATTTGTATAGGTGACTGAACTAGGTGGAATTCCAACGATTGGCGATTGTGCGGTGATATTACGAGCTGCTATAAGAGCTCCCATGCCTTCAGCCTTCTTGAAGATCTTGCAGACCACACACAGTCTTGGCTACTCTTTTGGCAGGTTAGTTCAGCTACGGACGCTTTTCTTGGCCACTAAAAATGATTAAATTTGACTATAAACAAACGAATATAATCTCTCTAATGCAGCCCATTGTACGATGAGATCATCACATTGTGCTTGGACCTCGGAGAGCTTGATGCAGCCATTGCCATAGTTGCTGATATGGAAACGACAGGGATCACTGTCCCTGACCAAACCCTTGACAAGGTCATATCTGCTAGACAGTCGAATGAGAATCCTCGGTCGGAGCATGAAGAGCCACCACCATCATCAGTAAGCTCGTAGCATTTCGTATCTTCTTAAGCAGTTGAATCTGTCTTAGTTATGAAAGTTTTGTTCATTCTCTACAAAAACAATCTACTGTAGAAAGCTTAATTTGAGTACAAGTGTAGTTCCCAGTGTAGAACAGAGAAATAGCTTAAATACAAGATATGCATATTTTTTTCCAATAGTGATTTAGAGTAAATCTTGGTCAAAGAGAAGAAAGTAAATGAAATTAAAGACAGAGAAAGAGCAAGCTTCTTTTGGCTAAAAAAGTTGCTTGATTTGCACTAAACTAGCCTGACACATTATGTCTTGTCTTTTTGGGAGATCCAATTGTCTAATGTATCCTGCCTCTCCAATGATTTGAAATGTTTTGCTATAGATTTCAAAACCCATGACAACTTTCTTCTCCTCGTCAATGATGAAACCACCCCATAGGAATGTTTTGACATCCGTTCCCACTCTCAATAACTTGATCCACGACACCTCTTGGGCGTCATCAATCTTAGTTGTAATCCATACGTCAAGCTCATATGAATTTCCATCGATGTGCTGAAGTAAAACCGCAAGCTTCTCTTCTCCTACACAAGATAAATTATTCACATAGTGATAATGTTCAACTATAAACGGCAGATGCATAAACGGTTCAAATTTCTCTTTTGTGAAATCAAAACAGATTATATGATCGCTGCCTTCGTTTTCTGAGTTCCTTTCAGAAACACAAAGGTAAGTATTTCCCTTGAGAGAAACGCCATAATTACCACGCGATATACACCAATCTCGAGGGGCATCAAGAGTCTTCCATAAACCAGAGTCAAAATCGTAGATTTCACACCATAAAAAGTTGTCTATAAACCCCAAAAGTTTGTAGCTACGACAAGATTTCTTATTCTCGTATCCAAGAGCGTAAAACAACCATCCCCGTCCGTTTCGGTAGTGAGAATCACTTGGTTCGATCCATCTTGTTTGCCCCAAATACGGATTCCAAACCACAACTTTAGGATCATATTTCAGTATACATAACAATAAACCATCGCAGTGAAAGACACCAGCTATCATGACTTGTTCTTCAAGGCAACTTCCAAGTTTACCTAATTTAAGGTCTATAGATGGATCAACTTGGTCGACGAAGACGCTCACTAAATAAAGTTTGTAATCAATCATTAGAATCATCATAGACTCTCCTTTCTTTGTTGCGGAAGCTGCTTCATTACTAATATGCATCTTTGTAAAGCTTCTACTTTTCGATAAAGTGTTCCACTTTCTGCAGGTTAATCGTACTTTTCTCATAGATTTCAGAGGGAGTCTAGATAAAATCTCATCTACCAAATCCCTTGGTAGATCAGAGATCATCGTATTCGTTGTTTCCATTTGAACAAGGGTTTCAAAAACCCTAGTTTCTTTAACTCTGACTTCTTGCACCTGAAAATAGAGTCTATATATGTATGTAACAGTTTAAGACTCAGAAACCCTAAACGAAGTTGGGCCAAGCATGGGCTTCAGAATCATGTTTGTTCCTTCTTATATAATAACCACATTCATAAACGTTACTAATTCGTTTCCTCATCTTAATTTCTTTGGGATTTGCTTCCTTCTTTGCAACAAATTTTTTGAGGATCTTATTTTAAGCAAACCAATCTTTCAAAGCTAGATTTAGGTTTAAGAAACGTGACGAATAAGGTGATGAAAAATAAAATACTTTGTTTCTATTCCTCTAGATTTGATCATCTAAATTCTCACTAAACTGTCACCTAAATCCATAGCCAAACTCATCTTTGTTTCAAAACTTTGGCTTTCTAAAATCCTCAGGAAACATTTCACCTATTTGTACTTGACTCTATCATTGACTCGTCCATGTTTTCTGATCGCATTGCGATGTGACGAATCTGGTTCTTTCACACAGTCTCTCATGAGTCCCCGTCTTCTCTTTATAAGAAAAAGAAACAGGAAGAAGCAACTGAATCTGTCTTAGTTATGAAAGTGTTGTTCATAGAGCTTAATTTAAGTACAAGTGTAGTTCCATGTGTAGAACCAAAAATAGCTTAAATACAAGATATGCATATTTTTTTCAAGAATTTCGATTTTTGAATCATACGTTAGGAAGAAAAACAAAATAGTGATTAGAGTAAATCTTGGTCAAAGAGAAGAAAGTAAATGAAATTAAAGACATAAAAAAGCAAGCTTCGTAAATGGAAGCTTCTCTAAAGTCTCAACATGTTTTGATCATATCGTAGCTTCTCAAAATCACTTTGTTTTCCTTTTGGCTCCAGAAAGTTGCTTGATTTGCACTAAACTTGGAACATAAGACAACACAAGAGCCTGACACATTCTGTCTTCACTTTTTGGGAGATCTAATTGTCTAATGTATCCAGCCTCTCCAATGACTTGAAAGGTGTTGCAATTGCCTTCAAAACCCATGACAACTTTCTTCTCCTCGTCAATGATGAAACCACCCCATATAAATGTTTTGTCATCCGTTTCCACTCTCAATAACTTGATCCACGAGACCTCGTGGGCGTCATCAATCTTAGTTGTAATCCATATGTCAAGCTCATATGGATTTCCTTCGTCGTGCTGAAGTAAAACCGTAAGTTTCTCTTCTCTAACACAAGATAAAGTCACATGGTCACCATCTTCAACACTAAACGGCAGACGCATATATGGTTCAAATCTCTCTTTTGTGAAATCAAAACAAATTATATGATCGTTGCCTTCATCTTCTGAGTTCCATTTTGAAGCATAAAAGTAAGTGTTTCCCTTGAGAGAAACGCCATAATCAAAGTACGATATATACCAATTTCGAGTGGCTTCATGAGTACTCTTCCATAAACCAGAGTCAAAATCGTAGATTTCACACCATAGAGAGTTATTCTCGGGTGCATGTGAGTAGGAACCCATAAACCTCAAAAATTTGTAGCTACGACAAGATTTCTTATTCTCATATCCAAGAGCGTAATTGAACCAGCTCCATCCGTTTAGGCAGTCAGAATCTATTGGTTCGATCCATCTTGTTTGCCCCAAATACGGATTCCAAACCACTACTTTAGGATCATCTTTCAAAATACATAACAGTAAACCATCGCAGTGAAAGACTTCAGATATCTTGACTTGTTTTTCAAGGCAACTTACAAGTTTACCTAATTTAAGGTCTATGGATGGATCAACCTGGTCGACGAAGACGCTCATTAAATAAAGATTGTAATCAATCATCACAATCATCATAGAATCTCCTTCCTTTGTTTCGGAAGCTGCTTTGCTAATATGCATCTTTGTAAAGCTTCTACTTTTCAATAAGTTATTCCACTTTCTGCAAGTTAATCGTACTTTTCTCATAGATTTCAAAGGAAGTCTAGAGAAAATCTCCTCAACCAAATCCCTAGGAAGATCGGAGATCATCGTTTTCATCGTTTTCAATTTTCAACAAGCTTTTTTTGTAACTTCAGAAACCCTTTTTTATCTTCCTCTGATTTCTTGCTGCTGAAGGTACTTAAAAGACCTAAACGAAGCTGGGCCAACTATGGGCTTAAAAATAGTGTTTTTTCTTCTTTAATAACCACATGCATATCGTTTTTAATTCGTTTCTTGATCTTATATGTTTATTTTTATTTTTGGTCAAAGATCTTATGTTTATTATTTTTTCGGATTTGCTTCCTTCTTTGGAACAAGATCTTATTTGACCATAAAAACAAACCGATAGGTTTAATTACAAATTCTAAAATGAAACGCTAATGTACTTAGCAAACGAAGGGTTTCTCTAGCCGCAGGGGAGGAAGTGAAATCGACATGAAAAGAGTTATGTGGAAGGAGACAATGATCGAGAATATTCAACAGATTGTTAAGAGGTCTAGGCTCAAGAAACGTAGCAAAGAAGGTGATGAAAAATACTTTGTTTCTTTGCCTCTAGATTTGATCATAGAGATTCTCACTAAACTGCCACCTAAATCCGTAGCCAAACTCATCATCGTTTCTAAACTTTGGCTTTCTATAATCCGCGGGAAACATTTCACTGATTTGTTTTTGACTAGATCATTGACTCGTCCATGTTTTCTGTTCGCATTCCGATGTGACGAAATCATGTTCTTTCACACAGCTTCTCATGAGGCACCGTCTTCTCTTCATCAGAATAGTACTACATGTACTACTCTGAATCAAGGCTATCGATTTTCTCAACCAGTCCGCGGGTTGATTTGCGGTCAAAATGCTTCTAAGATGGTGATTTGCAATCCTAGCACAGGCCAAGTCGTAGATTTACCTAATGTCAAAACTAGGAGAAAAGGCATATCAACTTTTTTGGGATATGATTCTGTTGAAGATGTATACAAAGTCTTGTGCATGACGGTGAAAAATGTTCCTTCCGACCACGAACCAGTTGTGTCGGAAGAGCATCAAGTTTTAACTATAGGTGATCAAAAGAGAAGTTGGAGAAAGATCAAGTGTCAGCATCCACATTGTCCAACATTTTTAACTGAAGGTTTGTTCATTAATGGGATTGTTTATTATGGAGCTTGGTCCAACAGTCTTCTAGAGAAATTTCGTATTGTGGCTTTCGATGTGAGATTGGAAGAGTTTAGTCTTGTTCAATTACCTGAGGATGTCAAAATCCAACCTTATGGTCGATCTGAATTGGTGGACTATCTCGGGAAGATAGCCTTAGTGGATCATTCGTTATGCGGTCAGCTTCAAATGTGGCTTCTAGAGGATGCTAAAAAACAAGAATGGTCGAAAATGGTTATTGAGGTTCCTGCTTGGAAAGATTTAGTGAGCCATTACATGTTCCGTTGCGTGGGTACGATTAGTACTGGCGAATTAATATTTGCAGTTACACCAAGCTCTTCCCATTATCCTCACCCATTCTTTGTTGTCTATTATGACTTTAAGGAAGAAAAAGCTAGAAGAGTTGAGATTGAAGGAATTGGAGATGCTTTTACTACTGGGAGGATGTTCTTTTTGGATCATGTAGAGAATCCAATGTTTATTTGTTGATTAATTAGTAGCTGGTGTTTGTTTGAATTAATCTTTCTGTTCAGTCTCATGAACTAGTAGCTATATTTCGTCTTAAGATCAGTACTTTTTGGAATTGAAACATGTGATCACCTATTTGTGTTGTCTTGTTGAGTTATGACTTGATTAAAGTATGTTCTGTTTTTGTTGCAACCTTTTAGCAAGCTGCAGTTTTCTTAGTCAGTTATATTTAGAGAGAAACCATGAGTTCTGCCTTGTAGTAGTCTAAGATTAAAGTATTTTGATATCTTCTTATATTGTTAATCACAATTGCAAGAAAAAGATGAGCAATGTCTAGTCAATTGTAAAATCAATGTTTAGTGCACTTGGCTTAGTTCATGAAACTAACCCAAAAGTTATTGACAATAGAAATGATAGAACATTATTGTACCAATAAAATAGATTTTGATTGATCTAAGAGCATAAAATAAGATCTGGATTCATAGAACATTATTGTTTACCATAAACAAAGATTAACGACAATCGAAACGATAAAGGAACAAACCCCATAAACTACTATATATTATTTGTGAAACTGAACAACCAACCAACCAGTTTCTGAGAAATCAATGGACCAACTATTGTTAGATAAGCAAGAGACTATCAACATGACTCAAGAAGGTTCGAGCAAAATGATATGAACCTCCAACCCCTCCTACAATCTTAAACTCTCTTGAGATTTTTTGTGACTGTATTACAATACATCACAGAGAGTGATCCATCATCAAGCAATCCTTTTTGTGTGAAAACAAGTTCTCTTATTCCAATGGTACCTTCGAAAGAAAACACCATATCCCCAACAGTTTCTCTCCAACCAGGTATCGCTACGCGTTCTCCCAACCATTCTCTTGTAATCTCATTCCAAACCCACTCTTGAAACTCTCCATTGATATACAACTCACGCCCGGAGTCATTCACTAAGGCGATATGGTCGTTATAGCTAACCAATTTAGCACAATGCATAATTTTGACTCCTTGAGGTAAATCAATAACAGTAAACTTTTCAGACCCCACGTTGAAGCTCATTAAGACAGAGTTATTATCATGACTGTTCCATGCTCCATAGTACACAACTCCTCCTATACATAGTGAATTAGTAACTGGACAATGATAATGCATGCACCAGGTTGGTTTCCAATATTTTAAACCCGATCCCACCGTGTAAACTCGATGTTGCCTAGGGTTATGTAATTGACCAGACTCTGACATAGTCATACACAACACCTTGAATATTCTCGTAACTTCATCGTATCCAAAAAAAGTTCTAATGAAGAATACATTAGGCTCTAGTTCCGGTAAAGTCACAAAGTTGTTGATACCTGGATTGCAAATCACCACCTTAGTTCTTGATTGAAGACAGATCAAACCTCTTATAGGTGCAGAAATCTCATCTAGTGGTTCATTAGAAATACGCATTTGTTGTTGACCAGATAACAACAATGGTCTCTCTTCTTGGTGAACAGAGTGAAACAAGAAATCTGGTGTTTGGTGCTTTTCGACAAAATACCAGCAACACTCGAGGCCTCGTCTCTGGTCTTTCATAGTGAAGATCACTGAAACTCTTCGATCGGATTAGACATGCCCAGTCCTTTGAGACGCACATGAATCGTCTCAAAGATTTTGAAGGCATCCATGACAGAATCTGTGTTTGTAGATCTTGAGGAATTTCTTGGCTTATGTTCTCCATTTCTTGATCTTTCTCTAAGAATATTTAGTTTGTGGTAACAAACACAATTATCAAATTTATAGAAAATATCAGACAATGAGAGGATTACTTTGTTTGTTACCAAAGATCTGAGTATGTGACTTTAGTTTAACTTGTTGAGTCTTCTACGTTTTAACCCGTAATTAGGCTTTTTCATTAATTAGGAAAAAGATTTGGTGTAAGGTAAACTAATGTGTCATCTTTTTTTTGTTTTAACGTGTCATGCGTTAATTTTCTTAAAGAAAAAATTTGAGTCTTGTAAGTTTTAACGCGTAATTAGGCTTTTTCATTAATTAGGAAAAGATTTGGTGTAAATGTCATTTTTTTTAACGTGTCACGCATTAAAATTTTACTGGTTTTCTTAAAAAAGATTTGGTGCAAAAATGACTTTTTGTTTTTGTTTTGACGCGTCGAGGGTTAAAACTTTATTACTTTTTCTACTGATTGAGAAAGAGAGGTTTAACAAGTTTCATTTCATCATATGTATATCTAGTCATATAGTAACAATTTATATTACTACAAATATAAATAATTTTTTGTTGTTTAAAAGTCTTTAGTTTGATTTCTTGTACAATTGTAAAAAGAATAACTTACTAAAATTATTGGCCAATGAACAAAAAGATTTGGTATAGAAGTATAGAACGTAATTTGAAGAATTTCTTTCATCACACGTGACTTAACCGAATTAATTTAACGACATCGTTAGAAGACATTTGTTGTTGGGAAATTGGCTAGAATAATAGTGTTTAGGGAAAAAAATAACAATCTAACAACACAAAGAAAATAATTAAGTGCATAATAAGCAGCATTAGATAGAAAGACTATTTCACCCTTGTGTTTATTTTGACCAAATTTTAAGTAAAAAATAAAAACAAAAATTCTCTATCAACCCTTTTTTTTTTTACTTTTCAATCTGCCGTCTTCTTCCTCTTCTCTCTTGCTCTTCATCTTCCTATGTCTCTCCTCTTCTTCTTTTATCTTCTTCTTCTTTATTATTCTTCTAACTCAAACACCATAATCGATCTCATCTATTTATGGTCATCTATTCTTCCATCTGCCGCAGGCCTGCAACCTCCTTCTTCTTCTCCTCCTTATTATTTTTCTAGTTATCCTTCTCCTCCTTCTACATCTCTTCCACCTCCTTTTTTTTTTCTTTCTCTCCTAATTCTTTCTTTTTATTTAATGTTGTAATTCGTTTATTTTTCTTCAATTTCACTTTCTTTGACCCATGGAATTGAAATATACAATCATGGATTTTAAGGTTTTAAGATGAGTAGTCACTAGAAACAGATATAGTTAACTATATTTGAAAATCAATATAGTTAACTATGTTGGTTTTAATGGCTACTCATAACTATGTAATAATTATAGTTAACTATATAGGTGAAACGACCCGACCCGTTTTTTTTTTTTTTAACATTAAAACAACTAACCCTTGGTCTCGGACTAGCATTCCCATAAATGCTATCCTCAACAACCAAGCAACTCGGGAAAGCAAACAACAACGGATAACAACAATAAAACAACAGAACAATTCCATTTAAAATACTAAACCGGTTCAACAACAAATTCCAATAAAAGATTCCACTAAAACCAACAACCTAGCGGAGTACTAAAACAGAAAGGAAACAATAACAAAATCACACAGCAACACCCAACACGAGACCCTAGATCATCTCCCTCTTCGTTGCCATGATTCCACGATCACAATTTGCCTTTACCTGCACCACATGGATAAAAGAGATGCGTGAGTATTATCATAAATACCCAGTGAGACGGTCCTCCCATCTACGACTGCGCACACAGACGCGATGGATCCGCTCAGGCAAACATGCATCAACCAACACACAAAACAAACACAACAACACGGCTCAACCACAGCCCACCAGGCGGCCTGTCGATCGACACTACCACTAGGTGTCGATCGACACCCCTGTTCAGACCTGTCGATCGACACACCCTCGGTGCCTGTCGATCGACAGCTCAACGGAGCCCTGTCGATCGACACACCCACGGTGCCTGTCGATCGACAGCTCCACAGGACCCTGTCGATCGACACAACCTCTAGGTGTCGATCGACAGCTCCTCGATCACCTGTCGATCGACACAACCACTAGGTGTCGATCGACAGCTCTCGTGTGACCCTGTCGATCGACACACCCTAGGGCTGTCGATCGACAGGTCGCCGCAGATTCATGGGAAATCGATCATAATCCTCTCGGATCGATTCCTCCTCTGCGTTAACACGAAACCTGCACGCATAAATACAATCCAAACAATCCACACGCAATCCACAGACAGTTTCAACACAAACAACATCAATCATCACAATCAATCAATTTTAACCTACCACCAAACAACCCTAACGAATCCACCGGCCCAGAAGCCATGGTCACGCACTCACCTTAGATTTTCGGATAGAATCTGCTGGATACTGAGGCTAGAAACGAATTCACGACAATCTCCACAAGAAACTACTCCAAATCTCTCAAGAAACGAAACCCTAATCCACAAACTATCAGGAACAAGAGAAACTCGTCTCAAACTCTCTGTTTCTGATTTTTGGGACTTGGTTCGCTCAAATGCGGCCAAAAACCCTTAAATATGAAGCCCTAGGGTTTACCCAAACCGGCCCGGTCCAATTGAACGACTTAAATCGAACCAGAAAACCAACCAATCCGAGTACCTGTCGATCGACAGACACTAGGTGTGTCGATCGACAGCCCCTTAGGAGCCCTGTCGATCGACAGACACCATGTGTGTCGATCGACAGCCCCTCCATTTTCCTAAAAATGGTTCACGGGCGTCACAATTCTCCCCCACTAAAACTGGATTCGTCCTCGAATCCTCTAACACTACCCACCAATCTACCCTGGCCTAACCCGCCAGCAACACCGGAGACTACATCTCCCAGACCTTCCCGAGGCTCACATCCGTCCTATGCATATAGACCCGTCTCAGACATTGATTGCCCATAGCTCATAACCACCATCTAGCTTCGGGATCGTCACCCCTCAGCTCTAGGTGTCTAGTATCAACCCACCTCAGTCCGCGCAGTCCTGACGGTGTTCGATACTCAACCATCTCCACACACCTCAATCCATCAAGACACACAGTCTATCAATCTCTCGGTATACAAAGATCTGCCAGAGGTCGCAACCTCCAAAACCATCCCCATACCCTCACGATCTCAGTCCGCGCAGTCCTGACGATCGATCGGTATGCGGGGAACCCACTGTCCCCCGGAGAGACGCATCTCTCAAGATCTGCCGGAGACTAATCTCCAAGAAAGACCGAGGTCTAACTCTGAGCTAAGCAATCAATTCCTAACGTCTATAATGCACCTCTGACCGGAACTACCTCCTAAGGTCTCACATGATATTCCCCTTCCGGAATACCATCACAATCGTGATCATCACAGATCACCCGGACCATCCCTCACCTCGGATGTCCCTACAGAGTCTCCCCGGAACTAGACAGTTCTAACCACCGTAAAACTTCTATTCCGAGACTCTCACACACACACACACACAAACCGTTAGAGTCCCTACCGAAACTGGCAAGTTCTATCCGCAATAAAACTTCCATTTCGGGGTTCTCTAACCACAAACACATGACTCTCAAAGTCAAACACATAAGAAAACACTTTCTTATTCACTGGAAAAATGGCATAATCATTACAACTTAATGAAAATACAAAAATCCACAACCAAAACCTCACCACACACGGTGATCACAAAACAAAACTGAAACTGGAAACCACAAAGAGAAACGAATTCACTCTTCTGCTTGCTTCTCGAACCACTTCTTGAACTTCGCTTTCATCTTTGCCTCTGGTTCCCAAGTCTCCTCCTGAATACCGTCACAGTCCCACAAGACTCTCAACAACGGCACTCTCTTCCGGCGCAGAACCTTGATACTTCTCTCAAGAATCCTAACCGGCCTCATCCCAACAGTCAGATTTGGCTGAAGATCTGCAGGAATCGTTACTGCTACCTCCTCAGAAGCATGCAAGCATCTCCTGAGTTTCGAAACGTGAAACACATCATGGAATTTCTCCATAATCGGAGGCAGCTCCAACCGATAAGCCACCGGTCCCACACGTTCCACAACCCGGAACGGACCCATGTACCTCGTACTAAGCTTATCCTCGGATATGGACCTGTTCAGACCCCGCATCATCGCCATCTTGAGATACACTCGATCTCCGACTGCAAACTCCAACTCCTTCCTTCTCCTATCGGCATAACTCTTCTGCCGATCCTGAGCCTCTTTCATGTTCAGCTTCACAACACGGATCTTCTCCGTCGTCTCCTGAACAAAATCAGCCCCAAAGATGCTCCTCTCCCCCACTTGGGTAAAACATAGCGGAGTACGACATGACCTCCCATACAACGCCTCAAAAGGAGCTATTCCGATACTCGCCTGAAAACTGTTGTTATATGCGAACTCCACCAAACTCAAGTGATCCGCCCAATGACCACCCCAATCTAGCACGCACATCCTCAACAGGTCTTCCAGTGTCTGAATCGTCCTTTCGGACTGCCCATCCGTCTGCGGATGGTTAGCTGTACTCATGTGCACCTTCGTGCCCATCTCAGCCTGAAACGCTCTCCAGAACACTGAAGCAAACCTCGGATCTCTATCCGACACAATACTCGCTGGCACTCCATGCAACCTCACAACTTCCTTCACATACTTCTTAGCCAAGACCTCAGCTCCATCTGTCTTCTTTATGGCCAGAAAATGTGCGGACTTAGTCAGACGATCCACAATCACCCAAATCGCGTCATAGGTCCGAGAAACCGGCAACCCTACCACGAAATCCATGGTAATCATGTCCCACTTCCACTCTGGAATGGGTAGACTCTGCAATAAGCCACTAGGAACTTGGTGCTCAGCCTTCACTAACTGACACACATTGCAAGTTGCAACCCAATCTGCCACATCTCTCTTCATCCCGACCCAATGATAATACCGTTTCAGATCCCGATACATCTTAGTCGCTCCCGGATGAATCGAAAACCTACTCGCATGAGCTTCTCTCAGAATTTCCTGCCTCAAGTCCTCATCTTTAGGAACACAGACTCGTCCATGCACTAAGATAGTCCCGTTAGCAGAAACCTGATATTCGGAACCAGTAGCCTTGGAGAGATCTAACAATACCGGATCCTGCTCCTGAGCTACTCGGATCCTGCTCAATAGATCCGCCTGATCTGCCGCCGCCAAACCCAACGGTTCCTCTGAAGTAACACACAACCTCAAAGTACTCAACTCGCTTACCAGAGCTTCCACATCCCGCTCCTGAGATGAATCATACCTCCTCCGACTAAGAGCATCAGCTACAGTGTTAGCCTTACCAGGATGATAGACAATGTCCAGGTCGTAATCAGCCAACAACTCCGACCATCGCCTCTGTCGTACATTTAAATTCTGCTGAGTAAAAATGTATTTCAGATTATGATGATCAGTGAACACCTGAACTCTGCCACCATACAAGTAAGACCTCCAGATTTTCAACGCGAAGATCACTGCAGCCAACTCTAAATCATGAACAGGATAATTGTCTTCGTGCTTCCTCAACTGCCTCGAAGCATAAGCAATCACCTTACCCTGCTGCATCAACACACAACCCAAACCAACTCCCGAAGCATCTGTGTACACCACATAAGGCTCACCCGGTTCCGGTAACGCCAAAACTGGTGTACTAGTCAACATCGTCTTCAGCTTCGCGAAACTCAATTCACAATCAGCCGACCACACGAAAGGAACATCCTTCCCTGTCAGCTTCGTCATGGATTGAGCCATACTCGCAAAACCTTTGACGAATCTCCGATAATAGCCTGCCAACCCAAGAAAACTCCTGATCTCAGTTGCATTCCTCGGTCTAGGCCAATCCCGGATAGACTGAATCTTCGCCGGATCCACAGAAACTCCTTCTGCAGAAACGATGTGACCCAAAAATCCCATCTCTCTCTGCCAGAAACTGCACTTACTCAACTTCGCAAACAACTTCTGTTCCCGCAACTTCTCCAGAACTTTCCTCAAATGAACCTCATGTTCCTCCAGACTCTTCGAATAGACCAGAATATCATCGATGAAAATGATTACAAACTCATCCAGATACTCCTGGAAAACTCCGTTCATCAACCTCATAAAAGTCGCTGGTGCATTCGTCAACCCGAATGGCATCACTACAAACTCAAAATGCCCATACCGAGTCCTGAACGCCGTCTTCCGAACATCTGCTTCGTCGATCGGAATCTGATGGTAACCGGATGCCAAGTCAATCTTAGAAAACCAAGTAGCCCCTCTCAACTGATCTAACAACTCATCAATTCGCGGAAGAGGATATTTGTTCTTCACAGTGACTCGGTTTAGCCCTCGATAATCGATGCACAACCGGAAACTACCATCTTTCTTCTTCACAAACAACACCGGTGCTCCCCACGGTGAAGTACTTGGTCGAATAAACCCCTTCTCCAATAAGTCCTCCAACTGCTTCTTTAATTCCGCTAACTCTGCTGGAGCCATTCGATAGGGCGCCTTAGACAACGGCGTCGTTCCGGGTTCTAACTCAATCGTGAAAGGATCCGACCGAGATGGCGGTAATCCCTGCAACGACTGAAAGACATCCTCGAAATCCCGAGCGACCCGAATATCCCTCACAGCAACCCCACCAACAGCTTCCGGCATTACAATCGTGGCCAAGTATGCCTCACAACCCCTCTCAATCATCGCCTCAGCCTGGACAAGAGAGATTACAAGACTACTTGAAGTCGGTCTCACTCCTTGATAAACCAACCTACCACCTTCACGTTCAAATACCACTCGACCCCGGTGACAATCCAGATGGACTCTGTACCGGTTCAACCAATCCATACCAAGGATAACATCGTACAGTTCCACATGACTAATCACTAAGTCAGCTGGCATCAACTCTCCCGCTACCAGAATATCCACACCCTTTGCCCGGCCATGCGTAGCTAGAAATTCTCCTCCAGCAACCATAACCGGTCCAGTCCGCTCACCAACGTCACTCCGGATACCACTTCTCTCAGCATGATCCGGAGTAATGAAGCAATTCGATGCTCCAGAATCAAACAACACATGGGATTCACACCCACCTACAAACAAGGTCCCTACACAATTCCCAAGTGCTAAGCAACCTAACTTTCTATCACAGGCAAACAATCTAACACAAGCACTAAGTATTCTACACTACTGAATTCACAAAGTCTGAATTAGAAAGTTACCTGTGATCGGCCTCGAGCTCGGCTCTCCCGGCGCTGCAATAGCTGGCGGACGCTCCATCGCCGCGAACTGCGCTACAGGCTATACTTCCCCATATTGCGCTATGGGCTGCACGACTGCCACTGCCATCTGCTGCAATTTGGGACAGTTCAACCTGAAGTGCCCCGGCTCTCCGCACTGATAGCACGTCCGAGTCGCTCGAGCCTCGCTCCGCCTAGGACAGCTCGCCTTCTTGTGGTCTAGACTACCACAACTGAAGCAGCCTCGGCCACTCTGGCCCGCTCCCGAAGTGCCTTCCCACTTCCTCTTCTGTCCTTGCGCAGGCTTGCCGCCTTTGCCAGGACCTGCCTGCTGCACCTGCTGCTGCTGAGGCCTCCGAGGCTGAACAGCTGGAACTACAATCGCAGCCTGCTCCCTCAGATCCTCCTCGATCTGCGCAGCCACCTAAACCAACTCTACTCTGCTCGCGAACCTGATGCCTCTGCACCGAGTCCGCAAATCCGGACGAAGTCCTCGCAAGAACCTCCGAACCTGAGCCTGCTCATCCTCGAAGCTCCTACCAGCATAACCCAGGAGTCTGTTAAACTCCACGTCATACTCCCGCACCGATCTCGTGCCCTGAGTCAAGTCCAAGAACCTCGCCTCCAGACGATCTAACGCCTCCTGAGGAAAGAACTTGGAGTTGAACTCCGTCACAAAATCTGACCACGCCATCGCGGTCCCGGCCCACCTAGCCGCTACACTCCTCCACCAGAGATGTGCATCACCGTCCAAATAATGGACCGCCAAATCAACCTTGTATCCCTCGGGACACCTAATCGAGCGAAAGTTCCGCTCCACCCTCATCCGCCACTCATCAGCCTCCTCAGGCTTCACACTACCAACAAAAGAACCCGTACCGATCCTCTGCATCTGCTCCATCATACGGATATATGACGGGACCTCCTCAGCATCCGCAGCCCTCGGCTGCACCTCTGCCACTCGTGGCACCACTGGAGCCTACACTGGCACCGCACCCGGTAACCGCTCCAACAACTGACTCAGCAGATCAGCCAGACGGTCATCTCTAGCTTGGGCTATACCCGCGGCTGCAACCGCACCCACAGCTGGACCAGCACCACCAGCCTCAACAGGACCCAAACCAGCCCCTACAGGACCCACACTGGCCCCCACACTGGCAGTCACACTGGCAGTCTGTCCATCATGCACCGACTGCTGACCTGCCGCAGGCCCATGCGTGGAACTCTGAGCCTCACTCAAGACTGGCTCCTCAACGAGTCCACGACCCCGGCCTCGGCCCCCACGACCACGCCCTCTAGCTCCTCTAGCCATCTCACTGCACTCACACGCAGAACAGCTAAGAACTAGAAAGACTCAAAACACAACAATCAACACTTACCGTGGAATCTCTTTGAAGGCTCGAAGGAAGATGATTTAGAACCCCCAAACTCACA
Organism: Arabis alpina; assembly: GCA_900128785.1. Classification (NCBI taxonomy): domain Eukaryota; kingdom Viridiplantae; phylum Streptophyta; class Magnoliopsida; order Brassicales; family Brassicaceae; genus Arabis; species Arabis alpina. The sequence goes on along the minus strand of LT669790.1, from coordinate 1,997,692 downwards.
GAATTGCAATTTACCAAATTCAATCCTAGCAGTTCTAGCCCGTCCTAAAACCGTACCGCTCTGATACCAAACTGAAACGACCCGACCCGTTTTTTTTTTTTTTTAACATTAAAACAACTAACCCTTGGTCTCGGACTAGCATTCCCATAAATGCTATCCTCAACAACCAAGCAACTCGGGAAAGCAAACAACAACGGATAACAACAATAAAACAACAGAACAATTCCATTTAAAATACTAAACCGGTTCAACAACAAATTCCAATAAAAGATTCCACTAAAACCAACAACCTAGCAGAGTACTAAAACAGAAAGGAAACAATAACAAAATCACACAGCAACACCCAACACGAGACCCTAGATCATCTCCCTCTTCGTTGCCATGATTCCACGATCACAATTTGCCTTTACCTGCACCACATGGATAAAAGAGATGCGTGAGTATTATCATAAATACCCAGTGAGACGGTCCTCCCATCTACGACTGCGCACACAGACGCGATGGATCCGCTCAGGCAAACATGCATCAACCAACACACAAAACAAACACAACAACACGGCTCAACCACAGCCCACCAGGCGGCCTGTCGATCGACACTACCACTAGGTGTCGATCGACACCCCTGTTCAGACCTGTCGATCGACACACCCTCGGTGCCTGTCGATCGACAGCTCAACGGAGCCCTGTCGATCGACACACCCACGGTGCCTGTCGATCGACAGCTCCACAGGACCCTGTCGATCGACACAACCTCTAGGTGTCGATCGACAGCTCCTCGATCACCTGTCGATCGACACAACCACTAGGTGTCGATCGACAGCTCTCGTGTGACCCTGTCGATCGACACACCCTAGGGCTGTCGATCGACAGGTCGCCGCAGATTCATGGGAAATCGATCATAATCCTCTCGGATCGATTCCTCCTCTGCGTTAACACGAAACCTGCACGCATAAATACAATCCAAACAATCCACACGCAATCCACAGACAGTTTCAACACAAACAACATCAATCATCACAATCAATCAATTTTAACCTACCACCAAACAACCCTAACGAATCCACCGGCCCAGAAGTCATGGTCACGCACTCACCTTAGATTTTCGGATAGAATCTGCTGGATACTGAGGCTAGAAACGAATTCACGACAATCTCCACAAGAAACTACTCCAAATCTCTCAAGAAACGAAACCCTAATCCACAAACTATCAGGAACAAGAGAAACTCCTCTCAAACTCTCTGTTTTTTGATTTTTGGGACTTGGTTCGCTCAAATGCGGCCAAAAACCCTTAAATATGAAGCCCTAGGGTTTACCCAAACCGGCCCGGTCCAATTGAACGACTTAAATCGAACCAGAAAACCAACCAATCCGAGTACCTGTCGATCGACAGACACTAGGTGTGTCGATCGACAGCCCCTTAGGAGCCCTGTCGATCGACAGACACCATGTGTGTCGATCGACAGCCCCTCCATTTTCCTAAAAATGGTTCACGGGCGTCACAATAGGCATACTGTTTTTCATTATAGTAGTGAACTATATAATAGGTATAGTTAATTATGTATGTTTTTGATAATAGCTTCTTATAATGGGTAACTATGTAGTTAACTATATCAAGTTATAGCCTATAAATAGTTAATATTTTATGAAAAATAGTTCACTACAAAATAGTGTGATGTAGTTACCTATATAGTAAGATTAGTTGAATGTGTATTTTGACGAAAATAGTTAACTATATTACTAATAGTTAACTATATTACTAATAGTTAACTCTTACAACATAATTGTTTTTTATCATCTTATACCGTATCTTTTTCATACAATTGTTTTGTTTTTCTAGATTATTTTATGTTTAATTTTTCAGCAATATTCGTAAGAGCAAATTTTTTAAGATGATATATTTTTAATGGTTTTGTATTCTTCATATTTAATAGGGGTAGTTTGTCCTATTTTTATTTCTCTCTGTTAGTTATCTAAATATAGTTTTGGACATGTTATTTACCTAATTTTTGTCCAAAATTCTATTATTCACCTATTTCACCCTTTGTTGTTTTGGTTTACTTCGATTCAAATAATTATTGTTACATAATTTAGCCTTTTGAGTATTATTCTATAGATTTTGGTAAATGGTTAAACATTGTTTAGTTTTGTATTTCTGATTGATTCATTTCTCAACTATGTAAGCCTCAAAGAAGAGTCATTATTGGACTTGAAACATTTCTCTTAGTTTTCTTATCTTCTCTCATATTATCAAAAAAAATTTACTCTAATTGAAAAAAGAGAAATTCACTTTCACACAGAAGAACTTACTATAATTGTTAGCCAATTAGCTTAAAGATTTAGTAACCGAATGCAAGTAACTTGAAGGGATTTTCCTTTCATCACACGTGTGTGCATGTGTTCACTCGTGCCTAACGCAAAGCGTCACTAAACTCACATAACGACGTCGTTTCTTTAAATTGTGTTATTTGTGTATGTTATTGTGGACCACCGCACATAAATCCTTGAACCGGGTTTGACGATGTTTGGTTCAGTTCGATTGTTTTATAAAACCAGCCATTCACTAGAAATTTTCAGAACCGAGAAAACAGAGCAAAAACAAAAACTTTGAAGATTACATTATTGTCCAAGCTTGTCGTTTCCAGTCTCGTTTTACTCTAACCAAAATTAAAGAGATTGGAAACGAGGAAATTGGACTATGTGATCGTTTGATTACTACACAAGCATCATTCACTCTTATGTATATTTAGATTTCTCTTTACTAATTTGGTTATTGGTTTCACTTGCTTTGGTTGGATAGTGTTCAATTGTTCCTATTCCATTTTGTTGTTGTTGGTGTGGAGTGTTATAGATTGGTTTAAGGCTTGCAGCCTTAGAAGTTAACAAGGAATATTTGTGTTTGTAAAATGGAGGTTACCAATTTATAAAACTAGCAAATGTGTTTCCATCTCTTAATTAGTGTTGGATTATTGATCATTTTGCAGTTACTTTTCCTTTGGATTCCTCTTCGGTTGACTTTGATCTTATAGACGAAGATTCTCTTTTGGGAGTAAGACCTGAAGAAACCATATAACTCCCTCTTGGTAACAAAACTCAACCATATTACATTTTCTCAGTTCTTATCCTTACAAATCATTACAAGTTATGATTCTCTTTGTTCCCATTTCTAGACATGGGAACACCTTTTTAACACAGACATTTCCAGTTGAGAATTTTTAACTGATTCTTAGTTGAGAATTTTGATGTTTATTTACACACTCAAGAAATACCCGCCAAAAGTGGAATCACGAAAGAAGTTCCTTTGATTTTACATGTTCTTCTTCGTCCTTGCAATTACATGCTTGGCTGTCGACTTTGGTTTTAATGTTTGTCTTGGATCTTGATATCTAAAGCTCTCATATTGTTCATCAACATGAAGGGATTGAAATATCCTGCATTCATTAATATTCAAGGTTACTATCTCTCTCTTGTTACAGACTCAAGATGAGGAAGAAGAAGCAGACGCAACAACAAACAAAACATAGTAGCGAATCTGTTAGTATAACAGACTTACCAAGATACTCGTAAGAAGTTGACAATCTCTCTTCGTCACCTTTGAAGCTGTCATAATCTTCATCAACATGATGCTACAAGAGTTGGAGTATCCCGCATTCTTTTATCTTCAAGTAGTCACTGTGGAGCTTGAACTCAAAAACAGGCTCTGTGGAAATCACCTCTGCCTCAAACTCGAATATGTACAGATGCTCCGAGATATTGTTGTTAAAGAAGATATCATCTGTTTTATGTGAAGTACGAACATTCTGTTTGGACGTGATGATACACTCCACACCAAGATGTTCTAAATAATACTCTTTATCTTTGCGCTTGTAATCCAACAAGATGCAGGCCTTAAATTTTGTTGGTGTGTGGAGAGGCTTTTCATTCAACTTCACTGTCAGGGAGCTCCCAGAAGCTCGGTAAGTGAAGCACGCAGGCACTTCTCCACCGGGTAGGACCAAATATCCATAAGTTGATGTATGGATGATGAGATCTCTTGCTTCTTGATTTAGCTTGAAGCAGTTAACGAAGTTGAGACGATAAATATTGCGAAAGGAGCAATCTAGTCTCTCCAGTAACTCACAATTATATACATCTAGCTCTGATATGGAATCTGGAAGCTGAGGGAGTGACACCAGGTTTCTGCATCCGATGAGCACAAGCGCCTTGAGACGAGGCCGTGACCTGATTGACAAAGGCACTTGTTCTATTGCAGTTCCATTTACTTTGAGAACTTCAATGTTTGTGGATATCTCAGGGAAAAATTTTAACGACGAGCAATTAATGAGACTGAGATAGATGAGAGATTCCAAGTTGATGTTGGTCGGAAGAACCTCTAACTTAAAGCACCCGTTCAAATTTATCTTCATCAAACTATGAAGGTTTCCAATAGAGGAGGGAAGTTCCACCAGACTTGAGCATCCACCAAGATCTAAACTTTGGAGGTTGGTTACATTACCAATAGAGGAAGGGAGCTCCACAAGACTTGAGCATCCACAAAGATCTAAACTTTGGAGGTTGGTTACATTACCAATAGAGGAAGGGAGCTCCACAAGACTTGAGCATCCACGAAGATCTAAACTTTGGAGGTTGGTTACATTACCAATAGAGGAAGGGAGCTCCACAAGACTTGAGCATCCACGAAGATCTAAACTTTGGAGGTTGGTTACATTACCAATAGAGTAAGGGAGCTCCACAAGACTTGAGCATCCACGAAGATCTACACTTTGGAGGTTGGTTACATTACCAATAGAGGAAGGGAGCTCCACAAGACTTGAGCATCCACAAAGATCTAAACTTTGGAGGTTGGTTACATTACCAATAGAGGAAGGGAGCTCCACAAGACTTGAGCATCCACAAAGATCTAAACTTTGGAGGTTGGTTACATTACCAATAGAGGAAGGGAGCTCCACAAGACTTGAGCATCCACAAAGATCTAAACTTTGGAGGTTGGTTACATTACCAATAGAGGAAGGGAGCTCCACAAGACTTGAGCATCCACAAAGATCTAAACTTTGGAGGTTGGTTACATTACCAATAGAGGAAGGGAGCTCCACAAGACTTGAGCATCCACAAAGATCTAAACTTTGGAGGTTGGTTACATTACCAATAGAGGAAGGGAGCTCCACAAGACTTGAGCATCCACGAAGATCTAATTTTTCGAGTTTGGTGGCCGTTGAGAGATTAGGAAGCTCCTTCAGGTTTTGGGAATCACTTAAATCCATCCACTTGAGATTTGGAAGCAACTGTATAGACAAATTCACTTTAGCAGTTGAACACATAAAAAAAGACACTCATAAACCTAAAATGAATACTCTTCCATGCTATTTGTATCTATTCAAATAAAAAAATCAGAGTGACAATATACTATTTCAAGTTTAAGAAATTAAAATTACTTACTTTGATTCCTTCCCACAGCTTCTCAAGCATGCTGTTAGTCATTCTTAATTCGACAAGAAACTCAAGGTTAACAATAAAAGCCAAACTTGTCATTTGGCAATAGCTCCAATCAAGATATTGAAGTTTTGGAGATATATATTTCATAGTTCCCGACAAAGACGCTATGTTTGTTTTAGTATAAGTACCATTCCACCTTAAGAATTGGAGATTAGGCAGTCTTTCAAAGACTGTCTCACTTATACTTGAGTCCTTCAAGTTGATGTAATTTATGCCGATAACACTTCTAGCACTCTGAAAAAAGATCTAAAAAATCAAGTAGAGACTGAAGAATAAACTCAAATTGGAATATATGCCTATAAGAACGTAAGAGTAATGGAAAAACTTACTGTTGTAGGATCAGTGAAAACTTCACTAATATCTTCACCATCAACCAAAAACTGTCGTTTCCCAGGCTTACAAATGGATTGTTTTCGGACAATTTCTATACCCAGTTTGACTAGCAAACTATGCATCTTTATATAACAACCTGACCAATCAAAAGATATGAGAGATTTCTCAACTAAAACTTGAAGCCTTTGTCTCACATCCCAGAATTTCTTTCCAAGATGCTCTTCCACTTCCTCAACGCTATGATAGTTGAAAAGGCAGGCTATATGAAGGAATAAATCTTTATTTTCATCACATAAAGCATCATAACTAAACTTCAATACGCTCTCAATTTTTCCATCAAGACTATTCCTTAATCTTGGTAGTGCCAAAGTCCACTCTTTCTTGGACATTCTCCGGAGATGGGATCCCATGACCGTTAGTCCCAAAGGGAGGTTACCCGAAAGTTGTATAACTTCTCGAGCAAGCTCCTCAAAACCATCATATGGGAACTTTTGACCAAAAGCATGCATGCAAAAGATTTGAAGGGCCTCTTCATCAATTGGATAATCCACTTTGTAAATATGGTTGATCCCATGTCCGTTTAAAACTCTCAGATCTTCTGTTGTGATGATAATCCGACTTCGAAGACCAAACCATCGAATTTCTCTTGCCAGTGCATCTAGTTGTGCTAACTGATCCACGTCATCAAGAACGAGAAGCACTCTCCTGTCTTTCAGTCTCTCTTGTGCAACTCCTAAATGAGTGATCATGATATCTTTCTGATTGATCAACTGAGACAACATTTTGCTCTGTAGTTGCAGTTGTGCACTGCCCTCATCGAGACAAGGTCTTGGATAGCTTTCTTTGATATTCACCATGATTGCACTCAATTGGAAGTTGTTGGAGAGTTGGTTAAACAGAAATCTGGCAATGGTGCTCTTACCAATCCCAGGAGGACCCCAAATACCAATCATCCTCACTTCATCTAAATCAAGTCGCAGAAACGATTCCATCCTTTCCATATGACCTTCCATCCCAATAAAACGGTCTAGATCAGGTGATGGTGCCAAGTGATTCAGCCTTTCCGATATATCAGCAGCTATATTTTCGATCATGTCCGCTTCATCATCCCTAACAAAGAGGGAGATCAAGTTATACATCATTTTAACAAAAATTTAAGAACCTCACACAGTCACACACACACATTGAAAAGTTATGATTTTCTTGGCTGCATATAGTTCACAGGCAAATATTAAAGGGGAAGTTGGATAATTACCCTAAATTTGTTTGAAAATTTGAAAATTATACCAAATTTTTTAACATTTGAAAACTATTTTATTTTTAGTTTGAAATGATATTTTTACTATTAGGCTATTAGTTAATCATTAATCATTAAAAAAACAATTTGATTTTTCAAATTTAAATAAAAATTATTAAATATTTAAAATAAATCGATAGCGTAAAACAAATCGATGAATATAAAAAATTAAGTCGACGATAATAAAAAAAATACGTCAATGGTTATACAAGTCGACAAAAAAAAAAATCAACCAAAACAAATATAAATCAACAGTTGAAAAAAAGTCGACGAATCCAAAAATTAAGTCGACGATCACAAAAATAATAAGTTAATGATTATATAAGTCGTCAAAGGAAAAAGTCAACCAAAATACAAGTATAAATCTATAATTGAAAATATATAGACGAATCTGATGATTACTTAAGTCAACAAAGCAAAAAAAATTAACCAATACAAATATAAATTCATAGCTGAAAATAAGTCGACCAATCTGAAAATTAAGTCGACGAAGATAAAAAAAATAAGTTAGTAGTTTAAATAAATTAATAGAGCAAAAAAATCAACGAAGAAAATATAAATCAACTGTGTAAAACAAATCAACTTACTTAATTATAATTTTAGTTGGAAAAATTATGATTAATTAACCATATAGTTTTTATGTTTAAAATAATAAATATGAGTTATTAATAAGTTGAACTTAATTTTTAAATTTACACTAAACAATTTTTAATTATCAACATATTTTATATGATAATTTGTTTAATATTAAGGGTAATTTCCCAATTTTGTAAAATTTAGTATACTTTTTCAATGTTCAACAAGGTGTACAATCCAATTTTCTCAGTATTAAAAGCAAGTGGAAATCAAGAAGACAAACCAGTTTGTTGAATGGTAACCGGCGATTGTGGCCACACCCTCCAAAGCTTTTCTCCATGTCTGAATCTTCTCCTTGGTTTTACCTTGACAAGTTTTTTTGAAGACCTTTCCAAAATCTCCGGTCTGCTTCTTTACATCAGTTGGATCTACTTGATAAAAAATGGTCAACACGGTTTGATCCATCACTTTGCTCATGATATCCACCAATTCGTTAAGACACCATGAGGAAGAGGCGTAGTTCTTGGAAAGCAAGACGATGGCGAACTTAGATCTTTGGATTGCCCGTTTGAGTTCAGGAGCGATGGATTCTCCTCTCTTGATCTCGTTATCGATGAACAGGTCAATTCCTTTGCTTCTGAACTCCTTCAGAATGTGACTGAGAAAGCCTTTGCGTACATCTTTCCCATGGAAGCTCGGAAAGACATCGTGTTCCCAGTTTCGAGACAAAGAAGGAGCCTTTGTTGGACTTTGACAAAGAAGAGATGGAGAAGATGTTGGAGATGGAGGAGAAGCAATTATTTTGTTTTCTTGGACTCTAATCTTTCCATGAACCATATTAAATATTGAACCCAAAAGCGTAAAGATTGTACCCAAAAGCGTAAAGATTGTACCCAAAAGCTCAAAGATTGTAGCAGCAACATTCCCAAGGGAAATGTAAAAATCCATTGATACGATCGGGAGAGAAGATTTCAGATCACAGAGGTTTTAAGAGATAGAGAGAAAGGATTAACAAAGAGGATTTGTATATATAATGAGATAGAACGTTGACTCCATTGACTGAGAATGTAACACTAGCAAGAAAATAAATTAAGCTTAAAAATGCAAAATAATGTTATCTTTTCATGGAAATATGTGAACCACAGCCTTAGCTATCATCTAGGTCCACCATTCTTGGAAGTTTTTCTAAAGTCAAGCTCTTGGATCTTTCCTTTACATTTAAACTGATTTTTTAAAACAGTTTGATCAACAATGTACATAATTTTGCTTTAAACTTAAAAGTGAAGTAATACGATATAACTCTTGTTTTGTAACTGGAACACAGTGTAATTATGTTATGTAGGAAGGAGAATAAACAACATGCTTGCAACACAAGAAATCTCCTATATAGCTTCTTAAATGTTATTAGGTTAGTTCATTGATGGAGAAAAATCATAGTCTTTCTTTTTGGATTCGTGTAAGGAAGGCTTGATTTCGTCAAAATTTTCTTGATAAATCTGTTTACCAACAGAGTCCCCTGTTTTCTCTGTTTTTTTATTTCGGTCTTAAAAAAGTAATAATTTCTTGTAGGTCGCTTCAATTATAAGAAGGAAACAACAACGAAGAACACAAGAAATTTCAAAGAGGTAAGTGAAAGTCACCATCAAAATCTGAATTCACACATGCAATTTCAAAGCCATGAGATTAATTTATTTGGACTGAGTCATAGTGGAAAGGATTCCCAAAAGACTAATCTAAGTTCACACATATACTTTACTCCGAGACCTCTAGTATTCCCTACATTTGTCTGCTTCACACGCATGACGCACCACTTAAATTATGCATCAGACTACTTCATATTGAGGACATAGGTTCAGGTCGCTTTGTGGAAAGATCGAACCTTGTGCTATGTGTCCCTGATGAACAATTGACAAAATTAAAATGATGGTTATTGTTATGAAATGTTCAACAATAAGAAATTTAGAAATGGGATTATATTTAAAAATCAGAAATGTTTAATGTTCAACAAAGTCTAAGCTTAGCATTAAAAATCAAGCATGGAAAATTTCCGGTCTCATTCTTTGTCATTTGCAGATCAAGGCAAAGAAGCCTTCTTGGAATATTGATTCCTGTATTTCAAAGAGAACACATTCGAACAATCTTTTGAATGGTTTGTGTTCTTCAGTCCTCTAATAACGTTACTTGATTTTGGTTTTTTTCTTTATCATCTGATATTATTGATAAAATACCCAAACGTGAGCTACAAAGATCTAAAAACATAGGTCGATGAACAAAAGTATGTTCCCGAAACTAAATGCCGGCAAACCAAGAGAAGTCTCCGGAACCGAAAGCCCAAAGAAGAGAAAACTCTAAACAAACTATTACAGAAAACACAAAGCACAATGATAAACATTACAAGCAGTGGTTGATCAAAATAAGAGAAACATAGACTTGGTTTTGGTTATATACGAGTATTATAACTCAAATAGTCAATTATAGACTTTGGTTGATCGGGTTTCTTGTTTGGTCTGTTCTTAGGGTTCGCTCGTGAGGAGCTTGTAACTTATACTCTAAGTATCTTATTTATGAAGTTGATCCTTTTAGAAGAAAAAAAAGAAAAGACTTTGGTTGATCGTTTCGGCCTTTGTTTGGTCTTTGGGCCCAATAAGGTTAGACGCAAACGCTATATTTTTTGCCCATTACTTGGCGTTTTAAAAAAACGATGATGAATTGATTATGATGATTCTTTATTTATGGTGTTTGATGTGATGTGTGATATGTCACGCGTTGTCAAGTTGAGAGAAAAAGTTTGGTAAAAACCGTAAAGATATGTCGGTGTCGGTTCAGCAAACCATTTATTGGTCCCTGAGTAGGTCAGAGATAAGATTTTATTTGTAAGTTAACATTTATTATGGCCTAACGTTTTTTCAATTTGGCGCCGATTTAAGTTAATTACTCAATTTCTTATGTAAAAATTATGATTTTTTTTTAATCTTGATTAATATAAAAAGATAAAATAGAGTGAAACATCTTGTCTCAGTGATTTCTGCTGAGAAAGCTGTCTTGTCACTGTCGTCTACTGTCTAAAATCGACATATTATAAAACTTCCACAAAACAATTATTAATTGATATGTGTATCTTACTGATTGGGTGTTTAATAAGATAGTCAATTGGTTAATCAATCAAATTATTATTAGCAAAATACAGATGTCCAATTAGCATCACATTGAATTTACAGTTTATCAAAGTATCCAATTTTTTTTTGTTTTTAATGGAAATATATCCTATAGAGCCCAAAAAAAGAAGATATTGTATAATAACTTTCCTTTAAGAACAAGATTACACTTTTTCAAAGAATGTAATATTTCATCTTTTGGTAATTAATCAGAATTACATTTTGGTAAAAAATTCACAGATTTATTTTGGGTGGATAGTAGTTAACAACTTTTGAAAAGGAAAACAAAAAAACACTGTTGCAGCTTTGACACGTGTCACTAAAGACAAAAGAATCTCGACTCTTCTGGGTTTGTTTGCTCAGATTTTTGTTGACTCTTTGACACACAACATAAATCAACGGCTTATACATTTCCACGTGTCAGACATTCAAGTCTAATTATATGTGTTTAATTCTGATTGGTCGGAAAAAAAGAGAAAAGAACGCTAAAGAAGCATAGCTCTCGAGGTTGAAGAAGAAGAAGAAGAAGAAAAAGGAATTTTCGATTTGTAGGGTTTTTTCCCCTTTTGTTCATCTCTGGTTAGTTATTATCGGTGTTTTTGATTCTCCGGCGAAGTCCCGGAGACTTGTGATCTCTTAAGAGATTGGGGTTTTAAATTCCGGTGAAAAAACGCGATGATGATCTCGTCGAAAAACGGAGCTGCTACAATGATTTCTCGACCTGTGTTTCTTTCGGATCGAGTTGATGAAGTTTTCTCTAGGAAGATTGATCTATCGGGTTCATCTTCGTCTTCTTCGAGTCTCCTTCAACAGTTCAATAAATCTCACGAAGGTTCGCGAATTTTGTTTTTGTAAATTCGAATTCGTATCTTTATAGCTTAATTGGTGTTGGGTTTTTATTTTCATTGATCCTTGTTCTGTAATTTCATATCTAGGTTTCCTTTTCTAGGTATGTGTGATAATTTTTCAAAGATCTTAGATTTGGTGAAATCAAACTTGCTACAAGTGTTTATTGGTTCTATTTTTGGGTGAGAAGTTTATTGGGGTTTGGGTATTTGGTTTGTTCGTTTTAGGATAAAAAAAGCTTTTTGTGAGAATGTGATGTGTTGCTGATTACTGTAAATGTTTTGTGTAGCTGATGATGATGCACGCTTGGCTCTTGCTCATCAGCTGTACAAAGCAGGGGATTTCAAGCAAGCTTTAGAGCATAGTAACTTGGTTTATCAGAGAAATCCATTACGTACTGATAATCTTCTTCTTCTTGGTGCTATTTATTACCAGGTACTGATTGTCTCCTACTCTCTTTAATCATTACTATGTCTTTGTTTTTGAGTGAGCTTAGTTGTTAACTTGTGTTTTACATGCTGTGTAGCTTCAAGATTATGATATGTGCATTAAAAGAAATGAAGAAGCCCTTTGTATTCAACCTCAGTTTGCTGAGTGTTATGGAAACATGGCGAATGCGTGGAAGGTGACTGGTTTGGCCTTTATGCTTGATCAGTTGGTTGTTATTTGCCAATAAATGTATTCTTATATCTGTGATCTGCTCTTTCCAGGAAAAAGGGAACACTGATTATGCAATACGTTACTACTTAGTTGCAATTGAGGTTGTCCTACATCAAATTTATGCTTCTCTGTTCTCGTTGTTCACTTCTCAACCTATACTACTGATGTCACTTTCCCCTTTCTAACGGTTTCTTTTCGATCTAATTCTCAGTTGAGGCCCAACTTTGCTGATGCTTGGTCGAATTTGGCTAGTGCATACATGAGAAACGGAAGACTCAGCGAGGCAACACAATGCTGTCAGCAGGCCCTCTCACTCAATCCACTTCTGGTATTTGAATTTATGATCCTTTTCTGTCTCACTACTTTCTAGAGGCTTACTTGTTCTGTCTTCTCAATCGGTAATGTAATTGTTTCCTAGGTTGATGCACATAGTAATTTGGGGAATCTGATGAAGGCTCAGGGATTGATTCAGGAAGTAAGTTCCGTGAATTAAATTCTCTAAGTTAATCTGTTCCTGTACCAACCCTAAAAAGATCATCTGCAGTTTTGTGTGCTCTCTTGTTATGGATGCGAGTCCTAATGTTACAATTGATTGATCAAAGTTTCTTCATCGCAGAAGAATTAAGTGAACCAATATAAAAAAAAAACTAAATGGAAGGTGACGTGATGCTCTAGTAATCTAGCATCACATCTGTAGTCTGTTTACTGGTTTATCAACTGCAATTACTGATGGACGCATTCATTTTTTCTGTGTTGTACTGTGTCGTAATCCACTATCAATACAGACATCAAGTTGTTACTGAAAGGCAAGCAGGGATGATCGGCAGTCTTATTGTCAGTATATTCTGCCAGAGTCCAAATTGTTAGAATGTAATATTTTGTGCAGGCATACAGTTGCTACCTTGAAGCTGTTCGTATACAACCAACATTTGCTATTGCATGGTCAAATCTTGCTGGTCTTTTCATGGAGTCAGGTGATCTCAATAGAGCCCTTCAATACTACAAGGTATGCTTCATTCTGTCCTACAAAAATCAGTGGAAACAGTGGTCTCTGCTGTTTTTTATCACTAAAAAAATGTGAAACCCAAGCAATGTTTTTTCAGATGATATTATTTATGTTTTAACCATGCTGGCTGAATTTCTTGATATACCAGGAAGCTGTGAAGTTGAAACCTGCGTTCCCTGATGCATATTTAAATCTAGGAAATGTGTATAAGGTATGTTTATGTCTCTTGTTTCGTTCAGGTTCAGATGCTGAAAGTGCAGTGCTATAATTTTTTAGGGACAATATAAGAAACAAAATTTCTTCTTTCTTTATAAGGCTCTCGGGAGAACTACAGAGGCAATCATGTGTTATCAGCATGCCGTACAGATCAGGCCAAATTGTGCAATGGCATTTGGTGAGTGTAATTTGATAAACTAAAATGCTTAGCTTAGCTGTAATAAAATTTACTTTGCTCAAGTAAATGTGTGATGACTTTCTCATAATTGAGACATAACAACTTAATTCAGGGAATATAGCCAGTATTTACTATGAGCAAGGTCAACTGGATGTAGCAATTCGCCACTACAAGCAGGCTATCTCTCGAGATCCACAATTTTTAGAGGCTTACAACAACTTGGTTAGCATCAACAATACATTATGTGGGGTTTTGTGGTCTGTGAACTATATTTCTGACATATGATTTTCTTACATTTGCAACTTAAGGGTAATGCATTGAAGGACATTGGGCGAGTAGATGAAGCAATTCGATGTTATAATGTATGTGTGGTTCCTTTATGAGACTTATTAGTAAATTTGCATATTACTACTACTAACAAACCTGTGGTTATACTGTAGCAATGTCTTGCTTTACAACCAAATCATCCACAAGCAATGGCCAATCTTGGAAATATTTATATGGAATGGTATGTGATCCTTTCTTTCTTCTTGCTAGATGCATAATATTATAAATTACTGTAACTTCATGTCACAACTTTGAACAGGAACATGATGGGTCCTGCGTCCTCATTGTTCAAGGCTACTTTGGCTGTAACTACAGGGCTATCTGCTCCTTTCAATAACCTTGCACTAATTTACAAACAACAGGTGGCTACATGCTCCTATCAATTTTCAATCATTATTCGACTCTCGAACATGTTTGACGAGTTTTTTTTTATCCTTAACGCAGGGAAATTACACGGATGCTATATCCTGTTACAATGAGGTTCTTCGTATTGACCCAATGGCAGCTGATGCTCTTGTTAATAGAGGCAATACTTGCAAAGAGATCGGGAGGGTAACTGAAGCAATCCAAGATTACATGCATGCTATTACTTTCCGGCCTACAATGGCTGAAGCTCATGCGAACCTGGCCTCAGCTTACAAGGACAGGTATCCATTCTCTGTATCTTGCATTTATAATGTATATTAGACAATTTCTGGCCTGCAATGGCTGAAACTCATGCAAACTATCAAGATGTGGCAGTACAACATTGGCCATTTTTTTAACTGCTTATGTTTCACCAGAAAGATTTTCTTTTGCTTCTTGTTGATGTATTTGGTGGACCTTCTTGCATAAACAGTGGGCATGTGGAAGCTGCCATAACAAGCTATAAGCAGGCCTTGCTACTACGACCAGACTTCCCAGAAGCAACCTGCAACCTTCTGCACACCTTGCAGGTATTTATTTTCTGTGGTTTGATGTCAAGTGTGTAATATGATAGCTCTTGTCTCTGTTTCCTGTCTCTTTTTCACTATCTCTTCGCTTCCCATATTCTTCTTTCCTGCTGCTGTACTAGTGTGTATGCTGCTGGGAGGACCGCAGTAAAATGTTCACTGAAGTTGAAGGCATTATTAGGAGGCAAATAAATGTAAGTATTTATGCCACACGATAATTTTAATACTTTTTATGCTATTACAGAGTAAGGAGATATCATATTTTGCTGATCCTATCTTCAGATGTCTGTCCTTCCAAGTGTCCAGCCCTTCCATGCGATAGCATATCCTATTGATCCTATTCTTGCCCTTGAAATCAGGTTTGAATCTGAAACTGAAAACTGAATACTTCTCATGAAAACACATTTTTATTGGCCTGTTCCTAAAAATTTCCCTATATTTTCAGTCGTAAATATGCTGCACACTGCTCCATAATCGCTTCCCGGTTTGGACTACCACCCTTTAACCATCCAGCTGGGCTCCCTGTAAAGCGCGAGGGAGGATTTAAGAGATTAAGGATTGGTTATGTGAGCAGTGATTTTGGTAATCATCCGTTGTCACACCTCATGGGATCAGTGTTTGGGATGCACAACAGAGAAAATGTTGAGGTTTGTATTCTGCATTTGGATCCATTTCTTAAGATCTGCCTGGTTCCATATCAAAAGTTTAGGTGTTCCAATCCTGTGTGTCGAATCTGTGATTGAGTATTTGATGGTAGATCATTCTGTATCTGCCTATATTGTGTTTGGAATCTGGGATTTCAGCAAAGCTAATCCCATTTTTACAGGTTTTCTGCTACGCACTAAGTGCAAATGATGGAACGGAGTGGAGACAGCGTATCCAGTCAGAAGCCGAGCATTTCCTGGATGTTTCTGCTATGTCATCAGATGCTATCGCAAAAATTATAAATGAAGACAAAATCCAGATCCTCATTAATCTAAATGGTTACACCAAGGTATGCTCTGAACAGTGCAGAAACTTTTTACTCTGGAGCAGTAACCAACCTTTGGTAACAGTGTTTCGTTTTCACCTATGCAGGGGGCGAGGAATGAAATATTTGCCATGCAGCCTGCACCAATCCAGGTTTCGTATATGGGCTTCCCGGGTACTACTGGGGCAACCTACATCGACTATTTAGTGACTGATGAGGTTGGCAACCGAATTAGAGTTTTTTTAAATATACTTACAAATATTTTTCTTTTCTCCTAACCTTCTTTTTTTTCTATGTTTTAACCGGTTATGTACTTTTCCTTTTCAGTTTGTGTCTCCTCTGCAATATGCACATATTTACTCAGAGAAGCTGGTCCACCTTCCCCATTGCTACTTTGTCAATGATTACAAGCAGGTATGTTCAGAGAAAAGTTAATTTTCATCATGTTATAGACATTCATCAATTCCACAGTGGTATTTGAATATTAAAACTCATTGTATAAATGGTATATGCAGAAAAACAAGGATGTGTTGGATCCAAATTCTAAGCCCAAGCGATCAGATTATGGACTTCCTGAAGACAAATTCATATTTGCATGCTTCAATCAACTGTACAAAATGGATCCTGAGATCGTGAATACTTGGTAACGTTATTTTAAGTTGTTGAGTTTTGTTTGGCTAAATACACCACATTACACTGTCATGAAAACACATTAACTAACTGATTATTTTTTGGTTGTTGCCATGAAGGTGCAACATTCTTAAACGAGTACCCAACAGTGCTCTTTGGCTTCTCCGCTTCCCTGCAGCTGGAGAAATGAGGTTTCGCACATGTACGTGGTTCCATTCCCACCGCTTATCGTTTCTTTGTTCTTTCTGCTTTCATCACTTCGTATAACCTTACTTTTCTGACCTTATTACCAGATGCTGCTGCCCAAGGTGTACATCCTGATCAGATTATCTTCACGGATGTTGCCATGAAGAGTGAACATATCAGGCGAAGTGTCCTTGCTGATGTAATCCTCGACACGTGAGTTCTTTTCCCTCTCTACTTTCATATATCTAAAAACAACACAAACTCATTCAGCCACAATTTGCTTCCCTCGTCCTGTGCTTAGGCCGTTGTGTAACGGTCACACAACGGGAACAGATGTTCTCTGGGCTGGTGTACCGATAATTACATTACCACTTGAGAAAATGGCAACTCGAGTTGCCGGATCACTCTGCCTTGCAACTGGTCTGGGACATGAGATGATTGTAAACAGGTGAGTCTCAGCATAAGCTCAACTTCAGCTGTGTTTATATGGATTGAGATATTCATTTTGATTTTATAACGCTTGTGTAAACAGCTTGGAGGACTACGAAGAGAAGGCAGTCTCTTTGGCGTTAAACAAGCCAAAACTTCAAGCACTGACTAAGGAATTGAGGGCTAGCCGCTTAACCTGTCCTCTATTCGATACCATGCGTTGGGTTAGTCCGCCAGCAGTTTCCGACTCTATTCTTCTCTTCCTACTGTAAATCTCTTAACTAATTTAGCTCCCTTGGGTACAGGTAAAGAATCTCGAGAGGTCATACTTCAAAATGTGGAACCTCCATTGCTCTGGACAACAACCACAACACTTCAAAGTAACCGAAAACGACCTAGAATTCCCACATGACAGATAAAAAATCGACGGGAAAAGAAAATCGAAAACTCGAGAACTCGGCATTGTATATAAAAACCGAAGAGAATTAGTATCAGAAAGATTGATAAAATTATCAGAGCTAAAAAAATCATAATATTATTAAGCTATGTACTATAGTAAACAAGCTTGTCTGTTTTCATTATCTCCTATGTTATCTTTAAACCCAATCTTATATCACACTTAACAAATTTATAATATCGATCACTGTTATAAATCTCATACTCCCTTCTAGGCCTGGGCAAAATAACTTGAACCGATCCGAAATTTTAGAGGAACCTGTATGGATATGTTTTTAGTACCCGAACTTGAACATGTATGTCTAAGCCTAGTAGGTCAAATCTACCGAAGATTATGATAAAACAGATTTTATTGATATTGTTTTCTATAATCTTTTTTATAATATTGTCATAATATTGATAAAAAGAATATTTATAAGTGAGTTAAATGTTTTACTTTTATTTGTTGTTACGGGTTCGACTTTCCAATACCAACACCAAAACATCGATTCCTCAAAGGAATGTAATCCCTAAAATTTCAAGCTCGATTTTTGCAAATCCTTCTCGAGCTCGACCACACTCGTCTCTTTTATCGTAGGCATGTTGAGTTTGATTTACAGTTATCATCATTCTCTTTCTAATCTTACTTCGATTGATTCGTGATTCGTCATTGATTCTTATTCCGTTGTTCGTCTATCTAAATGATCTGTTTCGATTCGTGATTCGTCATTGACTCTTATTTGTTTGTCTAATTGCTTTGGTTACATTGATATAGTTTTATACATTGACAAATTTCGATTGATAATTGTAATATTAAATTAGTTCATACTATATGATTGTTGTCTTGTTGGTTTGTTTGTGTTTCAAATGCATTTTACAAGTTCAAGTTACAAGTTTTTGTTTAGATTTTTAGTATAAATACATCATAAAACCTAGACTCGAACAAGGAACTTGTAAAATTTAGATATTTAAAAGGTTTAATAAGTTGGAACCTGGATCCGAACCTGGACTCGAACCTGTGTCTTACAGAAACCTATATGGGTATGTTTTTAGTATACCCGATGGATCCTGTACCCGTTAGGACCCGAACCTGGACCCGACCCGAATACCCGAATGCCCAGGCCTACTCCCTCCATTCCATTCCAAAAAGATAGATGTTTTATGCACACTTATTAAGAAAACGCATTGATTTCTACGATTTACAGTTTTCAATAAAATTTAACTAATAGTATTTCAGTATTTGTTTTGGAATTTGTAAAAATGCATAAAAACAGTAAAAGTTTTATATTTTTGGAACAAATTTTTTTATATTTTAGAAACAGAATTTTTTTTATATTTTAGGAACAGAGAGTACACAACTCAACGTACTAGTTTTCCCAATCTTTGAAATTTGTACGTAAAAACAACCGGTCTACCTAAATAGGTTTGAAATCTGAACCCATATTTAATGGGCCTTTAAAACTCAGTCCAGTAAACCTAATTTAGCCCATTATAGATCGACCTATAAAAGCTCTTCACCAAATTAGGGTTTCTTCTCAATCTTATATTTCGTTTTGGCTGCAGGGAAACACACAGAGAATCACAAAACCCTAGCAATGGCGACGGCGGCGAAAGAATCAGTTCAATGCTTCGGAAGGAAGAAGACGGCGGTTGCTGTCACTCACTGCAAACGCGGATCAGGTATGATTAAGCTTAACGGATCTCCGATCGAGCTTCATCAGCCAGAGATCCTCCGATTCAAGATCTTCGAGCCGATCCTTCTCCTCGGAAAACACAGATTCGCTGGTGTTGACATGAGGATCCGTGTCAAAGGTGGTGGTAACACATCTCAGGTTTACGCCATTCGTCAGAGTATTGCGAAGGCGCTTGTTGCTTACTACCAGAAGTATGTTGATGAGCAGTCGAAGAAGGAGATTAAGGATATCCTTGTGAGGTATGATAGGACTCTACTTGTTGCTGATCCGAGAAGGTGTGAGCCGAAGAAGTTTGGTGGTCGTGGTGCTCGTTCTCGTTTCCAGAAGAGTTACCGTTAAGAAATCTGGTTTGGGTTTTTTTGTTTCTTCTCTATCTCTCTTGCAATGTTTTTTTGGGATTATGAAATGTTGAAGTTTGTGAGAGTTTAGATTCTACTTTTGCGTATTGTTGTTGGATAATGGTATTACTTGCCTAAGGATTTATGTTATGTTCTTACGATGCTTTACTTTGTTTCATTTCTATCTCTATTATCGTGTTTGATGGAATTGATAAGTTGTCTGGCTTGGTTATACTCTAATTACTCCTCATCAGTTACATTGGTCGCTTTAGTATTGTGTATTGTGGATTGTTTGGTTAACCTTGTAGTTGTTAGGAGTTTGGATAATCAAATAATTAAGAGGTTTTGTTCTTGAAACTTTGAATGATGAAATCCACTTTGAAATGTTGATTTTGATCAACTGTGGCTAAATTTTTTCCCTAGATAGATTTGAGTTCTACTTAGTGTCAGTAGAGAAATGAAGGTTATTTTCTCATACGTTTGGTTTTGCTTGAGAATTTGTATGAGTGTTTGATGAAATGAATATTGGTAGTGGGTTGTGAAGTGATCTGGCTTGTAGGAGTTATAGCTGATCTAGTAATGAAAATGGTCTGTTGAAAGTTTGATTGATGAAATCATTTTGAGATAAGACTTTTGAATAGCTCTCGCTAGAGTATACCTCTAGCTAATAGCTTTAGGTGCCATTTGTCTCACTAGAGAATCGAATGGTATTTTCTTGTATGTGTGATTTTGCTTTAGAATTTGCATGATATGTGTTCTGGAGTTTAAGCCATTTATTTTTCTGGATGGGTATGTTAGAACTGAACCAATACCTTTCTCCAACTTGTCTACTGTTTTGGATTTTAGTTTTGATTTATGGGTTTTCTTCGACTCGTTGAAATGAAAAACACTGAAATTTGTAGAAGCAGGAAAGAGCCATGAATTGTAGCTCTATGATCTGATCCAATGTCTTTAGAATTTAAAAATGAGAATGATTGTGTCTTTCTTATGAATTATGATAAACATCATCAACTCGACGAATTTTAGTAATTAATCGCGAATCACTGAAGTCCTACCTAGCTTACGTTTGAGCGTTCAACTTTTTACAGCAATGCCCCTAATATTATTCGAAAATTACAAAATACACCCAAATAGTAATAAATTTAATTAAAACCCAACACTTTCGAATCATCCATTTCTCGTTCTCGCCACCATCACTGGCCGTGGATTCGTCGCCGTCATGCTGTCGTCGATGTCGCAGAACCTTCACGCTGCCGTTGGTGAGTCATTTCTTGAATTTTACTTTTGAGTATCGGACATGACTTTCGTTGATTGCATTGTATGAGTGGTTCCAGGCCTTGTTCTATAGCTTTCTCTTGGCATCGATTTTGGAAAAATTTAGTGTTCGTTTTCATGGAAACTGTTTGTTGATTTTAGAAGCTTGCAATTAACAAGGTTCATGGCTATGGAGAGTCTAGGCTGTGTCATGTTTGTTTTTGTCTGATAAGGGAAAATTTCTGAAAAATACCCGAACTTATTTTAATTTGCTTAAAAAATACACGAATTATTATGGCTACCCGAATAATATATGAACTATTAGTAATTGTCTTTTATATACTCAGACTTTCAAATTTTATCGGTTTTACACCCTCAGTTCTAACGGCGTTAGTCCGTTAACGGAAGACGAGAAACGGCGTTAACCTTTCAACAAACAAATTTCAGAAAAATACCTGAACTTAATTTAATTTGCTTAAAAAGTACACAAACTTTTTGGCTATCCAAATAATACACCAACTATTTACATTTGTCTTTTATATACTCCAACTTTCAAAATTCGGATATTTCATTTGTCCTCTCTTTTGATTGAGTTTTGTGAGGAATATCCCATTCCTATGGGTGGTTGACGATACCTCTGACTACGTTTTCACCCGCCTCACAGATCCCGTGAGGTTTCCTTCCTCTTGTGATGTTCTAAGTAATTTTTCTTTGATCCATTCACAAATTGTCGGTTAATTCCTCCGTATGAGGTTTTCATGTTTCTTTTAAGACTTTTTGGTGACAGTTCTTCAAGGATTGCTCCTCGGGTGATAGTTTTTTATTCGAACTTTCCGATAGTCCTCTTTGATATTCGGATTCCTTACCTTGCGGTTGACCTATGTCGAAGGGGTTCAAATACATGAACTAACATGTTTCAGTTATGTAAGTTGTTCTAACATTAACTTTTCTCGATTTTGACAGATTTTAAATAGTTGGTGTATTACTTGGGTAGCCAAAAAGTTTGTGTATTTTTTAAGCAAACTAAATTAGGTTCATGTATTTTTCAGGAATTTTTTTGTTGAAAGATTAACGCCGTTTCTCGTATTCCGTCAACGGATTAACGCCGTTAGAACTGAGGGTGTAAAACCAACAGAATTTTAAAGTCTGAGTATATAAAAGACAATTGTTAATAATTCATGTATTATTCGGGTAGCCAAAATAGTTCGCGTATTTTTTAAGCAAATTAAATTAAGTTCATGTATTTTTCAGAAATTTTCCCTATATTAATTTCTTTGATTCTTCCACTTTTTAGTGTGTATATAATATGGTGATTTGTAATTTTGGAGAAAAGAGGTAGTCCAATCTTCTGATCAGTTTATAAAAAATACAACAATTCCACGAACTTTCCTCGGTTGAAAGTGTCAGCATTCTCTATCAATTTAGTCAATGCCTTGTGTCAATCTATACAGAGTCTTTCTTTGTTATATTCTTCCTCTACAAAAACTTCTCAAAAGCTCTCTAGTCTTGATCCTTTCTTCATCATACTAATGGATTCATCTTTTTTCCTTAGGATATGTCTTACTGCAATTGGTTTCTTCATGCTACTAGGCACAATTCTTTTCATGTTTTATGGAAAATTTAGATTCCGGCAGAATAATGAGATTATGGCTTTGTCTCTTTCATCACCTTCATCTTCTTTGCCTCGCAACTGGACACATGAAGTCTTTCCGAGCTTCTGCGGGGAAGATGTCCGCAGAGACTTTTTCAGTCACATACGAAAGGAGTTTCAAAGAAAGGGAATCACACTTTTCATTGATGATGAGATCAAGAGAGGAGAATCCATTGATCCTGAACTCGAACAGGCGATTAGAGTATCGAAAATAGCCATCGTCTTGCTCTCTAGGAACTACGCTTCTTCGAGCTGGTGTCTAAACGAATTGGTGGAGATTATAAAGTGTAGGGAAGAGTTGGGTCAAGTAGTGATGACTATTTTCTATAAAGTGGATCCCACTGATATAGAGAAGCAGATCGGAGATTTTGGGAAGGTCTTCAGAAAAACTTGCAAGGGTAAAACAGAGGAGGTCATTAAAAGATGGAGACAGGCTTTGACAGAAGTGGCAACAATTGCTGGCTATTATTCAAGCAATTGGTTAGCCCTCTTCACTTTCACTTTTTCTAAGATACATTCTTGCAATATTTGAGGACTTAGTTAATGGATGCATTGATCTGTCTGTTGTTAGGCGTTATGAGGCGGACATGATCGAACAAATTGCGACTGATGTTTCAAATGTGCTGAATAATTCTATCCCATCAATCTTCTTTGAAGACTTAGTTGGGATTGGAGCTCACATGGAAAAGATGTGGCCGTTGTTAAGCCTAGAATGTGATGAAGTCAGAATGGTAGGGATCTGGGGTCCTGCAGGTATTGGTAAGACTACAATTGCCAGAGCCTTATATGAAAAACTTTGTAACAACTTCACTCATACAGCATTTATGGAGAGTATAAGAGGGGGTCATACAACAAATTACCTCGACAACAATGCATTCATGTTGCATTTGCAGGAACAACTTTTGTCTGAAATCTTAAATCAAAAGGATTTGAAGATACGTCACTTAGGTGTGGCACAGGAAAGGTTGAAAGACAAGAAAGTGCTTCTCGTTCTTGATGATGTGGAACGGTTAGTACAACTTAATGCCATGGCAGACAAACCTGGATGGTTTGGCTGTGGAAGTCGGATTATCATCACAACGCAAGATAAGAAACTCTTAAAGGCACATGGGATTGACCATATTTACAAGGTGGATTATCCAATTGACGAAGAGGCTCTTGAGATATTTTGTATCTACGCTTTTGGTCAAAAGTCTCCTGAAGTTGGTTTTGAGGATCTTGCTCAGGAAGTTACAAAATTTTCAGGCAAACTCCCTTTGGGATTAAGGGTAATGGGCTCCTATTTCCGGGAAATGTCCAAACAGGAATGGAAAGATGAACTACCAAGGTTACGGACTAGTCTTCACAACGATATGAAGAGTATTTTAAGGTTCAGTTATGATGCCTTATGCGATGAAGATAACGATTTATTTCTTTATATAGCTTGCTTTTTCAGCCATAAAAGTATTCAGACTCTAGAATGTTTTCTTGCGAAGACTTTCTTGGACGTGAATCGAGGGCTTCACATCCTAGCTCAGAAATCTCTAATATCTCGGGAATATGGGTTTGTAAAGATGCATAACCTGCTAGTACAACTAGGTAGAGAAATTGTTCGTAACCAATCTGTTCGTGAGCCTGGGAAACGTCAGTTTTTGGTTGATGCTAGAGAGATCTGTGAAGTACTCACTAATGAAACAATAAGTTTTCACATTATTACTTATTTCTTGAACCCTGCAAACGAATTTCATTAAATACCTAACCATCTCTACACTTATTTAATCTGGTCCTTTCCAGGGTAGTACAAGTCTTGTAGGCATGGATCTCGACTTATCTGAGATCAACGGTAAATTTCATATTAGCGACAATACCTTCGAAAGAATGTGTAATCTTCAGTTTCTAAGATTCTACGGAAGATTTGATGATTCTCGTGGCTCCATATTGTACTCTTCACCAGATTTGAAATGTCTATCTCCAAAACTTCAATTATTGCATTGGGAATTTTTCCCGACGACAAGTTTGCCTTCTCGTTTTATTCCAGAGTTTCTCGTCGAACTAAACATGCGTTACAGCAAGCTTGAGAAGTTGTGGGAAGGAGTTCAAGTGAGTAATAATGTCTCTCTTATAGTTAGATTTCAGTTTTATTATAAAATATAATCTGCTTTTACAACTTTTGAACTTCAAAAAGCAGAATAATACACTGTCTTTTTATTCAATTAAAGCTTGATGGCATAGAAGTATATTGCCTTCAATATTTTTTAAAATGTGTTTTACACTAAGCACATTAGCATTTCCTTGTGTAATGTCTTTATTTGTCTGGGCAGCCTCTTCAAAATCTCAAATGGGTGGATTTGAGTCATTCTGAAGATCTGAAGAAGCTTCCGGATCTCTCAACTGCATGTAATCTGCTGAGTTTGGATCTCAGTTATTGCATAAGGTTGATGAAACTACCCTTCTCAATTGGAAAGGCAACTAATCTCCTGATTTTGAATATCGAATATTGCACAAATTTGAAAAATATCCCCTCCTCTATTGGAATGATCCCTAATCTCAAGATTTTTCTTGCTGGGTGCTCAAGTCTGGTGCAACTCCCCCCTTGTATTTGGAATATCACTAGTCTCAGCACATTTAATCTCGACAATTTCTCTAGTTCGATCCAGCATCCCTTAATGTGGAATACCAAGAATTTCCAGGATTTAGATCTCAGTGGATGCTCAAGCCTGAAGATGCTCCCGTCCATTGTAAATGCCCATGATCTCAAGGAATTGTATTTCAGTGAATACTCCTCCTCCACTATTGGGAATGCCACGAATCTCCAAAGATTGAATCTTAGTGGATGCTCAAGTCTAGCTGAACTCCCCTGCTCCATTGGGAATGCCACGAATCTCGAAAGATTGAATCTTACTGGATGCTCAAGTCTAGCTGAACTCCCCTCCTCTATTGGGAATTCCACTTCTCTCTTCGTGTTGAATCTCACTGGATGCTCAAGTCTAGTGCGACTCCCCTCCTCTATTGGGAATTCCACGTCTCTCTACAAGTTGAATCTCACTGGATGCTCAAGTCTGGTTAAGCTCCCCTCTTCCATTCAAAACCTTTTTCGTTTGCGTAAGTTGATTTTGAAAGGATGCTCAAAGCTAGAGGCTCTTCCGACCAACTTGTATTCTCTTAATGAACTTGATCTGACAGATTGCTCGTTGTTAAAAAAATTTCCTGACATCTCTACAAAAATTAGAAATCTCTTGCTCAGTGGAACCGCAATAGAAGGAGTGCCTTCATCGATCAGGTCGTGGTATCATCTTGAAGAACTATGTATGTCATACAGTGAAAACCTTGGGGAAATACCGCATGCTCTTAACCACATCACAATATTGTACTTGAGGGATACGGAAATACAAAAGGTTGCTCCATTGGTCAAGGAATTCTCTTGTCTACGTGGGATTGTACTCAAGGGATGCAGAAAGCTGGTATCACTCCCGCAGCTTCCAGATTCCCTATTAAACTTATATGCAGAAAACTGTGAGTCTTTGGAGACGCAAGACTCCTTTCACCATCCACATAGATGTACCAACTTCTCTAACTGCTTTAAACTGGATCAAGAAGTGAGAGACCTTATCATGGAGTTATCTTCGACTCTCGAATTTGTTGCCGTACCAGGTGGAGAAGTGCCTGAGTTCTTTACTTATCGAGCTGCTGGAGATTCTGTAACAGTGACATTGTTTCAGAAGCCTCTTCCTACACCTTTGAGATTTCAGGCTTGCATTTTGCTGGTTAACAAGAGTGACGATAGTAAGTGTCTTTTTGACCTAGGATTAATGAAGGTATCTTTTTCAATCACGTCCAGACAAAATGATTTCGCTATTCAGGTTACACCACCCAGGGACCACGTATGTCCAGTTTTAACGGAGCATCTGTACATATTCGAAGTTGAAGCAGAGGATGTGACTTCCAGCCAGCTTTTATTTGACTTCGAGCTCGACCG
Source organism: Arabis alpina (assembly GCA_900128785.1). Lineage (NCBI taxonomy): Eukaryota > Viridiplantae > Streptophyta > Magnoliopsida > Brassicales > Brassicaceae > Arabis > Arabis alpina. Next base: position 1,971,134 of record LT669790.1, on the reverse strand, counting down.
TACTGACTGGAAGATAAGCGAATGCGGGGTAATCCAACTCTTGGAGATGAAAATTATGAGAGCTTCAGAGCTGGAGGCAGACACTGTGAATAGGCAGACATCGACAACTGAGTTAAAGATTATAAGTAAATCTGAGGGAGAAGCATGTGGAGATGAAAAAGAGCAACCAAAATCACACGAGCTTGTTCGTGAAGATGATGGGTGCATTGAGGATATTAGCTTTTGCGTCCCTCAAGTTTGTGAAGGCAACGAGAGCTTCACACTGGTAACGGCAGTTGAGAACAAGAAATGGTATTAAGAAGCTCACGTAACTGAAGATAAATAAGAACGTGGAGATGATGCCACAGTTACGATAAGAAACAGGAAGAAAATACAGGTAAGCTTCTTTGATGTTTCCAGTTCTTGAGAAAAGCCACAGTTACAATATGGTGATTTGTAATTTTGGAGAAAAGAAGTAGTCCAATCTTATGATCAGCTTAAAGGATACAACAATTCCATGAACTTTCCTCGCTTGAAACTGTCAGCATTCTCTATCAATTTAGTCAATGTCCTGTGTCAATATATATACATTGTGCTTCTGTCTCGATTATGTAAAGATCATTGAGAAAGCTCAATGTATTAGGAAATGTGCTTTGTTACTCCTGTTATATTATTATACACATTCTTCTGGCTTTTGGAATCCGTTTTAAGTAATATAATATGATAGTGTGTAATCTTGGGGCAAGAAGTAGTCCAATATCAATTTATGAAAGTTTCCTCTCTTGAGGATAGAAAATATTCATGAAGTTTCTTCTCTTGAAATTGTCTAGCGTTCTCTATAAATTTAGTCAACGTCCTATGACAATATAAACATACTCTCTCTTTGGTTTAATACTTTCTTAAAAGCTCTCTGATCTTGATCCTCTCCATCATAATAATGGATTCATCTTTTCTCTTCAGGACTTGTCCTGCTGCAATTTGCTTCTTCACGCTTTTGGCTACAATATTTTCCTTGGTTTATGGAAGACTTAGACTCCGCGAAAACAAGGAAAAAATGGCTCCTTCGTTATCTCCTCCATCTTCTTTGCCTACATCGTCTCCTCCATCTTCATTGTCTTGCATCTGTACACACAAAGTCTTTCCGAGCTTCTGTGGGGAAGATGTCCGCAGAGACTTTCTCAGTCATATTCAGAAGGAGTTTCAGAAAAAGGGAATCACATCATTTATTGATAATGAGATCAAGAGAGGAGAATTTATTGGCCCTGAACTCATCCGGGCTATTAGAGGTTCTAAAATTGCAATCGTGTTGCTCTCGAGGAACTACGGTTCTTCGTCGTGGTGTCTTGACGAATTGGTGGAGATTATGAAGAGCAGGGAAGAGTTGGGTCAAACTGTGATGGTCATTTTCTATAAAGTTGATCCAGCTGATGTGAAAAAGCAGACAGGAGATTTTGGGAAGGTCTTCAGAAAAACTTGTTCACGTAAAACAAAGGAGGACACTGAGAGATGGAGACAAGCTTTGGCAAAAGTGGCCACAATCGCTGGTTATCATTCAAGCAACTGGTTCGTCCTTTTGATATGACACATCAAAGTATACATATTTTAATATGACATCCATCATTGATTCTCCTTGTTTGTTTAGGGAAAATGAAGCTACCATGATCGAAAAAATCTCCACTGATATTTTAAACAAGTTGAATACTTCCACGCCATCAAATGATTTCGACAGCTTAGTTGGGATGGGAACTCATATGGAAAAAATGGAAAGATTTTTATGCCTAGATTTGGATGAAGTGAGGATGATAGGGATTTGGGGTCCTTCTGGAATTGGTAAGACCACCATTGCCAGAGTTTTATTTAACCAACATTCTCAGAGTTTTGATTTGAGTGTCTTTATAGAGAATATCAAAGCGTTAACGTATACGAGACCAGTTTGTTCTGATGACTACGGTTTAAAGTTACAGTTACAGCAGCAGTTGATGTCTCAAATAATCAACCAGAAGGATATAGAAATTCCTCATTTGGGAGTTGTACAAGAAAGGTTAAAAGACAAGAGAGTACTTCTAGTTCTTGATGACGTGGATCAGTCAGTTCAATTAGATGCCATGGCGAAAGAAACTTGGTGGTTTGGCCGTGGGAGTCGGATTATCATCACCACTCAAGATAGAAGAATTTTGGGAGCACATGGAATTGAAAATATATACAACGTGTGTATTCCAGAAACAAATGAAGCTCTTCAAATCTTTTGCATGAATGCTTTTGGTCAAAAGTCCCCCAAAGATGGTTTCGAGGAGCTTGCTCGGGAAGTTACATCCCTAGCCGGTAAACTCCCATTGGGACTAAGGGTTATGGGCTCCTATTTCCGGGGAATGTCGAAGCATGAGTGGGAAAATGCACTACCAAGGTTAAAGACCTGCCTTGATGGAGAAATAAAGAGCATTTTAAAGTTGAGCTACGATGCCTTAAGTGACAAAGATAAAGACTTATTTCTTCATATAGCATGCTTTTTCAACGGTGAATGCAGTCGTCGGGTATTGAAAGAGGCTCTTGCAAAGAATTTCTCAGATGCATCACAAGGAATTCATGTTTTAGTTGACAAATCCCTCGTATATATCGACAACTGGGGACAGATACGGATGCATAATCTGCTAGAACAGCTTGGTAGAGAAATCGTCCACAAACAATCCATTAATGACCCTGGTCAACGTCAGTTTTTGGTTGATGCTAAAGAGATTTGTCAAGTACTCACCGATGATACAGTAAGTTTTGACATGATTTCCATTGTTTTACTCTGTACAAACTCATGAATTCATTTGACAGCTAACCAATTTCTACTTCTTTTTTTGTTTTGTCTTTCGTTTTCAGGGTAGTAGGAGTATTTTAGGCTTAGATCTCAACTTATCTGAGATTGAGAATGAGGAAGAGGACGAATTGAATATAAGTGATATTGCGATCAAAGGAATGTCTAATCTTCAATTCTTAAGAGTCCATGGTTATGGTTGCAACAATAAATTACACTTACCACGAGGTCTGACCTACTTATCTAAAAAACTAAGAGTACTACATTGGGATTCCTATCCGTTGACATGTTTACCCTTGAACTTTCATACAAAATTCTTGGTCAAACTAGTGATGAGACACAGCAAGCTTGAGAAGCTATGGGAAGGAATTCAAGTAAGTAATTACTATTTATAATTATTTATTTCGAGCTGATAATTTCTTTTCTTAGCTTCAACGTCAAGCATTGTGACTTTTATGTGTATTTACGCCTTCAAATGGCCTCACTTCTAATTTGTTATTATTTGTTTGTTCAGCCGCTTAGAAATCTCAAGTGGATGACTTTGAGTCATTCGAAAAACCTAAAAGAAGTTCCTGATCTCTCAACTGCCACTAATCTCCAACTTTTGAGTCTTCGGGGTTGCTCAAGGCTGGTTGAACTCCCCTCATCTTTTGGGAATGCCACTAAACTCGAAAAGTTGTATCTCAATGGATGTTCTAGTCTGGTAAAGCTCCCTTCATCTATTGGCAATTTAGATAATCTTTGGCTATTGGAACTCAATCAGTGTTCAAGTCTGGTGGAGCTCCCCTCTTCTATATGGAATGCCACTAATCTTAACTACCTCACACTTGTTGAGTGCTCAAGCCTAGTGCAGCTCCCTTCCTCGATTGAGAATGCCACAAATCTTCGGACCTTGCATATTGTAAACTGCTCAAGTTTGGTGGAGCTCCCCTCCACTATTGGAAACCTTCATAAATTGAATTTAGTTGTGCGCAACTGCTCAAAGTTAGTGGCTCTTCCGATCAACAACAAAGAGATATCTATCGCCGACCTTGTGGCAGTGTTTGTTTATCATTATTTCCCCTGTAATTTCCACAAACATTGAAATTCTCAAGCTCAGTAGAACGACCATAGAAAAAATGCCTTCATCGATCAGGTCATGGCGTGGTTTTTATGAGTTGGAAGTGCCATACAGCACAAACCCCAAGAAAGTCCTTGAACCTTGGGCTATACTAAAAAATTGCACCAAGGTCAAACGGATTCGTCACTTCTTCTCGTACACAAGGGGTGGAGAAATGCTGCTTTCTCTCCGGCTAAGTAATGAGAAACCTTTCTCCTGTTACATTACAAGAATCCTATTTTCATTTCATCCGGGAAAAGCCATCTTTTTTTCAACAATGCTTTGTCATTCGATCCAATAGTGTCCCTTTAAATAGGGAACAGATTTGATAATACCATTTTCGGCGAAAGAAAAAAATATAGGTTTTATTATACGCGGATCCAATTACCATCCTTCTTTTTTGTAGGAGTTAAAATATACTAAGATTTCACCCATACCAGAGTCACGGATGCAAAAATTGCACCAGAATGGTTTCACTTTCACCTATACGCGTTGAAGTTTCCATATTGGCATATTGCCAAGAACTCTGAAACCGGCTCTTCCTCTCATCGCCGCCGTCTATCCACTGCCGTAATACCGTCGGCGATGTCGCTAGACCTGCACAATGCCACCGGCGAGTCGTTCCTTGAATTTAGAAACAAGATTTTCCATGAATTTTTTATCTTACTTGGTAAAGTATAGCTTTTGATGGGTCTGAATTGCGTTTCGTCAATCGCCATAGTGAGTGTTCGTTCTTCCCAATTCCTTGTTGCTTTCACCTATTGAGCACACTCAAGAATGGTGGAGCTACAATGATTTAGCCCCTCACGAATTTTCAATGAAAAGAGTAACTATGAACTGTTTGGTTTTTTTCTCTTAACGTTTTTGGTTATGAAATGTGGAAATTTGTGAGACTTTAGATTCTTCTTTTGCGTTTTCGGATAATGGTTACTCGCCAAAGAACTTATGCTTTTGAAATACAAGTGTTTTCTTTAAGATTGTTATCTTTCTATCTCTATTATTTGCAGCTATCATCTATGTTTGATGAAATCGATTATTCTTTTTGATTCACATTTGGTGTTGTGTCTTTTTGGATTTGTTTAAGTATCTGGCGTGAAGTTGGTAAAAGTTATGGTTGATGAAACAAGTGTTTCTCTTGCTAACTTTATTTGGACATTGCCTGTCTTAGTAGACAATCACAGTTTTCTTGTATGCTTTTAGTTTGTTCTGGAGTTAAAGCCATGTTTCACAGGAAAGTGATGATTTGGTTTAGATGTAAGAACTGAACAATTCCTTTTCTTTTCCAACTTATCTATTGAACTCGAATAAATAATGGTTATTGCTTGATATCCATTAAACGGCTTTTGATTGTTTGTAATCGATACTTATGAGTGGTTTTCATGAAAACTATTCCTTGTTTGTACAAGCTTACAGTTGACAATGATTTTTTTTTTACCACTAGTTGTAGTGGTATTTGTATATATATATATATATATAACATATGTAGCTGTTCTCATGAACTCTTCTAGTATATATATATATATATATATATATGATGATGTGTAATCTTGGTGAGAAGTAGTCCAACCTTGTAATCAGTTTTGTGGATAGATAAACATCCATGAACCAATGGATTCAGCTTTTTTTTATCGATTTAGTCAATCTTCTGTGTCAATATGTATTGAGTCTTTAAAGCTATGTGTGATCTTGATCTTTTCTTCATCATACTAAATGGATTATTCTTTACCTTCTCCATCTTCTGTGTCTTGCAATTGGACACACGAAGTGTTTCCGAGCTTCCGTGGGGAAGATGTCCGCAGAGACTTCCTCAGTCATATTCAAAAGGAGTTTCAAAGAAAGGGAATCACTTTATTTATTGATAATGAGATCAGAAGAGGAGAATCCATTGGTCCTGAACTTATACGGGCGATTAGAGGATCTAAGATCGCAATCGTCTTGCTCTCGAGGAACTATGCTTCTTCGAGCTGGTGTCTGGACGAATTGGTGGAAATTATGAAGTGCAGGGAAGAGGTGGGTCAAATAGTGATGGCCATTTTCTACAAAGTGGATCCATCTGATGTAAAGAAGCTGATGGGAGATTTTGGGAAGGTCTTAAGAAAAACTTGTAAAGGTAAAACAAAGAAGGAAATTAAGAGATGGAGACAGGCTTTGGAAAAAGTGGCCACAATAGCCGGTTACCATTCAAATAACTGGTCCGTCCCTTTTTACCACCACTTGCTCTTTAAGTCTTTATGACATATCAAAGTATGTTCTCCCTCCGTTCCTTAAAGATAGATGTTTAAGGTTATGCACACTTATTAAGAAAATGTATTGAATTCTACGAAATACACTTTTCAATAAAGTTTAAGTTGTTTAACCAAATAGTATTTCAGTATTTATCTTAAAGTTTGTAAAAGTGCATAGAAAACTGTAGAAACTTTATCTTTCTAAAACAAAAAAATTTTGTAAATTTTTGATCTTTTTGGAACAGAATGAGTATTTTACAGCAGATCCAGCCAAGAAATCCATATTCTTCTATATTATATGTGAATTTTGTTGAGTATCTAACTGATGGATTGATCTCGATCTTTGGTAGGGATAAAGAAGCAGACATGGTCGAAAAAATCGTCACTGATGTTTCGAATATGCTGAATAACTCCACACAGTTAAGTGATTTCCACGACTTTGTTGGGATGGGAGCTCATATGCAAAAGATGGGACGGTTGTTATCCCTAGAGTCAAAAGAAGTTAGAATGATAGGGATTTGGGGTCAGCCTGGCATCGGTAAGAGCACCATTGCCAGGCTTCTATTCAGCAAACACTCTCATCAGTTCTTACTAAGTGTCTACATGGAGAATATAAAAATACGTTATCCAAGACCTTGTTACGATGAGTACAGCACAAAACTACGATTGCAGGAAGAATTCTTGTCTAGAATAACCAACCATAAGGATATTAAGATCCATCATTTAGGAGTTGCACGAGACAGGTTAAAAGACAAGAGAGTGCTTGTCGTTCTAGATGATGTGGATCAATCAGTGCAACTAGATGCCATGGCGAAAGAAAATCAATGGTTTGGTCATGGAAGTCGGATTATCATCATAACCGAAGATCTAAAACTTTTGAAAGCACACGGGATCATCCATATATACAAGGTTGATTTTCCGGTTACTGATGATGCTCTTCAAATTTTCTGCATGCATGCTTTCGGCCAAAACTACCCATATGATGGTTTCAAGAGGCTTGCGTGGGAAGTTGCGGATATTGTTGGTAAACTTCCTCTGGGACTAAAGGTTATGGGCTCATATTTCCGGGGATGTCCAAGCAGGAATGGACAGAGGCACTACCAGGGTTAAGGACTCGCCTTGACGCTGATATTCAAAGACGTTCTCAGATGTGTCACATTGGCTTCAAGTTTTAGTTGAAAAATCTCTCATATCTATTAACTTTTGGGGAAGAATAAAGGTGCCTAATCTGTTAGCACAACTAGGTAGAGAAATTGTCCGAAAACAGTCCATTCATGATCCCGGGCAACGTCAGTTTTTGTTTGATGCTAATGAGATTTGTGAAGTACTCACTGATGGAACGGTAAAAAAATTAAATTTGTCCTTCATTGTCTTACTACTTGTGCCAATTGATTTCATTTGATAAATAACTATTCCCTTGGTTCTTTTTCAGGGTAGTAGAAGTGTTATAGGCATAGATCTCAACTTATATGATATAGATCAAGAATTAAGAATCAGTGAGAGAGGCTTCAAAGGAATGACTAATCTACAGTTCTTAAGATTATGGGAATGTCCTTTCCACAATGGGATTGTTTTCCGATGACAAGATTTCCCTCTGAGTTTCATACGGAGTTCCTTGTCAAAATATACATGCCCTACAGCAAGCTTGTGAAGCTGTGGAAAGGAATTCAAGTAAGCACTTGCCATTTATTTGGTTTCTCCAAACTTTAAATTTTAGTTCATTTCTGTACAAAGTTTAAAGGAGAAGAAGAGTGATCTTGACATATCTTATTAAATCTGCGGCATTTTACATATTTTCAGTACTAACCATGTTATGTACTTCCTTTTATTTGTGTGTACAGCCGCTTAGAAATCTCAGGTTGATGGGTTTGGATTGTTCTGCAAACTTGAAGGAGCTTCCAAATCTCTCAACTGCGACTAATCTTCAAATATTGAGTCTTGTTGAATGCTCAAGTCTAGTGGAGCTCCCAGATTCTATTGGCAAGGCCACAAATCTCCATGTTTTGGATCTCTATGGATGCTCAAGTCTGAGAAAACTTCCCGCCTCTTTTGGAAATGCCACAAGTCTCCAGAAAATTGATCTTAATAAATGCTCAAGTCTAAAGAAACTCCCTTACTCGTTTGGGAATCTCACTAACCTCAAGAAACTGAATCTCAGTGAATGCTCAAATCTGGTGGGGTTACCGTCTACTATCGGGAATGCTATAACCGATATAGAGAATTTGGATCTCAGTGGATGCACAAGTCTAGAGGAGTTACCTTCTTCTATTGGAAATGCCATTAATCTCAAGAAATTGGATCTCAGTGAATGCTCAAGTCTGGTGAATCTCCCCTCCTCTATTGGAAATGCCAAAAGTATCCAGGAATTGAATCTTAGAGCATGCTCGAGCCTCGTGGAGCTTCCCTCCTCTATTGGGAATGCTGTTAATATCCAAGTACTGAACCTTAGTTCATGCTCAAGTCTGAAACAACTCCCTTCCTCTATTGGGAATGTCACTAATCTCCAAGAATTTACTCTCAGTGGATGCTCAAGTCTAGTGGAGCTTCCCTCTTCTATTGGGAATGCAAAGAATCTCCAAATATTAAACCTCGATAGATGCTCAAGTCTGATGGGGCTCCCTTCCTCAATTGGAAATTGCACCGAACTCCAAAGTTTGGATCTTAGATATTGCTCAAATCTAGTGGATATCCCTTCTTCTATTGGAAGCCTTCATAAACTGGAGAAGTTGACTTTGAATGGATGCTCAAAGCTAGAGATTCTTCCGAGCAACATCAATTTGGAATCCCTCAATGAGCTTGATCTCACTGATTGTGTGCTGCTGAAAAGTTTTCCTGCGATTTCTACGAACATTAAACATCTCAATGTCAGTGGAACTGGGATAAAAGAAGTGCCTTCATCTATTAAACTGTGGTCTCGCCTTGATGAATTCTATATGCCATAATAAATATATGAAGCTCCAACATGGGTCAAGGGAATCTATAAATACTAGCTGTATTTCACCTACAGGTTCTGTAAGACTCGAGGGCATCTTCCTACATCCTTGAGATTTAAGGTTTGCATTTTGCTAGTGAAACATGACAAGTAGGCCAAGAATGATACTGGTATTATAGATTCATGTACCAACAGAATGTTCTCGTAGATAATGAAAGCTTCCTCATAAACATAGGGATGCTCAAGAAATAAAAGGGTAAGGAAGATTGACTCAAGAAATAAAAGGGTGAGGAAGATTGAATCCAACAATGGTGTAATTTCCGAAGACGTCCTTGCACACTTCACTTACCGAGCTATAGGAGGTTATGTGACAGGGAATCTGAATCAAAGGCCACTTCATACTTTCTTGAGATTCAAGGCTTGCATCTTGCTGGTTAATAGGAGTGACATTGAGGCTATCATGATGACTGTAGACCGAGGTTTGAATCTATTCGCATTGTGAAGAAACAGAGTGGCTCCGTCGTTATTTGTCTACTGGAGCCTACTCTATTTACAATCTTAACGGAGAATCTGTACATATTCACAGTTGAAGCAGAGATGACTTCTAGCGAGCTTGTCTTTGAGTTCAAATTCCAAGGTTGGGAGGTTAGAGAATGTGGCCTACTCCAACTATTGGATGCCCCTACATGAACATGACGGAGACTGTAAAAGCAAAATCAAAATGCCATGGAAAAAAGTAGTGTTATCTCTCTCCATTCTTTAAGTTTACATCGACTATGTAATCTGATTTTCTTACAAATTTTTAGCTTCGAAAGAAGCGTGATTTTAACACCTTTTTTCGATTAAGTCTTGCAATTTTATCAGTATTGTTGTTTGTTTTGACATGTCAATGAAGTGAACCATTGTCTGCTAAAAACACAAGGCAAGCATTCTTCAGTCGCATGCAAATGAAAGGGAAACACAAATATTCATAACAAAAACGATATTACCCACATCACACCGTAGCAGAAGAAGGGGATTGTGAACAAAGGCTTTATTAAAGAGAGTTACAAACTAAGCTCTTAAGGGAGTGCATATGTTCATAAGCAAAAGCGATGTAATTGTAAACTGCATTCCGCTAAAATTACAAAAGACATTCCTTCAACAGTGACATACTAAGAAACGAAAGCGAGATAACCTGATTCCATAACGTTAAACCCCATCTCATGAGTCGTTTAATCAAACCGTAGCAGCAATAGCACTCATGAACTTGTAAGACTTAGGGACTTTAAGAACCGCATCAAACCACTCGACATTTCCCCAAATCACGTCACTGCCCCGCTTTTCAAACGAAATCACTGCACACCAAATCATCTTCTCCCTAAACCAACTTGAAGGCAAATACTTGTCCCAGAAAACCACCATCTTACCACCATAATCAACCAATGTAACACTACTATAAGGAGGAAACTCAGGTAGGCCTTCTAAACCCTCTAGTTTCCTCTGTTCGTATGCTTCTTTACAGTAAGACCATTGAAAATCCCCACTGGAAGTATAACTATAGAAAATATCCTCTATCAAACAAACAGAATCTCGTTCCACTCCAGTCCATTCACTTGTCATTTCCTTTGGCTTTAGACTAAAACCCTTCCTACCAGAATTAGTTTTCAAGACAATCTTCCCTTCCATATCTCCAGGTTTGAATTTTCGTTTCTCAGGTGGAATGGGTTTCCAAGTTTGAGTCTTTATGTCAAACATTTCAACACAGTTCAAAGATTCAAGCTTTTCGCAGCTTCCTGGTAAATACATTTTCTCATCAAAGATCCTACCTGTGTGCGCAAGACGCAAACTTGGAGCTTGGAGCCAAGTGTGACTTGTACAATCCAGAAATGAGACATAAGAAGATGTAGCAGCTTCGCAAATGGCGTAGAGACGATGATCAACGGCCACAAGATCTGACCATTCAAGAGGAGCTGCGTTGGTAAATGAAATCGGAGCCAAAGCATGATATGATTTCTTCTTCTTCTTCTTCTTAGAGCTTAGGTTTCGATTGCAGAGAGTGAACCAGCGAGGAATTGGGTCTGAAGGGTACTGTAAGCAGACGTAGAGACAACTCTCTATGTGGTTTAAGAGTGATCGGGTTTGGTAAAGCACCGGTGAAGCAAGGAGTGATCGAAAGGTCTTTGAGACGAGTGAGAGAGACGGGTAATGTAATCTCGAGACGCAGGCTAAGCAGCTAATCACCAAATCTTCAGGTAGTGACGGATTCGAGTTTGGTTCTGTCGCCGCTGGTGACTCTTGACCGTTCGTGACGGCGGAAGAAGCCATAGCTCTATGCTTATGGGACTCGAGCTCAAACGAAATTGGGATTTAAAACGTTTATATCGAAGACGCTGTATTACTAATCGCGAAACGCTTCAAAACGCTAGCGATTCGGAATTATTCGAATTTACGAAACATCAGATCGCCGTAGTTGATTTATAGTGATGTATTCAACCTAAAATTTAACCTAAAATTCAACCTAAAATTTATAGTGATTTGTATTTAAATGACAAATTTTCTATTATTTAAACATGAATTAAAAAAAAAAAATCAAATCTAGTGTTATTAAATTTGTGATTTAAATTTTATTTTAAAATCTAGTGTTATTGGAAATATTTTAAACAATAGATTTTAGGGATTTGATGTGATTTTAAAATGTTTTTGTGAGATTCTTTAGTTAAAAATATGATAAAGCAAATCACATTGTTTTAGGTAAGATTCTATGAGATTTCAATTAAAATCATTCAATAATGGATTTTAACAGAGTTTAAATCTAACAAAAATCTACTGTTATTCAATCAATGATTTTAAATCATACTTTAAATTTCGGTGTTATTGATATGATATTTGTAAATCATGTCTTAAGGATTTTAAAATCTTCTGTTATTCAATAGAAGATTTCAAATCTATAATTAGAATCCACTCTTATTCAACTTTAAAATATTTTGATAAATGATTTTAAAATATAATATTGGATATTGGTGTTGAATTTCAATCATGCTTAAGCTTAGTCACTTCTTATGTGTATAGGAAATCATTAACATGGTGTGAAATCACTTCTTAACACATGGACACATAATACAATGGTATGCAATCACTAAAATGGTGTCTTTCTTTTATTATGTGTCCTTATCTTTTGTTATGCTTAAGCTTAGTCACTTTCAGAAAAAAAAAAAAAAAAAAAAAGCTTAGTCACTTAACAGTCTCCAACTAAGAGATAGATTTGAGCTGCTTAGTTAAGCATCAACGCAGTAATGAGGATGAATCAAGGGCATCTTCCTACATCCTTGAGATTTAAGGTTGCACCTTGCCGGTTAAAGATTTGAGATATTGAAGTTGGAAGTCAACAGAGACGAATGGGAGATAAGAGAGTGGGATATTCCAATTCATGGAGTTTCCTCGTTTTCCGACAGAGAATAGAGAACTCTGTCTGTAACAGAGTCATGAAGAAACTGAAGAAAGATTTCAGAAAGTGAAACATCATTCAGGTACATTGTAATTTTTTCGGTGTACGTAAATTCAGTTCACTAAAATTATATTTAGTTTAAGTGACTAGAGTCAGTGAGAATGAAGTAAATCTTTTTGTTTAAAAACATTTGACTCTGTTATGACATTTTTTTCTGATTGCAATTTCAGAGAATTGTGATTTTCATGTTTTTCCTTCATGTCTTCTTCTTCGTATTTGTCATATCTCGATGAAGTGGTAGATCAGTAGATGCATAAAATGATCTCACTGTTGTTCATTGTTTACAGAAAATTTTAATTACGATAGATACTGTTGTCATTTTTCTTCTCTTGGCCCTTGTGCAACCATCCGTGAGATATTGATCTAGTATTCTAGTTGAACTATAATATCACAGAATTAAATGGTGACAGAAAAAAAAAAGTAATTAGCGGGGGTTTTGCTTAATTAGTTGACTATTATGATTATGACTAATGCTTGGTTGAGTGTTAGTTTACTTTGATCATCAAGCAAATCATAATCATAATAACTTCAATATTAAGTGTTATAGCTCAAACATTTAGATCATCGTCAGCCGTAGATCGATGTAATCTACTTGTAAACAAACAAAAAAATGACCAAAAAAAATACATTCAATGAGTTTTCTTGTGCTATATCTATTATATATAGCCCATGTTTCTCATCTAATAATACTCACATCTAAAGTTTTTTAAGTAGAAAAATAATTTTAAAAAATCAATGGAAGTGCTTCTTCACTTCTTTGTAGTTAAAGTTATCTTATTGGCTTTAGTAATTTCATTTGTATCTTGTTACGATCCAGATCCTCTTCAAGACTATTGTGTTGGCGTCAACGAAACTAATGGAGGTATAATCTCGAACATAATTTCGTGTTTGGTCTATAATCTACCGAACTGTTACAAATTTTACTACTGATTCTAATCCTTAAGAGGCATTCTTCTTGTTAAAAGAATAATGAGTATACCATTTCTCGTTTTTTCTTTTTCAGTTTTCGTGAATGGAAAATTCTGTAAAGATCCAAAATTAGTAAGGGCCGATGATTTCTTCACTTCGGGATTAAACATCCCCGGAAACACCATTAACCGCCTCCGTTTTAACGCCATACTCGTTGATGTGAACAGAATCCATGGCCTTAACACACTTGGAGTCTCTCTAGCTCGGTTCGATTTTGCTTTTGGTGGTCAAAACCCACCACATTTACATCCACGAGCCATCGAGATACTCATGGTCCTTCAAGGAACGCTCTTGGTTGGGTTTGTGTTTTCGAACCAAGACAACAATAGACTTTTCTTGAAGACTCTTAATTCAGGAGACGTTTTTGTGTTTCCCATTGGTTTAATACATTTTCAAGTGAACGTTGGGAGGACAAATGAGGTTGCGTTACCTGGTTTTGGTAGCCAAAATCCTGGTATCATTACTGTCGCAGACGCGATTTTTGGATCAAATCCTCCGATTCAGCCAGAGGTTTTGGCTAGAGCTTTCCAGTTAAACGTGAACTTGGTTAGGTTTCTACAGGCAGTGTTTTCCTTTCATGGTACTCGCTAGTTGTAACTTTATGAAGTTCAAAGGTTAACGATAATATGGCTACAAATTATGATTAAAATGTGTAACAACGTAAGTAAGAGGGATTCGTTACCGTTTCTAACGTTGACAATAGCAGAAAAGTCAACCAATAACAGTGATTATTAATTTCTAAAATTAAAAATGTGCGCTTAATTTTTGTTTTGTGTGGTTAATTAATGTTTTGGTTGTGTGCAAGTATACTTTGATAATCAAGCAAAATAGCAAATCATAATCGTTTCTTCTACTTAACAAACTTTAGATTCAATTCAGTACTTTTTTAATGTTTGCGTGAATAATCTACAAATGTTTCGATCTTAGTTTAATTATGTTGTATCTTGTTACGAAAAGGGAATAAATCTTAACTTTGAAAACGAAATACAAAAAAAAAACAAATGTTGTGGTCTTAACATGCACGCATATAAAGGTTACATAAATGCAAACACAAACTCAAATGAAACAATCAAGCCTATAAAAGCAAATATTTCTCAACGATGGAGATGTTCTACATCTAAACAAACTAATAGTAAATGCATGAAAGTCCCAAAATTTCAAAATTTCTTATATTAGGTCTGAAGTTTTCCGTACAAATTAATTAAGTCTATCAATCTATTATCTATATATACGTAATTTACTTGTAAACTAAAATCAAATGTTTAAACGACACGAACGTTTCTCTTTGAGTTAGAAAAAAATGGAAGGTCTTCTTCACTTTCTTTTAGCTAAAATCATTTTGCTTGCTATAACATCTTCGTTTGTATCTTGCTACGACCCAAATCCTCTTCAAGATTATTGTGTTGCCGTCAACGATGTAAATGGAGGTAATCTATCTCTATTTAGTCTTGAATTATAAGCATATAGCTAGAAGCATAATATATCTCTCATTTTCAAACTTGAAATTTTATAAATACTTGGTCCTTTCTTTCCTAGTTTTCGTAAATGGAAAATTCTGCAAAGATCCAAAACTAGTAACGGCCAATGATTTTTTTGCTTCCGGCCTAAACATCCCTGGAAACACTAGCAACCGCGTTGGCTCCATAATCACGGACGCCGCTGATGTGCAAAGAATCCCTGGTGTCAACACTCTTGGGGTCGGCATCGCCCGCATTGACTTCGCTCCGGGCGGTCAACTCCCTCCGCACATACATCCACGCGCCTCCACAATCCTCTTAGTCATCGAGGGAACGCTCTATGTTGGTTTTGTGTCGTCAAACGGATACAAAAATACGCTATTCTCAAAGATTCTTTATCCCGGAGATGTATTTGTTTTTCCCATAGGTGTGATACAATTTCATGCGAATATTGGCAAGACAAGAGCGGTTGCGATCGGTGCGGCTGGGAGTCAAGATCCTGGTACGATCACGGTAGGTGATGCGGTTTTCGGGTCGAACCCTCCGACTGACCCGATATTGTTGGCTAAGGCTTTTGCGTTGGACGTGAACATTGTTAGATATCTTCAAAATGAGTTTTCCTTTGAAGATGAAATAGTTAATAATTAGCTTAAAAGAAGGATGACAAAATATAGGTGTGAATAAATAATCTGATGATTATAAATTGTGTAAAGTATGTAATAAAGTATCGCAAATACATATTAATTAACAACAACAAAATGTTTGGGAATAAAATACGTAAGTGTGTATGTAAGTGTGTGTGTGTAGTGATATATAATTTTTTTTTTTTTAAAACAATTTGTAAGAAAATGATAATGTTAATGAATAAATAAGCCAGATTCTTGTATTCAGTTTAAAATTCTAAAAATGGGATATGGAGAATTATTAGATAAGTTAGTAAATATCCTAATTGGCTACAAATTATGATCAAAATGTGTAACAGCATTAATAAAAGGAATATTATAGTATGATCAAATGTGTAACAGCATTACTAAATCAACTAAACCTGCATAGAAACTTGGAAACATTATATAATGTGAAACAGATTGTTTTTTTTGTTAACATCTAATATTTTGAAACAAATGGAGTATTTTTTAGATTTTCTTTGAAAGAGTTTGTAATACAATATTCGTAATTTTAATTTCTACATAAAAAGTGTGCGCTTAATGTTTTTGTGTGGTTAATTAATGTTTTGGTTGTGTGCAGATATAACTATGGGTATGCATGTATACGTCTAACATGCAAGCATATAAACAAATATTAAATACTTTATGTCATAATCTGCAATTATGATTTATAAAAGAAAAATGTTGTGGTTCCGTTTAAGATGCATGCATATAAACATAAATGCAAACCCTTTAACAAAAAAAAAAAACATAAATGCAAACACTAGCTCAAATGAAACAATCAAGCCTTGCACATGATCAATAAAAAATTAAATGCATGAGAGTCCCAAAATTTCAGATTTTCTTATATTAGGTCTTGAGTTTTCTGTTCAATTAAGTCGATCAATCTACTATCTACTACTAGTATATGTAATTTACTTGTAAACTAAAATCAAATGTCTTTTCACAGAAAAAACAAAAAAAACTAAAATCAAATCAAATGGTTTTGGACAACTTCTTGTACTATATATCGCATGCAGGGGCGGATTTAGAGTGTGTTTTTTTGCTGGGTGCACAATTGGTAGACAATTTTAAAAATGAAAAATGAAGGCTCGATCTTGGGTTGTGTGGGTGCACTAGAGGGAATTTGCCATCTGATCTAACAAGACTTTTGGAATTTTCTGTACTAAATTCCTTATTATTACTCCCTCCGTTCCTAATTAATGAATTTTTTACAAAAAAAATTTGTTCCAAAATAATAGAGTTTTTACAGTTTTCTATGCACTTTTACAAATTCTAAAACAAATACTGAAATACTATTGGTTAAACTTTATTGAAAACTGTAAATCGTAGAAATCAATGCATTTTCTTAATAACCGTGCATTACCTTAAACATCTATTAATTAGGAACGGAGGGAGTATTATTTTAGTGGATGCACATGCCCCCACTCTTACTAACCTACATCCGCTCCTGATCGCATGCATGTCCTTCATACAGCATCGCTCAATCCACAGAGAAAGGAAAAATAAAATTACATGAACATTTCTATTCAAATTTAAAAGAAAAAAATGGAAGGTCTT
This sequence comes from Arabis alpina, assembly GCA_900128785.1. NCBI lineage: Eukaryota > Viridiplantae > Streptophyta > Magnoliopsida > Brassicales > Brassicaceae > Arabis > Arabis alpina. The sequence continues at coordinate 1,953,961 of LT669790.1, read as the reverse complement.
CTTCACTTCCTTTTAGCTAAAATCATTTTGCTGGCTTTAACATCTTCATTTGTATCTTGCTACGATCCAAATCCTCTTCAAGACTATTGTGTTGCCGTCAACGATATAAATGGAGGTAATCTATATTTATTGCGCATACAATACAAGGTTCCTTTGATATCCTTTAAACCGGATATTATGCCTAAAATCATACCAATTTTCTTTTGGTTAAAGAGCCTAAAATCATAGTACTATATAACCTATGATATGTAATTAAAAATCATAATATTTTTTCATTTGTGTTCGCGTTTAAAAAATCGTTTGATTAACACACTGGAAGATTGTGATTTACTATGAAAATAAAGCAATAATTTAACATGTATATAACGATATCACTTCCATATACAGTACATGATGAAGTTGTAAGATCGCGGCATGAAACCTTTAATTTGTATTTTATTTTTATTTTTGCAGTTTACGTGAATGGAGAGTTCTGCAAAGATCCCAAATTAGTAACGGCAGATGATTTTTTTACTTCCGGCCTAACCATCCCTGGAAACACTAGCAACCGCCTTGGCTCCGTACTAACGGCCGTTGATGTCCAAAGAATCCTTGGTCTTAACACGCTTGGGATCGCCTTGGCCCGAATTGACTTCGCTCCCGGCGGTCAAGTCCCACCGCACATACATCCACACGCCTCCGAAATCCTCGGAGTCATCGAGGGCACGCTCTATGTCGGTTTTGTGTCGTCGAACGTATACAACAATACGCTCTTCTCCAAGATTCTTCATTCCGGAGATGTATTTGTTTTTCCCATTGGTTTGATACATTTTCATGTGAATATTGGCAAGTCAAGAGCGGTTGCAATCTCTGCGGCCGGGAGTCAAGACCCCAGTACGATCACGGTCGCTAATGCGGTTTTTGGGTCGAAACCTCGGATTAATCCGATAGTGTTGGCTAAAGCTTTTGCGTTGGACGTGAACATTGTGGGAAATCTTCAGAATGTGTTTTCCTTTGAAGATGAAATAGTTAATAATTAATAAATTTAAAAGAATGATGACAAAATGTAGTTATGAATAAAAAATCTGATGATTATAAAATATGTAAAGTAGTATCGGAAATACATCTTAAATAAAAACAACAAAGTGTGTGGGAATAATATATGTAAGCGTGTATGCAAGTGTGGGTGTTTGTGTATGTGCTATATATGTATATGTAATTTAAAACAATTGTAAGAAAATGGTAAAGTTAATGAATAAATAAGCCAGATTCTTGTATTTATTTTAAAATTATAAAACTTGGATATGGAGAATATAAAGAGGTTTTTTTCATCTGAAATACTCCCTCCGTTCTTATTTGTTTGATGTTCTGGAAAAAAATTGTTTGTAAAAGATTGATTTTTCATATTTTCAATGCATTTTTAATGTAATCATAATGATGAATTGTAAAGTTCAACACATATTAATTGACTTTACTGATTTACTATCAGTCAAAACTTATGAAAAAATTGTTTAGTGCAAAAAATAAGACATTTATAACTAAGTATTAATGTGTTTTCTTAATATGTGTAAAAAATCCAAAACATCAAACAAATAAGAACAGAGGGAGTATATATTAAAACCGAAACCGAAACCACATTTACTCATCATATTTTCAAAGTATCACTATCATTAGTTTAATATTAATTCTATTTAATTGTATTGTGCACTGTAGTAAAAATATCATATGGCTGATACAAAATGGTTTTAAATGAACCCCAAACTCAATACACAATATTTTAATTCAACTTTAGCTAATGATACTCTACAAAAACTCACGAGTAAACTTGCTAATTGCTAATGTAGACAAGAATCTCGAGAGAATATAAAGAGGCTAAGGAGGCTATTTACATATTAAAACTGAAACCGAAACCACATTTTACAAGGACAAAAGTCGCAGATTCTACTAATGTAGACAAGAATCCCGAGAGAATATAAAGAGGTTAGAGAGACTATTTAAATATTAACGATTAGATAAGTGAGTAAATATCCTGATTGGCTACAAATTATTATCAAAATGTGTAACAGCATTAATAAGAGGAAAATTATAGTATGATCAAATGTTCACAAAGTACTAAATCGACTTATAACTTGCATAAAAACTTGGAACCATTTTATAATACTATAAAACAGCATCAAAATTTAAAACATCTAATATTTTGAAACAAATGGAGTATTTTTTATAAAAAAAACTTTCTTTGAAAGAGTTTGTACAACAATATTCGTAATTTTAAGCTCTACATTAAAAATGTGCGCGCTTAATGTTTTTGCGTGTTAATTAATGTTTTGGTTCTGTGCAGGTATAACTATGGGTATGCATGTAATTTTTTTTTAAACTATACTATATGGGTATGCATGTTTACGTCTAACATGCAAGCATATAAACATAAATACAAACACAAAGTCAATTTGATCAAGCTTACATCCTAACAAACAGAAAGTATAAGTACAAAAGTCCCAATTAATTTTCAAAATTTCTTATATTAGATCTTGAGTTTTCCGTACCAATTACGTTGATCAATCTATTATCTGTGGTATATGTTTTTTTTTTTTGAAACTTATCTATAGTATATGTTGTAAACTGGAATTTCATCTTTTTCATGCCTGAACTGTCCGATTAAATCCGTTTCATACCCCAACTTGTACACTGTGCCAATATATACTTGAACAAAAATTATTGGCTTTTTCATACACAAACTAACTATTATCAACTTTTTCATACACAAACTAACTATTATCAACTAAATCATACATGTACACTAACACTGTTAATTTTGCCGTTAATTGTAGCTCACTCATTAATGACATGGAATTATTTTTCTTAAAACAAGATTTTAACTTCTTAAAACATTGGTTCTTTCAAATAAAACCTGATAAGTACAGTGAAAACTCTATAAAGTAATATTCGATAAAGTAATAAACTCGATAAAGTAATAAAATTTCCGGGTCCCAAGTCGGGGCAATGCAAAATTTAACACAAATCGATAAGATGATAAGATAATAACTTTTTTCAAAATCCTATACAAATATATGGTCCCATTAATATCATAAAATAATAACTACTATATATTTTTTCATTTCATAGTAAGTGATGTTTTTGAATAAACAAATTGTTTTAAAAATATATTATATTTTCAACTTTTAGTAGAGAATTAACTAGTTTTTTTATTGTTTTAACCATTTATATTTAGTAAATTGTTTTATTAATGGTTAAATTGTGTTTTATTATGAATTTATCAATTAATTATTTCTTTTTAATTTATTTTAAGCATAACTTATAAAGTAATAACTTTATAAAGTAATAAATTTTGGTGATCCCAACATTATTACTTTAAAGAGATTTTACTGTATTGAGAACAACAAAAGAACACTATAAGCAATCAAAATCATCAACACACTAAAATTTGAGGCATATCACACACTAAAAAGCCTCTGCAACTTAGACTTGTTGCTAATTGCTTCAAGAGATCAACAAACTTGTTGTGGAGACGAGAGGAAGAAGAAACCCCCTAGATATGTCGAAAGGTTTTGTCGAGAGAAGGAAGACGAAGATTTTAATTTTTCGCTTCCTCTGAACGATGTAGTTTTTTAAAATATGTATAGTTTAATTATTAAATTTTGGTTTTTGGAAGAAAAAAAATTCATGGCATCAATGAATCAGCTACAATAAACGGCATAATTAACAGTGTTAGTATACATGTATGATTTAGTCTATAATAGTTAGTTTGTGTATGAAAAAGCTAATAATTTTTGTTCAGGTATGTATTGGCATTGTGTACAAGTTGGGGTATGAAACGGATTTAATTGGACAATTCAGGTATGAAAAAGACTAAATTCCGTTGTAAACTAAAATAAAATATTTTGGACGACTTCTTCTACTGTATATATAGCGCATGCATGTTTCTCATGCAGCAGCGCTCAATCCACAAAGAAAAAGAAAACAAAACGACACGAACATTTGTCTTTGAACATAAAAAATGAAAGGTCTTCTTCACTTTCTTTTAGCTATAATCATTTTGCTTGCTATAACATCTTCGTTTGTATCTTGTTACGACCCAAATCCTCTTCAAGACTATTGTGTTGCCGTCAACGAGACTAATGGAGGTAATCTCTTTTTATTGCGTATACCAGACTCTTTTTAAACCAGATGATCTTAAAATCATACTAGTTAAAATATTATGTTTACATCAAGACAATATAGTGTTAGACTTTTATCAAACATATTATAATAAATTATAAACACAATGAAATATTGTGATTTATTTTGAAAATAAAACAATAATTAAACATGTATAAAAATATCACTTCCATAAAAAACATGTTGAACTTGTAAGATTGCGGCATGAAACCTTTAATTTCGATTTTTGTTTTTGCAGTTTTCGTCAATGGAAAGTTCTGCAAAGATCCAAAACTAGTAACGGCCAATGATTTTTTTGCTTCCGGCCTAAACATCCCTGGAAACACCAACAACCGCCTTGGCTACAGAGTAACCGCCGCTGATGTCCAAAATATCCCTGGTCTTAACACTCTGGGGGTCACCATGGCTCGAATTGACTTCGCCCCGGGAGGTCAAGTCCCTCCGCACATACATCCACGCGCCTCCACAACCTTCTTAGTCATCGAGGGAACGCTCTATGTCGGTTTTGTGTCGTCCAACGAATACAACAATACGCTCTTCTCCAAAATTCTTTATCCCGGAGATGTATTTGTTTTTCCGATAGGTGTGATACAATTTCATGCGAATATTGGCAAGACAAGAGCCGTTGTGATCGGTTCGGCTGGGAGTCAATATGCTGAATCGATCACGGTAGGTGATTCGGTTTTTGGGTCGGACCCTCCGATTAATCCAATAGTGTTGGCTAAAGCTTTTGCGTTGGACGTGAAGATTGTGAGATATCTTCAGAATGTGTTTTCCGTTAAAGAGGACATTAGTTAATAATTAGTTTAAAAGAATGATGACAAAATATAGTTGTGAATAAATAATCTGATGATGATAAAATATGTAAAGTATGTAATAAAGTGTAGGAAATACATATTAACAACAACAAAAATGTGGGGGAATATAAAGTGTGTCTGTGTAGTGTGGTAATTTAAAACAATCTGTAAGAAAATGGTAAAGTTAATGAATATTCTTAAAAAAATTACAATTTGTAAAAAAACGCAAAGGCAATCATAGTATCAAATATGTTTTTTTTTACTCAGATCAGATATCTTCTTATGTTTTTGTGTTTATAAACTACAAAAGAAAAAACATTAAAACACAAAAAAAATATTAGCATATTGTAGTTTCATTTAACATGCAAACACAAACTCAATTAAAACAATCAAAAATTAATTATTGAAAATGAACTTCATGAAATTAAAGTCACCTGAGATTTTCAAATTTTCTTTTATTGGGTCTTGATTTTCCGTACAAACTCGACCAATCTTATAGTATATATGTAATTTACTTGTAAACTAAAATCAAACTTTGTGGACGACTTCTTGGGCTGTATATAATTTAACCGCATGCATGATTATCATGTTCAATCTACAAAGAAAGGGAAAAAAAAATCAAACATATTTATTTGATAGTAATAAAAAAAAAAAATGGAAGGTCATCTTCAATTTCTTGTATCTAAAATCATTTTGATGGCTTTGGCATGTTCTTTTGTATCTTGTTACGACCCATCTCCTCTTCAAGACTACTGCGTTGCCGTTAACGATATAAGTGGAGGTACATAATCTCTATTTATTGCAAATATATATGGCTTTTTTTATTAACTTTTAAAAACAATTACTATGCCAAAAATCACAGCTATAGATACGTGATTATTATGTAAAACTCTGCCGTAACTAAATATATACATATCTATTGAAAATAAAACATTTTGTCTCATTTTTTGTTTTGCAGTTTTCGTGAATGGAAAATTTTGCAAAGATCCAACATTAGTGACCGCTAATGATTTTTTTACTTCTGGCCTAAACAAAGCTGGAAATACCAGTAACCGCTTGGGTTCGAGACTTACTCCAGTTAATGTCGAAAGAATCCCTGGTCTCAACACTCTCGGGGTCGCCTTTGCTCGCATTGATTTAGCTCCTGGAGGTCAAATCCCACCGCACATACATCCACGTGCCTCAGAGATCTTTGTAGTTTTACAAGGAAAGCTTTTAGTAGGATTCGTGTCGTCGGATGAATACAACAACACGTTGTTCTCCAAAGTTCTTTATCCCGGAGATGTATTTGTGTTTCCTATTGGCTTGATACAGTTTCATGTGAACATTGGAAAGACAAACGCGGTTTTGTTTTCCGTAGCTGGGAGCCAAAACCCTGATTTGATCACAGTTGGTGATGCGGTTTTTGAATCGAACCCTTTGATTGATCGGAAGGTTTTAGCTAGGGCTTTTGCTTTGGACGTGGACATAGTGAGATATCTCCAAACAGTGTTTACTTTTGAAAATGGCATACGTAGTAGTTGAAGAGAAGTGTAGGTTGTGAAAAGATAAATCCAAAGGCTATAAAATAGATGATGTATATGATAAAGTGTAGGGAATGTAATTGAAGGTTAACAAAAATAAAAACAGTATAAATTAATATGTAAATGTAACGAAGTTTGTGAAAACGTAAATTTGTGTAATGTACTATTTTGAAAACAAACTGTAAGAAATTAATAAAGTCAATTCTGAAATTTTAAGAAAACAGGTATAGGCCGTGATTGTTAAAACTTAAAACTATAGAGAGGTTAATGCGGTTCTTTGAATGGACTACAAAGTACTAAATCAATTTATAATTTGCGTAGAATTATACAGATTTTTAATGTCTACATTACAAATGTACTACAATAATAGTGTTATACTGTTATCAAATTTCTACATTAAAAATGTGCGCTTAATGTTTTTGTGTGGTTTATTAATGTTTTTGGTTGTGTGCAAGTATAACTATGTGTAGGCTTGTATACGTCTAACATGCAGGCATATAAACATAAATGCAACAACAAACTCAATTTGCTCAAGCTTATATCTTAACAAACGGAAAGTAAAAGCATGAGAAGTCCCAATTTAATTTCAAATATTCTTATATTAGATCTTGAGTTTTCCGTACAAATCAAGTCGATCAAATCTACTATCTATAGTATAAGTAACTTACTTGTAAACTAAAAACAAATGTTTTTGGACGACCTCTTGTACTATATATATAGCGCTTGCATGTCTCCCATAGAGCATTGGTCAATCCACAAAGAAAAACAAAACCACATGAACCAACATTTCTCTTTGAATTAAAAAACAAAAAATGGAAGGTCTTCTTCACTTTCTTTTAGCTAAAATTATTTTGCTGGCTTTAACATCTTCTTTTGTCTCTTGTTACGACCCAAATCCTCTTCAAGACTATTGTGTTGCCGTCAACGATACTAATGGGGGTAATCTCTTTTTTATTGTGCATCAAGGCTCCTTTTGATATCTTTTAAACTGGATACGAAGCCTAAAATCATAATTTAACATGTATAACAATTTCACTTCCATATTATACATGTTGTTAACTTATAAAATTGATACATTAAACCTGTAATATTTTTTTCTTTTGCAGTTTTCGTGAATGGAAAGTTCTGCAAAGATCCAAGACTAGTAACGGCCGATGATTTTTTTACTTCCGGCCTTAACGTACGTGGAAACACTAACAACCGCCTTGGCTACAGAGTAACTGCGGCTGATGTTAAAAGAATCCCTGGTCTCAACACTCTTGGGGTCGCCATAGCACGCATTGACTTCGCTCCTGGTGGTCAAGTCCCACCGCACATACATCCACGCGCCTCTGAAATCTTCTTAGTCGTTGAAGGCACGTTCTATGTCGGTTTTGTGTCGTCGAACGAATACAACTATACGCTCTTCTCCAAGATTCTTCATCCCGGAGAAGTATTTGTTTTTCCCATTGGTTTGATACAGTTTCATGTGAATATTGGCAAGACAAGAGCGGTTGCGATTGCTGCGGCTGGGAGTCAAAATCCGGGTAGGATCACAGTAGGTAACGCGGTTTTCGGGTCGAACCCTCCGATTGAGCCGGTAGTGTTGGCTAAAGCTTTTGCGTTGGACGTGAACATTGTGAGATATCTTCGGAATGTGTTTTCCTTTGTAGACGCGTAGTTAATAGTTAGTTTAAAAGTATAATGACAATAAATATATCGATGCTGATGAATAATCTGATGAATATAAAATATGTAAAGTGTGTAATAAAGTGTAGGAATAAAATATGTAAATGTGTAGTGTGTGCTAATAAGTAATATGTAAAGAAAATTGTAAGAAAATAAGAAAGTTGATAAATAAGCCAACTCTATTACTATTGTATTTTAAATTTTTTGAAATGGGTTATGTAGTTTATAATTTATGAATAAGTTAGAGAGGCTGTATTTTGAATCAGAATCGTGAAATGTGAAAGAAAAATCCAACAAAATTTACGTGCAAGCATCACATACAAAAGAATAAATGCAAAATTATAACAAAATTACAAACATAAATTTCAAAAGTTTATACATATTCTCGTATAAGAATAAAACATTATCCATAGAAGAGGATGACGAAACATGAAATCATGATACTTGAAACCGCTTCAGGATACGTTTGTAGAAAACAAATTTTAGTGGAATTTCTTCTCTAATCTTTGTAGCATATATAATTTATAATTTCCTCGTTAATTAGCATAATTTAAAGTTTAAAATATAATTGTGCATATGATACACAAGTAACACAACACAACATTAAGCTCTCTTTCTGAACGGCCACGTTGAAGCAAAAGTAATTCTACACGGTCGAGGGGCTTATACTAAGGATTTTGTTGTTCTCTGCATATTTGACTAGAGATTGGGAGCTTCATTCCAAATTTACAATTTACAACTTGCAGTTAATTTATATTTTTAAAATGTATTTTCAGATTGTAATTTAAACAAGATTAATAATGAGCATGTCTTAGTGTTAGTGGTTAAGGAACTTGATTATGTACCTTCCATTGAAAAAAGTTCATTTTGTTTTCTTAATTACAAAGACTTACATTCGCATGCCGGTGATGAGATATTTATTTACTTGAACAAGAAGATAGCACGTGTGTGTAGCTTGTGTTTTCTGATGATAAGATTGTGGTGTTTTAATTGTAAAAATTTTAAAATGTGTGGTTAATGTTTTGGTTGTGTGCAAGTATACATATCTGTATGCTTGTATATATTGATCATCAAATAAATCATAATCACTTCTTCCCACGATTTAAATTTTTAAGGTAATTAAGGAAACTTCAGACTCCACACTTCAGTGCTTTGCATCATATCAAAAACTTTTTTAAAAAAAATTATCCACGTAACTGAGCAGAATTTTAACTTGTATTGTATACTAAAATCAAATGTTTGTGGACAACTTCTTGGGCTATATATAGTGCATGCATGATTCTCATGCATCATCGCTCAATCCACAAATTAAAGAGAGGGAAAACCACACGACCGTTTCACTTTGAAAATATATACATATATAAATGGAAGGTCTTCTTCACTTTCTTTTGGCTAAAATTATTTTGCTTGCTTTAACATCTTCATTTGTATCTTGTTATGATCCAAATCCTCTTCAAGACTACTGTGTTGCCGTTAACGAAACAAACGGAGGTACATCTATATTTACTGCCAAATTTGAAGCATTCTAATCATAGCTATAGCTATATAATATTATATATCTTTCATCTGCCACATTTTTTTGGATATATTTAACGGCTCGTCCCGGATCAAACCTAAGAAAGTTGTAATTACTTTTTCCTTTTTTTGTTGTAGTTTTCGTAAATGGACTATTCTGCAAAGATCCAACACTAGTAACAGCCGATGATTTCTTTGGTTCCGGTCTAAATATCCCGGGAAACACAAGCAACCGCGTTGGCTCCATAACCACCTCCCTTAATATTCCTGGTGTCAACACTCTTGGAGTCGCCATCGCACGCATTGACTTGGCCCCGGGTGGTCAAGTCCCACCACACATACATCCACGCGCCTCCGAGATCCTTTTAGTCATGGAGGGCCAGGTCCTAGCCGGTTTTGTGTCATCAAACGAATACAACAACACGCTCTTCTCTAAGGTTCTTTATCCTGGAGATGTATTTGTGTCCCCCATCGGTTTAATACAATTTATTGCAAACATTGGGAAGACAAATGCCGTTGTGATTGGTGCGGTTGGGAGTCAAAACCCCGGTTTATTCACTGTGGGTAAGGCGGTTTTCGGGTCGAGCCCTCCGATTGATCCGATAGTGTTGGCTAAAGCTTTTGCCTTGGACGTGACCAGAGTGAGATATCTTCAAAGAGTGCTTTCTTCTGACGACATCTTAACAATAGAATAATGATAATAAACGATATAGTTGTGAATAATCTGATGATTATAAAAATGGGTAATTAAGTGTACAAAATACAGATTACCAACAACAAAGGCGTGTGGGAAAGAAATATGTAAATTTGTGTATTGTGCTACTTTTAAACTATCTGTTTGAAATTAATTAATATTTTCTCCCAAAAAAGTTAACCGGATTTTCTCGTTTCTATATGTTAATTTATTTATGAATTCATGTAGCATTTGGAAATCCTCTTATTGATATTAACATTACATGCTAAATTTTAACTAGTATTTACATAACTAAGTCCACCTCCACCACATTTGAGTTTTTATAAGATGTCATGTTGGCTAAAAGCATTGGTGAGTTAGTGTGTGTATGTCGCCTATGATTTTAAGTGGGGGTGATGTTATGAATTCCTTAACTAAAAAAAGAAGAAGATAAATTTGGTTGATAGTACTTGTTGTGTGCAAGTATATACATCATATACATTATACACATGCATTGATCATCAAGAAAATCATAATCATAATTACTCCAATATATACTTAGTATTGGTATTATAGCTTAAGCATTTACGTCATCTAAAATTAAATATATTCAATGAATTTCTTGTGTCATATATATATGGCAAATGCTTATCATCCCGAATCCTCACCACTTACGCGTTTTTCTATTATATAGACAAATGGAAGGTTTTCTTTACTTTCTTGTAGCCAAAATGATCATTTTGTTGGCTTTAGCATCTTCAATTGTGTCTTCTTACGACCCATCTCCTCTTCAAGATTACTGTGTTGCGGCCGATGACAATGGAGGTAATCTCTATTTATTGTACATAGCTCCTTTGGTATCTCTTAAACAAGACATTATAATGCCGAATTAGAAGCTAGCATACTAATCATAGTGACTTAGTCTACATAATTATTTGTAACAGTCTAAAGTACTTTAAATATATATCTATATATATATATATATATATTAAATTAATTTGTACTTTTCTTTTCTTATTTTGTAGTTTTTGTAAACGGAAAATTCTGCAAAGATCCAAAACTAGTAACGGCTAATGATTTTTCTACTTTCGGCCTAAAAATCCCCGGAAACACTAGCAACCGCCTTGGCCAGGGGCGGAGGCAGGTGGATTAAGGAGGGGGCAACTGCCCCCATGATTTTATGGAAATTAGAATAATGTTTAAGGAAGTTTGATTATGCCCCCATTGAGATTTTTATTTTTGCCCCCATTCTTTTGATTATTTGGTCGAAATGTAAAAAAAAATATAAAGAACTATCATAAAATATGAATATTCAACCAATAATTTGATGGGAATCCATGTTTTAAGTAGTTATAAACCGTAACTTACTATTAATCATGGTTACTTTCTAACATTTTTTGGGTTTTTTGCCTTCTTATTTAAAAAAAATTACATATTTTTAAAATATTTTATATTAATATATAGTTGCCCCCAATGAAATTTTTTCTAGATCCGCCACTGGCCTTGGCTCCATGACCACCATTGTTGATATTTCAGGTCTTAACACTCTTGGAATTTCCATTGCCCGCATTGACTTTTCCCCAGGTGGTCAAGTCCCACCGCACATACATCCACGTGCCTCCGAGATCCTCTTAGTCATCGAGGGCAAGCTCTTAGTCGGTTTTGTGTCGTCAAACCAACACAACAATACACTCTTCTCCAAAATTCTTTATCCTGGAGATGTATTTTTTTTTCCTATTGGTTTGATACAATTTTATGTGAACATTGGGAAGACAAAAGCAGTTGCCATTGCTGCTGCTGGGAGTCAAAACCCCGGTTTAATCACGATAGGTGATGCAGTTTTCGGGTCCAACCCTTTGATGGATCCAATTTTTTTGGCTAAAGCTTTTGCGTTGGATATTAACGTAGTAAGAAATCTCCAGGCAATGTTTTCGTTGGAAGATGATATATTTAGTTTTCAGGAATAATAATAAAATATAGTTGTGAATATATTTACCTGATGGTCATAAAGTATACTAAATATGTAACTATATAAGAAATAAATATGTAAATGGTTGTATGTGATAATTTTAAAAAAAATTGTAAGAAATTAATTATGTTTTAAAAAACATATATAACATTAGATTTTAAATTTAGAGAATAGGGTATGGCGATTATATATATAGGTTAGTGATCTTGTTTAATCTGTGGCTTTGAATCAGAATAGTGTGAAAGATGAAACATCTCGTTTTCGTGTCACAGTTACGTTCATAACTTGTGTTAGTGTTAAATACTTGCGATAAATATTGAATAGTACGTGTGGTCGCTACTTATGTTCGTAATGCAAATGCAAAACATTGATGAGATATTGTCATATTGATCTATTTGAACTACAAGATAACATTATTAATAAGGGGATGGAGACCAAAGTAATTACTGGATAAAATTAGTAGAGTTCGTGTGTGGATTGATGCTTATGATAATAAGTATGTGATGTTATTAATTTCCCAAATAAAATAAAAATTAGGTAATTACCATATTCACTCCAATATTAATTTTTATAGCTTAAACATTTACATCATCTCAAACTAAATATATTAAATGACTTTTCTTGTGCTATATATATAGCAAATTCTTCTCATCGAGTCCTCACTACTGAACGAATTACAGGAGTTACGTATTTCTTTCCCAGATTTTACTCTTTCGTATTGTCCTAAGGGGAATAATGAAAAAACAGACTTTCTCGCGAAGAAACTCGATCTTCTCATATGTTAGCACTTTTATTCCGCATTAGTTTAATGATACCTCTGTATTTTTGTAATCATAGTGGATGCGTGCGTTAGTGCCAAAAAAAAGGTTTTCACTACTTTTTAAAAAAAAATTATTATTAACTAGAAAATATAAAATAAAATAATGGAAGATTTTCTTCACTTTCTTGTAGCAAAAGTCATCTTGTTGGCTTTAGCATCTTCCTTTGTGTCTTGTTACGACCCATCTCCTCTTCAAGATTTCTGTGTTGCTGTCGATAACAATACTGGAGGTAAAATCTCTGTTAGTTACACATATACAATTCCAAAGTTCATTATCATACATTCGACCGGATTTAAGCCAAAAAATCAGTCACTAGTATCAAATATGAGATCTACAAACTTCACCTTCTAAACACTTTTTCTTAAAATTAAAACCAAAAACAAAAAAAAAGAATTCTAATGCAAAAAACATTGTAACAATATACTAGATATATATCCAGGATTCAAACTCAATATCTTTAGTTTGTAGAAGGATCTAGAAGATCCAAGATATTATTACTAAATATATTATATTTATTATAAAGATTTGTATTGATCATAATTAGGAAATCTCATTCCCTATATATTAGCATATGTAATTCCTACATTAGTATTATGAGAACAATACATTATTCACCAATCATATCTCTCATCAATCTTGAATATGGTATCGAGCAGGTTTACTCCGAAGTTTGATCGCATTTTTAATTTTGTGTTTTAAACCATGTGCTTCCAACTCTCTTAGAATTTTGTTTTTGTGTTTAAGCCTATGGAGCTTCTTGATATCTGATTTGATCTAACGATCCATCTTAATTTTTTTTTCCACAATATATTTAGTAATAATATCTTGGATCTTCTAGATCCTTCTACATAGTTTGCATCATTTTTCGTCTTTCGCTTTGCAGTTTTCATATTTTATCAGTCATTTGTAAGAAAATATGATATGGGCTTTAAGAAAATATTAATGGGCCTGGGCTTTGAATCCGAAACATGAAATGTGCAAAGAGGAAACATCTTCTTCTCCAAATCACAAAACTCGCAAAGTTTTGCGAACTTCGCCGTCGCCGGAACTCATGGATCGACCACCGTCGTTTCTTCACTACCAAAACCCTAATCCGAACTTCTTCCACCAATTTCCTCCTCCTCCAAACCCTAACCCTAATTTCTACTTCCGACCTCCACCACCTCCTATACAAACTCCAAACACTTACTCAATCCCTCCGCCTCCGCCTCCACCGCCGATTCTTGAGCTCTCCGGTACACTCTCCTCCTTACAGTCTCTGGTATCGGAATGTCAACGTACCCTAGATTCTCTCTCGGAGAATTTAGCTTTAGACCACTCTTCTCTTCTCCAGAACGATGATAATGGCGGTTTTGTTTGGTGCCCTTTTGATCCTAATCACCTTATGCCACCAGAAGCTCTCTTTCTCCATTCACTTCGTTGCCCTAATCCTCTTGACTTTACTCATCTTCTTGGATCGTTTAGTACTTACCGGAACAAGCTTGAGTTACACTGTGAACTACCGTTGAGTAATGGAGATGGTGATCTCTGTTTCTCCTTAGATGACTTAGCCGATTTGGGGACTAATTTCTTCTATAGAGATTGTCCTGGAGCTGTTAACTTCTCTGAGCTTGATTGTAAAAAGCGAACTTTAACACTTCCTAGTGTTCTATCTGTGGAATGTAGAGAATGTAGTGATTTTGTAGGTTCTGATGAGAAAGAGAAGAAGGGTGTGTTGGAAGAAGGGATTTTGCCGTCTGATTTCTGTGGAATGAAAAGTGAGATTGATCAATGGAGGGATTATCCGAATTCGTATTCATTTCGTGTTCTTTGGTCGATTCTTGGTTTGAATTTGACTGAAATGAGTGAGTTAAGAACATGGATTCTGGTTAATTCGACGCGATACGGTGTTATAATCGATACATACATGAGGGATCATATATTGGTGCTCTTTCGGTTATCTCTTAAAGCTGTTGTGAAAGAAGCTTGTGGATTTATGATAGATGCTAATGTAGTTGGTGAGCAGGAGATTATGAGCTGCAAAAGTAGAACATTCGAGTGTCCAGTCTTGGTTAGAGTGTTGTCTTGGTTAGCTTCTCAACTTGGTATCTTGTATGGAGAAGGAAATGGGAAGTTTTTTGCTCTAGATATGTTTAAACAGTGCATAATAGAATCTGCCTCTCGAATAATGTTGTTTCGGTCAGAGAGAACTAGAGCTGAATCACCTGGACTTCTCGAGGATTTGGATGATGCAAACGTTAGTAGTAAGATGGAGAAGCCCTTTGAGATTAGTTCAGGTGGGGAAGTTGGCAAACCTTTGGACAGCGCTCAGGTGATATCGGTGTCTCGTGTTGCAGCAGCTGTTGCAGCTTTGTATGAAAGATCTGTGCTTGAAGGAAAAATAAGGGCAATTCGATATGCCCAACCACTAACAAGATATCAGCGGTAGGTTTCAAATCTTTGGAAGGGCTATTCTATTATTATTTTTCCGACTTGATTCTTTGTCTATCTTGCACTTGCAGTTTCTGTTATATAGTATTAAGCTTCATATCATGTTTGGATCTGAGTTTGATTCCTCATGGTGTTTCCATCACTTTTTAGGGTGGCTGAGCTTAGTGCTATGACAGCTAAAGCTCATGAGGAGCGGAAAAGACGTCCTAACTACCGAGCTATTATTGATCATGATGGTCTTCCGAGACAACGCTCATCAAACGAGGTTGGTATAAATGATCTGTTCTATTAGCATGAAGTAGTTAGTATTATCGTATATCATTTAGGGAACACCTATTGAAGGAACCGAGATAAATGCTATGTATGCTGCTGTATGATGTGTAGGAAATGAATAAATTAAAGACCAAAGAAGAACTTTTAGCTGAAGAGAGGGATTACAAGCGTCGAAGAATGTCATACCGTGGTAAAAAGTTGAAACGAACGCCTCGAGAGGTAATAAGCTGCTTCCTTTTCCGTGCCTATGAATGTTAAATCAAAATTAGCGTTGTAAATGTGTTGCCCTGAATGGTCACTGTATTTAGACAGTCTTGTTGAAAAATTTATGATATTGTTAGCAATAAACTCTTCGAGTGAATTTTCTCTGTCTTATGTCTTGTTTAGGTGTTGCGGGATATAATAGAAGAATATACAGAAGAAATTAAACTAGCGGGAGGCATCGGATGTTTTGAGAAGGGAATGCCACTACAGTCCTCGTCTTCTATAGGCAACAATCAGAAAGAAAGTGACATTGGATACAATACTGCATCATCAACATTATCAGACGCATCACGAAGATTCTATAAGCAACGGAAAAGAGAGAACCGTGCAGATACTGAATATCCAATTGAAAATACAACCAAGAGAGATAAAGGAAAGCGGTCTGAGGAGTATGATTCACATTCAGGTAGCTCGAAGAGAGAGCAGAGTCATCGCAGTCACAGATCATATAACCACAATGATCGAAGAGACGACGAATTCACAAGGACTGAACGATATAGCCCCGAAAGAAAATCTTATCATCGAAATCACAAATCATCTCATGGCAAGAGTCCTTCAGATTATAACACCAAAAGGGATGATCCTCGTGAACGCCGCAGTCGTGGATCAAGAGATCAGAATTCGTTTGAAGATAGATACAATCCACTAGAAAATGAGTGAACTTAAAAGAAGGTAAGTCATCTTAAAACATCTCTCTTGTCTCCTTACAACTCGCATGGGCTGGCCTGACTTTAAGATGAGGTGGTTTATTCCGATGATCTTGCAGTAAAAGTTTATCCGGAGCATCGGCACTTATGTGTGAATCCGTATCCTCTTTTGTATCCTTGACCATGATTCTTACTTTCTTTATTGCATCTAAGTGTTAACCAAAACCTTCTCTTACTTTATCTCACTTGGTGATACTCAATTTCCAGCTACATCTTAGATTCACTGTAGTTACCATTCATGCCGATATAGTTTCAGTTTTTTTTCTTCTCCTTTGCTTGTGACAGATTGAAGTTATTTCAAGCATGTTTTGCTGGGAAGAAATGGGTACTCAACACTGTAATGTTTACATCTGTGTTGCTCTAGGAACTGGATGAAGACAACAGGACACTGGTTTAGGTGATGTAACCCGGACTGGTTTAGCTTCTGGTGCTATTCTGGTTATGTTTTACCAAAGTTTTGTAATTTATATCTGTTGAAACCAGGTTTGATCATTGTACTGCTGAAACCGGTTTGGTTTTTTGGAATTTATAAGCTTATGTTAAATCTCTTACAAGGGATAACAAAAACAAACCAAATCAACTGTATAGAACAAGACATGTGCCTTAGAATGTTTCCACACTTGTTAAAAAACACAGAACAGTTGTGCATAAACAATTTGTATTCTCTCTGAAAAACGTTGCTAAAATATACTATGAGACGTTACTAATTTTCTATTGTATACTCTTAATAGATCTCTCCTTCCTCATGTTCATCATCACAAGCTTCCATAAGACAATCATCACCATCATTATCTTTCTTTAAAACCAGACCAAACACTTCAACCCATCGAGTTCTTGCTAGACAAGAACCACCACAGAGATTTACCAACTCCTTCTCACCTAGCAAGTTGATTTTTTCTATGGATCTGCCTTCTTCTTCCATCTTCGTTAATGCAAGCTGTTCGTTTCTTCGCTGTTTCAACAAGCGGGCTCTAAACTCATCAGCTTCGATTCTAGCTTTCTCTTCCCGAAGCCTCTTTTCTAAAAGTTGCTTTTCTACCTGTATCTTCCTCATCACATCAGCCTTGTTACTACTCTCTTCAATGACTTTTCTATATTTGGCTTTCAAGATAGTATCTGCAAATCGGATCTTGATTGTTGCCGCACGAAGAGACCTCTTCGGAGATAAGGGCATTGTCACGGGCTTTGTTTCTGTAGCCATGGCTTTGGTCGAACGTCGAACACAAGACGGAGTTACAACCGAACGTCGAACAAACAGAGAATGAAGCGAAGAACAAAGGAGAGAGACACAACAAAGAAAAGGAAATTTTAAGGAACTGATTGTTGTTTATTTCTCCTGATTAGTACATTTTAAATAGTAGTTTGGTCTAAACCCTAGACACACAAAAAAAGGAAATTACACAACAAAAAGGAAACTCTTATCCAAGTTGTATTTGGCTAATGTACAAAATTTCCTTTTGTAAAAACAAAATATATTTCCGTTTGTTTTTGAGAATTGCCTCTCTTTTTTTTTGTATTCACGTTTCTTATTTTATACAACACATGAGAATTAGGTCACGTGTGACCAAAGAAAAGTATGTAACCTCAAGAAGAAACCAAAGACATCACTCTTTTGAAACTCCGATGAGCAGAGCCATTACTCTTCTGCGAAGAACCATCAATGGCTAATCCTCTACCACTAAAACACAAATACCTATTCATAAAAGATCCTTGTTTCTTCATCGTAGGTGTTCTTCTTCTCCTCTCTAACTCCGAAGAAACTGTCTGAAACGGCGACGTACAAGCCGACGATGGACCTCGAGAGTAATCAGAAACAACCGGTGGCGAAAACACAAACCTCGGTGATTCTTGAACCACAACACCTTTCATTAACCCTTCTGTAAATTTCAATCTCACTGATAAACTCGGTAGATCACCACTCTCAGTACGCATCGGAAACGCTCTTCCTCTGTTACTAGACGGCGATCGCGGTCTAGTATACATTTCTCTGAGAGGAATACGACGATTTTTGTTATCTCCGCGATTTTCCTCTGTTTCTTCTCTCTTTGCCCATCGTATAAGTAGCTTAAGACGCGCTCCTGTACGTTTGCGTTTAGAACGCGTCGAGATTTCTGTAGAACACTCACTTATTCCGTCAAAACTCTCTCTATCTGGACTTAATTCAGCGTTTACCGCGGTTTGATCCGTTCTCGCCGCGGTAAATAAAAAAATCTCAGAATCAGATATCTCAAACGAAGTACCAGGACTACCGCAAAATCCATACCGCTCATCTCTAAACCGCGAAACGTTTTCACCGCAATTCGATCTCCCACCAGCTGATTTAAGCCGTTTAATCAATAACTCAGAAACCGGCGTTTTCGGCGTTTGGCGTTCAAGCAAATCAACAGCAGTCATACCAAACGAATCAACAACGTTAACATCAACGTTAGGGATTCTCAACAGAATCTCAACGACGTCAGATCTAACGGTGTTAAGATTATCCATCACTGCTAAATGAATCACAGTTCTTCCGTTAACGTTTCTAACGTTGACTATCTCAGAAAAGTCAACGGTCCAGACTAAGATTAGCTTCTTCAAAAGCTCCATTTGCCGGTCTAACCGTTTAAAACCAGACGCAACAAAACCGGATATAACCGTATGAAGAAACGTGTCACCATCTGAATTAACGATAGAAATCAACGGTGGAGATTCGTTTATTAGAGCTTCCACTACATTTAAATGACCTTTGTAAGCAGAGACATGTAAAGCTGTGTTTCCATGGCTGTCTTTAATCTCCATTAACGAATCATACTTCGATATTAAATACTTCACCACCTAAAATTAAAATTTATAATCAACAAATTAATTAAATACGTAATTAAATTAATTGATTTTGTGTTCATGTAATGTTCTTACTTTAATTTGACCTCTACTCGAAGCAGAATGTAACAGAGTAGAACCATAAGCATCTCTTAGTTTTAAAACGTCGTCGTATCTCCCCAACCACTCAAGTATCGCCACGTGTCCTCCTCTCGCAGCACTGTGGACCCCTCTTTTAACCATCTCTTCTTTTACTAATAACTGTTTCGCCGTTAAATTTTCTCCGGCGACTTCTTCGACGCCGGCGATATCCGCCGGTAACAAAGCGAAATCTAGTAAAAGACGAAAAACGTCGTCGTTTCTACCTCTCGCCGCCGCGTAAAGAATATCCGTTACACCGTATTCACCTTCTCCGAACACGAGTAACGGATCTCTCTGTAAAAGCTTTTTCACGAACTCTAAATCTCCGGCGGAAGCGGCGGTGTATAGTAGCCAACCACCGTAACCTGCTCTGATTAAAGAATTATCTCCGTTTCCGATTTCGCATTCTTCTAATAGCCTTCTTGCTACTCTGCAACGGTTTAGCGCCACGTGGCGGTTGTTATCTCTGTTTCCGTCACCGTCTCCGTCGTCGTCCCAGACGGTTTCGAGGCGGCGGATACGGCGGAGGGAAGTTAGTTTGACGAGTAGGTTTGTGTCTTGGTGGAGAAGTTCGATTACGACGTCGTATAGACCGTTTGCTGCGGCGCAGTCTATTGGTGAAGCGTACCACCATTGGTCTCCGGTGCTTTCCCACCGGAGAGGAAATATTGTTGGTGGCATTTCCGGTTTAGATACTTAACCGGGTTTTCTTCGGTTTTTTATAAACCAAAACCAATGAATCTCAATAAAAACAGAGCAAGAAAACAGAGGAAATAGATTACAAAGATGAATTTGAGTGGTTTTAACGACGAACACAAAGTGATGAAGTAGAAGAGAACAAAGTTTTGAAGATTGTGTTGTTGTGGTGGAAGAAGAAGACGAAACTTTTGTGTGTTTCACCATAAAAAGAAAATGAAATACTTTTTTTTTGGCGCATTGGAAATATATTGATTCCATTCTTGTGAGTGGACCATTTCCGATTGGATTTATTATATTTTTATAATATATCATCTTGAAAATTATTCTGTTAAAATCTTGTTTTGGTTTTTGGTACATGTCAGAATTTTGTCTTGGTAGTCATTTGCAGTAAAAATGAAAATATTTTTCAGCTAAAATAAAAATCTGAAAATATAGAATTTAGACATGAATTATGGAAGAAGAAGCAATAATTGAATGATGTTTCAACTAATTAGACGCGTTGCTCGATTGGTTGAAACCATCTAATACAAGTAGGTTTGTACTTTGTGTACAATAAAACGACATGTAAATGGTTCTAAATAATCTGAATTTGATAGCATGAAATCCAAAAATTATAGACCAAAGAAAGAATGAAAATGACCACTTGTGGCGGCTAATACTTGAGGGCCCTTAATAATATCTCATCAATAATTCAATAACTATGCATAATGATCTGTACTTAAAAGCTTAACCATCATTATGAGATTGAAGAAGACTACTCAATTCTTTTAATTATAAAGAAGACTATTCAAAAAATATATAGGAGTAGCAATTTTTTGTTTTGATTTGGTTAAACTATGGATCTAACTTCATGTCGGTGTGGAGTGTGGACGCATTCAAATGCACATGTATTTGTCCCTAAACTCATTGCTTACAATTGTTACCACTTATGTAAAGTCCCATAAATAATTCTCATGTGAATAGTCTGGCAAAACTCTGGAACTTAAATTCTTGAGACGTCTCAATGAAGAAGCCCTTAAGAGACTGAGTCAAAGCAGACAACAAACACAACTTGCCCAACCTCTTATCATCAAGATTGTGTCAGAGACTCAGAATCAATCAACTCCAGAGTTCCAAATCTTAACAACTCTTCCTAAATTTGAAAACTGGAGTTTCTAACCAATGACCAAAGTACTTACAAGTCACAATTCAATGAACATTATAATAACTCATTAACCTCACTTTACAGGGGCAGTAAGTTTCACAGTCTTCATGATGTGTTCAATTCTCTCGGTGGCTTCATGCATATTCTTCTTCTTGACCTCTTCCAAGAGCAACAAACAAGTCTTGTGCCTCGGTGTGATATCTTGGCTAATCATCTCTTCGAAAAGGCAATACGCCCATTCACATATATTAGCTCTACAAAACCTCTGTATAAGAAAAGTATAAGTCGATTCATCGAGGCTTAGATGATGCTTAGTCACCATTTCTTTCAACAATCTCCCAACTTCGACAACATCTCCTCTTTTAAAACAAGATCTCAGTAAAGGGTGATACGTATGAACATCGGGATTACAAACCTTCGAGCTTTCCATTTCCTTGAGAAGCTCAACCGCCTTTTCTTCCTCGTCGTGATGACAATACATAGCAATCATGGAGTTATAGGTAGATGTATTAACCAAAACACCAAGCTCAGGCATCTCAACTCTGAAAACCCGCTCAGCTTCTTCTAACTTACCAGCTCGAGCAAGCGTATGTATCAAACAGTTGTTGAAAAGAGTATCGGGTACACAACCGGATCTCTTCATTCTTGCAGCTACCCGTAAAGACTCCTCAAACTCTTTCTGCGCATTAAGAGACGACATAATAGTCGTATAAGTAACAGAATTCGGAGGAGAACCATTAGCTTCCATTTCACTTAGCATCTCATAAACCTTAATAAACTCAGACTGCTGACAATAACACCTTATAATCGTCGTATAGCTAATAACACAA
Source organism: Arabis alpina (assembly GCA_900128785.1). Classification (NCBI taxonomy): domain Eukaryota; kingdom Viridiplantae; phylum Streptophyta; class Magnoliopsida; order Brassicales; family Brassicaceae; genus Arabis; species Arabis alpina. The sequence continues at coordinate 1,931,553 of LT669790.1, read as the reverse complement.
GGACGAAAACCATGGCCTTTCATCTCTTGTATAGTCCAAAGAGCTTCCTCAACTCTATTAGCCTTACACCAACCATGGATAAAGATATTAAACGTATACACATCCGGCGTAATGTGCCCTTTAAGCTCTAACAAAATCGCTCGAGCTTGCTCAACTCTCTTCTCCTTACACAACGTATCAAGCAACAAATTCATCGATTCCGTATCCTTCACCAATCCAAACTCACCTAACCTATCAAATACTTTAACAGCTTCTTCCCATTCACCACCACCAGCAAATCTCCTCATAATCTTAGCAATAGTATTCAAAGTAACAACTTTATCACCTCTCATTCTCTCTACAAACTCAGTCATACGATCCCATTTCTTAGCCTTTCCAAGTATATCCACTGCTAAATCATAACACTCACTAGAATGTTTATGCCCTTTACAAGATTCAGCCCATTTCAATACACCAATCGCAGATTTCCAATCATCTCTAAATCTATGAAGTAGCTTATGAACTAAACTATCAGAGAGAGTTACTTTGTTACATAACTCATCGTTTGATAAACGATGAAAAACCTCGTCTTCACTAACTCTATCACCGGCTTTACCTACAATAACATTCCATATCTTCTCAGATTGTGAAGATTCATCGTTGGTTTCAGGTAATTGTTCTGGAACTGTAGTGAGGTTCTTGATAAATACAGAGGAAAGAGCTATAGAAGGTTTAAGACGTAACCAAGTGTTTGCGATGCGGTTTTGAACAAGCCTAGACATAGTAGAAGAGCAGATATCGAAAACCCAGAAGAGTGTTCTTCAGTTCTGAAATCGAAGCTCTCGTACCTGAAAGGTGAGCAAAATGGTGAAGAAGACGAGTAGACGACGACGGCTATCTAGCCGGAGAGATTTGACGAGAAGTTAGCTCGAAGTGTTTTATTTTGGGCCTATAGAGGATACAATGGGCTGTTTAAAGCCCAAACTAAATACTTAATTGTAGGTACAGTGAAAGGCTCAAAGCACTTTTGAACCGCCTAAAGTTACCGGTACGACAAAAACCAGTAGTTAACCGACCGGTCGAAAATCTGTAAAGACACAAATCAGTTACCTGACAAATATTTTGGTCTCAGAAAGATAACACTATAGAGTAGAACCTCGATAAATTAATACTCCATAAATTAATAAACACCATAAATTAATAAATTATCCCGGTCCCGAGTCGGGCCAATGTAAAAATCAAGTCAATTTGATAAAATGATAAGATAATAATTTTTTTGAAACTCTTATGTAAAATATGGTCTCAATAATAGCATAAATTAATAATTATATATAATTATGTATATATATATATATATATATGATAATGTACTAAACATGGTTTTAGTGATTTTTGTTTTAACTTAAAAATGAAAAAAATTATTAGACCTTATCTTTTAATTTAAGTGTTACATCAAAAACTTTTATAATTTTTTTTCCGGTCTTTACCATACTTTTAAAAAATTTAGGCAAAATAATTGATTCTTTATAATAACGCTTTCTAAATGTATTCATCGACATTAGGGATAATAACTATGATTTTTTCTAAATTTTATACATAATATACTATTTTAGTTTGATCGTCTATTGTGATAATATCATCCACTCTATTGAGATAATCAAAAAATTTAATCAAAATTTCATTAATTTGCAAATAGATTCATTAAATTCCATAATATAACATTATTCGAAAAAATAAATTAAAAATTCTTTTACCTAAAACGGATTTCTCTCTATAAATTTATCGATAAAACAATATTTTCTCTAAATTAATAAATTATCCCGGTCCCAACATTATTAATTGAATTCAAAACGTATCCACAAAATATTTCGTTGCTCAGGTCAAGTGATTGCAACTGTAGAGAGCTCTGTACATTGGATCTGTTCCGGAAATTCATCTACAAATCAATGTGGATTTTCAATGATCATACATTTTGGGACTCCAAGATATTTCATCATCAACTGGCGAATATAGCAACTGAATCATCCTTAAAAACTTTAAGGAAGACTTAGGTCTTATTTGATAAAAAGATAAGAGGATCGATCAAATCTGAAAAAACCTTAACTCAATATATCAAAAGCCAAACATAAGGGCTAAGGTATCGGGTCTACAAACTCCAATCATCTCACATGAAAATTCAAAAAGCTCAAAGTTCAAAGAAAATTTATTCGAAAAAGCGACAATTTCAGAGTATAAAAGGGATGAACAGATGACTTCCACTTCCCCATCACTCGAGATCTGCTTCTTAGCTTTAAGCCTTGGACATGTGGACGATCAAGTCGACCACACGGGTACTGTAACCCCATTCGTTGTCATACCACGACACAAGCTTGACGAAGTTGTCACTCAATGCAATTCCAGCCTTTGCGTCGAAAATGCTCGATCTGCACACAAATAACACAATCGTTTTAAGTTCCAAACCATAGAGAGTGAACATTAGAGTGATCATGATGCAAAACAGATTGTTTTCTTACCTGCTGTCACCAACGAAGTCAGTTGAGACAACATCATCCTCGGTGTAACCAAGAATTCCCTTAAGCTTGCCTTCAGATTCCTCCCTGTGTAGATAGATATAAACAATTAGATATCTCATCTTAGAAAGATATGAAACTAGTGATTTATGTAGCTGGAACCGAAAGCTTACTTGATGGCCTTCTTGATCTCATCGTAGGTTGCAGCCTTCTCGAGTCTAACCGTGAGGTCAACAACTGAAACATCAACAGTGGGGACACGGAAGGACATTCCGGTCAACTTTCCGTTAAGTTGAGGAAGCACCTTTCCGACAGCCTTGGCAGCTCCAGTGCTGGAAGGAATGATGTTGAATGAAGCAGCTCTTCCACCTCTCCAGTCCTTTTGTGATGGACCATCAACAGTCTTCTGGGTAGCTGAAATCATAGAGCAAACGCTATTAGGTCAGAGTTTCATCTTATAAGCAATAAGTCTTGTTATAAGTCTATTACAGATTTAAGATTTACCAGTGATAGAGTGGACAGTAGTCATAAGACCCTCAACGATTCCGAATCTGTCGTTGATAACCTTAGCAAGGGGAGCAAGGCAGTTAGTGGTGCAACTAGCGTTGGAGACAATGTCAAGGTCTGACTTGTACTCGTGCTCGTTGACACCAACAACAAACATGGGTGCGTCTTTGCTTGGTGCAGAAATGACAACCTTCTTGGCACCACCCTGAACAACAAAAAAGCAACCAATTTAGTTTAAGGATCTCAACACATGAACAGTACAAAATATATTATCCAAGGCAACTGAAACGAACCTTCAAGTGAGCAGCAGCTTTGTCCTTGTCAGTGAAGACACCAGTGGACTCAACAACGAAGTCAGCACCAGCCTCACCCCATGGGATATCCTCAGGGTTCCTTCACAAACATAAAACACTTATGAGATCGCATTTCTCACAGGTCACAGCAAATAATCACATACAGAGAAAAGAGAATAGATCAGAATATATACCTGATACCGAAAACAGTGACTGGCTTCTCGCCGAAGAGAAGAGTCTTCTCATCCTTAACCTTGAGTTCATGGTGTTTCCATTGACCGTGAACACTGTCGTACTTGAACATGTAGGTCTGCATCAATCAAACACACACAGATAACAATCAATCACATAGCTCAAATTCGACTCAAGTATTAAAAGCCAGTCCAATCAATACAATCATGAGGTCCAAAATCAGATAACCTAATCAACATGAAAAGACCTTAACCAAACCAAACAAGTTTCTGGATCTTAGTACTGTGTATAACAAATCATCAACACACTCAAAACACACATGCATAAACGATATAAATACGATCCAACGAAGTCAAACTAACCAGAACCACTAATCAAATCCTAAAAATCAACAGATCAAAACAATACGCAACAGTCCAAAATCGGATCACAGTAGAAGGAAGAACACAAACCATGTACTCAGTAGTGATGAAAGGATCGTTAACAGCAACGAGCTCAACATCGTCCCTCTGAAGAACAACTCTAGCAACCAAACGTCCGATTCTTCCGAATCCTATCGATTACAAAAACCAAAACCATCAGATTCCACAGATCTAAGATTCACAAATCCAAACAAACCTAAATCAAACACTAAAATCACAGAAACTCACCGTTGATTCCGATCTTGATCTTAGCACCAGCTACAACAAAAACACAAAAACACAAAAACGAAAATGATTAGATCAGAAAACGAGAGAAGAGATCGGAGAAAACAAAGTAGCGAAGAGACTCACTCATCGTTGAATCAAATACGCGAGAGAGAGAGAGAAGCGATAGTACAGAGTGAAAAAAGATGGTGATGAAGTGAGTGAGATCCGTGAAGGAGTATTTAAAAGAGAGAAGAACGTGGACAAGGGGTTGGAAAATTCTAGTGGTGGAGAGTTTTTCTTGGGAAAAAAGTCAGATCTGATTCTCAATATATTTTCTTTTACGAAATGACTAAATTGCCCATGGACTCTTCACGTTATTGACGAGCTAGTTTGGAAAAATGTCGTCACCCCTGACTCGTGATTTGGAAATAATTGAGGTGTCTGTATCTCACGCGCTGCTCTAGAATATTCTTGAGATCTATAAGATGAAGCGGGTTGGGTCGGGTTGGCTTAAAACGCTGCGTATTGGTATGTTGACCAGTGTTTAGGTGCCACGAGTTCACGAGAGGCCCATTTTAGTAGACGGTTCTAATTTTCTAGAACGTAACGCCCAAATAAAATATCCTAGGATAGTAGTAATTTTCCATTTTTTGGTTTAGAAAAGTATATTCTCTGTATTGTTTTTCCATTTTACGAGTTTGAATAACAATGATGAAAACGAACTTGAAACTACGATGACTAAGGGGGTGTTATTAGTTATTAGATATTAGATTGGTATAAATTTTTAAATTTTTTAAAATCCATCGTTATTGGGAATTAGATTCTTAAATTCTAAGTAAAATTCATTGTTATTGGTTTGAGGATTTTCAAATTTCAAGTGAAATCCTTTGTTATTGGAAAAGTTTGGTTTTTAATGATTCTATAAATCTATTAGAAATTTAGAATTTAGTGTTATTGGTAGATGAATTCCTTATAATTTACTCATTAAACAAGATTTTGAGAATACTTTAGAAAACCATTAGATTCTTAAAATCTTTATAACAAAAGTTTTTAAATACACAAAAATCTCTACAAATTTAACAAATCTATAGATTTCTATACAAATCTAATCCCCAATAACACCCCTTAAGATTATAAGCTTGACTAACGTTGGAAATGATGATTAATTAAAAGTAAGAGACCATAATTTTAAGGTTCACAAAGTTATTAACAACCACAAATTATCAAATGCATTTTAAAAAGTACTATTGTGTTTTCTTTTTGTGCCAATATGCACTACTATCTTCTCACAAAAACATAATAAAACCAAAAATATATGGTAAAATTTGTATATAGGAAAGGAAATGATCAAATTTCACAACTCTGCTTTGTTGTAAAAAAAAAGTGAAAAGAAGGATAAAGAAAATATTAACATGAAAACTTCATGTTTATAGTTGTGTGATTCATCTTAAAAAATTTACAACTGTACTTTGTTGTTCGTATAACTGTATCTGTCAAAAACTATACTACAACTTATCAATGATTGATCTTTTTTCACTTATAGAACTTTTGCAGTTTGGTGAATATCTCTCTACGCATATGAACTAGATGCAAGGCTAGTACAAGAGCATGAGCAGCTCCTGCAATGATGAACAAACCGCGCAACTCACGAAAGCTGAAGCGATTAGACGCATCATCATTCTCCTCACTGAGAGATGCACCATCTTCAATGTTGGCATGTACATTAAGTGAATCCAGTTTCTGAAACCATCTTTTCTCCATGTCTTTCAAAATTCCCAATGACCTTAGCTTCGCTATTTCTCTCGATACTATAGGAGCCAAACCAGAACCTCTCTGGAACATCTGATCAAAATTTGAACATGTATTAGTAAGGACATTAAAAACCAATATAGGAAGAAAAAGGAGAAGCACATACAAAGCCAAAACCATTGGTATTAGTCTCTCTATCCGTCATTACGAAAACATCCGGATAATATCCAACAAGGAGATTGAGATACGGTATTTCATTGATAACATGACTAAGAGTTCCATCTCTCAAACCTTGGTTATAAGCCTCAACTGCATTAATGGAACCAAGCTTCATACTCTTCGTTGGGAATACGAGAACCGATTGATGGTTTAATTGTATACGAGATATAGTCTTCGTTGATGTCAAATTCGCGCTGTAACTTGAAGTCAATATCAACACTACAAAGATCCAAACTATGACTAAAAATCTTGATGACATTTTTTGTAGCTTCTCTCCTACAAAGAATGTACTAGATCAAGAGTATGCAAAAAGGAGAGTATTACAATTAGATAGTTTATAACATATACTTACTATGAGCAAACACAATGGTAGAGAATCCAAACCAGAGCATCATACTAAGTTGTTGTCCCCAAGAGCCTTGGAATTCCGGATTAACCGGTTTTTCAACCAACCAAACAACAATTCCAGTCAAGATGAAGAAAGCTCCACTAGCTAGCCACAAGGATTTCTCAAAAGGGTCAAAGAAAGTCCACATGCCTTGGCTTTTCTTCTTTACTGTCAAGATTCCAATACCAATGTCTGTGTAAGGCAAAGTGAAATCAACGTACGAAGATCTATTGGAAGTGATAGTGATATCACCAACAGCCGCATCATATTTGTCTCTCTGTCAAAACAAGAACACATTATCAGAAACATAAACACATAACATTTTGACTTAATTTGCCACACACCTGTGTAGAGAGTAGATAAGCAAGATTGTCATTGTTTCCACGGTAAGGTATGAATTCTAGCTCGTAGTTAAAAGGAGCAATGCAAGTCTTGAAAACCTCTACACAGAATCCAGTGACAATATTAGCACCTGTTTCAAGATCAGGACGTACCGACACTAGATTCGGGACTTTGTTTCCTGCGGTAACTAAGACCCTAAGCAACTTCTTCTTCTCACCATGCTCTGCTAAAAACCGTTGTCTCGGTGGGATTTTACCAGACCCTCTAGGCCAAATGTGTCTTCTTTTGTTGAAACTATCACATTTGTCTCCTACAATATTCACAATCTCAAAAGTCTCTAAGAGAATTTGGATGTTACCATGACTCAAACCCTTGAAACTACTCTGCCTAATAGTCTCAAGAAGATTTGATACATTTGCAGATGTACTTAGCTTCATCTTCTCTACTGCAGTTGCTAGTATATATGCAATATCATGTGCCCATAATACACTAGAATAATGCTTTGTTTCCATTAAGAAATTTTCATCATCATCAACCATTAATTTCCTCAATCTTGAAGTGAAATTTGTAAAAGTAGCCTCTAATGTTGAATCTTTGTTCAAAGATAACGAATTTGGCACGAGAACTGACATCACGGCTTTCTCGCAAATCGCCGACAAAAGCTTTGCTTCGTGTAGTGACTGTGTACCAATAATGACTTCTACTTGTGACGTTTTGAGAAGATCAATAGCTGTTTCATTCAGAAACAACTTACAAACTTTAGTTGAAAAACACAAAAAAAATGTAATCAAGAAGATGGAGAAACTCACCGGAAGCGAGACCAAGAAGAGGGTCACCTTGAGAGTCTCTGACTAAAACAGAGACTCTGTTTCGATATCCATTGTTGACGTTATAGAAATCTGAAAGCGCCAAAGAAAAAGAAGTTTCTAGAATCTTTCCCTGTATAGAACTCAAGTCCAACACCAATCCAACTTTAGCAGCATCGGTCGTGAACAAGACAAGAATTAGAATGATAAGAGAAGCTAGAGTCTCCATTATCATTATTGTGTGTAAGTTAGTTGTTCCTGTAAAAATGGTGGTCATAAATCATATCATTATTTCATATCAATTTAATACGATATCATTACAAAGTCAAAGTCAATACGAAACTGTTCATAGACATCATCATGGACACAAATATCTTGGGGACAAATTGACTAGAAATTATTTGAGTTCATGAATATGTTTTCAAGAAATTAGATAAGAGTACTATATCGAGTTAGTATATAAAACATTTAGTGAGTATCAATTAAGTATATAAATTAGGATTTTTTTTAATTTCAGATACAATAAAGTGTAATTTTAGAAAAATTTGGGTAGAGTTGGATACTGGTGGTTCTACTCAATGCGCACATAACGGTCTTTGATTTTTCTGGTGGTTTCGACAATTTGTGGAGTATCAAACATCGTTAACACCATTTCATACCATAAAAATAAAAAAACGATTAAGCTATTACTAAATTTTACTTGATTGACACTAACTAAATGATGGCATTATTAAAGATATGTTAATAAATTCTGACGTGTGATATTTGTTTTTAATTGTGTACAAAGTAATTAAAATAAAAAAACATGTAAATATATCTCTTTTAATTCCATTTTTTGGTTTAGATAAGTATTGTTTTTCCATTTGACTATGTTCTTTCTTACTATGAAATTTTGTGTTTTCTTTTTGTCTCAATATATTATAATACTATTTTACTATATACTGTATTGAGTGTATTAAAATATGGTACATACATGATACATGTACATTTCACATTGGAATTCAAGCTTTCTACACAGTGGCTTTGAACTCACCACTGGACTCAGACCATTACGTATCTGATTTGAGTTTGTTGGTTATATTAGGCCTGTCTAAAGCCTTACGTAAGCCTATAATATAATAACTAGTTGTTGGCTAAAAACTAATTGAATCAAATCTAAAACTAATATAAATATTTTGACCTTTGTTAACACAATTTAACAACTCTTACTAGCTTTTTTTTTTTTTTGTGCTAATCAACTCTTACTAGCTAATTTATACTTTTGTGGTACCTTTGGATATAAAGCATAGAAATCCCCAAGAAATTTAACAATAAGACACAATTACCTATACTTGATTAAAAAATCTACATGTTTTTTTTTTTTTGAAGTAAACAAATCTATGTTATTTTTTTGGAAAAATAATCTATGTCATTGTCATATTGAATACTTAACTTTCAAAGTATACGTTCAAGTTTTCGAATGTTTTGTTTTGTATGACTAAATCTCCAATGTCCTCTCCATTAAAAATAATATTTATAATTTGCTTACATATATGGGACTTTGCTTCTACAAGTTTTAAGTTTTTGTGGGGTCAAAATTTAGTGCGTGAGAAATTTTAGTTTTGTCCGAGAGTTTAGATATTTAATTTCGGTGCCTTTTTCGAATTTAGAGATTTGTCTTTGGTCGAATTATTTGAAGGTTTTGACATTTATGAATAATTGGGTTTAGATAGATATGAATCTATACTACTTTAGTTTGTTAAAATCGAATAGTTTACTTCTTGGAATACAATTGAAACATTGCAACAAAAAAATACTACGCGTTAAAACTTGGGATTTTTGCCAAAATACCCTGATTTGAAAAATGCTTTGTTAGAATACACCTTTCTCTTTTTGTGCCAAAAATTTCCAACATTACCCTTTAATAAATCTAAATAATTCAAAATCAATGGTTTTAAATTTTTTTAAAAATATGAAAAATATAAAAACGGCATATAGAAAGCATAAGTATACATGTTATAAAAAAATTCATAAAAAACAATGATAGAAAGAAAAAAAAACTCCTTCTACCGTGCTCGAATCTGCCATCAGATTACGTGTTCTGCTTAATACTATACATCTACAGGTGGTAGAATTGAAGTTCTTCTAATTGTAATCCTTCTACTTAGAGTAGAATGCATATTCTACTATTTCCACCATTTCTACGAAACTCAGAATACGATGTCTACCATTTACATTATCATCTACCATGTGCAGAATATACATTCTACTTTTTTCATCTACCTCTTTGTCTATATTCTACGAAATGGTAGAAACTATGTTCTGCCAAAGTTAGTTTTAATTCCACAAATCTAGGATCTCATATAAAACAAAATTATACACTTTTCTTAATCAAATATTTAAAAATATTTGCTAAAAACAAAAATATTTCGTAATATTAAATATTTTAAAAAATAATTTTATTTTCAATTTTGTTGCTAACGAAAATATTTTGTTATTCAATTTTTTTTTCCAACAAAATTGCCTAAAAAAAATTCGTAATCAAAATATTATTAAAAAACATTTCCCTAAATCTAGATTCTGTTGATAGGAAATTATCTACTTTCCTTAAAAAATATTTAAAAATATTTGCTAATTATATTCTTCTCCTAATCTACTTCTTTACGTCTCCTTCTTCCACTTTGACGTATTTCATATTTTTTTGTTTTGATTCTTTGATTTGATTGTGGTTAATATGTTACATGTTTATGTAACATGTGGTGAATGGATTTGTTCCGTCGAAAACCGATGGAGCTTTGTTGTTGATGAAGAAAAACGAGGTAGGTTACTCGCTTTGGAATCTACAACTACTCTTGAGGACCTAAAGAGTATGATTTCTGAGGACTACGATATTGTGCGACGCGATGTGAAGGTTAAATGCAGCTTCCTACCTGATAATTTGATCAATAAGTTAGGATCTCCACCAGTATTCATCTCTAACGATCGCCAAGTAAGAAATTTTGTTGGATTCGTAAAGAAGAATTCGTCTATACAATTGTGTGTGACATTTACACCTATAGTAATCAGTGAAACGAATACGAGAAGAGTTGATTTGAATAACAAGCCTGGAAATTCAGAAAAGGCTCATGGTAATATGCACCGAAAAGTCGAAGAAGATGATGGTAATGTTCACTTGAAACCCAATATTCAACTCGTTGGTGCTCATAGGGACGTTGTGGATGATAGTGATGATGACTTCATGTCGGAAAATGCACAAGGGAGTGAGAAGATTAATGTTCGTTTGTGTTTGGAGAATGCTTTAAAGAAGCATCAACGTTTCGAAAGCAAACAAGTTTTGAAGGCAACATTGGAAATGTGTGCCACGAAGTACAATTTCGACTATAAGGTTTGCAAATCTGATACTAAATTGTGGATTATACGCTGCGTAAATGATGTATGCAATTGGTAGCACAATTCATTAGGTAACACATTCTTCAATTTCTTCATAAGAGAGGTTTTGCAGCTGTTGTTGATTTTCACAACTTCTGGTTCTTCACTTTCCCTAAAAAATCTTTTTGGGAAATCCATATCCATACCTATAAAGACTGAAACAGAAGATTATGAGTAATATATCCAAAATGTCATATATTCAACTTAATAAAGGTCATGCACCATGGAAGAATAACAATATCATCATATTCTATGATTGAGCTATTTCCTAGAGAGTTAAGATAATCAGTCTCTGCAAACAAAGCCACTAAAGGAATTAAACCGACATTGATATATACCTTAACAAAAAATCAAAGAGGAGATAGACCAATTCGCCGAGAACAAAACACAAGATAATAGATCCACAATTATCCTAAACCTGTGAAAATCCACAAAATTTGGTTAAATTTTGGCAATTAACAAAGCAAATGAAGAACCCCAAATTCAAAGGTTACTAGTTTCATCTACGATGGTTTATAAAAAATTGGTTTTATGTGGAACTCATGAACGCCATAGAAATCTAACTTCTGATTCAATAACCCAGCTACTTCTAGTGATTTCGAATGTCCACAATGTTGTAAACATGTGAAAACCCACACAAATTCATGTGAGAAGCGAGCCTAAACGAACATTGAACCCAAATTCATCTACTAGGATTTATACCAAAACAGATTTGTGTGAAAAACCATCAAATTAGGAGAAGAGTACAAGTTACTAACACACACCAAGTTTCTCTATGACAAAAGAACATACCTAATAGTTTTAAGAGGAGGAAGACAACGAAGAATATGATGGAGAAGAAGAGTTGTTTTAACGGCGGAGACTACGAAGTCCAAAAACTAATTTTTGTTAAAAGATTTTTTCCTTTTAATGATAGAGATGGGAATTTTGTAAAATATATTCAAAAGGAAAGTAAATAAATTAAGAAAAGAAAGTGAATATATTAGTTATTATGTTATTTCAAAATAATTTCGTCTGAAAAAATATTTTTTGAGAAAACATTTTACAAATTTTAATTTTACTAATTTTTAAGGGTGAAATTGGATTTACAATTCATCAAAGCCTAATGGGACAAAAATATATATGGTAGAAGGTATTCTAACAAAGCATTTTTCAAATCATGGCAATTTAGCAAAAATCCCTTAAAACTTCTTTGAGTCGCCTCGTATTAATAATATATGAAAAAGCATGAGTAAGATGTAAACGCATTTGTACATAATTTTCTTGTATTAAATTATTAACTCTTCTTAATGCAAAGAACTTGAAATCTATACTTCATTGTATGTGGTTGAATGAAGAAGAAGAAGAACATTTTAATCACAATCTACAATATCCTTGGCAACAATGCACAAAACTATCTTACTTGATAAAACCATACGATGATAAACAGGTAAGATGCTTCAAGAAATCATTGGTCCAAAACACTATAAACAGGTAAGTTTCACAATGATGCGTTCGAGATTCTCTCTACAGCTTCTTCCAGGAGCAAAAAAACAAGTCTAGCGCCTCACATATACTATCTTTGCTTAGATGATGTTTAGTAACACAACAAATCTAAGACTATATGTGTTCTAACTAAAACTAAAGTTGACAAAAAAATGGACATTTACTTAACAAAATATATAAATTCAAAAAAGCTTATGAAACCCACCAATCAGCTAACATAGCAGGACTGGACATTTACTTAACAAAATATATAAATTCAAATATATATATAAAGTTAAAATGATTTATTGTTGGTGTTTTTCCTTTTACTTCTGCCACAAGTGTGGATTTTGTGGCAAATAATTTATTTTACTTGTTAGTTTGTGTCGAAATTAAGTTTTTAATATGATGAAATTTGAAGAAAAAATATCTAGAAACAAAAATGGTTTGAATTAATGTGCATTGGTCTTAGGCACGAATAAATTATGAGTCAAACTTAATATAATTTATAAAACACGTTTAGGTAAAAACAAATTTGGAAATACAATGAATAGATTTGCGAGTTTGAATAACAATGATGAAAACGAAATTGAAAATACTAATAAAATTACAAGTTTGAATAGCTACTTCGGAAATGACGCTTAGTTACGCTACTTTGTAAAAGATTATAACTTTAAAGTTCACGGTCACTAACAAACACAAATTATCAAATACATTTTAAAAACATTAAAATACAAAGACCATCTATTAAATTAAAAAAGAGTTGGTAAATACTTTCATCACATATCATCAATCTTATAACTAAATCAACCAAGACAATATCAAATAAAAAGAGCAGAAAATAAACAATTCAGATCATCAAATTTATTTATGTTTGTCACAACCACAATTTCCACGTCTTGGAGACCCAGAAGACGAACCATCAATATCTTTCTCCAACCGTGACAAACTCATATCGCTTAAGTTATTATGTAACTCGACAAATGTTTTGTGCCTTAGTTCCAACCTCTCCACACTCAAGACTTCTGAAGAGAAAACCCACCACTTTTGGTCGATATCCTTTTCGTTTCTCGATTCTTTCCATAGCTTCACCTTCTCCTTTTCCATGTCTAACTCTTCGAGGAGCTCCACGTATTTTTTCATTAAGCTTTCGATCTTTTGCTTCTTATATGCTTTCACAAGTTGTCTAGTATTGTTATTATCGTCTCTTGCGGATGATCCGGTTCCTAAAAGATTCTTTAACCGGTCAGCCATTTCTTCCATAGATGGATTAGCGAATGAGTAAGGCTTTCCGGCTTCAGAGTAAACCAAGAAAGCCGTTTCGACATCGCACAAAGCAACGATCTCGTTCATCTTTTTGTAAATTCCGAATCTACGTTTCCAGAATGTTACCTGTCTATTTCCGTAAGCTTCAACCTTCTTCATCTCGATTTTTTGTTTTCCCTTTACTTGTTTCATTGACATGTTTTTACAAAACAAGTGTTTGATTTCTATTAGATCTTTTAGTTTTGTGTTGTAATAAGATAATGAACGTATATATTTATTTATAGGAAAAGAAAAAATAGTATACGTTACATTTTGTTCGTAGATATTTAATGTGAATTTCATAAAGATAATATATTGCCTAATTTTCAATTTTCAATTTTTTGACTAAAACAATTTAGCAACCACTTTACTCGTAAAGTTAACAAATTACAATAAAGGTAATTTAATTAGTGTAATAGCTAGTTGTCGAGAAGGTGTAATGACCATTCAAAGATAAAGAATGTTGGGTTTGATTGTAACCGAAAAATGTACTAGTTTTTTAGCTGTAAGCTGTTAGTTTGAGTTTTATGAAGAGTGCAAAGCTATACAAAAAAATTAAGTGTAACACTGTTGATAAAGCTTTTGGTATACTTTTTGTGATTAGTACAATCTAAAACTTTACAAATTATAAAGTGGTTGTATGATTATCAAGACGGTTATGAATCTGAACCGTTGTATATTACGAGTTCTCTTTAAGTAATCAGATAATTAGGTGCAATACCCCATTCAAAAGTAAAGAATGTTTTAAGTAACGAATAAATATAATCGGAAACTATTAATTACCATAAAATAATTTATGGTAAAAAAAAATATAGATTTAAAATAGAAAGTATTTGGTTATCAAACAAAAGACCCCAAAAAATGTGGATCTAAATTCAAATTTTTTCGAATAAATGTAGTGGGAAGGTTAAATATTTTGGTTATACCCTAATTTATACTATTGAACCCAAATGTAAAACAAAAATCAAAATCATAGTTGGATGAACTACAAGAGCTAGTATTTCTTTTCTGGATTTCATTTTTACGTTTATCTTTGGGAAAATAATGAAAAATCAAACCTTTTTACAAGGAATGCTCGTCTCCGTTACTAAATCAGTATTTTTCTATGTTAACACTTCTATTCCGTTTTGGTTCACATGTATTTTTGTAATTGATAACAAAAAGTGTGGTCCTGAAAAAAATCAAAATCAAAATCACACATAATTTCAACTAATATTCAGTTACTAGTATAGTTTTAAAATATTAACAAAGACTATTATTGGTTAGGTCAATCATACAAATATATCTTCGTTTTCATAAAAATAAAATAAATAATTTTAGAAAAATATCTACTGTATATGAGGAGAAATTAGCTGTGACAATAATCTTCTTCTTCTCTACCAGATCCCCAAAAAACAGAGAATTATCGATACTCTCAAACGATGAAGAAGATGGGTGCTGTGAAGGCGGCGATTGGGGATATGGTGATAACTTTCTCTTGGGTCTTCCTCTCAGCGACTTTCGGAATACAAACGACGGCGATTATTTCCGCCGCTGGTTTCGATGGAATCAATTGGGCTCCGTTAGCGATCACGACGTTTTTGATTTTCGTCTACGTTTCGATCTTCACTGTTATCGGAGATTTCCTCGGTGGTGCTAGCTTTAGTCCTACTGGAAACGCTGCGTTTTACGCCGCTGGTATTCCCGGAGATACTCTTTTCTCTTTAGCGATCAGATTACCTGCTCAGGTATATTAAGATTTGAGTGTAGATTTTGTGATTTAGTCAGTATCTGAATCTAATTGTGTATGAATCATTGAATCTCAGTGTATATAGTATATGCTTTTGGTTTTGAGATTTGTTCCCACTTGTATGCATCATTGAGAATCGTTGAAGTAGAATTTGACTTTTTTTTTGTGCTTGCTCAATTTCATTGTTCTGAATCTGAGTTTATCTTCTTCGTATATTCTTAGTTTGATTTGGTTAGTATAGAAGAAGAACACAGAGAATCAGATTCTTAGATTACACTTTGTAGTTTTTTCTTGATCTATGTGTGTTTCCACTTTGCTAAAGCAAGGAAAAGGAACCTTATCTTCTTCGTTGGATCTTTCTTTATTTGTTCTTTAGCTTTTTTCTGAAGTGACTTGTATCTTTTGGTGAGTTAAAATCAAGCAAAATGTGATTCTTGATCCTTTAGCTTTGAGAAAAGGAGTTTTGTATATTCCAGAAAAAATTGAGATGCTTTTGGTGATTATTAGGCAGTTGGTGCAGCAGGAGGTGCATTGGCAATTATGGAGTTGATACCAGAGAAGTACAAGCATATGATTGCAGGGCCT
Organism: Arabis alpina; assembly: GCA_900128785.1. Lineage (NCBI taxonomy): Eukaryota > Viridiplantae > Streptophyta > Magnoliopsida > Brassicales > Brassicaceae > Arabis > Arabis alpina. The sequence continues at coordinate 1,915,448 of LT669790.1, read as the reverse complement.
TCGCTTTTGGTTGATGTGCACACTGGAGCTATTGCAGAGATGCTCTTGAGTTTTGGTATTACCTTTGCGGTTATGCTAATTATCCTCAGGGGACCTCGTATGTTACTCGCTAAGACGTTCTTGCTTTCTATTACAACTATTTCATTGCTTGTCGCTGGGTCTAAATACACTGGACCAGCCATGAATCCTGCCATTGTAAGTATTCATTCTTTTACCTGATACATTAGGTATACATGTTTACATCATGTCACATATTCACATTATTCGTCTAGTTCCAGAACCCGAGTTTCCTACCTGCAACATTCTAAAACCGAGGATTCTGGTTATGTCCCTATCGGTAACTTTTCTAAATGCGTCTTGTGTTTGCAAATGCAGGCGTTTGGTTGGGCATACATGTCAAGCTCTCACAACACATGGGACCATTTCTACGTTTACTGGATCAGTTCTTTCGTAGGAGCATTATCCGCGGCATTGGTCTTCCGCTCTATCTTCCCACCACCTAAACCCCAGAAGAAAAGGAAACAAAAGAAAGCCTGAGAAGCAAACTCCCAATCAGGAGAAGAAGACCGGTCAGATTCTTAACCGGTTTGGAAATGTAGAAAGATTCAGAAAGCTTTTACCATTCTAAAATAAGGAGAAGCAACAAAAAAAAAATCAAAATCAAAACTCTCCTTCATTGTTTAGATTCACTTTTCTTTAATGTACTCGAATTCTCCGGTTTGTGCATAAATCACAGACTCTCTTACGGTTCTATAGCATTCAACGTATGGTTTACTTTGATTCTGTTCGGTTCATGCTCTGATTGGTTCCAAAAATTATCACAATTTCGGTTTAGTTGGTTTATTCTCTCAAACCAATGGAATTAATTTATTTCGCTACCTATGTTTAGTGTTGTTAAAAAAGTTTTGTCTAAACTTTACACTAATGTAATCAGCTTTTCGTGGGTATTACTAATACCAATTCCGCAATCTTTAAATCATAACGTAACGTCATTGTTTGGTTCTATCGCACACTCCAAATTTCCCCCGATTCAGATCTGTGACACAAGTTGAAAAATTCGAAGCGTGAGATTCCAATTCCGGTAACAACCTTACTTGTACTCGATCGCCGATCTGGATCCGTCAAAGGATCCGCCGCAGTCCTCAAAGACGTCGGCGTCATCCGCCACCGGAAACAAGATCCGTTACCGTTCACCATCTGCTTCTGAGTTACTTGAATCAGGATTAGCCACCGGATTATCCGGTAACCATTCTCCTACCTCCGACTCTCATCAAGGACTTTTATCAATCGACGGTGGGAAGATGACGGCGAAGCGAGCGATCGGAAGGCATGAGTCTTTATCTGATAAGATCCATCGACATCGAGGTCTTTTACTTGTGATATCGATTCCTATTGTGTTGATTGCTCTTGTGCTTTTGTTAATGCCTGGAACGTCGACGTCTGTATCTGTCGTTGAGTATACGTTGAAGAATCGTGAGAATTCGAGAGGTCCTAAGAATTACGCTGTGATTTTTGATGCTGGTAGTTCTGGTAGCCGTGTTCATGTTTACTGTTTTGATCAGAATTTGGATCTTGTTCCTTTGGGTAATGAGCTCGAGCTCTTCTTACAGGTATTGCATTTCTCTTTGGTTTTGATGGTTTAGAATATCGGAATTCTTGCCACATGCAGTAGAACTATCTCTCAGTGATAATGCTAGATCGATCTTAAGCTGTTTGTGGTATGTAGTTTGTATTCTATTCTAGATAGATGTAAAGTTTCTAATATTAGTTTTAGAAACTGCATTGGCTCTGTTTCTATACTTTATTGAAATTGAAGTTGTGTGAGTGACAATCCAACCATTAATGAGGAAATGTGTTATAGTAAGGTACTGGTTTGAAATAAGAAGAAGCTACCTGTCTGCTTTTGTGTTTTTGATCTAAGAGATGGTTTGATAAACCTGAGTCTAAGCTCAATGAAATTAACGGGTTACTTGTATCGATGTTCGCCAAGGTCAATGATTGGCTTAAAACTCTTCATTCCTGTAGTTCCAACAAGAAGCTTGAATGGATGAAATTAGATTCCTTTTGTTTCATTGTGTACTGCAATGCTGATCATGCATTTTCGTGGCATTTTAGCTCGCTGGAATTTTGTGTCTGAACTTCTGTTCTGATATTATTTCAGCTAAAACCGGGTTTGAGTGCATATCCTAATGATCCTCGGCAATCAGCAAACTCTTTGGTATCTCTTCTTGACAAAGCAGAATCTTCTGTTCCCCGTGAGTTGCGTACAAAGACTCCTGTCAGAGTTGGGGTATGGAAAACAGCTCCTTTTACCCAAAGCCAAGTGAATAATTCATTATGCTAATTATTTAAACTGTTTTGCATTATATCCTCTTTAGGCAACTGCAGGATTGAGGGCTTTGGGTCACAAAACTTCTGAAAACATTTTGCAAGCGGTAATTTTTATGCATGTGAAATCTACAAACATTTAGCTACTTTTCCTGCGTTTATACTCAAACATAATTTTGTTTTAAGGTTAGGGAGCTCCTGAAAGATAGAAGCAGGCTGAGAACAGAAGAAAATGCAGTTATTGTTCTGGATGGTACTCAGGAAGGTTCTTATCAGTGGGTATGTTGTAGTTTTTCCATCTATTAGTGTCAGATTTATGTTAAATCTAATTCGTGTTTTCATTCTGTTTTAGTACGGTTTGTGTCTGTATAGATGTCGTTTAATTCCGAGGACTGGTCTCCCTGAAGATTTTTGCTATTAATCTAAAAGTAATCAGGAGTCAACTAACAAGTTTTCATTTTCTCTAAATTGTTCCTTCTTAAGGTGACAATCAATTACTTGTTAAAAACTTTGGGAAAGCCGTACTCAGAGACAGTTGGAGTGGTTGATCTTGGAGGGGGATCAGTTCAAATGGCATATGCTATATCAGAGGAAGAAGCTGCAACTGCACCGAAACCATCAGAAGGCGAGGACTCATATGTCAAAGAAATGTATCTGAAGGGACGGAAGTATTTCCTCTATGTTCATAGGTTGGTCATCTGTCATTGCTTTGTACTCATTAGATATTTTAATGTTCTCTTTTACATGCTAGATATAAAATTGGGTTTATTTATCCTTTAACTTTAACACAATATATTATTGCCTTGTCATATGTAGCTACCTACATTACGGGTTACTGGCTGCCCGGGCTGAGATTTTGCAAGTTTCTGACGTCTCTAACAACCCCTGCGTCGTGAGCGGCTATGATGGTAAATGAGAGACACTATCATTATATCAGGAGCAGTTTTCTTTCTAACTATGACTCTGATGAAATGTTACGATGCACAATTCTTATCAAAGAGTAACATTTTATCCTATCATACTGCACAATTTTTTCTATCTCCATTTTTTTTAGTCAACGAATTAGGAACTGTTGTATCGTTTTTCGCATGGAATCACTTTAGCTTATTCCATTCCTGACCTTGGTTCTCTTAGTTTTTAATGTAGAAAGCTTATGGAACAAGTGTGGGCTATATATGTTGTTGCTCTAGTACGTATGAGATTGCACTTTCTAATTCCTTTGATCGGAATAATTCATTTCAGGTACTTACAAGTATGGAGGAAAAGCGTTTAAAGCCACAGCTTCTCCGTCTGGTGCAAGTCTAGATGAATGCCGGCGAGTAGCTATTAACGCACTCAAAGTCAATAATTCTGTGTGTACACACATGAAATGCACATTCGGTGGAGTCTGGAACGGTGGAGGCGGTGGTGGCCAAAAGAATATGTTTGTTGCATCATTTTTCTTTGATCGAGCCGCAGAGGTAATACTTCATCAATCACTTACATAACATCAAGTTGTGCGACCGCTAGACTTTGAGCCATCATGTACAATAACATTTAACAATGATGATAGGCTGGCTTTGTTGACCCGGAGCAACCTGTGGCTACGGTTAAACCACTTGACTTTGAGAAAGCAGCCAACAAAGCTTGTAGCATGAAATTGGAAGAAGGGAAATCAAAGTTCCCGCGTGTGGAGGAAGACAATCTTCCTTACTTGTGTTTGGATCTTGTTTACCAATATACTCTCCTCGTTGATGGATTCGGTAAGTTTCTCTTCTCTCTCCGTTTTCGCAACTCACAAACGGAAAAATTTAGTTTACATTTCGCCTATCGCGATGATAAAATTAGGATGATCATGATAATGGTTCGTATACATGATGAAACGAAATTGATTTTTCAATATATATGATTGAAATGTGTTTAATCTTGATTTTATTATATTACTCTTTAGGATTGAAGCCATCACAGACAATAACATTAGTGAAGAAGGTGAAATATGGAGACTACGCCGTGGAAGCTGCTTGGCCACTAGGAAGTGCTATTGAAGCTGTATCCTCACCATGAGTTTGGGTATTTGCACAAAAACCCATATTCTTTTGATTTCTCTCAAAATCTCCCCCAATTTTCTTACCTTTACTATCGATTTTTGTTACAATAATCATCATCTAGTCGATTCTTATTTAAATTTGTTTTTCTTTCTATGTAAACGAAACTCTATACGTGTCCTCATTGTGCGTTTTTCTTCTTTGTCAAAACTGAAAAAAGTAGACGATTGAGAATTTGATATTGTACTATGTAGAATCTTATCTCTAGTACTCTTCTTTTTCCTAACCTACAATTATTGGGATTATTTGATTTCGTTTCATAATTTTGTTAACATAATTAGATTTCCCCATGTGTAGTCTATCTCAAAATACTATATTAAGCCAATATATTTGCGCATGAATTTTAGATTTTTTGACGACCACCAAAAAAAACGAAGTCTTGGAGATGAGCGTAGACCAGTCAAAGATAGAAGAAAGGTCTTGTAGATAGTTTAGAACTTATACGTTAAATGAGTGGTCCAGTCACATAAACTGAACTACTTTGTTTGATTTATGACAATTTACACGCCCATACATTATAATCTCATTTCACCAAACTTGACTTTCATGACCAAAGTAATACATTAATAATATACTTCTCTAATAAACAATTCCAAATCCCATGAAAACTTCTATCGGGAAATATAAAATTAGACAATATAAGGATTTAAATGGGGGGGTTGCACGAATCAACTTGTTATTGGTTGGTTACTTCTAACATACACAAGCTTCAACTGTCAAAACGTCTTACGACTACTAATTTTCCGATTGACTATAACATTTCTACATTAAACCTAAGAGTATGTGATTTTTTCCTTATTTGGACGGTAGATTATCCTTATGTTAAACATAAATTAATAATTGTGATCAGAAACGACTTTGTCTTCGAGAATACAAAAGTTATAACTCAAAAGTATTAGATGTTGATTGGTGAGTCGTTGCAAACGTGACAAGTGAGTGTTCAAATTCGAGTAGAACAAGTAATCTTTTCATTATATATCTAACCACACATTTGATCAAAACAAAAAATATATCTAACCACACTTATTGAGATTAACGAAAATCTAATTTTTTGTGTTAGATATTTTCTTAATAGAACGATCATCCATCATACCCACATCTATGTGTGTATAATATGATATATCTTTATCTTTATAAAGTGGAGAACTAGAAAGAAAAAAGACAAATAAGTGCTAAAAGTACAAAATACCATTCCAAAATTACGTAAAGAGGCCACTATTCAGCTAACTTAGTACCCATCATTCCAGGAACGAAAAAGCAATCTCAAAGTATAAAAAAGATATAGAAAGAAAAAGAAGAAAATGATGTAAATTAGGATGAGCATTGATATTTCTTCGTTCGATAATACTAATTCAAAGTTTTCCACACACTAAAAACCAAAAATCAAATACTTTTTAATATTTAACAAAGCATATATATTAGTACAGTAGTACTAATGAATATTATTATGATAAAAAGATATATTAGTACATGCAAAATGAGATTTACAAGATATATACGTGTAACATATATGTGTAAAACGAAAAGATAGTTTAAAACCCTAATCGTTCTGAACGAGTAACTTATATTATACCATTAATTTGATTAAATGATTCGTCAAAATAAGATAAATATCGTATATAGAAATAACACAGGATTGATCCATCATTGTATCGTTCTGTCATGCATGATTCGTTTTTCGATCAAAACAAAAAATACAGTTGAATTCAAGTGGATAATATCAAACTCTTTATGAGTGTGGACTTACTTCATTCTTTTGGCATATGCCATCTTTTCCGGTTTGTCTTATTATAATTTTGTATTATACTTCTTTCTCCATAGAGCAAGTTTCTTCAGATTTTGGCGTTTTCCAGTGTTCTATAACCGTTTGTTTATCCTTATTATTTTTCTACCAATTAGACTTTATAACAAATAGCGTATACACACGTATATATACAGTGCCGTCTCTAAGGCATGGCCAAGTGGGCTTTTGCCTAGGGCCCATTCAAAATTTCTGCATTTTTATTAAAAAAAATAGGCACAAAAATGTAAAATAACAAAAAAATTACACTAAAAGAGGCGCAAAAAAAAAAAAGTTATATGTATCGTTTTTAGTTTAGGTCCCAAACAATATTGAGACGGGACTATATATATATATATAGTAATTATAAAGTCAATTTTATTTATTTACCTATCTAACTTCTTACCTAACATGCATAGAGGAAAATATAATACATGCGGAATATATCATTGAATAAGTTCGAAAGTTGACAAAGAGAAGTTTTTGAAAACACCCCGAACGATATTGTTCTCAAATTTACAATGATCTAGCCATCTAGGTATATGTGCTGAAATGTTAAAGAACAATTATTCACTAGTCTATATTCAAATAACTCGTCTAGCATTATTATTTTGTTCAAATCAACATGTTGATTCAAACTATTCGTCATTGTAGCCGTAACGTTTATAATAGATTCAAACTATCCATAGTAATTTGTTCTTACTAGAAAAATATTATAAACATATTGAAAACGAACATGTTCACCTATAATCCTAGCTAGGTGCAAAATTGTTGACGCTAGACGAAACGAAAGTCACACGTGTGGTTGCTGGCACATTGACTATTTGATTTCCCATGTTTCTTAATATTTTACGACGTTCCGATTGGTTGAATATATAATATTATAAGAATTAAAGGGGACTTTTGGGGTTTATTAATTTTAAGAATTTTGTTTTAAAAAGCTTACTAGCGTATGAGGAACTCCATTTTCTACAAGCCAATACAAAAAAAAGTCATATTAGATAGATTTCATGCAAAAGCGTTTTATATGTGTTTTATATGTGTTTTCAAAAGACTTCTTGTAACATGCATGCATTTATCTTTGTTAACCGTGCGTGTAGGTGTGCACGTATGTTAAGTTTCATAATCAGTAGTATATTCTAACGTTGATGCGGCATGCCACATTATTTGACTAATAAAATGAAACTACACAATCAGAAAACATGAAAACGTTAACGCAGATCATAAGGGTTTTCTTTACGATTACTTGCTTATCTTTGTTAACCGTACGGTGTGCATGTAATTTTTTTTTGGTTAAGTGTGTGCATGTAAGTTAAGTTTCATCATCGGTATATTCTAACGTTGATGCCACATTATTTGACTAAGAAAATGAAACTACACAATGAAAAAACATGAAAACGTTAAAGCCGATCATAAGGGTATAGCCGTATAGCTATACGGTGATACCATTATATTTCTACGATATACTATAAATCTAGGTGGAAGAAGAAATAACTGACGCGTAATTTGAAACTAGAAAATTCGAATTACTCCTTCTATTTCATATTAGTTGTCATTCTACATTTTTTGTTTTGTATCAAATTAGTTGTCGTTTTACATTTTCAATGCAGATTTATTATTGATTTTCCATTTCTATCAATACTCTTTTAAATTATTAATTACATATATCAAATAAAAAATATATAGGGGTAAAACAGAATTTTTAAATATTTTCTTAATTAACGTGAAATCACCTAGAATGACAAGTAATATGCAACCGAGGGAGTAATATTTGGGAGAGATTAAGTTAGCGTGTGGTTTGCGTGTGTGGTGTGAATGCCTCCGTGGCATGTCATTATCATTGAAGAAAGTACAAAGCTCTATCTAAATTATGTATGTTATGTTAAACAATAATCCTGTATTAATTAAGGAAATTACGTTTTTAAAGAAAACGTTAAGTAGATCATGTGGGTGTTTATGATTCCACGTTTGCTCTTCGGGAAGAAACAAATGTTTAAATTTGGTATGCATCCCACCAAGAAACATATCAAATTAAGATTAGTTTAATACTTGCTTCATTAGACAAAACACATAATTAATTATAATTTTAGCAATAAATCAAAATTATTGGTCCTTTTTTTTGCCAACAAATTATTGGTGTTTAGCCTTTACAGATGGTAGAGTGGCACTAGTCAAAGATTACTTTTGTTGTTATCTATGGATTAGATTCAAAGTTTGTGCTAGTTCTTATCTCATTTAGCCCAATCAAAATTTATGTTTATTTAATTTAATCATAGGAGTACAACTTTACGAGTATTTAACATCAGTTCAACAGTTTCATTTTTTTTTACATTTTTTTGTGTTATTTTGACAAACTTCCCTTGTTATACCCAAGTTGTATTTTTAATATAATATATGTTCTACATCATAACAAAGAAAAATAGTCAATTTCAACAAAAAAAGAAAGAAATATAATCAAAACGACAGTGTTTTTAGTCTTCTCAATGTATATATACTTGTTCATTTGTGCAATTTGTGCAAGCCCATGATGATAAAGAGTAAGCAAAATAAATTGTGTAAAGAATTTTGTTCATTTATAGTTGTTCTTATCTCTTCTATATTTGAGGGAAGAAGAAAATATCTGCCATATTTTTAGTTCCTATTTTTGTACACACAACCTACTTTCATCATCTATGAATGATAATTGTTATCTATATACAGAAAGTAAGGAAAATTCAATTAATCTAACAAAATTGGAAAAGTTCATGTATCAAATAAAGCAGGGATCATCACATGTTAAGGAATACATTTGTGTTTTACTGTTTTATCGATTTTAATTCTTCAATAAAATTGAAAATAAACCATATATACAAAAGAAATGAACCAGTCTCATAATACTGTCCTGCATATATATAAACTTCTTGGACGCAAATATAGAAGCATGTGAATTTGCAATAAGTTCATTTTTGAGTATTTGGTTCTAGAATTATCAAATTTTTATAGGACAAAAATTAGAAAATTTTCACTCTAAAAAGAGGATACAATTATAATTAGAGTAGTGTATGATGCTTGCGTCAGCAGCCGCATCTGGGCTTACGTGGATATGGTTAGGACAAAAGTGAAACTAACCAATCAGATGCAGTCTCAGAGGACACAGCTGTCTCGTTTGGGTCCACTTCTCTAACAAAACTTGTTCAATTATTCACACTCAATATAATGACACAAATAAAATAATTCTCTAATTATTAAAGTATTTGAAAAACGGAACATTTGCGTTCATACTTAGAACAATGTGGACGATTTCTCATAAATTATATATATAAATATACGTATACTTTGTGACAAAAAAAAATATATATATATATACGTATACTCAAATTTTCGGTTATATATATATATATATATATACGTATATATATATATATATCCTAACTGATTTTATTTCTTATATCGACTACTTTAATATTATTTATTGATATTTTTCTCCGGTCTACTTTAGAGAAAATAATATTCTGTATCTTTTTCTTTGTTCTAAATTTCTTATATTTTTTTTAAATATACATACAAATACAAAACGACAAAAATCCACACACCATAAATTGCCCTCACAACGTGCTCTACGAAAAATTTCAATCTTTGGCTCACTTCTTCTTTTATCTTTTTGCTCCTTACCAAAAACAATCTTTCTCCTTTGTTGTTCTTTCTTCTCAATCAAAACTTTCTATTTATACAAGATTCTTAAATATCATTCAAAGAAACAATGATAAGTAAGGATCCAAGATCAAGTTTACCACCAGGGTTTCGGTTTCATCCAACAGATGAAGAACTCATTCTTCATTACCTAAGGAAAAAGGTTTCCTCTTCACCAGTTCCTCTTTCGATCATCGCCGATGTCGATATCTACAAATCCGATCCATGGGATTTACCAGGTAATTACTTAAACCAATATTTTATTTCTCTTTCATTTTCTTGGCATTTTGATTAGTGTTATAACATGTTCTTTGATTTGTTTCAGCTAAGGCTCCGTTTGGAGAGAAAGAGTGGTACTTTTTCAGTCCGAGGGATAGAAAATATCCTAATGGAGCAAGGCCGAACAGAGCGGCCGCATCTGGATATTGGAAAGCAACCGGAACTGATAAATTAATCGCGGTAACAAATGCTGAAGGATTTCAAGAAAACATTGGTATAAAAAAGGCTCTTGTGTTTTATAAAGGAAAGCCTCCAAAAGGTGTTAAAACCAATTGGATCATGCATGAGTATCGTCTTGCCGAATCTCTATCTCCCAAAAGAGTCGGCTGTTCTAGGACCGGTACCGAAATCAATAATTTGAAGTCTAAAGAATATTCCATGAGGGTGAGTTTTTTGGAAATACTTAAAATATATGGTGGTTTTGATTCAATAGAAAAAAAGTTTGATTTCAAAGTTTGGTATACATTTTTGGTATCACCAACTACTTTATCTATATAAAATCCGGTTTGGTTAAAGTATACATCGGATATATCAATCAAGAAACCATTATTTTGTTTTTTTCCTTTCACTATTTCTTATTAGCCACGTACTTCGATTGTTTTATCATTTTGCCCCAATACTTATGAATTTTATGTACCCGTTTGCAGCTGGATGACTGGGTTCTTTGCCGGATTTACAAGAAATCACACGCTTCATTGTCATCACCAGATGTTACTTCGGTCACAAGCGATCAAGAACATGAGGAAAATGACAACGAACCTTTCCTAGTCCGCGAAAACCTTTTGCCAAATTTAGCAAACGATCAAACCCTAAAACGCCAGAAGTCTTCATTCTCCAACTTATTAGACGCTACAGATTTGACGTTCCTAACCAATTTTCTAAACGAAAATCCGGACAATCGTACTGACTCCGAGTTTTCATTTATGTTTGGCAATTTCTCTAATCCCGACATCTACGAAAATCGTTACTTGGATCAAAAGTTACCCTATTTGAGCTCTCCTACTTCAGAGATAAGCATGATTGGATCAAACAAAAGAGAGAGAGTGGATTTTGCGGAAGAAACGATGAACAGTTCGAAGAAGATGATGAGCACATTTAGTTACAATAATAGTATAGATCATCAAATGAATCATAATATGATTCAACAACCTAGCTTTCTGAACCAGGAATTCTTGATGAGTCCTCACCTTCAATATCATGGCTAGGGAGGATATAAATTTCAAAACCTAAAAACAAATTAGGGGTCATTTGATATATGATTGAAAAGTAGGAGTCGTTATTATAAATTTACCTAAGTATTGTGGGGGGGAAAAGGAAAAAAAATATAAGATAGTTGTAGTTGATATTGATCATATCAAATATATAATCTTCTATATAGTGTTTTTTGCAGTTCTGGTATGAAGTAATTTATTTTATAACCTTGGTTCCATTCCTCTTCTTATAAGTTATAATCTCTTTGAAGTATTTAAACGTTGGATAAAAGATAGTACCATCGAAATCTTATCGAAGTAGTTGAATATTTGTTTTCACCGAGATTGGTTTCGAACATACATGTACGAAATATATATGCATACATATATGGACACGCATGTGGAGTATGAATATAGCTAATTTCTTAAACATTCTATAAAGAAAGATTGAATGACATAGTCTGCAATATCGTTTTCACAAGTCGTTTTATAAGGGTTTGTGCTCGTCCCTTGTTGATTAATAGTGATATTAAGTATTAACACTTGCATTTTTGTTTGTTTATACTATGTGCTCAATATTATTGTGATTGTGGTGTCTCGTAAACCCACGTGGAGATGTAATCCCAATTATTCTTTCTTCCATAGCCTTTGCCCCTTGGAAGATAATCTTCGTAGTCACTTGCACACAGCGAATTGGTGAATCGTCACTTCAAGTCACTTTCACAAGTAAAACATATTCATGTATGTATTGTTTGTCTCACGTATAAATGGGCATAAACGGCCCATCCAAACCCAAAATGATAATAGCATTATTTGTGTTTCATGTAAATCATTGTGGCAATTACCAAATACCTATTATTTATGTACCATGCCACGTGAACTATTAACTTTAGTATTTATATCGAATCAATTATAATTACTGTTGCTTAAGATTTTCCAAAGAAATGCATTTCATTTGGATGTCTTTTTGAGAAATAGTGCATGACAAGATATTTTCTTAAAAGATGTTTGAGGCTTCATGGCGAAGATAGACTTTGTGATGTTTTCTTTGTCTTTCTCGATTATTGGAGGATCGTTTTAACTTTGACACGTAGAATATAGCAATTAGCAAGTAGCAACTTCAACATATATTTCTTGTCCATCACAACGACAGCTAAGCACATTCATTTTCAAAGAGAATCTTACGAGTTACGGGTTGCTTTCACTAGACAAAAATAATACATATATATAAATATACACACTGATAATTTGATGTATATTTTCTCAATTTCGGCTTTTTTGTTTCATGATTGTTGTGTTCAGATTTTCAATGAAATTATATAAAGCCTTAATTGGATTTAATCAACAAACTACAAAATAGAACATAGCTTTGCGAATCGCTTGTTTTGAATATTTTGATGGAACATAAAGAAATATTTAACTTTGATTGGTGAACTAAGTGGAATATTCTGCTGATGCTCTTAATTATAACTATATTGTCTTGAAACATTCACAAATTATGCCAATACTAAAAAAACATTATCAGATTCTATCTATTAAAGACTTCTTTGCAAATCCTCAACTAATACATATAGATAGACACGGTGACGATCCAACGCACATGAATATTGAATTGATTGTAGACATGATTATCATATTATAGTATTTCTTGACAATTTAAATATGTGCGACATGACTTATGAAATTTCAAGGTTTAATATTTTGATGGTCTTGGTTATATTTATATTGATATATATGTTTTCTAACCAGGGAGCAATTTCACCGAACCTTGATAAAGTCGTTCCTAGTGTAAGCTTAGTCTAGAATCTGTTTAGGTCATCTCAAGGACTTGGATCCATTAATAAAAATAACAAGGATCGAATTAATTTTAGAAATTTTTTAGGGTTAATTAGGTGAATATTATGTTTTGAAACTGAAATTAAGTAAGTAACATGGTAGGAAAACAAATTAGGTGAGTAACATTAAGTTGCTATAGTTTGACAAAATTGCCTTTAATGTCACTGAAGCTGAAATATAGTTGGCTTTATACACTGCTTATAATAGTGCACTATAATATATTATGGTTAAAACCATAGTGCACTATAATATATTTTACAATTATAGTTGTATAATTTAGTAGTTATTTTTGTCTGATTGGCATAGTTTATTAGTTATAGTTCACTATATTGACTACTCATAATATTATGTTTACAATCATAATGTACTATAATATATAATGTATACAACCATAGTGCACTATAATATATTTTACAATTATAGTTGTGTTGTGTAAGTGTAATTTAGTAGTTATTTATTGTATGATCCGCATAATTCATTAGTTATAGTTCATTATATTGACTATTTATGATATTGTATTTACAATCATAATGCACTACAATATTTTATGTTTACAACCATAGTGCACTATAATATATTTTACAATTATAGTTGTGTAATTTAGTAGTTATTTATTGTTCGATTCTCATATTTCATTAGTTATAGTTCACTATATTAACTACTTATAATATTGTGTTTACAATCATAGTGCACTATAATATATATTAACTGCTTATAATATGTATTGCAATAATAGTTAACTACATTAGTTATAATTAGATTAAGGGTATATTTGACTTTTTAAGTTAATTACCTAATTATTATTTTTGTTATGTTAGATGTCTAATTCTTTGTGATTAGAGTATTATTCATTACTAATTCCCAATTTTTTATAGGGACTGATAAATGAAGAAAGAAACACAATTCCTTATTTTGATTTTATTTTTCACCTTCATTTCCATTTGCTTATAAGAGTAATTCTTGGATATAAATTTCGAGCAAGTTTGGAGAGGCTGTCCCACCTTACGCTGTCAAAAAATTGATAGTCCATGGCTCAATTCGTCTAAGCATTTGATCATATATGATCAAGTAACGAATTAAGACAAAGAAAAAATATAATAAAGCGGATTAAATATATTATCTTGAATTTCGACGTGACGCAAGTCGACCATACAATCTGTTTGTTCTTCTAATTCTAATGATAATATTAATATAATATGTGATCAGTGACATATTAATATACTCCAATGGGTATACAAGTGTCCAAAATTTGAGATTTCATCGATTTATGTATTAGTTTATAACTTTTGATGAAGAAGTCTACCGGATTATATGACCCCTTAAGCCAAAAAAAATATTAAACTATATGACCTCTTATTGCAAAATATTTATTTTAGGCTACTATATATATACGTCGACCTATCAATATATATATTTTCATCTAATAGTTTTCTTATTTTTTCTTGTCGGCATACTTTCATCTAGCTAGTATCAGGTTGTTAACTCTAAATTTTTGTGAAATAGTTTTAACAGTAGGGGTGAAAATCGGAAAATGATGCGACAATTTACCGAATTGTCAAATACTAGTGAATAATAATCTTCCGAAATAAAAAATTATGCTGCAAAGGAGTCAAATTACCGATAAAACTTTATGCAGAAATTTAAATCCATATAGCATATTCTTAAGTTATTAGCCATTTGAGCGGGAAACAAAATCCATAGTAATGTATATAAGTATGAGTTTTAATGCTTAGATTAGGCCAATTATTTAGTTTCTTACCAATAATATAATTTAACATCCTTAACATATAGTTGGTGGTGCAACTGAAATAATCTGTCTTAGAACTATCGAAACAAATAATTGAAGTCTATATTTCATTTAGCTATATTGTACTATATAGTTATAATAAGTCGACCCACTTGATTCCGAAGGCTACACTACTGTTTAAATTAATATGAGTGGGATTAACTTACAAGATTTCCAAGACATACATCTATATATTATTATACATTTAAATCCATACATTTTTTTATGCAACTGCGTATTTATATACACGCATGACTGAGAAATAGTGGTGGTAGCCATGACTTCGAGCAAGGTTGAATGACATCATCATCATCACAGCATGCTACATATGTTACATCTTCTTAGAACACCACATGTAATTATGTATATACATATATGTAGGTTTGTGGTCGCAAGGTAATTAGTTAAAAACTAGTTCTATATTATATGCAGATTTACAACATATAACAACTCGAATGCAATGTAGTTGATTTTCTATAGCTATCCCATTAATTTTTTTTGTATAACATCACATGTTCATATATATGCATACTCTCTCCGTTCTTTAAAGATTAATTTTCTAGAGTTTTCACACATATTAAGAAAACAAATTAATGTTTGACTAGAAATATATTGGTTTTTGTACTAAACAATTTTCCATAAGTTTGACCCAATAACAATCCAATAAAATCAATTAATATGTCTTGAAATCTACAATTTATAATTATTATTGCATAGAAAATGTAAAAAATCAATCTTTTTAAAACAAATTTTTTTTCTAGAACATCAATCTTTAAAGAACGGAGGGAGTATTTGTAAGTGTGAGAAAATTATATTAGGTTTTTCTCATATGCTATACTCCCTCTGTTCTTAAAAAATAAAAAAATTATAAAAAAAATTTGTCTCAAAAAGATAGAGTTTTTACTGTTTTCTATGCACTTTTACAAATTCCAAAACAAATACTGAAATACTATTGGTTAAACTTTATTGGAAACTGTAAATCGTAAAAATCAATGCATTTTTTTAATAAGTATGCATAACCTTAACCATCTATACGTTTAGAAATGATAGAACGGAGGGAGTATCTTCTAATCTCAAATCTATTTCATATTTTTTATGGAAAGACAAAAAAAAAATGTTTTTAAAACTATGCAGATGATTGATAGGACAATGAGTATGTATTTGACAGTTAAAAGGCCTGGTCTGGGCCCACATGACCCAATAAGGGAGATGAATGACGTCATAATTTACGTCAGATGGCATCATCATCCAATGATGAGGCTCCTTGGCTTTGAAGTATTTGCCTTTGGAAGCAAAAGTCAACCTTCTTAAGCTACACCCGCATACATATTATAATCTCCTCTTCTAGACTATTTTTGTGGGGTCCACGCGCCAAAACATAAAAATACACCAATTTTAGACTAGAATTTTATAAACAGAAATTTCGGATTTGAAAAAAAACAATTATATAAGAACAGTAGTAATTTATCCCTAATTTTATTCCACGACTTGCGGTCCACACTATATTATTGCAATATCATATTATCTGATATCTTATTCTTATCTTGTTTTTCTATCATCATCTATTGATACATATACAAAAAACAAAGGTGTGAATAATTTGGGATCTATGGTATTAGTGTATTTAGTATTCCAAACCTAACTTAATGCCTTAATGGTTGTTAGATTCGTATAAATAATTATTTTACCGTCTAGTTTATTACTCTTGGCTTTTGATTAAATCACAAACAAATACTCCTCCATTTTTTTTAATTGATGTTTTAGAAAAAAATTTGTTTTGCAAAAATTGATTTTTTACATTTTTTATGCAATTTTAATTAATGTATAATGCTGGATTTTTGATTCCAAAACACATTAATTCATTTTTATTGAATTACTATTAGTTAAAATTTATACAAAATTGTTTAATTCAAAATATAAGACATTTATAACTAAAAATTTATTTGTTTTCTTAATATGTGTAAAAATGCTATAACATCAAACATAAAAGAAAAGAGGGAGTACTTAGCAAACAAAAAAATATTTATGACGATATTCATTTTTGGAAGAAAAAAACTACAATGGTAGTTTGATTTCTGTAGTATAAACAATTATGTCATCTTTTATGCAATAAATATTGGAGTTTTATTGTAAATTATAGTCCACATACTTACAAAATAGAGCACAAGGGGATTATATACTTGAATTGAATCCTTAGGTACGAATATATCAATACATTAAAAAATGTTGGTGCTTGTTTGGTAAGTCGGTCAATAAAATGAACAGCCCAAAATAAATAAGTCGACATTGCATTAACTAATAATGATGAACCAGTCTGTTGATTGTTTTAGAAAATGATCAATTAAGTCGGTGATTTATTGTGACTTTTGACTTACGAATTTTTAAAAATAAACTGAAAAATCCAATTAGGAATTTTATAATTGAAATTCCGATAACAATGTCAAATCTTCTTGTAGAAGATGACGAGCTCGAAAGTCGAAACATTTGAAAACACCGATCAAAGAACCAAAAATAATAGTAATTCAAACATGAGAAAAAATTAAACAAATTTAACTTGACAAAAAAAAAAAAAAATTAAACAAATTTAACTCCAATGGTGATTAGTGATTACTGATTAGCTGTTAGCTAGTATACTTTTCTTTTGAATACCGGATTCTGTCCGAACATGTTTGAATCTCAATTTTCTTCTCGTTTACAAAAAATGAGAATTGCACTCTAATCCAAATCTAGTTATGAAAAAAACACAGATAGTACAATATAACGGAGAATAGAGACAATTAGACAGTTAAGTTAGTTGAAGATTAGGTGTCATATCGTTGAAACTTTTCAAAGAAAACACCCAAAGAAAATACTTTTATTAAAAGACCAACTAGCTTTATTGGCAAAAAAAACCCAACTACTAGTATTTTCGCTCATCATATCACAAAGTTTTTTTTTTTGGTAACCAAAAATAGTTGGACCATTTCTCATTTGATGTCTTACTGTTTTCGTCGTATGGATTTAGTTAGTTGCATAGGTAAGGAATAGTTCTTATCATGCTACAAAAAAAGTCAAGAAAATTTGATATTTTATTATTATTTCATGATAGGTGCGAATATCATCATTCATTTATATATAACTGAAATTATTTTGTCTACTTATTTCTTGTATATTCTTTTCGGGGATATAAAATATAAAGCTATATACTTTTATCACGATTAACTACTCATCTAAGCTAGACTCTTATCATGACAAAAATAAAAGAAGCTCTCTCTTATCAAAATAGATGCGATTACATTAGAAGAGATTAAATTAGTGCTTATTGATTGGATTTAATAGCATTTTATGGTTATCAATTATATAAGTGCAATTCGTAGAATTAAAACAAAAGCTCGATGATAAACTTCTACTGTCTTTTAGCATTTTTATTGTTGTTTCAAACTATACATTAATCTTTTCCACTATCTCACATGTCTTAGAAAAAAGCATGCAGTCCTCAGTTCATGTAATCAATTAGTCTGGTGTACAAGTCTCTAAAGAAATGTGAAATTTTAACATTATCTTACTAATACGAAGGCTAACATAAAACTTTTAAGGATTTTCTTAGATATTCAATTCAGTAGGATACTAAAAACAATCAATAATTTAATTAAAAAGGAACATTTTCAATAATATGGGTCCACATAAGTTCAAAACACAAAGATGAGCTAACCTTTTAACACTTCTGAGTCTTGAGTGGTATATTTTCCTTTAAACCTTTTTCCCCCACGACTCTTTATTTTCTTTTCAAAAGGTAGATGTTATGGTTTTTTCAAAAGGTAGATGTTACAGGTCTTGTGGCTTTTGAAGCCTCTTTTTTTTGTGGATGTCTTGAAAGCCATATGATGACTATAATGACATATTCATATGAAAATATGAAATGTTGAAATATGAAAGAAAACAAAACAAATTAGTTCTATATTAACCATAAAATTATTCTACAGACGTGTCATCATATAGATTATTTCCAAGTTTTTTTTGTAGTTATAGTCATATGGTAGGATTTAAATTCCAAATATGAAGGTTAGAGGAAAATTCCAAAAGTCTTCCATTAGTTAAATTGTGTCACATACCAATTTTCTAATCGATTATAATAAGAGAACGTATTAATTAGCTTTAATTTTAATAACTGAAAACTAGAAGACTTACAAAAACAGAGAAATTCAATAACATTTCCGCAGAACTATATGTAGAAATTTATAATGATAATGGCCATAGTTTTCATACAAAGACAGTTTAAGATATTTTTAATCGCTCTCTAATGTGGGGCTTTTTCAACAATTCAGGAAGTTGCTTAGCGCTTACGTGTCTTAGCTACATCACCAAAAAAAAAAAGAAAACAAATTATTTTAATTTTCATCTCTTATCCTTCCTCTATATAAGCCATTTTTTCCCTACCTTTTCATACTTTTAATTTCATTTCCTTTAACTGTTTTAGTTCCTCAAATTTCTCCAAAACTTTGCTTCTCTTTCTTTCTTTCTTCAACCTCTTTGTTTTCTTCTTTAGCGCCGACGTGTGTCTACAAAAAAACACATATACATCAATCCATCCTCCATTGTTCTAAAAAAAACTTTCCTTTGTTTTCTTGAAATCTATCAAGATTTTCTTGAGCTTTCTTGTTCTTGATTTTAACATATAGAGATGGTGGAAGAAGGAGGCGTAGTTGTGAATCAAGGAAGAGAAGAGGTGGTTGATTTGCCTCCGGGGTTTAGGTTTCATCCAACTGATGAAGAGATCATAACTCACTACCTTAAAGAAAAAGTCTTCAACACCCGATTCACCGCGGCTGCTATTGGTCAAGCCGACCTTAACAAGAACGAGCCTTGGGATCTACCAAGTAAGTCAAGATCTTTGTTTTTTTTTATCTTGACCGTTTCAAGATTCTGATTCTTGATTTTTACTTTTGTTGTGGTGGTGTAGAAATTGCAAAGATGGGGGAGAAGGAGTTTTACTTCTTTTGTCAAAGGGATCGGAAGTATCCGACCGGGATGAGGACAAACCGTGCGACCGTGTCCGGTTATTGGAAGGCGACCGGGAAGGACAAGGAGATCTTTAGAGGTAAAGGTTGTCTTGTTGGGATGAAGAAAACACTTGTGTTCTATAGAGGAAGAGCTCCAAAAGGTGAAAAGACTAATTGGGTTATGCATGAGTATCGTCTTGATGGCAAATATTCTTACCATAATCTCCCCAAATCCGCAAGGGTACGTCAAAGTCTTTTACAACGATTTGGATGAGTAATATATAATTTGATGCATAAAAATGATCCTGGTGTGGAAATGTTTTATCTTATAATTAACTGTTCTTCTAAATATGTGTTAGTTCAAGATTAATTAATCCAAAACATAAAATCTAATTAAGAACTTAATAATAAATTTGTAAATTTTGACTAAGTAAACTTTTTGTTGTTGTGATGATTATAGGATGAATGGGTGGTGTGTAGGGTTTTTCACAAGAACGCTCCTACTACTACTACTACAACAAACCAACTCTCAAGGATTGATTCTCTTGACAACATTGATCACCTCTTGGACTTCTCATCTCTCCCTAATCTCATAGATCCTGCTTTCTTGGGTCAACCCGGTCCAAGTTTCTCCGGCGCCGTCCAAAACCACAACCTCAAACCCGTCCTCCACCACCCTACAACCGCACCAATTGATAACACTTACCTCAATTTCCCTTACCACTCGGTTCCTAATTCCGGATACGGTTTGGGTTATGGGACAGGTTCGGGAAACAATAACAACAAAGGTATGGTCAAGTTGGAGCATTCTTTTGTGAGTGTGTCGCAAGATACCGGTTTAAGCTCCGATGTTAACGCAACCGCGACGCCGGAGATATCTTCATATCCGGTGATGATGAATCCGACGGCCAATACGTATGATGATCTTGATGACTTCTTATGGGACGATTATACTAACTAAATTTGTGAGAAGGTTATTTGTTAATTGTGGTTGAAGAGTGGCATTGATTACTTGTTTACTTAGTGTTTCTGATCGTGTAATTAATTCGTATATATGTACATAAGGTTACTAGGTTTTCTTAGGCATTGAACATTTAGTTAGACGATTGGTTACTTAGTTTTTAGTTTGGGGGAAAAAGCGTTGTCATTTGGGTTATTTTTCTTTGTTCTCAACTTGTACATATATACAAATTCTTCGTATCTTATGGTCCAATTATTCTAAAAATAATTTCTTATATAAATTAAGAAATGCTGGTAATTGCACGGCATTAAATTTTTGGAGACTAAAGTAAATTTTGGACTATTACTTATTCTTTATAGTCATTCTTATACTTCTGGCTCAATAACTAATTAGCTATGCGTTAAAAAAATGTAACATTGCCATATTAAATGTTTATGTATAAGCTATGTCGTTATTTGGGTGAAGGAGAAATGTAAGAAATTAATTTTCTTTTTTTGATAGAATCTGAATAAACTGAGAGGAAGAACACAGCTCACGAATCATGTGAAATGTTCCCTGAATCTGGGCATCATATAAGCCTTTTTATATGACTAATAATTTAGTTTATTGACACAATTAGTTAATTATAGACTATACATTAAATCAATTAAAAAGATGCTAAGTAAGGACAGTAATTAATGATGAGTTTCTTGCAGAAACAAAGTACAGATCCCTAAGCCTTCTGTCTTAAGGAACTTAGGTATTACACTCAATAACTTTACGTTTTCCTACTAATTTTTATAAAAAAACAATAAGCTATAGCTTTACTTTCTACATAAAATGAAATTTTTTGATGTGAATTTCAATTTTATATCTTCTTAATCATTTTTAGAATCCCTATAATTATATATACAAGTCTTTTATGATGTTGTTAACTAGATATCCTCTGCAAAATTATTCGTTTATATTATAACTTAACTTATACAAAACCGAACCAAGTAATCTAAAAATTACTAAAGATATTGTTAAGATCTATTATAAGATTTTAAAATTGCTTACACAAAATGTAAAAGAAGAATAATGTAATTAATGGTGTAAGAAACCAGAGAACTTAGCAGAAATTGTGAAATTTACTAATCACGTCATTTAGATGTTATTAATCTTTATATTATATCAATAGTAGTTTATAAAATATAATATGTTTAAATTCTTCCTAAACCAAATGTGTAGAGCTCTTTGTTTTTGTTGTTGTGTCTCACATATACTTTTGTTCTATAGCGGAAGTTTTATTGTCGCAAAATAAATTATATTCATTTATCGATCGAGTTGAGAGAAAAACACATATTGAGCCACTCTATATCATTTTCTTATTCCACAACAAAAATCATTTTCTTATTCTACTATACCTTTTGTAAAGTTTCATATCCAACATCTAATTAAATCATTTAACAAATGCTCTTTATTCACTTTCGCATCCCACATCCGCATCTACTTCTTCAATAAGCAACAAAACCAAACCTCGACTTTAGAAATACAAATAAAGACTTGCAACATAAATCATTTTACAACACCAATATCACTAATCAACGATCAATCCATCCAAAATATAAATTATGGTAACACAGGTGTTTTGAAGTTAATAAAAAACCTTGTTGAAAATTATAACAGTTTACAAAATTTTAAATTTCTCAGACACTAAGAGCATTATTAATGGTGACATTGTGGTAAAAAGTTCTAAACAAATAAAATAATTAAATATTAAACCAAAAAGAAAATGGACCAATAAGAAAGAGCAATAGGAGAAGAATTTGGGAAAAAAATGTTTTTCGTGTCTCTCTAAAGACACAAATCATGTTTTTTCTAGATTTCATTAATATTTTTTATTCTTTAAATTAAAGATACCTCAAAAAAATCACCATTAATGATGCTCTAAGAGCACGAATATCGGAAAGATCTTTTGGAGTTTATATGATTTAAAAAATAAGTAAAATAAAAAAGAGGATGAATGATGATAGAAATGGTTCATTATATTAACTCTTTTGAACCGGTTCTTTTACTGAAAAGTAACTTTAGTACCACTTGTTGTTTTCTAATTAGTTTAATGTTTTTCAATTTAATTAAAAAATAAAAAATAACTTAATTCTATTAAAATTATATGTAAAAGAAACTCAAAGCATGGTTCTTGGATATTCATGCTCTAAGTTTCAATTATTTAAAACGTCAAAACTTTGAAAAATGCGATAAAAACAATGTCTAAACCACACTATAATTAAAAACAATGTCTAAACAATGTATAGAGATTTATATTAAGGCGCGGCAGTCCACACTACATACACAATGAAAGGAACGACGTTATGTGTGCACATACACAATGAAAGGAACACAAATCTCTTTGTTGATTGGCCAACAATTTTAGTAACTTCTTCTTTGTGTTAAAGTGAACCTCTCCCTTTTTCAATTGTGTACAAGAAATCAAAGTTAAAGTGAACCTTTGAAAAAGTTGAAGGTGTTACATTTAGAGTGATTTTGTGGCTATACACGTAAGAATAAAGAAAACATGTCAAGTATTACACCAAATTTATTTCCTAATTAGCAATAAAGTTTTAACGCGTGACAATTGTTCTGATTATGCTTATCTAAACAAAATTAAAATGAAAACTTGGAAATTCATTCTTGTTCTATATCAAACCTATGTGCTAATTAGCCAATAGTTTTACAAGTTTTGACGTGTGGAATTGAAGTTTTTTTTTAGATGAAAATACTAAATTAAAATGTAAATTAAAGATGAACGCGTTAAAACTTAGAATACTCAACAAGTTAAATTAAAGTTCACTAGTGAGAGCTTTCGTAACAAACTAAAGTAAACCTCTCACATTCACATTTTCTATAAATTCACATTGGTGTGTTTTGTCTCCAACACCTCAATATTCTTAGAGAAAGAGCAAGAAAAAAAAAATGGAGAACATAAGCCAAGAACTTCCTGAAGATTTACAAAGACTGATTTTGACATGGATGCCTCTGAAATCTTTGATGAAATTCAAGTGCGTCTCAAAGAACTGGGCATCTATAATCAGCAAGAAGGATTTCGAGGATCTTTACTTGGACCGATCCAAGACAAGACCTCGAGTGTTGTTCGCATTCCGTCTATTAAGTGGTTGGAACCCAAATATTTTATTTTACTCAGTTTACCAAGACGAGAAACTATTGTTGTCGTCTGGTCAACAACACATGCGTACTTTTAATCAACCGGGACATAAGGTCTCTGCACCAATCCGAGGTTTGGTCTGTCTTAAATCAGGAACTAAGGTCAATATTTGCAATCCGAGTACGAGAAAGTTTCGGGCTTTACCAGAAATTGGAGATACTAAATTCTTTCAAAGTTTTCTTGGATACGATGAAGTTACGAAAGTATTCAAGGTGTTATGTACTTTGGTACCGTCTAGTAAACCACATGAATCTCCGAAATATCAAGCTTTGACGCTGGGATTAGGTGAAGAATCTTGGAGACCGCTCGTATGCAAGCATTATCATTATCCAATATCTAATGGAGTATGGATAGGAGAAGTTATGTACTATGGAGCTTTGTCCGGCAGTATGGGTGATCCTATATTATTTATGAGTTTCAACATAAGGTCTGAAGAGTTAATTGTTATTGATAGCCCAAAGGAAGTCCATTTTCATATGCGTATATTGGTAAACTACAACGGGAATATTGCCTACGTGGAAAACTCGTTGATTGAAAACGGAGTAATTAAGATGCTTGTTAGGAATGAAATCTCAGGAGTTTGGTTGGAAGAATGCATTGTGATTAATCCTGGTTGGAAACAAATTTTCGGGATTATGGGGTTTTCTTTCGTAGGTATCATTGGAGCAGAAGAACTTGTTCTCGGAGGAAACGAGTTGGCTGGATCACACATTCTGGTGTATAAACGCACAGACAAATTCAGAGAGTTTGTGATTGATGGTGGAGGTTCAGATCACTTTATTCGAACCTTCTTGAATCATGTTCATAGTCTTTCGCTTCCGTAACCGTAAGGAACAAACAATAGTTGGTCCACTGATTTGTCAGAAACTGGTTGGTTGGGATTTCATTATCAAATAATAATATAGTAGTCTCATTGGGATTGTTTGTGTCGTTCAATCTCTCAAGTAGTACTAGTCTTATTGGGTTTGTTAGTTCGTCATTTCTATTGTCGTTAATCTTTGTTTATGGTAAGCTATTATTATGTTCTATGAAAAAACAAATAACTAAATTAAAACTTGTAAATTCATTCTTGCTTCATATCAAACCTATGTGTAATTGGCCAACAGTTTTAGTACCAAATCTCTTTCTCGATTAGCCAACAATTTTAGTAAGTTCTTCTATCTGTTAAAGTGAACCTCTCCTTTTACATTGGTGTACAAGAAATCAAAGTAACTTTTTCTTTTAAAGCTATAGTATTATCTATATTTGAAGTAATTTTGTGGTGGAATCTAGTACCACGAAGAAAACTTGTTAAATCACACTTTTCCTCATATCTTTTTTCTTAACTAGTGAAAATAAAATAAATTTTTAAACGTGTAACACTTTCTCTATAATAATTTCAAAAACTAAAATAAAAACAGAAAAAATTAAATATCACGCTTTTACAACAAAGCAAAAACCCCGTTGTACCGCATTTTGTATCAAATTTCTGTTCTAATTGATAGAAATATAATAAACTTTAAGGCGTGACACGTTTTTTCTTTGATATCTATAAAAAATAAAATGGATAACAAAAGAAACTATATAAAACAAAATGAAACATGTAAAGTCACGTTTTGCACCAAGTTTATTTCCTAGTTAGTGTAAAAATATGTTAAGTTTTAACGTGTAATAGGTCTTTTCTGTAACGTTTATAAACTAACTAAAATGTAAAACAAAAAGAATTAAATTGTTACGTTACGTTTTACACTAAATTTTCTTTCTTCATTAGTTAATAATTAAAGTTTTAACGCGTGACACGTTTTTTCTTTGGTATCTATAAATAAAAATGGAAAACAAAAGAAACTATATAAAACAAAATGAAACATGTAACGTCACGTTTTGCACCAAGATTCTTTCCTAATTAGTGTAAAATTATGTTAAGTTTTAACGTGTAATAGGTCTTTTCTGTAACGTATATAAACTAATTATAATGTAAAACAAAAAAAATTAAATTGTTATGTTACGTTTTACACTAAATTTCTTTCCTCGTTAACTAATAATTAAAGTTTTAATGCGTGACACTTTTTGTTGTATGCTTATAAACTTATCTAAAAAGAACTAAAATGACAACTTGTAAATTCATTCTTGCTTTATATCAAGCCTATGTGCTAATTAGCCAACAGTTTTAACAAGTTTTGATGTGTGGAATTGAAGTTTATCTTCTTTTTTTGGTTTTAAGATATAATTACTAAATTAAAGATAAACGCGTTTAAATTTAGCCATCTCAACAAGTTAAACTCAAAGAGATTGGTTGATTAGTGTCTTAAATACCAATATAGTAAGTCTCATTGGGTTTGTTTGTGTCGTTTGAGTCTCTCTACTAGTCTTATTGGGTTTCGTCGTTCTGTCTTTCAAGTAGTATTAGTAGTCTTATTGGGTTTGTTCGTTGTCATTTCTATTTTCGTTAAGCTTTGTTTATGGTAAACAATAATGTTCTATGAAAAATATCATTCGGTTAAGTACACGTGTATGTGATGGAAGAAAAATTATTGTTTACGAACAAAGGAAAGAGCGATGATATCGATATTAAAGCGAACAATTTTTAGTAACTTCTTGTATGTGTAACTGAACCTCTCTTTTTCAATTGTGTACAAGAAATCAAAGTAAAACCTTTGAAAGAGTTAAAAGTGTAATCGATATATATTTAGAGTGATTTTGTGGCTATACGAAAATAAAGAAAACATGTCAAGTACTACACCAAATTTATTTCCTAGTTACCTAATAAAGTCTTAACGCGTAACACTTTTTTTGTTTATCTATATATATATAAAAATAACTAAAATGAAAACTTGTAAATTCATTCTTTCTTTACATCAAACCTATGTGCTAAATTGCTAATTAGCCAACAGTTTTAACCAGTTTTGATATGTGGAATTGAAGTTTTTGTTTTTTAGATGTAAATACTAAATCAAAATGTAAATTAAATATGAACGCGTTTAAACTAAAGTCACCTATTCGGAGATTTCGTAACAAATTAAAATATACCTCTCACTGTCTTATAGTTTCTATAAATTCACATTTGTGTTTTTTTGGTTTTTAGATGTAACTACTAAATTAATGATGATAGCGTTTAAGCTAAAGTCACCTACTCGGAGCTTTCATAACAAAATAAAGTATACCTCTCACTATCTTATAGTTTATATAATTTCACATTTGTATTTTTTTGGTTATTAGATGTAAATACTAAATTAAAGATATAGCATTTAAACTAAAGTCACCTACTCGGAGCTTTCGTAACAAACTAAAGTATACCTCTCACTGTCTTATAGTTTCTATAATTTCACATTTGTGTTTTTTTGGTTTTTAGATGTAAATACTAAATTAAAGATGATAGCGTTTAAACTAAAGTCACCTACTCAGAGTTTTCGTAACAAACTAAAGTATACCTCTCACTGTCTTATAGTTTCTATAATTTCACATTTGTGTTTTTTTGGTTTTTAAATGTAAATACTAAATTAAAGATGATAGCGTTTAAACTAAAATCACCTACTCGGAGCTTTCGTAACAAAGTAAAGTATACCTCTCACTGTCTTATAGTTTCCATAATTTCACATTTGTGTTTTTTTTGGTTTTTAAATGTAAATACTAAAGTAAAGATAATAGTGTTTAAACTAAAGTCACCTACTCGGAGCTTTCGTAACAAACTAAAGTATACCTCTCATTGTCTTATAGTTTCTATAATTTCACATTTGTGTTTTTTTTGTTTTTAGATGTAAATAGTAATACTAAATTAGAGATGATAGTGTTTAAACTAAAGTCCACCTACTCGGAGCTTTCGTAACAAACTAAAGTATACCTCTCATTGTCTTATAGTTTCTATAATTTCACATTTGTGTTTTTTTGGTTTTTAGATGTAAATAGTAATACTAAATTAGAGATGATAGTGTTTAAATTAAAGTCACCTACTCGGAGCTTTCGTAACAAACTAAAGTATACCTCTCATTGTCTTATAGTTTCTATAATTTCACATTTGTGTTTTTTTGGTTTTTAATTGTAAATAGTAATACTAAATTAAAGATGATAGCGTTTAAACTAAAGTCACCTACTTGGAGCTTTCGTAACAAACTAAAGTAGACCTCTAACTAACTTATATTTCTATAAATTCACATTTGAGTTTTTGTCTCCAACACCTCAAAATATTCTTAGAAACAAAAAAGAAGAACAAAATTTAGAGATAATACAAAAAATGGAGAACATAAGCCAAGAACTTCCTGAAGACCTACAAAGACTGATTTTGTCATGGATGCCTCTAAAATCTTTGATGAAATTCAAGTGCGTCTCAAAGAAGTGGGAATCTATAATGGGCGACAAGTGTTTCCAAGATCTTCACTATGAACGATCAAAGACAAGGCCTCGTGTGTTGATCGCAAGCTGTCGAAGACTTGTCCCAAACCCAGAGATTTTATTTCACTCAGTTGACCAAGAGGAGAAACTATTGTTGTCGTCTGGTCAACAACACGTGCGTTTTCCTGATATAACACCTCATGAGGTCTATGCACCCATCCGAGGTTTGATCTGTCTTGGAACAAGTGCTACGGTCGTGATTTGCAATCCGGGTACGAGAAAGTATCGGACTTTACCGGAAATTCCAGGGGCTAGATACGGAGTATGTTTTCTTGGATACGATGATGTTACGAAAGTGTACAAGGTGCTATGTATAGCTAACGTACCGTCTGGTAAATCAGATGGATCTACGAAGATCAAGCTTTCACTATGGGATTAGGTGAAGAATCTTGGAGACCAATCGTATGCGAGCATGAACATCGTCCAACTACTGATCATGGAATATGGAAAGGAGAAGTTTTGTACTATGGAGCTGTTTCTGAAACTACTAAAGATTCTATAGTAATGAGCTTCAACATAAGGTCTGAAGAGTTCAATGTTATTGATTTCCCTAAGAGTAGTGAGGTTTCTTTTGGGATCGTAACAGCTATGGTGGTTATGCTATATTAATTAACTATAAGGGGAATATTGCCTACGTGAGAGACTCGAGGATTAGATATGACAACAGAGAAATTCAGATGTTGGTTAGGAATGAAACTTCCGGAAAATGGTTGGAAGACAGCATCATGATTCCTCCTTGGAGAGAGTTATCCGGGTTTATGTTCCAAGGTATCATTGGAACAGGAGAACTTGTTTTCACGGAAAAGGGGTACAATCTTCATTATGACGGATCATTCTCCGTGGTGTATTACAATGAAGACACAAAAAAGCACAAAACGTTTAAGATCGATATTGGAGGGGTTGGAGATTCAGAAATGTCTAAATATGTTAAAAGTTTTTCCTTCTTTAATCATGTTGATAGTCTATCGCTTCCATAAGGAGCAAACAATAGTCGGTCGGTCCATTGATTGGTTGATCAGTGTCTTAAATAATGTGTCGTTTGAGTCTCTCACTACTAGTCTTATTTGCGGTTTGCTTGTGTCGTTCAGTCTTTCAAATATTACTAGCTAGTAGTCTTATTGGGTTTGTGTCGTTGTCATATATATTGTCGTTAATCTTTGCTTATAGTAAACAATAATGTTATATGAACATTTATTCGGTTTAAGTACACTCATGTGTATGTAATGGAAGAAATATTATTAAGCTAACCATGTAATCTAAAAATTACTAAAAATATTGTTAAGATCTATTATAAATTTTAAAATTGTTTACACAAAATGTAACAGAAGAATAATGTAATTAATGATGTAAGAAACCAGAGAACTTAGCAGAAATTGTGAATTCACAATTTAGATGTTAGTAATCTTTATTAAACTTCGAAGTTTAGTAATCACGTCATTTAGATGTTATTAATCTTTATATTATATCAATAGTTTATAAATTATAATATCTTTAAATTCTTCCTAAATCAAATGTGTAGAGCTCTTTGTTTTTGTTGTTGTGTCTCACATATACTTTTGCTCTATAGAAGTTTTATCCTCGCGAAATAAAATATATTCATTTATCGATCGAGTTGAGAGAAAACACATATTGAGCCACTCTATATCATTTTCTTATTCTACTATACCTTTTGTAAAGTTTCATATCCAACATCTATTTAAATCATTTAACAAATGCTCTTTATTCACTTTCGCATCCCACATCCGCATCTACTTCTTCAATAAGCAACAGAACCAAACCTCGACTTGAGAAATACAAATAAAGACTTGCAACATAAATCATTTTACAACACCAATATCACTAATCAACGATCAATCCATCCAAAATATAAACTATGGTAACACAGGACTAATACTCTGCTCATGTCTAAAGAAATTACCACTATCAATTCTTGTCTTAATCTTCACCAATCTCTCAAAATTTCCGGCGAAATATTTCTTCCCATAACTCTTACTTTCCACATAGCTCCTAACTCTCCCTTGGTGGAAATTAACCCCTAAATCCGCATCACGATAATTAAAATATGACTGTCTCGGATTCTTGGTAACAAAAGGAGTCATAAACCGGTACAATCTCCTCGTCAAATCAACATACCGTTTGGTTAATCTATCTTTTCTCCAATTCGCAGCATACTGAATCATATAAAGATATCCAGCTCTATATGGAAACGGAGTCGCCGTCGACGAAATCTTTGCCATTGCTCCACCGTACGGATTAAGAGCCATATATGGAATTTCAAGCTCAACCATTCTCTTCCAAATCGATTCTAAACCGGTTCTTGAAATCGGTTTACGAATGTAATCTGCTTTCCTCTTGAGATAATGTTTAGTCTCATTCCTCTGATAAAGGAGAGCTTTTTCCGACGAACCGACTTGGAGACCCCTCCAAAAAAACACAGATTGGATCCAGCTTGTCTCGATACAATCAGATTGGACCAAACCTAATTCAGAGAATCTCCGTTTTAATATCGACAGTAGCGTTGTTGTGTCTCCTAGGAACATAGCTATGAATGTTGCTCTAACGGTCTTTGTAGATGTTACCGTGCCATTTACTACGTCAATCATTATTCTTATGAAAAGCTCTTCGGGTAGCTCCGGTGCGACTGTTTGCCACCGGTGAACAATCTCCGTCGCGTTTTGGTCCAATGTTCGGGATATTTTGAAAACGGTAACGTTTTGAGGGATTTCGACGAGGTTTATCTTGTAAGATAAAACGACGCCGAAGCTTCCTCCTCCTCCTCCGTTTATTGCCCAAAAGAGATCTTCTCCCATCGATTTTCTATCCAAAATTTTGCCTGAAAATTTAAATGCAAACGTTATTTATAAGGGAAACGTAGTTTTAAATATTTTCTCCTAACTTTTAAATATAAACGTTACATTGATATGTTGACTATTTTGACACCATACCGTTGACATCGACCATTCTAGCGTCAATAGTACTATCGACGGTGAGACCGAATTTTCTCATCATGTTACCGTAGCCACCACCGCTAATATGGCCACCAACACCAACCGTCAGACAAACACCGGCGGGATAAGCAAGGGTTTTGCTCTTCTCCCATATATAGTAATAAACTTCTCCAAGAATAGCACCGGTTTGGACCCACGCGGTTTTACTCTTCGGATCTACCTCAACCGACCGGAGATTAGTCATGTCGAGGACGAAAAAGGATTTCCTAGAGTACGAGACGTAAGACAAGCCATCGTAGTCGTGGCCGCCGCTTCTGATTTTCATCTGGAGGTTGTGACGTCGGCCGCAAGTAACCGCGGCTTGGACGTGAGATTCGTGTGTTGGGGCCATTATGAGGAAGGGTTTGGGAGTTGTGGTGGAGTTGAAACGGAGGTTACGGATGTTGGCTTCTAGTACGGTGGAGAAAGAGCGGTTTCCGGCAAAGTACAAGGCCGAAGAAATGGGATGTTTGGGGTTAGAGTTTGAGGTTAGGCATTGCGTGAAAGTCTCGGAATATGTTAATGATGAGTGTGATTCATGTATGAATATGACCAAGAAGATAAAAAGAAGCAAATTATCTCTTGAATGTTTCATATTTAGATGTTGAATGTTGAAATGAAAGAAAAACAACAGATTTGTTTGTAAAAATATGTACCATGAAAAGTCACAACGTTGGTTTTATGTGGTCCCAAAGATTTTGATTTTGTCTGAAGGTTGCAACATGTTTTAAAAAAACATAATAAATGTGTCTCGATAATCGATCTCAGTATGGATTTGAAGATCAAAATGTAGAATTTTATAAGGTATTTGGGCTAATTGTGAAGGTTTTGTAGTAGTGAAGTGTGTGTCGGAACATTAAACTAGTTCTCCTCAACCATTCCATCAAGTGAACTTCTTGTACTTGTACTAGACACTAGTCAATGCTAACGCATTTCGCCCAAGCAAACATGTGATACTGACACATCAAGCAAATTTTTGGGAGAAGAAAAATGGCGTCATAATTTTCCAATTACTTTTATGATAAAATATCAGCTTGACATAGATAACTGTTTTCACACAAATATTAATTAAACACACAAAATTTTGTATCATTAATTAAGGACAATCATTCACTTCAAAACCCTATCCGAGCTCGAGAATGTGCCTTAGCTCGTTTTCTCCCCCTACTTTTTTCATTTAAAATAATCTTCTAGCCAAGAATTGAGTCTTTTTGGTTCTAAGACTTACCAATGCAAATCAAGTCGGCCCAAGTTTCTTACAAAAAGGAAAAGGCAAATTCAAGAGCAAAAAGGAAATATAACGAAGGCAAATTCCAATGATTTCTTCTACTTGCATAGACTTGTTATGCATGCTAACTTGAAAGTGCAACTATAGATTAGATTTGTTTAGAGCAAGAAACAAAAACTAAGCATAGATAAATGTTTTTCACACAAATACTAAAACACAAACTTTTGTATCATTGAAGGTAATCATTCACTCCATGTCTTCCTTGTCAAGCTTATTCATCTGGACAAATGTAGATTTTCGGTTTCAGCACTTTCAATTATTATAAGAGTGTTAAGAAACAAGGGATTGAAACAATACATACCCACCACAAATGATAAAGTCCTACTACCGCTGAGGTACGAAACAAGAAAACCAGAAACAAAAAACAAAAGATGCAGTCACCAAGTTGTTTTTCATCTCTAATCTCAAAATATTAAGCTGATAATCTCAGTATTACCACCAACATAAGCAGGCAAACCTAGACCTCCCCCCAATGTGCGATAAAACAATTTTCCGGCTCCTCCACCGGAGGCTACTACACCTGCAAACGAAGAATCACAAAATCGATCAGAGGGTTATAAAATGTTGATGAATACATCACAACGTAACAAGCGTAGATAACATCATTTACCGGTCACTCCTTCGAGGCTTCGACCTTGCAATTGAAACGTACATTCTAAAATGAAAACCCTAAAATCCTTTTTATATAATTTGATAGATTTTCATGCGAAATCAGAAAACGTTACCACAGTGACTGCAATAACGGTCTGAAGAAAAATTGCGGCGAGAAAAAACAGATTTCCCTCTGCGAGATACCAGCGCAAGTACGGACACGGATCTTAGAATCGGCACCGTGACCGGATATTAGGGCTCGCTCTCTGGTTACTCAGGGAAACATAGGCCGCAAGAAACATTTGTAAATAGTCAAATGGGCCTTAATATTTATCATATATGGTCAAACTGGCCGAACTTCATTTAGGGTTTCTGAAGTTAAGAACCGTAAGCCGCAAGAAATTAGAGGAAAAGGAGAAAAATGGTGTTTTGAAGTTAATAAAATACCTTGTTGAAAATTATAACAGTTTACAAAATTTTAAATTTCTCAGACACTAAGTTTCAATTATTTAAAACGTCAAAACTTTGAAAAATGCGATAAAAAACAATGTCTAAACCGCACTAGAATTAAAAAGTTTGTTTGGTCAAACCGGTATAGAGGTTTATATTAAGGCGCGGCACTCCACACTAACATACACAATGAAAGGAACGACATTATGTGTGCACATACGTACTTTACATGTAATTATGTTCGGAACACAAATCTCTTAATTGGCCAACAATTTTAGTAACATCTTCTGCGTGTTAAAGTGAACCTCTCCCTTTCAATTGTGTACAAGAAATCAAAGTTAAAGTGAACCTTGTTATATTTAGAGTGATTTTGTGGCTATACGCGTAAGAATAAAGAAAATATGACAAGTATTACACCAAATTTATTTCGTAATTAGCAATAAAGTTTTAACGCGTGACACTTTTTCTGATTATGTTTATCTAGCAAGAATTAAAATGAAAACTTGTAAATTCATTCTTGTTCTATATCAAACCTATGTGCTAATTAGCCAATAATTTTACAAGTTTTGACGTGTGGAATTGAAGTTTCTTTTCTTTAGATGAAAAATACTAAATTAAAATGTAAATTAAAGATAAACGCGTTAAAACTTAGAATACTTAACAAGTTAAATTAAAGTTCACTAGTCAGAGCTTTCGTAACAAACTAAAGTAAACCTCTCACATTCACATTTTCTATAAATTCACATTGGTGTGTTTTGTCTCCAACACCTCAATATTCTTAGAGAAAGAGCAAGAAAAAAAAAATGGAGAACATAAGCCAAGAACTTCCTGAAGATTTACAAAGACTGATTTTGACATGGATGCCTCTGAAATCTTTGATGAAATTCAAGTGCGTCTCAAAGAACTGGGCATCTATAATCAGCAAGAAGGATTTCGAGGATCTTTACTTGGACCGATCCAAGACAAGACCTCGAGTGTTGTTCGCATTCCGTCTATTAAGTGGTTGGAACCCAAATATTTTATTTTACTCAGTTTACCAAGACGAGAAACTATTGTTGTCGTCTGGTCAACAACACATGCGTACTTTTAATCAACCGGGACATAAGGTCTCTGCACCAATCCGAGGTTTGGTCTGTCTTAAATCAGGAACTAAGGTCAATATTTGCAATCCGAGTACGAGAAAGTTTCGGGCTTTACCAGAAATTGGAGATACTAAATTCTTTCAAAGTTTTCTTGGATACGATGAAGTTACGAAAGTATTCAAGGTGTTATGTACTTTGGTACCGTCTAGTAAACCACATGAATCTCCGAAATATCAAGCTTTGACGCTGGGATTAGGTGAAGAATCTTGGAGACCGCTCGTATGCAAGCATTATCATTATCCAATATCTAATGGAGTATGGATAGGAGAAGTTATGTACTATGGAGCTTTGTCCGGCAGTATGGGTGATCCTATATTATTTATGAGTTTCAACATAAGGTCTGAAGAGTTAATTGTTATTGATAGCCCAAAGGAAGTCCATTTTCATATGCGTATATTGGTAAACTACAACGGGAATATTGCCTACGTGGAAAACTCGTTGATTGAAAACGGAGTAATTAAGATGCTTGTTAGGAATGAAATCTCAGGAGTTTGGTTGGAAGAATGCATTGTGATTAATCCTGGTTGGAAACAAATTTTCGGGATTATGGGGTTTTCTTTCGTAGGTATCATTGGAGCAGAAGAACTTGTTCTCGGAGGAAACGAGTTGGCTGGATCACACATTCTGGTGTATAAACGCACAGACAAATTCAGAGAGTTTGTGATTGATGGTGGAGGTTCAGATCACTTTATTCGAACCTTCTTGAATCATGTTCATAGTCTTTCGCTTCCGTAACCGTAAGGAACAAACAATAGTTGGTCCACTGATTTGTCAGAAACTGGTTGGTTGGGATTTCATTATCAAATAATAATATAGTAGTCTCATTGGGATTGTTTGTGTCGTTCAATCTCTCAAGTAGTACTAGTCTTATTGGGTTTGTTAGTTCGTCATTTCTATTGTCGTTAATCTTTGTTTATGGTAAGCTATTATTATGTTCTATGAAAAAACAAATAACTAAATTAAAACTTGTAAATTCATTCTTGCTTCATATCAAACCTATGTGTAATTGGCCAACAGTTTTAGTACCAAATCTCTTTCTCGATTAGCCAACAATTTTAGTAAGTTCTTCTATCTGTTAAAGTGAACCTCTCCTTTTACATTGGTGTACAAGAAATCAAAGTAACTTTTTCTTTTAAAGCTATAGTATTATCTATATTTGAAGTAATTTTGTGGTGGAATCTAGTACCACGAAGAAAACTTGTTAAATCACACTTTTCCTCATATCTTTTTTCTTAACTAGTGAAAATAAAATAAATTTTTAAACGTGTAACACTTTCTCTATAATAATTTCAAAAACTAAAATAAAAACAGAAAAAATTAAATATCACGCTTTTACAACAAAGCAAAAACCCCGTTGTACCGCATTTTGTATCAAATTTCTGTTCTAATTGATAGAAATATAATAAACTTTAAGGCGTGACACGTTTTTTCTTTGATATCTATAAAAAATAAAATGGATAACAAAAGAAACTATATAAAACAAAATGAAACATGTAAAGTCACGTTTTGCACCAAGTTTATTTCCTAGTTAGTGTAAAAATATGTTAAGTTTTAACGTGTAATAGGTCTTTTCTGTAACGTTTATAAACTAACTAAAATGTAAAACAAAAAGAATTAAATTGTTACGTTACGTTTTACACTAAATTTTCTTTCTTCATTAGTTAATAATTAAAGTTTTAACGCGTGACACGTTTTTTCTTTGGTATCTATAAATAAAAATGGAAAACAAAAGAAACTATATAAAACAAAATGAAACATGTAACGTCACGTTTTGCACCAAGATTCTTTCCTAATTAGTGTAAAATTATGTTAAGTTTTAACGTGTAATAGGTCTTTTCTGTAACGTATATAAACTAATTATAATGTAAAACAAAAAAAATTAAATTGTTATGTTACGTTTTACACTAAATTTCTTTCCTCGTTAACTAATAATTAAAGTTTTAATGCGTGACACTTTTTGTTGTATGCTTATAAACTTATCTAAAAAGAACTAAAATGACAACTTGTAAATTCATTCTTGCTTTATATCAAGCCTATGTGCTAATTAGCCAACAGTTTTAACAAGTTTTGATGTGTGGAATTGAAGTTTATCTTCTTTTTTTGGTTTTAAGATATAATTACTAAATTAAAGATAAACGCGTTTAAATTTAGCCATCTCAACAAGTTAAACTCAAAGAGATTGGTTGATTAGTGTCTTAAATACCAATATAGTAAGTCTCATTGGGTTTGTTTGTGTCGTTTGAGTCTCTCTACTAGTCTTATTGGGTTTCGTCGTTCTGTCTTTCAAGTAGTATTAGTAGTCTTATTGGGTTTGTTCGTTGTCATTTCTATTTTCGTTAAGCTTTGTTTATGGTAAACAATAATGTTCTATGAAAAATATCATTCGGTTAAGTACACGTGTATGTGATGGAAGAAAAATTATTGTTTACGAACAAAGGAAAGAGCGATGATATCGATATTAAAGCGAACAATTTTTAGTAACTTCTTGTATGTGTAACTGAACCTCTCTTTTTCAATTGTGTACAAGAAATCAAAGTAAAACCTTTGAAAGAGTTAAAAGTGTAATCGATATATATTTAGAGTGATTTTGTGGCTATACGAAAATAAAGAAAACATGTCAAGTACTACACCAAATTTATTTCCTAGTTACCTAATAAAGTCTTAACGCGTAACACTTTTTTTGTTTATCTATATATATATAAAAATAACTAAAATGAAAACTTGTAAATTCATTCTTTCTTTACATCAAACCTATGTGCTAAATTGCTAATTAGCCAACAGTTTTAACCAGTTTTGATATGTGGAATTGAAGTTTTTGTTTTTTAGATGTAAATACTAAATCAAAATGTAAATTAAATATGAACGCGTTTAAACTAAAGTCACCTATTCGGAGATTTCGTAACAAATTAAAATATACCTCTCACTGTCTTATAGTTTCTATAAATTCACATTTGTGTTTTTTTGGTTTTTAGATGTAACTACTAAATTAATGATGATAGCGTTTAAGCTAAAGTCACCTACTCGGAGCTTTCATAACAAAATAAAGTATACCTCTCACTATCTTATAGTTTATATAATTTCACATTTGTATTTTTTTGGTTATTAGATGTAAATACTAAATTAAAGATATAGCATTTAAACTAAAGTCACCTACTCGGAGCTTTCGTAACAAACTAA
The DNA here is from genome assembly GCA_900128785.1 of Arabis alpina. NCBI lineage: Eukaryota > Viridiplantae > Streptophyta > Magnoliopsida > Brassicales > Brassicaceae > Arabis > Arabis alpina. The sequence goes on along the minus strand of LT669790.1, from coordinate 1,877,372 downwards.
AGTATACCTCTCACTGTCTTATAGTTTCTATAATTTCACATTTGTGTTTTTTTGGTTTTTAGATGTAAATACTAAATTAAAGATGATAGCGTTTAAACTAAAGTCACCTACTCAGAGTTTTCGTAACAAACTAAAGTATACCTCTCACTGTCTTATAGTTTCTATAATTTCACATTTGTGTTTTTTTGGTTTTTAAATGTAAATACTAAATTAAAGATGATAGCGTTTAAACTAAAATCACCTACTCGGAGCTTTCGTAACAAAGTAAAGTATACCTCTCACTGTCTTATAGTTTCCATAATTTCACATTTGTGTTTTTTTTGGTTTTTAAATGTAAATACTAAAGTAAAGATAATAGTGTTTAAACTAAAGTCACCTACTCGGAGCTTTCGTAACAAACTAAAGTATACCTCTCATTGTCTTATAGTTTCTATAATTTCACATTTGTGTTTTTTGGTTTTTAGATGTAAATAGTAATACTAAATTAGAGATGATAGAGTTTAAACTAAAGTCACCTACTCGGAGCTTTCGTAACAAACTAAAGTATACCTCTCATTGTCTTATAGTTTCTATAATTTCACATTTGTGTTTTTTTGGTTTTTAGATGTAAATAGTAATACTAAATTAGAGATGATAGTGTTTAAATTAAAGTCACCTACTCGGAGCTTTCGTAACAAACTAAAGTATACCTCTCATTGTCTTATAGTTTCTATAATTTCACATTTGTGTTTTTTTGGTTTTTAATTGTAAATAGTAATACTAAATTAAAGATGATAGCGTTTAAACTAAAGTCACCTACTTGGAGCTTTCGTAACAAACTAAAGTAGACCTCTAACTAACTTATATTTTCTATAAATTCACATTTGAGTTTTTGTCTCCAACACCTCAAAATATTCTTAGAAACAAAAAAAGAAGAACAAAATTTAGAGATAATACAAAAAATGGAGAACATAAGCCAAGAACTTCCTGAAGACCTACAAAGACTGATTTTGTCATGGATGCCTCTAAAATCTTTGATGAAATTCAAGTGCGTCTCAAAGAAGTGGGAATCTATAATGGGCGACAAGTGTTTCCAAGATCTTCACTATGAACGATCAAAGACAAGGCCTCGTGTGTTGATCGCAAGCTGTCGAAGACTTGTCCCAAACCCAGAGATTTTATTTCACTCAGTTGACCAAGAGGAGAAACTATTGTTGTCGTCTGGTCAACAACACGTGCGTTTTCCTGATATAACACCTCATGAGGTCTATGCACCCATCCGAGGTTTGATCTGTCTTGGAACAAGTGCTACGGTCGTGATTTGCAATCCGGGTACGAGAAAGTATCGGACTTTACCGGAAATTCCAGGGGCTAGATACGGAGTATGTTTTCTTGGATACGATGATGTTACGAAAGTGTACAAGGTGCTATGTATAGCTAACGTACCGTCTGGTAAATCAGATGGATCTACGAAAGATCAAGCTTTCACTATGGGATTAGGTGAAGAATCTTGGAGACCAATCGTATGCGAGCATGAACATCGTCCAACTACTGATCATGGAATATGGAAAGGAGAAGTTTTGTACTATGGAGCTGTTTCTGAAACTACTAAAGATTCTATAGTAATGAGCTTCAACATAAGGTCTGAAGAGTTCAATGTTATTGATTTCCCTAAGAGTAGTGAGGTTTCTTTTTGGGATCGTAACAGCTATGGTGGTTATGCTATATTAATTAACTATAAGGGGAATATTGCCTACGTGAGAGACTCGAGGATTAGATATGACAACAGAGAAATTCAGATGTTGGTTAGGAATGAAACTTCCGGAAAATGGTTGGAAGACAGCATCATGATTCCTCCTTGGAGAGAGTTATCCGGGTTTATGTTCCAAGGTATCATTGGAACAGGAGAACTTGTTTTCACGGAAAAGGGGTACAATCTTCATTATGACGGATCATTCTCCGTGGTGTATTACAATGAAGACACAAAAAAGCACAAAACGTTTAAGATCGATATTGGAGGGGTTGGAGATTCAGAAATGTCTAAATATGTTAAAAGTTTTTCCTTCTTTAATCATGTTGATAGTCTATCGCTTCCATAAGGAGCAAACAATAGTCGGTCGGTCCATTGATTGGTTGATCAGTGTCTTAAATAATGTGTCGTTTGAGTCTCTCACTACTAGTCTTATTTGCGGTTTGCTTGTGTCGTTCAGTCTTTCAAATATTACTAGCTAGTAGTCTTATTGGGTTTGTGTCGTTGTCATATATATTGTCGTTAATCTTTGCTTATAGTAAACAATAATGTTATATGAACATTTATTCGGTTTAAGTACACTCATGTGTATGTAATGGAAGAAATATTATTAAGCTAACCATGTAATCTAAAAATTACTAAAAATATTGTTAAGATCTATTATAAATTTTAAAATTGTTTACACAAAATGTAACAGAAGAATAATGTAATTAATGATGTAAGAAACCAGAGAACTTAGCAGAAATTGTGAATTCACAATTTAGATGTTAGTAATCTTTATTAAACTTCGAAGTTTAGTAATCACGTCATTTAGATGTTATTAATCTTTATATTATATCAATAGTTTATAAATTATAATATCTTTAAATTCTTCCTAAATCAAATGTGTAGAGCTCTTTGTTTTTGTTGTTGTGTCTCACATATACTTTTGCTCTATAGAAGTTTTATCCTCGCGAAATAAAATATATTCATTTATCGATCGAGTTGAGAGAAAACACATATTGAGCCACTCTATATCATTTTCTTATTCTACTATACCTTTTGTAAAGTTTCATATCCAACATCTATTTAAATCATTTAACAAATGCTCTTTATTCACTTTCGCATCCCACATCCGCATCTACTTCTTCAATAAGCAACAGAACCAAACCTCGACTTGAGAAATACAAATAAAGACTTGCAACATAAATCATTTTACAACACCAATATCACTAATCAACGATCAATCCATCCAAAATATAAACTATGGTAACACAGGACTAATACTCTGCTCATGTCTAAAGAAATTACCACTATCAATTCTTGTCTTAATCTTCACCAATCTCTCAAAATTTCCGGCGAAATATTTCTTCCCATAACTCTTACTTTCCACATAGCTCCTAACTCTCCCTTGGTGGAAATTAACCCCTAAATCCGCATCACGATAATTAAAATATGACTGTCTCGGATTCTTGGTAACAAAAGGAGTCATAAACCGGTACAATCTCCTCGTCAAATCAACATACCGTTTGGTTAATCTATCTTTTCTCCAATTCGCAGCATACTGAATCATATAAAGATATCCAGCTCTATATGGAAACGGAGTCGCCGTCGACGAAATCTTTGCCATTGCTCCACCGTACGGATTAAGAGCCATATATGGAATTTCAAGCTCAACCATTCTCTTCCAAATCGATTCTAAACCGGTTCTTGAAATCGGTTTACGAATGTAATCTGCTTTCCTCTTGAGATAATGTTTAGTCTCATTCCTCTGATAAAGGAGAGCTTTTTCCGACGAACCGACTTGGAGACCCCTCCAAAAAAACACAGATTGGATCCAGCTTGTCTCGATACAATCAGATTGGACCAAACCTAATTCAGAGAATCTCCGTTTTAATATCGACAGTAGCGTTGTTGTGTCTCCTAGGAACATAGCTATGAATGTTGCTCTAACGGTCTTTGTAGATGTTACCGTGCCATTTACTACGTCAATCATTATTCTTATGAAAAGCTCTTCGGGTAGCTCCGGTGCGACTGTTTGCCACCGGTGAACAATCTCCGTCGCGTTTTGGTCCAATGTTCGGGATATTTTGAAAACGGTAACGTTTTGAGGGATTTCGACGAGGTTTATCTTGTAAGATAAAACGACGCCGAAGCTTCCTCCTCCTCCTCCGTTTATTGCCCAAAAGAGATCTTCTCCCATCGATTTTCTATCCAAAATTTTGCCTGAAAATTTAAATGCAAACGTTATTTATAAGGGAAACGTAGTTTTAAATATTTTCTCCTAACTTTTAAATATAAACGTTACATTGATATGTTGACTATTTTGACACCATACCGTTGACATCGACCATTCTAGCGTCAATAGTACTATCGACGGTGAGACCGAATTTTCTCATCATGTTACCGTAGCCACCACCGCTAATATGGCCACCAACACCAACCGTCAGACAAACACCGGCGGGATAAGCAAGGGTTTTGCTCTTCTCCCATATATAGTAATAAACTTCTCCAAGAATAGCACCGGTTTGGACCCACGCGGTTTTACTCTTCGGATCTACCTCAACCGACCGGAGATTAGTCATGTCGAGGACGAAAAAGGATTTCCTAGAGTACGAGACGTAAGACAAGCCATCGTAGTCGTGGCCGCCGCTTCTGATTTTCATCTGGAGGTTGTGACGTCGGCCGCAAGTAACCGCGGCTTGGACGTGAGATTCGTGTGTTGGGGCCATTATGAGGAAGGGTTTGGGAGTTGTGGTGGAGTTGAAACGGAGGTTACGGATGTTGGCTTCTAGTACGGTGGAGAAAGAGCGGTTTCCGGCAAAGTACAAGGCCGAAGAAATGGGATGTTTGGGGTTAGAGTTTGAGGTTAGGCATTGCGTGAAAGTCTCGGAATATGTTAATGATGAGTGTGATTCATGTATGAATATGACCAAGAAGATAAAAAGAAGCAAATTATCTCTTGAATGTTTCATATTTAGATGTTGAATGTTGAAATGAAAGAAAAACAACAGATTTGTTTGTAAAAATATGTACCATGAAAAGTCACAACGTTGGTTTTATGTGGTCCCAAAGATTTTGATTTTGTCTGAAGGTTGCAACATGTTTTAAAAAAACATAATAAATGTGTCTCGATAATCGATCTCAGTATGGATTTGAAGATCAAAATGTAGAATTTTATAAGGTATTTGGGCTAATTGTGAAGGTTTTGTAGTAGTGAAGTGTGTGTCGGAACATTAAACTAGTTCTCCTCAACCATTCCATCAAGTGAACTTCTTGTACTTGTACTAGACACTAGTCAATGCTAACGCATTTCGCCCAAGCAAACATGTGATACTGACACATCAAGCAAATTTTTGGGAGAAGAAAAATGGCGTCATAATTTTCCAATTACTTTTATGATAAAATATCAGCTTGACATAGATAACTGTTTTCACACAAATATTAATTAAACACACAAAATTTTGTATCATTAATTAAGGACAATCATTCACTTCAAAACCCTATCCGAGCTCGAGAATGTGCCTTAGCTCGTTTTCTCCCCCTACTTTTTTCATTTAAAATAATCTTCTAGCCAAGAATTGAGTCTTTTTGGTTCTAAGACTTACCAATGCAAATCAAGTCGGCCCAAGTTTCTTACAAAAAGGAAAAGGCAAATTCAAGAGCAAAAAGGAAATATAACGAAGGCAAATTCCAATGATTTCTTCTACTTGCATAGACTTGTTATGCATGCTAACTTGAAAGTGCAACTATAGATTAGATTTGTTTAGAGCAAGAAACAAAAACTAAGCATAGATAAATGTTTTTCACACAAATACTAAAACACAAACTTTTGTATCATTGAAGGTAATCATTCACTCCATGTCTTCCTTGTCAAGCTTATTCATCTGGACAAATGTAGATTTTCGGTTTCAGCACTTTCAATTATTATAAGAGTGTTAAGAAACAAGGGATTGAAACAATACATACCCACCACAAATGATGAAGTCCTACTACCGCTGAGGTACGAAACAAGAAAACCAAAAACAAAAAACAAAAGAAGCAATCACCAAGTTGTTTTTCATCTCTAATCTCAAAATATTAAGCTGATAATCTCAGTATTACCACTAACATAGACCTCCCCCCAATGTGCGGTAAAACAATTCTCCGGCTCCTCCACCCGAAGCTACTACACCTGCAAATGAAGAATCACAAAATCGATCAGAGGGTTATAACATGTTGATGAATACATCACAACGTAACAAGCGTAGATAACATCATTTGCCAATCACTCCTTCGAGGCTTCGACCCTGCAATTGAAACGTACAATCTGATAGATTTTATAGAATTTGATAGATTTTCATGCGGAATCAGAAAACGTTATCACAGTGACTGCAATAACGGTCTGAAGAAAAATTGCGGCGATAAAAAACCGATTTCCCTCCGAGAGATACCTGCGCAACTACGGACACGGATCTCAGAATCGGCACCATGGTCGGAAATTAGGGTTCGCTCTCTGGTTACTCAGGGAAACATATTGTAAATAGTCAAATCGGCACCTTAATAGTCAAACTGGCCGAACTTCATTTAGGGTTTCTGAAGTTAAGAACCGTAAGTTGCAAGAAACTAGAGGAAAAGAAGAAAAATGGTGTTTTGGAGTTAATAAAAAACCTTGTTGAAAATTATAACAGTTTACAAAATTTTAAATTTCTCAGACACTAAGTTTCAATTATTTAAAACGTCAAAAGTTTGAAAAATACGATAAAAAACAATGTCTAAACCGCACTAGAATTAAAATATTTGTTTGGTCAAACCGGTATAGAGATTTATATTATTTAAAGTGATATTTTTGGAAATTGTCCTTTATATTAAGGCGCGGCAGTCCACACTAAAATACACAATGAAAGGAACGACGTTATGTTAAAGTGAACCTCTCCCTTTCAATTGTGTACAAGAAATCAAAGTTAAAGTGAACGTTTGAAAAAGTTGAAAATGTTATATTTAGAGTGATTTTGTGGCTATACGCGTAAGAATAAAGAAAACATGTCAAGTATTAGAGCCGCTTGACACTTTCTGTTCATGCTTATCTTAAAAAAGTTTACAATGAAAATCTGTAAATTCATTCTTGTTCTATATCCAACCTATGTGCTAATTAGCAAATAGTTTTACAAGTTTTGACGTGTGGAATTGAAGTTTATTTTTTAGATGAAAGATACTAAATTAAAATGTAAATTAAAGATGGACGCGTTAAAATTTAGAAGACTCAACAAGTTTAATTAAAGTTCACTACTCAGAGCTTTCATAACAAACTAAAGTAAACCTCTCACATTCATATTTTCTATAAATTCACATTGGTGTGTTTTGTTTCCAACACCTCAATATTTCTTTCCTCATTAACTAATAATTAAAGTTTTAACACGTGACACGTTTTTCTTTGGTATCTATAAAAAATAAAATGGAAAATAGAAGAAACTATATAAAACAAAATGAAACATGTAAAGCCACGCTTTGCACCAATTTTCTTTCCTAGTTAGTGTTTTTATATGTTAAGTTTTAACGCGTAATAGATCTTTTTCTGTAACATCTATAAACTAATTAAAATATAAAACAAAAAGTATTAAATTGTTACGTTATATTTTACACTAAATTTTTTTTCTCATTAACTAATAATTAAAATTTTAACGCGTGACACATTTTTTTTTTTTGGTATCTATAAAAAATAAAATGGAAAACAAAAGAAATATAAAACTAAATGAAACATGTAAAATCACGTTTTGCACCAAGTTTCTTTCCTAGTTAGTGTAAAAATATGTTCAGTTTTAACGTGTAATAGGTCTTTTTCTATAACGTCTATAAACTAACTAAAATGTAAAATAAAAAGAATTAAATTGTTACGTTACGTTTTATAATAAATTTCTTTCCTCATTAACTAATAATTAAAGTTTTAACGCGTGACACGTTTTTTCTTTGGTATCTATAAAAACTAAAATGGAAAACAAAAGAAACTATATAAAACAAAATGAAACATGTAAAGCCACGTTTTCCACCAATTTTGTTTCCTAGTTAGTGTAAAAATATGTTAAGTTTCAACGTGTAATAGTTCTGTAACATCTATAAACTAATTAAAATGTAAAACAAAAAGAATTAAATTGTTACGTTACGTTTTACACTAAATTTCTTTCCTCATTAACTAATAACTAAAGTTTTCACGCATGACAAGTTTTTCTTTGGTATATATAAAAAAATAAAATGGAAAACAAAAGAAACTATATAATACAAAATGAAACATGTAAAATCACGTTTTGCACCAAGTTTCTTTCCTAGTTAGTGTAAAATTATGTTAAGTTTTAACGTGTAATAGGTCTTTTTCTCTATCGTCTATAAACTAATTATAATGTAAAACAAAAAAAATTAAATTGTTACGTTACATTTTACACTAAATTTCTTTCCTCATTAACTAATAATTAAAGTTTTAACGCGTGACACTTTTTGTTGTATGTTTATAAACTTATCTAAAAAGAACTAAAATGACAACTTGTAAATTCATTCTTGCTTTATATCAAGCCTATGTGCTAATTAGCCAACAGTTTTAACAAGTTTTGACGTGTGGAATTGAAGTTTATCTTCTTTTTATGGTTTTAAGATGTAATTACTAAATAAAAGATAAACGCGTTTAAATTTAGCCAACTCAACAAGTTAAACTCAAAGAGATTGGTTGATTAGTGTCTTAAATAATAACATAGTAAGTCTCATTGGGTTTGTTTGTGTCGTTTGAGTCTCTCTACTAGTCTTATTGGGTTTCGTCGTTCTGTCTTTCAAGTAGTATTAGTAGTCTTATTGGGTCTGTTCGTTGTCATTTCTATTTTCGTTAAGCTTTGTTTATGGTGAACAATAATGTTCTATGAAAAATATCATTCGGTTAAGTACACATGTGTATGTGATGGAAGAAAAATTATTGTTTACGAACAAAGGAAAGAGCGATGATATCGATCTTATTAGGAACTCCCCATTGAAGAATATCAACTTGATCTTTCCATTACGTGCACAATGAAAGGAACGATATTAAAGCGAACAATTTTTAGTAACTTCTTCTATGTGTAAGTGAACCTCTCTTTTTCAATTGTGTACGAGAAATCAAAGTAAAAACCTTTGAAAAAGTTAAAAGTGTTACGATATATATTTAGAGTGATTTTGTGGCTATACGAAAATAAAGAAAACATGTCAAGTACTACACCAAATTTATTTCCTAGTTAGCTAATAAAGTCTTAACGCGTAACACTTTTTTGTTTATCTATATATATATATATATAAAAAGAACTAAAACGAAAACTTGTAAATTCATTCTTGCTTTACATCAAACCTATGTGCTAATTAGCCAACAGTTTTAACAAGTTTTGATGTGTGGAATTGTAGTTTTTGTTTTTTTGTTTGTTTTTAGATGTAAATACTAAATCAAAATGTAAATTAAAATGAACGCGTTTAAACTAAAATCACCTACTCGGAGCTTTTGTAACAAACTAAAGTAGACCTCTCACTAACTTATATTTTCTATAAATTCACATTTGAGTTTTGTCTCCAACACCTCAAAATATTCTTAGAAACAAAAAGAAAGAACAAAATTTAGAGATAATACAAAAAATGGAGAACTTAAGCCAAGAACTTCCTGAAGACCTACAAGGACTTATTTTGTCATGGATGCCTCTGAAATCTTTGATGAAATTCAAGTGCGTCTCAAAGAACTGGGCATCTATTATCAGCAAGAAGGATTTCGAAGATCTTTACCTGGACCGATCGAAGACAAGACCTCGAGTATTATTCGCATTCCGTCTATTAAGTGCTTGGAGCCAAGATACTTTATTTTACTCAGTTTACCAAGACGAGAAACTATTGTTGTCGTCTGGTCAAAAACACATGCGTATTTATAATCAACTGGGACATGAGATCTCTGCACCAATCCGAGGTTTGGTCTGTCTTAAATCAGGAACTAAGGTCAATATTTGCAATCCGAGTACGAGAAAGTTTCGGACTTTACCGGAAACTGAAGAGAATAAATTCTTTCAAGGTTTTCTTGGATACGATGAAGTTACGAAAGTATTCAAGGTGTTATGTACTTTGGTACCGTCTAGTAAACCACATGAATCTCCGAAATATCAAGCTTTGACGCTGGGATTAGGTGAAGAATCTTGGAGACCGATCGTATGCAAGCATTATCATTATCCAGCATCTAATGGAGTATGGATAGGAGAAGTTTTGTACTATGGAGCTTTGTCCACTAATGGCGATCCTATATTTATGCGTTTCAACATAAGGTCTGAAGAGTTAATTGTTATTGATAGCCCAAAGGAAGTCCATTTTCATATGCGTTGTATATTGGTGAACTACAACGGGAATATTGCCTACGTGGAAAACTCGTTGATTGGAAACGGAGTAATTAAGATGCTTGTTAGGAATGGAATCTCAGGAAATTGGTTGGAAGAATGCATTGTGATTAATCCTGGTTGGAAAGAAATTTTCTGGATTACGGGGTTTTCTTTCGTAGGTATCATTGGAGCAGAAGAACTTGTTCTCGGAGGAAACGAGTTGGCTGGATCACACATTATGGTGTATTACAATAAACGCACAGAAAAATTCAGAGAGTTTGTGATTGATGGTGAAGGTTTAGATCACTTTACTCAAACCTTCTTGAATCATGTTGATAGTCTTTCGCTTCCGTAACCATAAGGAACAAACAATAGTTGGTCCACTGATTTATCAGAAACTGGTTGGTTGGGTTTTCATTATCAAATAATAATGTAGTAGTCTCGTAGGGATTGTTTGTGTCGTTCAATCTCTCAAGTAGTACTAGTGTTATTGGGTTTGTTAGTTCGTCATTTCTATTGTCGTTAATCTTTGTTTATGGTAAGCTATTATTATGTTCTATGAAAATTTATTTGGTTTTTGTTGAAAATATTACAAGAAAAGAAACAAAACAACAACAAAAAAGTAATTTTCTTATTCTAATATACCTTTAGTAAAGTAATATCCAACATAAATCATTTTACAACACCGATTTCACTCATAAACGATTATAAGAGGAAATGAAAAACAAATAACTAAATTAAAAACTTGTAAATTCATTCTTGCTTCATATCAAACCTATGTGTAATTTGCCAACAGTTTTAGTACCAAATCTCTTTTTCGATTAGCCAACAATTTTAGTAAGTTCTTCTATTTGTTAAAGTGAACCTCACCTCTTACATTGGTGTACAAGAAATCATAGTAACTTTTTCTTTTAAAGCTATAGTATTATCTATATTTGAAGTAATTTTGTGGCGGAATCTAGTACCACGAAGAAAACTTGTTAAATCACACTTTTCCTCATATCATTTTTCTTAACTAGTGAAAAATAAAATAAATTTTTAAACGTGCAACACATTCTCTATAATAATTTCAAAAAGTAAAATAAAAACAGAAAAAATTAAATATCACGCTTCTACAACAAAGCAAAAACATCATTGTACAGTATTTTGTATCAAATTTCTTTTTTAATTGATAGAAATATAATAAATTTTAACGCGTGACACATTTTTTTTTTGGTATATGAAACATGTAAAACAAAATGAAACATGTAAAGTGACGTTTTGCACCAAGTTTCTTTCCTACTTAGTGTAAAAATATGTTAAGTTTCAACGTGTAATAGTGTGTAATAAGTCTTTTTAACGTCTATAAAGTAATTAAAATGTAAAACAAAAAGAATTAAATTGTTACGTTACGTTTTACACTAAATTTCTGTCCTCATTAACTAATAACTAATGTTTTCACGCGTAACACGTTTTTTCTTTGGTATCTATGAAAATAAAATGGAAAACAAAAGAAACTATATAAATCAAAATGAAATATGTAAAGTCACGTTTTGCACCAAATTTCTTTCCTACTTAGTGTAAAACTATGTTAAGTTTTAAAGTGTAATAGGTCTTTTTCTGTAACGTCTATAAACTAATTAAAATGTAAAACAAAAATAATTAAATTGTTACGTTACATTTTACACTAAATTTCTTTCCTTATTAACTAATAATTAAATGTTTTTTTTTGGTATTTATAAAAAAATAAAATGGAAAACAAAAGAAATTATATAAAACAAAATGAAACAGGTAAAGTCACATTTTGCACCAAGTTTCTTTCCTAGTTAGTGTAAAAATATGTTAAGTTTTGACGTGTAATAGGTCTTTTTCTTTAATGTCTATAAACTAATTAAAACGTAAAATAAAAAGAATTAAATTGTTACGTTACGTCGTACACTAAATTTCTTTCCTCATTAACTAATAATTAAAGTTTTAACGCGTGACACTTTTTGTTGTATGCTTATAAACTTATCTAAAAAGAACTAAAATGACAACTTGTAAATTTATTCATGTTTATATCAAGCCTATGTGCTAATGAGCCAACAGTTTTAACAAGTTTTGATGTGTGGAATTGAAGTTTATCATTTTTTTTTGGTTTTAAGATGTAATTACTAAATTAAAGATAAATGCGTTTAAATTTAGCCAACTCAACAAGTTAAACTCAAAGAGATTGGTTGATTTTTTTTTTTGGACAACAGATTGGTTGATTAGTGTCTTAAATAATAATATAGTAAGTCTCATTGGGTTTGTTTGTGTCGTTTGAGTCTCTCTACTAGTCTTATTGGGTTTGTGTCGTTCTGTCTTTCAAGTAGTATTAGTAGTCTTATTGGGTTTGTTCGTTGTCATTTCTATTTTCGTTAAACTTTGTTTATGGTAAACAATAATGTTCTATGAAAAATATCATTCGGTTAAGTACACATGTGTATGTGATGGAAGAAAAATTATTGTTTACGAACAAAGGAAAGAACGATGATATCGATATTAAAGCGAACAATTTTTGGTAACTTCTTGTATGTGTAAGTGAACCTCTATTTTTCAATTGTGTACAAGAAATCAAAGTAAAACCTTTGAAAAAGTTAAAAGTCTTCGATATATATTTAGAGTGATTTTGTGGTTATACGAAAATGAAGAAAACATGTCAAGTACTACACCAAATTTATTTCCTAGTTAGCTAATAAAGTCTTAACGCGTAACACTTTTTTTGTTTATCTATATATATATAAAAAGAACTAAAATGAAAACTTATAAATTTATTCTTGCTTTACATCAAACCTATGTGCCAAATTGCTAATTAGCCAACAGTTTTAACAACCAGTTTTGATGTGCGGATTGTAGTTTTTTATTTTTTTTTAGACGTAAATACTAAATCAAAATGTAAATTAAAGATGATAGCGTTTAAACTAAAGTCACCTACTCGGAGCTTTCGTAACAAACTAAAGTATACCTCTCACTGTCTTATAGTTTCTCTAATATCTCATTTGTGTTCTTTTGGTTTTTAGATGTAAATACTAAATTAAAGATGATAACGTTTAAACTAAAGTCACCTACTCGGAGCTTTCGTAACAAACTAAAGCATACCTCTCACTGTCTTATAGTTTCTATAATTTCACATTTGTGTTTTTTCGGTTTTTAGATGTAAATACTAAATTAAAGATGATAACGTTTAAACTAAAGTCACCTACTCGGAGCTTTCGTAACAAACTAAAGTATACCTCTCACTGTCTTCTAGTTTCCATAATTTCACATTTGTGTTTTTTTTGGTTTTAGATGTAAATACTAAATTAAAGATGATAGCATTTAAACTAAAGTCACCTACTCGGAGCTTTCGTAACAAACTAAAGTATACCTCTTACTGTCTTATAGTTTCCATAATTTCACATTTGTGTTTTTTGGTTTTTAGATATAAATACTAAATTAAAGATGATATCGTTTAAACTAAAGTCACCTAGCTTTCGTAACAAACTAAAGTATACCTCTCACTGTCTTATAGTTTCTATAATTTCACATTTGTGTTTTTTTGGTTTTTAGATGTAAATACTAAATTAAAGATGATAGCGTTTAAACTAAAGTCACCTACTCAGAGCTTTCGTAACAAACTAAAGTATACCTCTCACTGTCTTATAGTTTCTATAATTTCACATTTGTGTTTTTTTTGTCTTTAGATGTAAATACTAAATTAAAGATGATAGCGTTTAAACTAAAGTCACCTACTCGGAGCTTTCGTAACAAAGTAAAGTATACCTCTCACTGTCTTATAGTTTCCATAATTTCACATTTGTGTTTTTTGGTTTTTAAATGTAAATACTAAAGTAAAAATAATAGTGTTTAAACTAAAGTCACCTACTCGGAGCTTTCGTAACAAACTAAAGTATACCTCTCACTGTCTTATAGTTTCTATAATTTCACATTTGTGTTTTTTTGGTTTTTAGATGTAAATACTAAATTAAAGATGATAGCGTTTAAACTAAAGTCACCTACTCAGAGTTTTCGTAACAAACTAAAGTATACCTCTCACTGTCTTATAGTTTCTATAATTTCACATTTGTGTTTTTTTGGTTTTTAAATGTAAATACTAAATTAAAGATGATAGCGTTTAAACTAAAATCACCTACTCGGAGCTTTCGTAACAAAGTAAAGTATACCTCTCACTGTCTTATAGTTTCCATAATTTCACATTTGTGTTTTTTTTGGTTTTTAAATGTAAATACTAAAGTAAAGATAATAGTGTTTAAACTAAAGTCACCTACTCGGAGCTTTCGTAACAAACTAAAGTATACCTCTCATTGTCTTATAGTTTCTATAATTTCACATTTGTGTTTTTTGGTTTTTAGATGTAAATAGTAATACTAAATTAGAGATGATAGTGTTTAAACTAAAGTCACCTACTCGGAGCTTTCGTAACAAACTAAAGTATACCTCTCATTGTCTTATAGTTTCTATAATTTTACATTTGTGTTTTTTTGGTTTTTAGATGTAAATAGTAATACTAAATTAGAGATGATAGTGTTTAAATTAAAGTCACCTACTCGGAGCTTTCGTAACAAACTAAAGTATACCTCTCATTGTCTTATAGTTTCTATAATTTCACATTTGTGTTTTTTTGGTTTTTAATTGTAAATAGTAATACTAAATTAAAGATGATAGCGTTTAAACTAAAGTCACCTACTTGGAGCTTTCGTAACAAACTAAAGTAGACCTCTAACTAACTTATATTTTCTATAAATTCACATTTGAGTTTTGTCTCCAACACCTCAAAATATTCTTAGAAACAAAAAAAGAAGAACAAAATCTAGAGATAATACAAAAAATGGAGAACATAAGCCAAGAACTTCCTGAAGACCTACAAAGACTGATTTTGTCATGGATGCCTCTAAAATCTTTGATGAAATTCAAGTGCGTCTCAAAGAAGTGGGAATCTATAATGGGCGACAAGTGTTTCCAAGATCTTCACTATGAACGATCAAAGACAAGGCCTCGAGTGTTGATCGCAATCCGTCGAAGACTTGTCCCAAACCCAGAGATTTTATTTCACTCAGTTGACCAAGAGGAGAAACTATTGTTGTCGTCTGGTCAACAACACGTGCGTTTTCCTGATATAACACTTCTTGAGGTCTATGCACCCATCCGAGGTTTGATCTGTATTGGAACAGCAGCTAAGTTTGTGATTTGCAATCCGGGTACCAGAAAGTATCGGGCTTTACCGGAAATTCCAGGGGCTACACACGGAGAAAGTTTTCTTGGATACGATGATGTTACGAAAGTGTACAAGGTGCTATGTATAGCTGACGTACCGTCTGGTAAATCAGATGGATCTATGAAACGTCAAGCTTTCACTATGGGAATATGTGAAGAATCTTGGAGACCAATCGTATGCGAGCATGAACATCGTCCAGCTACTGATCATGGAATATGGAAAGGAGAAGTTTTGTACTATGGAGCTGTTTCTGAAACTAGTAAAGATTCTATCGTAATGAGCTTCAACATAAGGTCTGAAGAGTTCAATGTTATTGATTTCCCTAAGAGTAGCGAGGTGTTTTTTTGGGATCTTTACAGCTTTGGTGGTTATGCTAGATTAATTAACTATAAGGGGAATATTGCCTACGTGAGAGACTCGAGAATTGGATATGAAAACAGAGAAATTCAGATGTTGGTTAGGAATGAAATTTCCGGAAAATGGTTGGAAGACAGCATCATGATTCCTCCTTGGAGAGAATTTTCCGGGTTTATGTTCCAAGGTATCATTGGAACAGGAGAACTTGTTTTCACAGAAAAGGGGTACAATCTTAAGTATGACGGATCATTCTCCGTGGTGTATTACAATGAAGACACAAAAATGCACAAAACGTTTAAGATCGATATTGGAGGGGTTGGAGATTCCGAAATGTCTAAATATGTTGAAAGTTTTTCCTTCTTTAATCATGTTGAGAGTCTATCGCTTCCATAAGGAGCAAACAATAGTCGGTCGGTCCAATGATTCGTCAGTGTCTTATTTGCAAATAAGACTAGTAGAGAGTGTCTTAAATAATGTGTCGTCTGAGTCTCTCTCTACTAGTCTTATTTGCGGTTTGCTTGTGTCGTTCAGTCTTTCAAATATTACTAGCTAGTAGTCTTATTGGGTTTGTGTCGTTGTCATATCTATTGTCGTTAATCTTTGCTTATAGTAAACAATAATGTTCTATGAACATTTATTCGGTTTAAGTACACTCATGTCTATGTAATATTGTAATGGAAGAAAAATAATTCAAGATACGTATGTTACAAAATCTTTAAGCTAATTCGCCAACAATACGTAACTTTTTTTGTGGCTATGTTTCACAAGTAAAAGTATTCGATTTTAACAATCTAAAAGAAGGATAGGTTCGTATCAAAAGACAATGTCTAAAATCAAAAAAAGCACACCGAAATTAAAATTCTAAACTCTCGAACAAAAATCAAAATTTCTCAACCACTAAATTTCGACCCCACAAAAACTTAAAAACTTCAAAATTGTATCAAAAATCAAAAACAGAGAACATATTACTCCACACTCAAAATCTTGACAACAGAGTAACCATCAATCTTGTGCAACGCCACAATCAAATCTCCAGTCTTACACATTCCCTTCTCCTTCGCAACTCCACTTGCAAACCTAAACGTCTCCTCCGTCGAAACCAAACCTCCCTTCGCCACCACCGGAATAATTCCACGGCTAATCAAACCACGTTTCGACACAGGAGTAGCCGCTTCTTCGTCACGATCAACCTCCGGCACAATCACAGACAAAATAGGAACACTTGGTCTGTATTTTGCCACGAGCTCCGCAGTGTAACCTCCTTTGGTAAGAACAACAATCGCTTTAGCACCTAAACTCCTAGCGGTCAAAACAGCTGAAGAGGCTAAGCTCTCGATCGGTGACAACGGTTTAGAAACGATTTCTAGGGTTTTCTTCTGCAAAACATCGTAATCGATGTAATCCTCCGCTTCTTTACAGATTCTTGACATGGTTAAGACTGCAGTCTCGGGGTGAGCTCCAGCGGCTGTTTCTCCGCTAAGCATGACACAATCAGTACCATCGAGGACAGCGTTGGCTACATCGGTTGCTTCGGCTCTAGTCGGACGTGGAGATACAGTCATCGACTCAAGCATCTGTGTCGCTGTCACGATTGGTTTCCCGAGAGCATTCGCCTTCTGGATCATCATCTTTTGAGCAAGAAACATCTTCTCAATCGGAATCTCCATTCCTAAATCACCTCTAGCCACCATGAATGCATCAGTGTTCTTTAGAATGTCATCGAAATTCATCACTCCTTCTTGATTCTCCACCTGTTAATCATCAAAACGTTACTACACAACTTAGAAGAAGTCAAATCTCACTTAAAGAAAACAGAGTGTTCTGTTTTTTACCTTTGACATAAGCATAATGCTCTTTGCGTGTTCTCCAAGCATCTTTCTAACTTCAATTAGGTCAGATCCTTTACGAACAAAGGAAAGAGCGATGATATCAATCTTATTAGGAACTCCCCATTGAAGAATATCAACTTGATCTTTCTCGGTAAGTGTTGGTAGATCGACTACAATTCCAGGGAGGTTCACGTTCTTTCTTTCACCAAGAGTCGCAGAGTTTTCGCAACGGCAACGAACAAGACCAAGATTCTTGTCACAGGACAAGACGGTTAATGAGATTGTTCCGTCGGAACAGAGAATCACATCACCGGACTTGAGATCCTCTGCAAGTTTCTTGTAACTCATGGAGATTGTGTTTGAATCTCCTTGGATAGTGTAATCGATTGAGATTGTAATCTCTTGACCTTGAATTAGCTTAACCGGTTTACCTTCTTTGAGAAATCCGGTACGGATCTCAGGACCCTATAGTAAACAAAAGTAAAACATAGTTAAATCAAAACCCTAATTGAATCTTTAGATATCAAAAGTAGTAGAAAAAAAGATGATGAAATTAGGGTTTTACCTTAGTGTCGAGCATAACGGCACAGAGAATACCAGTGTTCTTCATGGCAATTCTTAGGTTATCAAGAGTTTCTTGATGGTAATCGTGAGAACCATGAGAAAAGTTGAACCGAGCTACGTTCATACCGGCTTTGAGAAGCTTCTCGATCATCTCGACGGATCTAGACGCCGGTCCAAGAGTACACACGATCTTAGTTTTTGACTTAAGAGATCCATTGTTAGTTTGTCCATTAAGTAATTTCTCCATTAATGTTAAAAAGCGTGGAGACAAAAGAGAAAAGTATTTGTGTGTTTGTGTTTGAGAAGGGTTGAGATTTTATGATTAGAGTCACGTACGTATCTAGGTATATATAGGATTTAGGGTTAAGAACTTGGAGAGGACTAATTTCCTTTTGTCACGTGAAAAAGAAAAGGCAAACACACGATTTCCTTTTAATGTATAGTCTTTTAATTTGGTAAAAACTGAAAATATTAACTGTTTGCTTGATTGTCAAGAAATACAAAATATATAAAGAAAAGAAATAAGGAAAGCTTCGATTTCAATTTCGGACGTATTCTTGATTTATGTTTGGAAAATAGTAGTAAATTTTTCGATTTTGTACTTACAATTAATAACGATAACGAAAACGGAAGTTTTTCTTAATTGAAATTTATTAATGTCCTTGTTCCTCAAGAATGTCAAAATCAAACCGTCATTAAGTGATTATGAAACAAAAAAAAAGGATTTATTAACTAATATGATTTGTTTCACTATTTTCAGCATAAACCGATATTTAATCCTGAACCACGAATAATCAGTACTGATGGGGCGAATCATACTGAACTTAAACCAAAATTTGTTTCTGTTCAATTTTACATCAAATTGGTCTCGGTTTATGTTGGTTAGGAGAAAAAGTAACAACTACAAATCTTACGTGTTATTCAAGTTTGGTTTTTCTAATAACTATTGACATATACCAGATTGATCGTTATAGAATCAATGTTCTTTTTTTGTCCTTCTAGAATGAAATGATGAGGAAATTTTATGTGAGACCGTTATAGAACCATAATAATTGTTTTCTCACACAAATATTAAGGGGTTATTGGCCGTAGTATTTAAATAGAGTTTGTTGATTTTAAAAGGTTAGGGATTTGGTAAGTTTGGAAAGAGTTTTTTGTATTCGATAAATCTATCAAAAAGTTGTATTGTAAAAAATTTCAGAATCTACATTTTTTTTTTTAAATCATTAAAAATCTTACTATCAAAAAAATTGCAAAAGTTGTGTTTAACAAAATTGTTTTTTTTTTTTGCTTGCTAAACAATGTTTAACAAAATTGTTGCTAATATCTATCTTTCAAAAACAGTAAATTAATTGCTAATAATCTATTTTCCAAGAATACTGGAAATTTTGCTAGGATGTAAAAATTATTAAAAACAATGGATTTCATTAAAATTGTTAGAATTTATAAACCAACAGCATCTAGATTTTTTTTTAAAAATCATACTCCCAATAACACCCCTAAAAACACAAATTTTGTTATGATTTTTTTTTTTTTTGCTAAACACTTTATTAATTGAAGACAAACATTCAGTTCTTCGTCTTATTCCTCTCCATCTCGATCTCTTTCTTCAAATTACGGCGATCCCACCTAGACAAATGTAGATTCTTGTTTAGTTTTTTTGGGTTTCGACTTATAAAACTCCCAAACTTTTAAGAAAAAGATTAAACAATTCATACCGATGATAAAGAAATATTCCCCCTGAGAAACAAAAAAAAAAGAAAAAAGCAATCACGAATTTGTTTTACATCTCTAATCTCAATTATATAAAATTATACGGATAATCTTAACATTACCAGCGCTTATGGAAGCCAGAAGAGCAGTCTGCGTAATTGCCTGACATGTCGTATGTTTACGTTCCCTTGACTCACTCGAAGCATGCAATGGAAAAATGAGAATCACAAATATCGAAACCCTAATTAAGATCAGAGTATTATTACATCACAACGTAACATGCGTAGATAATATCATTTACCTTCGGTTCCATTCCTTCCTGCAATTGAAACAACAATCGCAAATCAATCAACCCTAGGATCCAAAGCTCTAGAATTTTATAGATTTTCATGTTGAATCAGGAATCGTTACCACAGGTAATACAACGCTCTGAAGAAAAATTGCGGCGAGACAAGACTGATCTCCCTCCGCGAGATACCTGCGCAACAAGGGATCTCATAATCGACACCATGGTCGGAAATTAGGCTTTAGGGTTCGGATCTGAGATTTACGGACCCTACACAAAAATTAACATCCAAATTTTGATAATTTTATAAAAACCCAACAAAAAATTATGAACAAAAATCATCTTTTTTTTGTAAAACTTCTTTTTGAATAATAAGATATTCTTGAACAAAATATTTGTTCCTTAAACTTTTCTCATATTCGTGTAAACAAAATTTTATGTAATGATTTAAAATCAACGTAATATTTTTTTGCTAAGATCTACTAATTAGATTTTTCTACTTCATCTGTGATTTTTTATAGAAATATATTATTTTGTTAAAATGGGGGTCATGAAGTAGGGATCCATGCAAATGTCCTTATCGGCGATTTCTCTTCAAAAGGAAAAATAATAGTATGATCAAATAGGCCTGCGTTTTCTTCTTATCCAAGTAATCGTTGGGCCTTAATGGGCTTGATCTTCCAAACTTCAAAGACGAGAAGAGCAAATCCAAGACATATATGTTTGATGTTTTAGATAAGTTTTTTTGTTTCATTTTGATTGATGTTTTCAATTTTCTATACAAAATTTATGATGATTTTGCTGTTTTTGGCTGTTTGAATTCTACATATTAGTTTTTTATTGGTTGAATTGTTTTGGGATTAGAAATAAAACATGTTTTGTTTTGAGAAAATAAAAAAGTAAATGATTTCTTAATTTATGTGTTAAAACCTTAAACATCAAACAAAACAAAAAACGGAGGGAGTATAACTTACGCTTTGTGAATCGAGACATATCATCTCAATTTCTCCATGTTTTTGATGTATCCAAAAGAATAAACTTTTAATGCATGATCTTTCTATAGTTCAATTTCTATATGTGAGTTCAAAGCCATCAATACTCCAATTTGCGGTTTCGTTATCAGATTTCGAATAGGTTTGGTTTTTTCGCTTTCTATTTTTAATTATCGGGTAAAGATGAATAATAACAAAGATTCTTGACTTGAGAATACGACTCACCTTTTTCAAAAAAAATTCTTCGGAGTTTCTGATTCTCATTCTACAGAATCTCAGGAAGAGAACCCACTTTTTGTATTCCATTTTTTAGTTAAAATAATTATGAGCAAAAGAATATAATTCCGTGAGTATTTTTTTCCGACGAATGAAGCCAACGTGTTGAAGTATGCTCCGTACGCGAGAGCTTCAAAGCATCAATAAGAATAAAGTATAGTCGTAAACAAGAACAAGAATCTCTTAAAATGAACGTACAAGGAAGAACATTTAGTCTCCATCACTCTCTCTTTCTCTCTCTCTCTCTCTTTCTTTTTCACCTTAATTGTGACTTTTCAAATGGGTAAAAGAAGAAGAAAACAACAAAGAAAAGAGAGTGTTAATTATCAAGAATTTGTCTAGAAAAATCCGAAATCTTGATTGGATTATAAAACTAGCTACTATTGTGTCAACCATTGTTACAAAAGGCAACGCAATTGACAGAGACTTTGTTAAGAAAGAAAAGAATCTCGAACAACACTTTTGCAGTGATGTGCATGCTCAAAGTATGACATGCATGGAGAGGATAAAAAAGTGAAGCAAATATCAATAAAATTTCTGAAAAATGTTTTACCAATTTTTTTTTTTTGAAAAAATAAAGCATAGTAAATTAAACAGGTAAGAAAGAGAGAGAATCTCTGTTATGAGAAGAGAGAGTTTGATGAAGATTCATTCAAGTAGACTTCTTGAGACTTGCAACTCACAACAAGAGAAGCATATGCTTACCCACATGGATATGAACTATTTTGGTAATATGCTCAAATCCTTTAACTCAATGTTATTGATAGGTTCTTCCTTTCCGAAACCGAATAAAGTGTAGTGAGTAATCACAACCATGAGATATTGCCTATAAAGTTTGGTTCAGTATAAAATAAATGCAAAGATATCATTCTAAGAACATAATATTTGTTTTTTCGACTTTTTCTTACTTATGAACAATAGACCATATCAAACCACTCATTTAGCTAAAACTGGATATATTCTCAGTTTCACGTAGAGTAAAAGTAGCCTACACAACTCTTACCATTTGGACATTATAAACTCTGTTTCTATGACCTTATACTATTCAAGACGGTAATACGCACACAGAAACTATTTGAAAACTCAAGAACATCGAAATATTTGCAAGAAAGTATAGTGTAAGAAAGTAGCCAAGCAGTAGATGCAAAGATGTTTCACTTCTATATATGTATGAACTATAGACACACATGCAGTGGCGAAGCTACGTGTGTGAACACTAGGTCAGCTGAACCACCTTTTTTTCCATTTCTTCTATTATTACATTAAGTTAATTGGTTAGACTTGGTTTAATTTATGGTTTGAACTTGGTTAAATTAACTTTTTGTAGTTTGATTTATGTTCTAAACCATAAACAAAAATTATTTTAAAACACATCCTAGTTTATTAAAAACCAAACAAGGCCCATTTTAATAAATTCAATTTTATTTTCTTTGTTTTAAAATGAGAAACAAGCTAAGCCTACTTTTTAATTATTTTTCTTTAACTAATAATCTAACCCTATTACTTTGACAACAAAAACAAAACTTTAACCCTGTTATATGATTGAGATTTTTTTCGTAAATCTTCAACTGCCTCTTACGTTCAAGTAAATCCAAGTTAGTCTAGATTATGTTTTGTTTTCTCAATGATTTTTTTTTAATATAATTATTAGAATGTGTAACTAGGAATTGTTATGAATTTTGAAATATAAATTGAATTATTTTACATAATTAAATGTTTCATAATCAAGAGTTTTATTTAGACCTTACGAGTAAATTCATACAGTTAGCCAATTACCGATCAACCGATTGGATATAGATTTTTGAAGGTTGTTTAGTTTGTTTTATCAAAAAAATGTGCTCGAGATTATTACAGTGATTGTCATAAAAAAAATTTAGAGTATTAAAAGTTGTAGAATACTTTTATAAAATATATATATAATTAAATTTTTTTCAATATTCATAATATATATTGATCTTGGTTAAAAAAAATTCTAGATTCGCCACTCCACACATGCACCAGAGAGATGATTGTTATCAGATCAGACAGGAAATGGATTCAACCATAATAATACACAAGCATGGAGGGGCCAAGTGTTTTTGTGCTAATCAAATAATGTTAAGAAATGGGACCCTCCAATAATTTTATACTGTATAGAGAGAATAGGTACTAAACTTGTTGAAGGAGACATAATGAAAATATTCTCTATCATCTTTTAAAGCAAACAAAGTTTCCACAACACAAAAAAAACTTTCATTTGTTTGCTATCTTAAACTAAAGGCTTCATTGTGTCGACTGCGTCAAAAGTTTTGTCACCAAATTACATTCTTGGAAACATAGCCAGATAAGCTCATTTAATATTATCAGACATCAGTAAACATCTGACTAAAAAAATCCTGATGAAAACATTAAGACTCATAACGTACCTAGAGACGGAAAATGACTCTATGAAGAAAGAACAATAACAATCCAGACAAATAAAAAGCATTGAGAATATACCAAGAGAGGAGATGTGACTATGATAATATCAAGGAATAAGAAAAGAGTGGATTCCCTAGCCCAAGTAAAGAAAAAAAAAATCGGGGAATACGATACTTTCCTCTGCCAGAATGGCGAAAGAATGCGCATACGATGCATTAATTGTGGATCAATTCTGGTATCCAGTTGTGTTGAAAAGTTGTAGTCCATAGGAATCAATCCATTCGAAAGAAAATAATCATCTACAAACAAAAACATAACGATTAGGACATAACACAACTAACAAAGCATCGATTGGACCAATTATTCATATTCCATACCTTAATTATCATTCTCTAATTGCCTCCTTTTTTCTCCATTCAACTTCCTATATAAAGCAAAGTTGCACCAACCTAACCTGAGAAAATATAAAGAACAAGTAAGAAAAAGCAGCAAAAACACTTTCCTTTTCCTTAGTTGGTGGAGTTTACACTATCAACTTTCTGAGATAAACAGTTTAGACCGCGTCAGGTAAAAGAAAACATCGATAATCGTGGCCATCATTATATAATGCAGTTTCAAGGTGGAGATAAAAAACTTACATTTGCCTTTTTTGTGTACAGACTTTATGTATTACCAAAACCAGCACCAAGGAAAAAACATCCTCACTTCTTCAAGAATGCATATACAATCTGAAAGGCATCCATTCCTTAGAGGAGGGAATAGTCCAGGAGATTCTGGACTCATTCTTTCGACTGATGCAAAGCCACGACTAAAATGGACTCCAGATCTTCACGAGAGATTCATCGAAGCAGTCAATCAACTCGGTGGAGCAGATAGTGAGAGTTATATCATTATCAAGAATATAAATCATCTTTCACTAGCAGGCTTTGAGATATAATATTGTATACTTTTTGTCTGTTCTGTTTCAGAAGCTACTCCTAAGACAATCATGAAAGTTATGGGTATTCAAGGCCTTACCTTATACCATCTCAAAAGTCATCTTCAGGTAAACCATCAACACTTAAGGTTACAAAGGTTCTTGCAAAGGTGAAATAAGCTCTTCTTTGCATTCACAAAGGTTACTAACATCATGAAATTTGCTACCAGAAATACAGGCTGAGCAAGAATCTCAATGGACAAGCTAACAGCGGCTTAAACAAAATCGGTAAATTCATAGATTCAAGAACTTTCAAACTTTAGATTCTTTCAAAGATCTAAATCTAATATGACTCCAATAGGTATAATGACCATGATGGAAGAAAAGACACCTGATGCAGACGAAATTCAAAGTGAGAGTTTAAGCATTGGACCACAGCCAAACAAGTAAGAATATGACAATTTCAATATATCTTAGAACTTAGTTAATCAATGAAAAAATGACCTAATCTATTTGCACACAGGAACTCGCCAATAAGTGAAGCACTCCAAATGCAAATAGAGGTCCAAAGAAGGCTTCATGAACAACTTGAGGTATCATATTCATACAACATTCTTTTCTCCAATCAAGAACACTAAATATTCTTCTAATTTATGATGCACATCAAGTTAGCAGTCACTAATTATAAGTTACAACATACAAAAGTCTATTCAAGCATGTTAAAAAGCTTAAAAACAAAATGAATAATCATGATTGTAGAGCATTCAATAGAGGATAAATTTGTAGTATTTAGAAAGATAAAAGCATTCAGTTTAAATTATCGTATTTAAACTGAGCCAGGTACAGCGACATTTGCAGCTCAGGATAGAGGCTCAAGGGAAGTACCTGCAATCTGTTTTGGAGAAAGCGCAAGAGACTCTTGGAAGACAGAATCTCGGTGCAGCTGGAATCGAAGCTGCCAAAGTTCAACTCTCTGAATTAGTATCAAAAGTATCAGCAGAATACCCAAACTCTAGTTTCCTAGGAACAAAAGAACTTCAAAATCTATGTCCTCAGCAGATACAACCAACTTACCCCCCTGATTGCTCTCTGGAAAGTTGCTTGACCTCAAGTGAGGGAACTCAGAAAACCCCGAAAATGTTAGAGAACAGCAGATTAGGACTAAGAACATATCTCGGCGATTCAACATCCGAGCAGAAAGAAGTTATTGAAGAACCATTGTTCCAAAGAATGGAGCTCACATGGACAGAAGGTTTAAGAGGGAATCCATATCTTTCGACAATGGTTAGCGACGCATACTCAGAAAGAAGTCCTGGTAGATTGTCAATAGGAGTAGGACTCCAAGGACACAGAGGTCATCAACAAAGCAACAATGATTATACAGAGGAAAGATTCAAAGCCAAAAGTGAAGATCATAAGCTTGAAACTAGAAGCAGGAAAGGCATGGATTCAATAACAGAGCTAGATCTTAACACACATGTCGAAAACTATTGTACAACACGTCCGAAACAATTCGACTTGAATGGTTTTAGCTGGAACTAAAAGGATTAACCTTAATCCAAAGATACATGATGAATCTAAATTCTTGAGGATAATGTACCACACTATTCATTGTTACTAACCTCATATATACAGAGAATTTTCCTAAATTCATAGACACTGAATATTTATAAACCTAATCTGCGTGAACAGCTAAAATCTAGTGAATTTCGAAAATCCAACTAAAAACACCAACTTTTGTACGCATTTCGAATTCCATAGAGGATTGGCCTTGATTTGCGATTAACCGAACCGCAATTATATTGGTAAAGCTCGGAAACTTTGGAAATTCGATACTTAAACCGATACGAACTAGTACTACACACTGTAGTTATCATTGTCACTCTTGTTCTTGC
This sequence comes from Arabis alpina, assembly GCA_900128785.1. Lineage (NCBI taxonomy): Eukaryota > Viridiplantae > Streptophyta > Magnoliopsida > Brassicales > Brassicaceae > Arabis > Arabis alpina. The sequence goes on along the minus strand of LT669790.1, from coordinate 1,850,882 downwards.
CTAAACAATAATTTAACTGACATGTAAACCAGTCCAGGTCGTGATTACTGCAAACCGGTATGGTTAGTGAACTTGTTGACAACCTCCTGTTCCATTTCCATAAGTTGATGGCAAAAAGCTTCAACGTCTTTAACTTCTTCTTCAAACTCAAACCTAAACTCTCTCCATTGATACTCATCTCCACCTTCTTCTTCACTTGGTACCTTCCCCAACAAGTAGAAACCTTTCTTATCCATTGATACCATATACGCGTCCTAATTGTGCCAAAAGATAACAAACCGGTAAACCACCAAATGAACATTAGATAATCAGAGATCCAGGAGTTAAATCCATATAACATTTTTTGTTACCCTTGCGTTTATGTCGAGATAGTATAAACAGAAAAGAATCAAAGCCCGTCTTCTCGATTCGTCCTTATTGATTCCGTCCACAAGCTTTGTAGACCAAGCCCCTGTGAATTGAAATCCAATGCAAAAAGCTTAAGATGAAGCAAATGACAAAACTTGATCCAGGGTTGTTTTTGGAATTCATTGTCTTCAGTTTCATTACCTAATGGGTCTGCTTCTGATAGTTCTAAAACCTTCAAGTCTATTTCTTTCGTGGCACCAGTTGTGTCAATAAACATACATGAGCTGAGAAGAAAACCAGATAATGACAACTGATTATAAAATTCATCATCTTTTGAAAACATAAGACAATCACATGAAGAATGTAAGTAAGATTCATCAAACAGAGAGATCTGTCTTCAACCGACAATTTCAACAAAAGCTCAAATTGATATACTATATTAATTTGGTTAGGCATAAACATAGGTGAGGCTATGTGTTTTACCTTGGAACAAACTTGTAAATAACGTATTTTTCATTCCCACCATCAACCAGCGCTTTAAGACCCTCACACCGGGAGGCATACATCTGGTTAGAAGAATTCACGATACTACGAACAGAATTTGGTGCCTCGCTAATCGCTTTCATCTCTGATTGTATAGCTCCTTCGACATACTTATTAACCGCCTCAACCTTTTATCAAGAAGAAAAAGATAATAAGTAGAGGGAAAGTCATGACATTTTTCCAAATCAGAAGTTCCATGATCCTTACTCTTTTCTCTTTAACAGGGATAATTTCTCCGGTAAGAGCAACCCGATTTGGAAGCTGCAAAGAACGTAAACCCCGTTTAAATGAGAGTAATACAGATCCAAGAAACTGTAATGTATCCAATCTATAGACAAACAAACCTTTCCTACTAACTTCAACAAAGCAGCAAGAGGACCAGGATACGGATGGGATATCGAAAACGATCCACGTTCATCAAACATTATGTTCTGCCAAAATTACAACTTCATAAGTAGCTTTCTGAATCAAAGACTAATCATTCATTGTTAGCTAACAGTAAGAGTAATGGAAGCTTACGACATTGTGTGGTTCACTTTCAGGTACCCAAAGATAAGGCTTTCCTCGTCTCATCACGTACTTAACCTTTGAAGTATGTATTATACTGAACACAATATCCAAAGATACACAATTCAAAATACAGTTTTTTTTTTCTTCAGAAAATCCAAAACAGTGCTTTGTTATAACTAAATATGGTGTTCTTGTAAATACCCAACAAGTAATCTCAAACTAGCGAAGTTAATACTGTGAAAAAAGTAGCAAAGTACCTAGCTTTATCTTCAGGTTTGATGGTATTGAGATACCCTTGCCAGTTCGAAACTATTATAGTCTGCAAATGGAGAAGAAATCAAACGAATTCATCAAAGAAACAGAGATTTGAGAAGAGTTACGGGAACGTACTTTGCATTTCTCAGCTAATGCAGAGAGATTCGTCTTGCTTCCTTTCATTGCTCACCAAGTGTTCGACGAAATGCCTCTATGATCACTCACGAAAATCAAAATGTTTCTTATAAATGTTAAAAACAGCTCTAAGTAGGCCTAGCTCTAAGGGCCCATATATATTTGTTTATGGCCCATATATTATTATATATTTAATTCCCTTAATTACATCGTGCTTAATTTATCACATCTTAAGCCTTAAGAAGTAAACAATAACATTTTTGATATGTTATATCGTAAGAAGTACAAAAAATAGTGATTTTTAGCCTAAAACTACAAAACTAATATTTAAACAAATCTGGTTTCAAAAAAATTATAAATAGCATAAGTTTATATTATGATAATTAGTCAAATTCGAATTTTAGCTCTATAATTCTAAGCGGATAGTAAGTGTAAATATATTTGGTATTAACAGCTTAGATGATAATAACAAATTTCTAAAAATTTAAGAAGAAGTCTAATTTTATGAAACCAAATAATAAACCAAACTAACAAATTTAAACAATTTTTGAAACAATACACCGAACTATTCCTTTCATTGCAGTTTATGCTCACCAACTATTTCCGAAAATGTCTCATTCCATAAATCACAAATATTTGTCGGACGAATGAGGGTAACTGTTTAATTAAAAGATTCATAAATACTTGTAAGAAACTAGTTATGGCGCATAAATACTTGAACTAACAAATAGTGTTATTAGTAATATATTTTTACCATAGAACAAACTATAAAATTAGAAAAATATGGGCGACATATAACCTTTCGAAATTATTTGTATCTTATGATAACTTTTTTTCATTATTACAATATTTTACCGACAGCAAAAAATTTCCAATATCAGTATATCTCTTTTTATTGGTAGTAATTTAGTTGCAAAAACAAGCTTCAAAAATTAATCCTATGAGCTATTCCGATCAAATTATATTTATTTATATATGATAAAACTAATCTTAGAAATAAAAGAAATCATATTGATTTCTTATTTACTTTGGTTTATATATGACCAAAAAATAGCATGTTTCTGTACTCAAACAAAAATCACAACAGCTATTCGATATAGTTGTTGATCAAAGAAACAAAAATCAACATGATCATGATTGTCCATTGAATGTTATTCTCCACGTAAGTGGATACTTTTCATGTCGACCGGTTAGTATTTACTTTGATTTTAGTTAGCAGAATTTTAATATATAATAATTCGAATTTTAAAACTTTTAGTTCTGTATTTTTAGGCTAATAATCACTAATTAGTACTTCTTACAATATAATTTGTTTACGAAAAGATGCTTCTATAGCTAGACCAACCGGAACTAATTTATGATTTCATAGATGTATGCTTATTCATGATAATTTTATAATTTACTACCAAATCAAGAATCTCTACCGTCATGTCTTATATAGTTATATTTGGATTTTTCTGCTATTTAATTGGAATTTTACTTTACACACATCATCACGGTTTTCTTCTCTCGTAAGTACATTTGTACGTACTCGATCATGAAATATAAAATCAACTTTCTATATTGGAAAAAAACACAAACTGAGTATAAACACTACCTACTATACTTCATCAAATGCTATTCAAATCATAGTAATTAAATCGTACGTCTACTTAATTAATATATGAGAGTTTTAATTCATCATTGGGTATATCTACATGCATTAGTATATCTGCAAATATATACTTTTTTCCAGATCAATCGAATAGACCTAACTAAGACGAACAAATTCGTGAAACGTAACATCACGATAACGATTTTAACCTACAAATTTTAATATTTTTATAAACCTCCAAGACTTAATAAACACTTTCATCAAATGACGTGTTTTTTTTAATATCTAAACATTATTATATAGATATTTTAGTGTTCGGTTTATGTTACATTTGACTCTGTTTCCTTCTTCTGCTTCCTTCGAGTCTCTCTTACCTATTTGATCTTTTCTTCTTCTTTATTCATTACTCAGATTTTTTTGTCAGTTTATACAATATTTTCAATATTTATTCAAATCCTCGAGCTATAAACAGAACAAGAAACCCACAAAACAAAATTATTCTTCATTTCTCATAATTTTCAAAAACAGAGAAAAAACTAAAAATGAACCATGGAAGAAAACAAAGTTCCTTAACTAACTCCGCTGTATTCTTCATTGGAATAGTTATCATCACCGCTTTCTCCGGTGGTGTATCAGCTCTCGGAGTAAACTGGGGAACAATGGCCACTCATCAGTTACCACCTAAGACGGTTGTTGAGATGCTTAGAGACAACAACATAAAGAAAGTGAAGCTGTTCGATGCAGACACAAAGACTATGGGAGCTCTTGCCGGCTCCGGAGTCGAAGTTATGGTGGCGATACCTAATGATCTGCTTCAAGCTATGGGAAACTATCAAAGAGCTAAAGATTGGGTACAAAGAAACGTCACGAGGTTCAACTTTAATAACGGTGTTAAGATCAAGTAAGTTTTTTAATTCATCTTTTTGTTATGGGGTTATTGGAAAATATTTGAAATTTTTAGAACCACTAATGTTTAGTTAGTTTTAAAATTTTAACAAAGGAAATAGAAATGATGAAAATTAGTAATAATTGGATTAAGAGGTCCATAATAGTCATGAGCCCACTAGATTAGATAGATTGAGAGGAGCTCCAATACTTTACGCGTTGGTTAATAAAAAAAAACTTAATATTATCTGTAAAATACTATAGTTGGTCGACATATTTATAAGTGAATTATTTGAATTTTTCGTCCTTTATTGTATTAGTTGTTAACCTGTTATAGTTTAGTTGAGCACCACATCATTCATCTATCTCTAGTCTATATGTATATATAATATATTTTTCTTGTTGAATAATCATATATAATGCATGCTTAAGTGAATTATTTGAGTTTGGTTTATGCATATATGGACCGTCATGTGTGTATACCCATTTTTCATATTTATTCAACATGGATGGTCGTGTGTGTGTGTAAAGTATTTATTGCACATGATAGAGATGGATGATACGAACTTGTTCTGAAAAGAAAAGTCTGAATCTTTCTTTTTTCAACTCCATTTTATTGCAAAAGATGCAAATATTGGATACCATGTGAAATGTCACATGTACATTTTTATCAAACGAGCGTGAAAAATACCCATATCATAATTAACAATGATGTATTTCCCAGAAAAACAAAAAGAATAAAATTACCTAAATAACTCACAAAATATTTTCTTGTCAGTTTTTAAAATTAGGACTTATTATTCAACGTATACATTAATGTGTGTCCGTATAGTAAATTTTTTATTTTATTGTTCTGTTTGCAGATACGTGGCCGTAGGGAACGAGCCGTTTTTGACAGCATACAATGGATCATTCATAAACCTAACGTATCCAGCACTCGTCAACATCCAAACCGCTTTAAACGACGCCGGAATCGGAGACTTCATCAAAGCCACAGTTCCTTTAAACGCCGACGTTTACAATTCTCCTCCAGACAATCAAGTCCCATCCGCCGGAAGATTCCGTTCCGACATTATGCAAGAAATGACAAACATCGTTAACTTCCTAGCACAGAACAAAGCTCCTTTCACTGTCAACATTTACCCTTTCTTAAGTCTCTACTTAACTAGCGATTTCCCATTCGATTACACCTTTTTCGACGGCCAAAACACAGTTAATGATAACGGCGTTGTCTACACAAACGTTTTCGACGCTAATTTCGACACTCTTTTGGCTTCTTTAAACGCTTTGAACCATGGAGACATGGAAGTGATCGTTGGAGAAGTTGGTTGGCCTACGGATGGAGATAAGAACGCAAACGTTCCAAACGCGGAACGGTTTTATGCCGGTTTGCTTCCTCGGTTAGCTAATAACGTTGGAACGCCTATGCGTAAAGGTTATATTGAGGTTTATCTTTTCGGATTTATTGATGAAGAGGCGAAAAGCGTTGCGCCGGGAAACTTTGAACGTCATTGGGGGTTATTCAAATTCGACGGTCAACCGAAATTCCCGGTTGATTTTATCGGACAAGGTCAGAAAAAGTTCTTAACCGGAGCTCAAAACGTTCAGTATTTGCTAAACCAATGGTGTATGTTTAATCCAAACGGTCGTGGTAACATTAGTAAGTTTGGAGATAATGTAGATTACGCGTGTTCGCGTGCTGATTGTACCGCTTTAGGTTACGGATCGTCTTGTGGCAATCTTGATGCGAATGGGAACGCGTCTTATGCGTTTAATATGTATTTCCAAGTGCAAAATCAAGAAGCTCAAGCTTGCGATTTCGACGGGCTTGCGACGATTACTACACAGAATATTTCTCAAGGACAATGTAATTTCCCGATTCAAATCGGTGAGCCATCTTCAGGGCATTATGATTATAGTTATGGTTCGATCGTTAGGTTGGGTTTGGTGATATGTGGCTTGGTGTTTCTTCTCATGACACAATGAGGATATTATTAATATTTGTTTTGTTGTATATGACTGATTCTTGGTTTCATTAATCATTGATATGTTGTTCCATTGAATTAGATCCAAAATAACATTTATCACACAAAAAACCAATACTTGCTTTTTTGTTTGACTTCTGGGTAACTAACCAATGACTTTGACATTGATTAGTCTTTTTTTAATCAAGGATTAAAGAGATAACCTTACACCATCACAAAAGAAGATGACATTTTAAGTAAGTATTGTAAACGACTGTTCCTAAGTGTCGATAAACAGAGGAGCTTTTACCACTCATCGATATAACAAATTTTATTATTGAACTTGAAAATTTATCACTGTTTGGCTTGAAACGACTATTCGTAAGTGTCAATTTTTACTTCAAACATCAAACAAAACAAAAAATCAAACAGTTTCATCATTTGAATACAAAATCAGCCTTCCAAATGACGCTACTGACAACATCGGCTTGATGATTAGTGGAGTCGGAAATCAATCTCATATCAGTCTGCAACCCAACCACATCTTGCTCAAGACTCTCAAACTCTGTAGAGTTGCTAAGTTTCTTAGCCTTGGAGATGTTACCTCCGATCTACTCGATGGAAAAAGCAACTGAAGCAATGGCGGTTGTCCCACTGTGTTGGGACAATGCGGTTCTCACACCGTCAAAAAGAGCATGAATGAATAAAAAAGATGCAAAATGGTCATCTCGAGATAGACAACTTTTTTCCTCTTGTAAATACAAAGTACAATCCATTCCTGATCAAAATTTTCACCACCTTGGCAGGACTCATGCATAACCCAATCCGTCTTTCTTCCTCCTTCCCCACCTTTCCCAATATAGAAGATAAAAACTTTTTTCAGCCCAATAATAACCTTCTTTCTCGAATTATAGATATATTTTTCTAGACCTTACAGAAGATTCTACCTTAGACATGACGGTTTCTTTTCTTCTACTTTATGATCTCGACGACAAGAAGAAATCCCCAATACTATGGCGCATATAATCTCACTAGTGTTATGTATGTGCATGCGCTGGTCAAAGAGTAATCGATATATATATATGCTATAAAAAACACAATCTAAACTAGTAATACTTGTACGCTATGTCTTGTCGCTTGTTTAAAGAAAATTACAAGTGAGAGATGACTTCTCCTGTGACACCATCATACTTTCAATCTAATAAGTTTTTTTTACAATTTCACAACTAAAAAAATTATCCATTTTGGATTTAAATCTGAAGAAATTTCAGCTTTCAATTTTAAATAACATCCAAAACTCTATCAAGACTAGCACCAAATTCATTTTCGCATCTATAAAAAACAAAAATCTCTTCACAAGATAATTATATAAAAGATTGCAAAATCAAGAAGCTGAAGCGTGTGATTTCGACGGGCTTGCGACGATTACTACACAGAATATTTCTCAAGGACAATGTAATTTCCCCATTCAAATTGGTGAGCCATCTTCAGGGAATTATGATTATAGTTATGTTTCGATGGTTAGGTTGGGTTTTGTGATATGTGGCTTGGTGTTTTTTCTCATAACACAGTGAGAATATTATATTTGTTTTGTTGTATATTACTGATTCTTGGTTTCATTAATCATTGATATTAGTATTATTTTGTTCCATTGGATCAGATCCAAAATAACATTTATCGATCACACATAAAAAAAACCACACTTGCTTTTTTGTTTGACTTCTGACTAACAAACCAATTACTTCGACATTAATCAGTCTTTTTTAATCAAGGATTTAAAATATAACCTTACACCGTCAACAAAAGAACCTTACTACATCTTAAGGTATTATCAGAACATCTTAACATATTTATGCTATTATTGATAACTCACTTAAACAACTCTTATATATAGTATAAAAAATATATTTGGATAACACATAAGTACTATTTTATAAAAAGGTGAGGGAATGATTCGTAAAGAATAAAAAAGTGAAAGACTTAATAATGGGAACAAAGTCATACATAGCTCACATATATCAAATCTCTTTCCATCAATTGACCAAAAAATTCCTTCCAGTTATTTCTTTCTTCAAATTGCTTTTTGGAAACCTTCGTGATCTTTCATCACTCTAATGGAATGTTCTTATCTAAAAAAATCCTTTGTAGAAAGAGTATTCCTCACGATTTTTGGTGCAACGCTATTCATGGCCTATAATAATTTCAGATACCATCAATATTATGCAATTTCGGATTTTCATGCTTTCGCTTTAACTACTTCAACTTTGCATCTCAACTGCAAATACGATGTTTTTCCTAGCTTCCACGGGGCAGATGTCCGAAGAGGCTTTCTCAGTCACCTTCTAAAAGAGTTCAAACACGGAGCAATCGATACATTTATCGATAATAACATCGAGAGAGGCAGGTCCATTGGTCCTAGGTTCATAAAATCTATAAGAGGATCGAAGATCGCCATTGTCGTGCTCTCGAGAAACTTTCCTTCTTCGACATGGTGTTTAAACGAATTGGCGGAGATCATGAGTTGTAGGGAAGATTTGGGTCTAATAGTGATGGTTATTTTCTATGAAGTTGATCCAGCTGATGTTAAAAAGCAGACCGGGTATTTCGGTAAAATGTTTCGGAAAACTTGTGCTGGGAAAAGAAAAGAGGACATTTTGAGATGGAAACAAGCATTGGCCAAAGTGGCCACAATCGCCGGTTACCATTCAGAAAATTGGTTAGTTCTTTTAATTACCAATTTTCTCTTTGTTTTTTTATAGGTGTGTATCCAACCATAAAAATTTATGGTTTTTGATATGACTATTTTCATGATATTTAAAGAATGTGTTCATGTTTCCATTTATTAGGGATAGTGAAGCAGCCATGATCGAACATATAGCCAATGATGTTTCACACAAGCTGATGAATCATTCCAATGATCCACCAAGGGAATACCGATGAGATAAGAGATGATATGGACATTGCTGAAATAATCAGGATTAAGGGATCGTTTCCATCTATGATGTTTTGTTGTATTTGACTGGTTTTTGGTTCACCTATTAATTGATATTTCGTTCCATTCGATTAAATCCAGAGTTTGGAGATTTGAAGGGTTTGATTTTATAAAAAAATATTTAACAAAGGTGTAGCAAAGTCACAGCACCCCTATAAATGAAACAAAGCTACAACCTGAAATTAGTTCATAAATACAAAAATATAGGAACCTTAAAAATGGCTATTGCAAAGCAAATAGAATCATGTATGTTAAAATATGAGTATTTTACAAAGCTAGTACGATATTGATAAATGATAAACAATTAAAATAACAATTTGTCTCAAACTAGTTAACTTTATACGATTTATAGAAGTAGACAAAGAGACTTGAATTGTGAAAGAAGATCTTATTCACGATACAGATACAAGAGGTTTTTAGCTTACATATATAGCCAAATTGAGAACCATCTAGAGAGACTTAAAACCAAAAGTATCTCTTACCTTTCTCCCTAAGCTAAGCTTGTCAGAATGTAAACCAAGGAAGAAGATAACAAGAAACAGAACAGAGACCAAGAGAGAGCAGAGACGGTTGAGAAGCACAAAGTTTGTCTTCTTCTCTTTACATAGGTTTGAGATTGTTTACTGGGCTTGGGTTTGGATCCGTTAGGCCCATATCAGAAGACCACTAGTCTCAACGACTCTTTGTTGTTGTTGCTGTTGTTGCTTACATCCTCCCTCAAACTTGGAGTGGGTGATTCAGCTACACCAAGTTTGATTCTTAGATCAATGAAAGAGCGCTTTGGTAGAGATTTGGTGAAGATGTCTGCGAGTTGTAGAGAGGCTGAGATGTGGTGAGTCTCAATACATCCAAGAGAAACTTGTTCCCGTATGTAGTGAAAATCACGATCAAAATGTTTGGTGCGGTTATGGAGAGCCGGATTTGCAGTGAGATAAACTGCAGATAAGTTGTCGCAATGAAGAATCGTAGGTCTTTGTTGTTGTATGCCCAAATCACGAAGAAGAGAGGAGAGCCAAGTGATTTCTCGAGCTGTGGCCGTGAGAGCCCTATATTCAGCTTCTGTGGAGGAGTGGGAGATGGTTGATTGTCTTTTAGCTGACCAACATATCAGGTTCGAACCGAGTAAGACGCAAAATCCAGTAGTAGAGCGTCTAGTCGCTTTGCATCTGCCCAATCACTGTCAGAGAATGCAGAGAGTAGTAAATTTGAGTTTTTGTTTATCGGAAGGCCCATGTGTAGAGTACCCTTGACGTATCTTAGGACGCGTTTGAGAAGACCGAAATCTGAGACGGTGGGAGAGTGCATTCTTTGACAGACAAAGTTCACTGCGTATTGGATGTCCGGTCGTGTGATTGTTAAGTATTGAAGCTTGCCCGCAAGACTGCGGAAATATGTAGGTTCTTGAAACAGCTCGGAGTTGAGATTATCCAAGTGTTGCGGTAAGGGAGTTGCCATTGGGTTGCAGTTTGACATTCCAGCTTGATGTAGAATATCTGTGGCATAAGCATTTTGATGTAGGAAGAGACCCGTGGAACATGATTCGATCTGAATTCCCAAGAAGTATGTAGGTGGACCTAGATCTTTCATGGAAAAACGGTTGTTGAGAGCCATGAGGAGTTGATCAAGAAGCGCTTGGTTGTTCCCTGTGAGAAGCATATCGTCAACGTAAAGAAGAAGGACCAAAGACATACCGTTGTTGTGATAAACAAACAATGATGGGTCTGAGGTACTGCAAGTGAAGCCAAAGCCAAGGAGAAAATGGCTGAAGGTGTCGAACGAAGCTCTTGGAGCTTGTTTCAAGCCATAAAGAGCCTTGGTGAGGCAACATACATGGTTTGGCTTTTCAGGATCAACAAAGCCTGCAGGTTGAAACATGTATACTGGTTCTTGTAGTTCACCATGAAGAAACGCATTGGAGACATCCAATTGTCGAATTGGCCACTCTTTTGTTGTGGCAACATCTAGAACAAGGCGAATGGTAGCTGTGCGAACAACAGGGCTGAATGTTTCAAGATAGTCAAGGCCTTCTTCTTGATCGAAGCCTTTTGCAACTAGTCTTGCCTTAAGTTTATCCACATCACCTTCAGGTTTGAATTTGGTCTTAAAGACCCATTTGGAGTGTAAGATGTTCATGTTATCTGTTGGCGGAATAAGCGTCCATGTATTGAGCATGTGAATGCGAGTCATTTCGTCAAGCGCCGCTTGACTCCAACCAGGATGCTTCATTGCAGAGACAATGGTCTTAGGTTCATCAGCTGTATATCGTGAAGCAATGTTGACGTACCGAGGATTTGGCTTGCGTATTCCAACTTGAGATCTTGTGGTCATGGAGTGTGACTTTTCTGCAGGTTCTGGAGTGTGAGAAGGTGGTGTCTCTTCACGCTCAGGTTCTGCAGTTTGTTCCAGTTCCTCTGAGGTGAAATCAACTCGAACATAAGGTATTTCAGGCTGTATGGTCTCTGTTTCAGTGCTCAATCTTTCTTCATGCTCAGTTTCTGCAGTTTGTTCCGGTTCCTCTGAGGTAAAATCAGTCTCTGTTTCAGTGCTCGATCTCTCATGATTATTGTCAACACTATTATGGTGTTCACGAGTTGTAGAGGTGAGAGGAGGAGGCGCTGGTTTTTGGAGCAATTGAATTGGAGAAGGAGAGCTTGGTGCAGACGGAGGTTCATTGTATTGCCAAGCCTTAAGTAACGGTGTCTTGTATTGAGGAATCAATGACTTGTACTTTGCTTTGAATGGAAGTTGATGTTCATCGAATATTACATGTCGAGAGATGTAGACTTTGCCGGTTGGAGGGTAGAGACACCGGTAACCCTTGTATTGAGCATGATAACCGAGGAATACGCATTGTAACGATCTAGGGTCGAACTTGTTATGAGCTAGAGGCCTGAGACATGGATAGCAAGCGGAGCCAAAGACGCGGAGGAATGAGTAGTCTGGTTTCTTGTGAAACAAAGCTTCGTAAGGACTTATCTTGCCCAAGACAGGAGATGGTAGAAGGTTACTTATATACGAGGCTGTATAGAAAGCTTCAACCCAAAATTTCAGAGGAGTATGACTGTGGAAAAGCATAGACAAGCCGAGTTCAACTAGATGTCTGTGTTTTCTTTCTGCTAATCCGTTTTGTTGCGGAGTGTAGGGACACGAGATTTGGTGATGAATCCCGTTCTCACCAAAGTGTGCTCTTAGCTTATTGTTTACGAATTCTCCTCCTCTATCACTTTGAAAAACCTTGATTTTAGCATTCAACTGATTTTCAACCATCTTTTGAAAGGATACAAATACAGACATGAGTTCTGACTTGTTTCGAAGAGGATAAAACCAAACAAATCTCGAGAAATCATCCACAAATATGGCATAAAATTTGAACTCTTGGTTTGATACAACGGGTGAAGGTCCCCAAAGATCACAATGAACACGATCTAATGGGTTTAAGGCACGAGAGTCAGAAGCTAAAAACTGCAAACTAGAACTTTTCCCCATTTGACAAGGCTCACAAATAGAGGAAGTGTTGCTCTTATTTATTTGAATTTCCTTGTTGGATTGTAGTTGCTGGAGAATCTTGAGGTTTGAGTGAGCAAGACGATGGTGCCACATTTCTTCTGTAGCAGCTCTTTGACGACTAGAATAGTAAGCTGCAACCTCTTGATTCTTCAGAACATATAGACCCTTACTGCGAGGTCCTTTGGACACCACTTTCTGAGTATTCAAATCAATTATGCAAACCTCATTAGCATCAAAATAGACCCCGCAGGGATAATCATCACACAACTTAGATACCGATAGCAATGATTTCTGTATAGCCGGACAAACTAGAACGTCATTCAAGGGAATGTTACTTTTGGATGAGGAGATAGTGGTGGATCCAACATGAGTGATTGGTAGATAGTTACCATCACCCACTAAAACTGTATCATTTCCATCATAAGGAGTAACAGTTTGTAGAGCAGACGATGATGCCGTAATATGAGCTGAGGCTCCTGAGTCCGGATACCAATCCTTGCTTGATTCATCTGAGACCCGAAGAGAGGTAAAGGCTTGAGCTGCTGCGTCATCTGGTCTCTCATAGCGATCATAACAATCGATTGCAGTGTGACCAAAGCGACCACATATTTGGCATGTTGGTCTTTGTCCAGGAGGCCGAGTAGAGGTTTGATGTTGAGAGAAGCCTCTTCCTCTAGTTGTGTAACCTCCTCTGCCTCTTTGTACAAAGCCTCCTCTACCTCTTTGTTGTGCAAAGGGACCTCTGCCTCTCTGGTTTGGTGTGTATGGAGGGACATTAGTAGGAAATCTTTCTGTGTTGAAAGCCAAATGAGGAGTGACTGAAACATTGTCTTCATAGGACTGCAGCTTGCTATCAAAACTTTCAACTTCTGAGATAACATCATTGAAGGTAGGTGGAGAGAGTTTGCTCAGAGAGCTTTGTATGACGGTTGCAATAGGGTCATACTCTCTACCAAGACCGTTGAGAAAACCGAAGATCTTCAAAGACTCGTCAATCGGTTTTCCAATGGAGCTGAGGTTGTCACATAGGGTTTTGAATTCTCGACAGTAGACTGAGAGAGGTTTATCCTTCTTTGACAAGAGTTGAAGACTGCGGTGAAGCGAGAACTCTCTAGCTACACTACTTTTGTTGAAGTTGTCGGCAAGAGAAGTCCATATTTGACAAGACGTTGCGAGACTATGGACATGACCAAGGACCTCTTCGGAGAGAGTTCCAAACAGCCACGAGCGAACGAGTTGGTCCGTACAAAACCAGGATTCGTATTGAGGATTTGATTCTTCGGTGGTGACATCACCGTTGACGACTTGACGAGTCTGTGGTGGAGCCGTTACAGCGCCATTGACAAAGCCTATAAGTTTTTGACTTGAAAGAAGAGACTCAAATTGTGTTTTCCACAACAAGTAATTGTTATCATTGAGCTTGAGAGTAACCGAGCTTGAGACATGAACACTATCCGGAAACGGGTAAGCAGTCGCCATTAGATCACCTGTTAAGGTATAGTGGCTCTGAAACCATATAGAAGTAGACAAAGAGACTTGAATTGTGAAAGAAGATCTTATTCACGATACAGATACAAGAGGTTTTTAGCTTACATATATAGCCAAATTGAGAACCATCTAGAGAGACTTAAAACCAAAAGTATCTCTTACCTTTCTCTCTAAGCTAAGCTTGTCAGAATGTAAACCAAGGAAGAAGATAACAAGAAACAGAACAGAGAGCAGAGACGGTTGAGAAGCACAAAGTTTGTCTTCTTCTCTTTACATAGGTTTGGGATTGTTTACTGGGCTTGGGTTTGGATCCGTTAGGCCCATATCAGAAGACCACTAGTCTCAACGACTCTTTGTTGTTGTTGCTGTTGTTGCTTACACGATTGACATCAAGCTCGGAAAACAAGATACTGACTTTCCTAGATGATGAACAACGTAATCAGGCTTGAAACATAAATCATAAGATCTTAGTTCAGGTTCATATATCACAAGACAGGAATTTTTCGCAACCGCATCATAAAGCACCAGTGATTTGTTTTTCTTCAAAACAGCGACAGGAGTGACGCATGGTACGGTGTATGGAATGATAGTAATTTGGTATAATTCGGCAAAATAATGATAATCATTTTGTAGATTTAACGAATAAATTTTCTCCCACGTCATGTCTGAATTGTTTAATGACCATATCTCCTGTCTTGGCCACTCCTTCTGCGACACGCATAGCCGGTTATCAAGGTTGCACATAACGATTCTATCATAAGTCGAGTGGACAAACGGGGCTTTTGAGATTATGTGAAAAGTTTCTGTATGAATATTGAAAGATAATACCCTTGTGTCCCCTATATTCCCATCAGTGAACCAATGAAGCGATCCATCTAAGTATACTGGAATTCGGTTTTCAAGAACACGACAAGGAGCAGCGGTTACATACCTCCAAGCATTGGTGCTAAAATCAAAAACTTCACAAGTTGTAGCGTTTTCTAGGCCTAACTCAAATGAATTATACAACCAAACCAACTTGTATGTGTCCGTAAATTTGTCTTTTCCAAATCCTAGATACCAATACTTGATAAAGCCTTGTCCCCTCCACCTATCTTGATCAAGCACGTCGAGAAAAACTGTTTGATATCTCGCTTGGGGTACACTTCGAGACCATCTAGTAATCGGATTGACGACATAAATACAGTTGTAGCTATTATAATAGCATATCATACCGTCACAACTCCCTGTGATTAAATAAGTGAATGAACATTTTTCCAGAGAGTTTTTCAAAATAATCGGTTTACGAGGAGGGCAAAAATTAGGAAGTTGGATCAAATCCGACGTAGCCATCTTGAACATCCTCGTTACATTTTCGTCTTTAATAATTGTAGCATAACGACTACCTTCTCTAGCAACATATTCAAGAGGATTGATAATGAGGATATCTGGATCTTGTGATTGCCGACGTACCAAATGTTTTTTCTTGAAATGTGGAGATTCAATCGTAGATTTCCATTGTATTGAAACAGATTTGAATCTGAGTAATGATTTCACGGGAAGTGTCTCTAGAATACATTCAATTAGGTCCTGAGGTAGTTTCATAACGTGACTGATATTTTTTTTCTGTTTATATTGATTTTGGATGAGTTTACGATTGGTTGTTGTTTTTTTTTTGTGATGTTATTTTATTCATGTCCTGAAGCATGCACTAAGTTATATAAAAACACAAATATTGATTTGTCTTGATCTTATATTTAAAGCTTTGGATAGAGGTAGACCTCCAAAGAGATGTGCTAATTAATTTTAATCAAGAAAATTATATTATTGTGCCATCTTTTAGCTTATAAAGTTTATTGCTATAAGATTTTAGAGATCTGTCAATTATTTCAATACTCTTTTAGGTGATAAATTGTTCACAATACAGTAGAACCTCGATAAATTAATATTCGATAAATTAATAAACACCATAAATTAATAAATTATCCCGGTCCCGAGTCGGGCCAATGTAAAAATCAACTCAATTTGATAAAATGATAAGATAATAATTTTTTTGAAACTCCTATGTAAAATATGGTCCCAATAATAGTATAAATTAATAATCATATATAATTATGTATATATATATATGATAATGTACTAAACATGGTTTTAGTGATTTTTTTTTAACTTAAAAATGAAAATCTCATTAGACCTTATCTTTTAATTTAAGTGTTACATCAAAAACTTTTATAATTGTTTTTTCGATCTTTACCATAAACTTGTAAAAATTATAGGCAAAATAATTGATTCTTTATAATAACGCTTTATAAATGTATTCATCGATATTAGGGATAATAACTATGATTTTTTCTAAATTTTATACATAGTATACCATTTTAGTTTGATCGTCTATTATAATAATATCATCCACTCTATTGCGATAATCAAAAATTTTAATCAAAATTTCATCAATTTGCAAATAGATTCATTAAATTTCATAATATAACATTATTCGAAAAAAAAAATTAAGAAGAATCTTACCTAAAATGGATTTCTCTGTATAAATTAATAATTATTAATTTATCGATAAAATAATATTCTCTCTAAATTAATAAATTATCTAGGTCCCAACATTATTAATTTATAGAGGTTTTACTGTATATAAAAACATATATATATATATATGTGTATATATGTTTCTTTAAGAGATTAAGATAGAAAGATCTATATATAATATATAAGAAATTAAAAAATTAAAAAATAATAGTGTTACAAGTGGGATAGTTACAATTTTGGAGAAGATGACATATGTATCATAAGTTTATCAGATTTTGATGTGATTATAAATTATGATATAGAATAAAAGATTTTAAAAAAGAAAACATATTCGTTAGTTTGTCAATATGAATCCACCTATTTAATTTATAAAATGGAGTATTATTTAATATTAAAATATCTTGAGACTAAAAAAGTGAGAAACCCCACATCAAAAAATTCATTTGAGATTTTTTTGCATTATATTTGTTAGTTTATTGTGTGGTCCATGAAACAGTTTTTGGGGATTGGAGCCCATATTTTTCAAAGGGTGTGTGACTTCAAGATTGGCATTTCGAACACTCAGGCATTAGTAGAAGGTAAAGATAGTTCTTTTTTATTTAGTTGTAAAAATTCAGAAATAAAAAGAATCCAATCCAACAATGGTAACTCGTAAGAGTCAGATAACATGCGCAAGCAACCCAACCGAGTGACTTGAAGACCTCTCCCTTCATCAAATGTTGCTTGGCATTGACAACACTTTGGCTGGTCGTACACTCCATCTATCACCCATTATGAATAAGTCCGGACCAATAGATTACGACATGACATAAACATCATTCAGCAGCAAAAAGCAGTCAGAACATTGTTCCACGGTAAAGGAAAGTGGCTACAGAAAGACTATAACAAGATCAGATGGCTTGTGCACACATGTTTATGTTGGGCTTAGATAGATATGTTAAAGATGCCCCGAGAAATCGATCTAGCTGCCACTAATGTTTATGTTGGATCAGTATGAATTAACATGAATAAATCTCTTACTAAAGAAAACAAACAGCAACCAAATACAAATCCAGATCAAATTAAGATGACCAAATGAAGCAAATGATAGATTTACCAGCTTCCGACGAAATCGTGATGTTCAAGGAGATTTCACTGTGCAAGTTAAGCCAAAACCCAACATACACAATAAACAAAATTCTAAATTAAAAAACTCAGATGAAATCTCTAATATTCTCCAATCCAAATCTAGAAACCCTAATCTGGATACAGTAACGGATGCGCGTGGGAATCACATACGTAACGGAACCTCCAACAACGAGCGCTTCATGCTCTACCCAAACGAAATCGATAAGGACTGAAGAAGAGAGTGATCGGAGAAGAAGAGAACAAAACAAGAAAAAACTAACAACGATGAAGCATTGAAAAAGTGACACGTCGTATGGTTTAAGAACCGTCTCAAAGAGTTCTGTGTATAGAAACGACTCTAGACAATTTTGATTAAGAAATATTTTGTGGATGGTTAAAATCTCGAAATCCCTAAATAATCTGAAGATCGCACGGGAACAATCCCTAAAAATTGAAGGATTGTAAACTCATCAAATACATAATCTCAGAGACGATTAATCAATTCCTCTTCACAAGTTGTTTGATACAACAAAACAAAAAGAGAGATAGACAGATGGGAAATCATTAACTACTAAATCACAAGTCACATAACCAATTATGTGTTGACACGTGGAAAATGTTTCATATTTATTTCTGCAATTTAAAATTTAAACAAAAAACAAACGGAAAAAAATAGTCACTTATAAAACAGAAATGAATGAAAGCAAAAAATATATTCGTGTGTAGCACGGGTAGAAATACTAGTTGATATGATAAATAGGAAACTTTAATATTATTTAAATGATTTTTGCCACACACGAGGATATCCCATTTTAATATAATGAGATTACATGTATATCATTATTTATTCACAAACATGTACTGTTTTTCTTAATTACTAGTAATATAACATATTCTGAATTTCTAATATGAATTACCCTTAATTTATTGAATGAAATGTCCCATCACTTGAACATGGTTATTATCCTGTCGTTGTCGAGAAAGGTCCCAACACATTCTGATGCTCCAGCATCCGTAAATACCGTCGTTTCTGCATCGGTAGCATCATCCTCTAGCATCCCGACCATGTATTGACTCGTGTGGTTGAGCTCACGGAGTCCTTGAACTACATCGGCGCTACGAGTGAACAGAACGTCATATTCGCCATTGGTTGCTTGGTGAATGGTGAGAGGAAGAGTCTCGACAGTAAAGAATACCGCTACTCCACCGGCATCTGAGATCGCTTGTAGTTGTTGTGCTTTCATGACTTCTACCGATTCCATTACGACTACGACCGGATTCTTAATTGGAGTCTCCATGACTTTTTCTGTTAGTATTTTAATTTGTACTAGAGGCTTACCTTGACCGAAGGTCATCTTGAGATAGTCGACCGTTTTTTTCTTCTCGTAAATACAACGTACAATCCATTCCTAATCAGCACCATCTAGGCGGTACTTATGCATAAGTGCATAACCCAATCCGTCTTTCTTCCTTCTTTCCCACCTTTCCAATATAGAAGATAAAAACTTTTTTCAGCCCAATAATAACCTTCTTTCTCAAATTATAGATAGACTTTTCTAAACATTACAGAAGATTCTACCTTAGACATGACAATTTCTTTTCTTCTACTTTATGATCTTGATTAGAAGCAGATTTGAAAATGAGTAATGATTTTACGGGAAGTTCTCTAGAATACATTCAACTAGTAATTTGAATCATCTTTTTATGTTTCTAATTTAAACATATAATTTTAACTTCTGCTTATTTTTTCCTTATGTTTTTCTTACCTTTTGCTAATATTATGCTTACTTTTATGTCTAATTTGCCAAACTTTTGAAGGCCTCTGAGATGGCTTTCTGTTGCTGGGCTTTGAGAACGTCCGCTGATTCCATTACGACGACATTAGGGTACTTGATCGGCGTCACCATGGTTTATTTTTCTTGTTAATATACTTTTTTTTTTTTGGGATCACAATGGATTGGTTTTGTGTAGGACCCCTTACATTTATATATCCCATACGAGGTACTACTGGGGTTGTGCAAGTTTAATTTCTTACATCTTTACCTCAAATGGATGCAATACACATTGAAAGCCATCAATATCGACTCAGTTTCAATTTACTAGTATTATTAGATCAACTTTTATTACTAAAAATGATTAAACATCCAGTATAAATAAATATATATGTGTGAGATTAAGATGTAAATATATATATATATATATTTTTTTTAAGAAATTGAAGAATAAATAATGATGATATTAGTGTTACAAGTGGGGTAATTATAATTTTTGAGAATATGACATATGTATCATAATCAAGTTGAGAATATGAGTAGGGTTTGATTTTATAGAAATACTTCTAACATTTCTCTCATTACAAGATAGAGCCACCATTAGCAATGATGACTTGACCATTGATCCTTTGAGCTCTTTTGCAAGAATCTCCGCCATTGTTTCTATGGCTGCTTTTGAAGCCGTGTATGAGCCAAATGATGGTTTAAAGATTGAACCAGAGAATATGAGAGGAGGATTATCAGGCCACCGCCTCCACGTTTTAGTTTGTTGGTTGCTTTTCTAGCGCACAAAAACACACTGCTTGTGTTGACACTGTTATCAAACAAGCCAAATCCGAAACAATGGGGAATATATGTGTTATAAGAATAATTAAATGAAGCAAACTTAAACTTATCTAAAAAAGAATAACAAGTTCCTTTCATTTGTGCCACTAATTAACTTGCGAAGTGGTGAGCTCATTTTTGCGTGATTATAAATGCATAATTGTCTGATTGGTTAAACTCACTAATCAAGATTACATTGGCGAGATTTAGCAACATTTTGTAGCATAGTAACATCATATTCGTAATGTTGTTGTTCAATAAATCGAACTCACCTTAAATGTTTAAACCATTTTTCGGTTAATCGGTTGTAAGAATGAATGCTTTCTTTGGCGCAACAGAGAACTTCAACGAGCATGTCTAGATCCCTTGATAAGATTGTTGTACAGTAAGTATCCCAAGAGTATTTTTTTCTTCTTGAAAAATTGTTATTTGGGATTTCTCTGAGCAAAACGTTTTCCTTACACATGTCCAGTGAACCAGAAGTAACCCTTGAACCGGAAGGGAAATCTCCATCACTAGAAACGGTGAAAGAAGACTATGTGGAACCAGAAGAGACTCTTGCAAGTGAAAGTGGTAGCTTTGAAAGTATGAAAGGTTACGATTCTCAAGTCATCGCTTTGATAGTGTCTTTATCGATCGTTACATTGTTCTTGCTTGTGTTGCTTTTCATATTTCAGACAATGACCAAACCATATAATTAAGAAACAATAACGATAGCGATATTAAGAAAAATAATAGAAAAATCCACTGCGAATTACGAACATTCACGACTGATCTTGAAATGACTCTAGTGATTAATGCAAATTGTCTCTTTTTTTTCTCTTTTCGTCTTCTTTCTTGTTGAAAGCTAGAGTTTTCAGTTTGATAACGATGAAATAAAGATTTGGGCTTTAAATTGGCCCAATAGTGATATTATTATTAATGAGCTCAGCCTAAAGTGAGTGGCTCAATATGTGTTTTCTAGTATTTTGATATCTTTTACTCCTCCATCATTTACATTTGAGAAATTAAGAACACATTCATAAAAAGTGTTTATAGATTGTTACATCCAATGATCAAAACCTTCTGATTAAGAAACAACATTGAATTAGATATTCAATAGCAAGATTAAATCATTATGATTCTCGAAAAATCGACTGACAATAATTTTGAACTCGTGATCAAGTAATTAATAGTTCAATACCAAGAAAAAGAAAAAGAAAAGTGAAAATACAGTACAAGCATTCGTTTTATTGTCACATGCCATCTGAACAATATTATCTATGTAGATTTGACATTAAAAGTTTAGTTTTGGTACGTGTAGTGTAAAAAGTTGAGAATTCTTTATTATCTTTGTAAAAATCAGGTTGCAAATCCAAATACGATGTAGAAAACTATATCTACTTGTATATAATTATTTGATATAAAAAGTTTAGTTTTGGTAGTATAAATGTTGATAATTCTATACTATCTTTATAAAAAAATCATGTTGTAAATCCAAATATGATATAGGAAACTATATTTACTTGTATATAATGAAAAAGGATCTTGACAAGCAAGGCCGTGCCTACCTTGCAAGTATTAAGGCATTCGCCTTAGGGCCCCGCCTGATATTACAAAATTTTGGGGTCCCAAATTTTGAAAATTTAATAAATTATATGTATTTTTTTATAGTAATTCTAAATTGATACCATTATTCATACTAATTTTAGGTTTCAAATTCTTTTTAACCCTAGTTTTAGAACTACAAATTTTAGAAAATTAATAAATGGTATGTATTTTACATAATAATTTTAAATTGATATCAATATTCATACTAATTTTGGGGTTTAAAATATTTTCTAACCCTAATTTTGGGGGTCCAAATTTTTTTTGCCTTATGCCTCTTAACCTCTAGGAACGGGTCTGCTGCTGACAAGAACAAAATTTCATATTGGTTTTGTAATTGTTTTGTCAAAACGAAACATGAGTTTATTCTGATTTTGTTATTCAAGTTCTAGTTATCATGGTTTTTTTTTTTAAAGTTCTAGTTATCATAATAAAATATATATATTTTAACAATATATATTTAGTATGCTAAAAGATCGATTAGTCAACCGTTATGTTGATTATGCTTTAAGTTTTTGGATTTTGTTATAGGTTTATTTCATCCGGATTTGATTATTTTGGTTCTGGATTATGCATCTTTGTTAAAGATAAATAAAGAAAGTCTCACATGTTTTTTACAATGGTTTTCGCACAAAAATTATACAAAAAACAAAGATGAATAGGTTAAAACCAAGATAAATAGGTTAAAACCAAGAATAAGATTGGACGTATAACACAAAACAACTTCACCAAGAATAAGATTGGACGTATAACACAAAACAACTTCACGTAATTTTATTCACGTAATTTTATGAAAGAAAATTAAACATTCAACCATATACCTAATAAACTCAATAAGATTGGACCCATAACGCGTTTTGTCGAGACTGTCAATTCGTAAAAGTTGCTAAAAAATGTATTTGTTTTGTTTGTTTCTATATGGACCGGAGTATTTTACGATCATATAAGTAATGTTTTTTAGTTTTTTTATGTATTGGTATTATCCCTTGCGATGTGATTGTAGAGTTTTCTAGTATTGATATATTTTTGTCTCCATCATTTACATAGAGAAATTAAGAACAAGTTCCACCTTCAAAAGTGTTGAATGGTAATATGAAATGATTCTCTCTTTTCTCATTAATCAAATTATTACATTTGGTATATATACATCTAACCAAATCAACTAACCCATATTCATAATTGATTAGTAGACTAAACCGGACATCTTATAGTAAGTAGTAACCAAATGCACAAGTCAAATAAATGGCTTAGAGGGTTTTCCATCCAATGATTAAAATATGTAAAAAAACATACATGATTCTTGAAAATCCACAGAAAATAATTTAAAACTCGTGATTAAGTAATAAATACCAAGAAAAAAGTGAAAAAAATACAAATACAAGCATGCGTTTTATTGTCACGTGTCATGTGAACAATCTTATCTCTATAGCTTTGACAAATAGAGGCCCTTCCTTTTTCTCACCCCACAAATGGACCCCACCAATTCCATATTCTTTAAAAAAGTCACCTCACCGAGGAAGTGCTCGCCGGAGAAACTGAGCTAACTGTGCCGGAGCACTAAGATGCGGCAAATGACCTTCCGTTTTCAACGTCTCCACGGTTGTAACACCACCAAGATGATCTTTCAAATACTCAGCAACCGAAGCAGGAACCGATACATCTTTCGCTGTCTGAATCACACAAGACGGTACTCTAACTAACCCCAAAACACCTCTTAGATCGCTATTAAAAACTGTTCTTGAAACAAACAACGAAATATCTGGTCTCATATTAAACAAAGTCCGACTAAATTCTCTAACCGCTGCTGGAACATCAGCTCCAACAGCTAAAGGAGCAAATCCATGAACCCAAGCTTCATAATTAGCTTCCATAGCTGAAAAAACTTTCTCAATTTCACCTTCTTCGAATCCTCCATGGTAATCTTCATCGTTTAAAAACCTAGGTGAAGCACCTATTAAGATCAATTTCGAGAAGAGATCTGGTCTACGAATCGAAGCGATGATTCCTATCATAGCGGAAACAGAGTGGCCTACGTAAGCACAGTGTTGGATTCCGAGTGAATCGATGATGTTGAGAAGATCATCTACGTATGGATCGAGAGTTGTGTAACGATTGAAATCGAAGTAATCGGGGTTTACACTTCCGGCGCAAACTAGGTCGTAGAGGACGACTTTGTAAGTTGGTGTGAAGTAAGGGAGGATTAAGTGCCATGCTGATTGGTCTGTACCGAATCCATGAGCTAGGACTAGGATCCGATCACCGTTACCAACGACCCGAACGTTTAGAGCTTCGAGAATATTGTGTTGACTCATTTTGTGATGATTATTGATGGGAGAGAAGAAGAGAGGATGATAGTACTGTTTATATAAAAAGTTTAATTTTGGTAGGTGTAGTGTAGATGTTGAGAATTCTTTATTATCTTTGCCATTGCATTTATTTATTAATATTATTATCCAATTATCGTTTTATTCGAAGTTGGCTTTTTTGAAATTGTGGATATAAGACCATATAAGAGCATGCGTTGATTATTCGTGTCCTACATTTTTAAAAAAAAATATTTTAAAGATGCTTGAAGGGTATTGTTTGAAGACTTTTTAGGTATTGCAATTTGAGATATTCTCAACCATTATATTCTGTCAGTTGTATTTCCATCGAGCTATGCCTATCTCTATAGATATTCGGATTGTGAGAATCTTAATATAGGATAAACCAAATTAGTGATAGAAATTGATAAAGGTTTTTTAACTAAAAGAGAGCTGTAAAAAGTAACTATCGCTCCTATGATTTTGTAAACTATGTAGTAAAAAGTTACTAATGAAATTCAAGGAAGACACGAGTAGATAGAGTTGGATATTGTATGAAGGTTTTTTTTTTAAAGAATTTGGATGTCGACAAAAAGATAATTGTATATTTGAAAGAGACAAATAAGTGGATGTCGACGAATTTTTTAAAAAAACTTTTTGAATGGACTTGAACATTTTTTTCAAAAACTGGATTGGACACACCATAGCTTATTATTCTAATTGAACCCCAATGTTCAATCTGAACATTTGCAATACGATCATTATTAAGCATCATTAGAGAATAACAAAGATCAAACGTTTTTACACATATCCACCATTAACAGGAATGACCTGACCATTGATCCATTCACCACCATCACTAGCCAAGAACCCAACAAGCGGCACGACATCTTTGGGTTCGCCGATCCTCCCAAAGGGACACTCCGTGGCTACACTCTTAATCAGCTCTGCGCTCTTTCCTTCAAAGAACATCTCCGTAGCGATAGGACCCGGAGCAACACAGTTTGCAGTGATTCCAGTTCCTTTTAGCTCTTTTGCTAAAATCTTTACCATAGTTTCTACAGCTGCTTTTGATGCTGCGTAAGCACCGAATCCCGGCTTTAAGATTCGTGTCGAGGAAGATGTCATGAGTATGATCCGACCACCTCCTCCTTGTTTTAATCTATTCGCAGCTTCTTTGCTACACAGGAACGATCCTCTTGTATTGACACTACAATACATAAACAAACAAACAAACAAAGAGTGATTAAGAACATATATACTTGGAAAATTTGATTCGAATTCGACATATACAATCTCAAGAACATTGACTCAAACATACAATGTATTAGATTCCATGAGAGTGAACAAGTACACAGATACATAACAATGGCTCAAACACGAAATTCCAACTGAGACGATCCTAAAGGAATCAAGATTCTGACTCTTAAGCATTGAACATATCACAATTGATCACAATATCAATGAACAATCTCGAGTATAGGGAAGAGAATCAATACCTAAAAGTGCGATCGAAATCTTCGACTGATGTATCTGCGATCGTAGGATATTTAGGATCAAGGACTCCAGCTGAGTTGACCAGAATATGAACCGGCGACTCAAAAGCACTCTCCGCCGCATCGAACAACGATTTCACCTCGCTTGGCTCAGAGACATTAGCCTTAACCACAATCGCTCTTGGTCCCTTTCCGGTGACTACTTCCCTCGCCGGTAAATCGTTGATCTCCGTCGCAACACGCTCTGCATCATCGGATTTAGAAGTGTAATTGACGACAATCCTCGCACCGAGTTCAGCGAGGTGAATCGCTATAGCTCGACCAATACCACGTGAGGAACCAGTGACTATGGCGACTCGGCCAGCGAGTGGAACCGGCGGTTGCGAAATCGACGACTGTGCAGCCATAAGGATTTGATACTAAAATAGTAAAATCAAAGTGTTTGATTTCGATTCTACTTCTTTTCTAAATTTATATCGTTTAACAAAACAGCCTCTAACTTTATATTTTAACAAATTGACCCCTAAAGTACTAAACAAATTTCCCCTTTATTTTTTGATATGTTAGAGATTATGCCCCATTAGTTTTCCAATAAACAATTTTAAACAGAATTTAAAATTACAAATGATGGTTATGATTATAATTGATCCTTTTGACTAAAAAAAGAAGAATATTATAATTGATCTTTAATTTTTCAATTCGAACACAACTTAACCAATACTATGGTCGAAGATTTTCTTAAGATGATCTTACTGTTTCTACGGTAAAAATACTTTGAAACTGTTGAATTTATTACTGTCATTTTATTTTACTAGTACTACAAATAGATTTAGGAGATATCTTGTGTTGCTTTTCGTCTTTTGAATTAGATGTATAAGCTTTATATTGTTTTCATTGTGGAACCAGTGTCTTATTCTTCTTGTCATGCGTTTTTAAGTTTGTGAACTTGTAAGTAACAATGCTTTTCGTCTTTGGATTAGATATATATCAGCTTGCTGGTTGATGTTTTCCGTGGGCAACCATGTGTGATGTGTGATTCTTTTTTGTCCTGTGTCGTCGGGGTTATGAGTGTAACAATGACGAGAAAATAATGATTCAGAATTGTGGCTAATTGTTTAGCAATTTGGGCATCTACTTTTCTTTATTAAGAAGTGAAAGTGATGAAGATATCAAGTGTGTTATTCCTTTTTAAAATTTATATCGTTTAACAAATCAGCCTCTAACTTTACATTTAAAGAAATTAACCCCTTTTAGTACTTAACAAACGTCATAAAATGGAGTATGATCCGACTACCACCTCCTTGCTTTAGCCTATTCGCAGCTTCTTTGCTACAAAGAAACGATCCTCTTGTATTGACACTACCAAAAAAACAGAGGATTAGAGAGTGATAATGCAAAGATGTAACAGTGTATACATTATATTAAAACATAATCTACACAAGAAACTTATATTACATTATGTTAAAAACATAATGTATACTAAAAATGCAAAGATATTAAAACATAATCTACACAAAGAAACTTATAAGAAACTCAATATACATTATATTAAAAAATAATCTACACAAGAAAATTATATTAAAACATAAAACATGTTTCATTTGATTCAAAACAACACAAGCAAATCTACACATAAGAAACTCACTATACACAACTATACATCAACATAACAAATGACATAAAGATCGAATCAATGAACTGATGTGTTTGCCATCGTAGGGTATTTAGCATCTAGTACTCCAGCTGAGTTAACCAGAATATGAACCGGTGACTCAAAGGCTTTCTCCGCAGCATCAAACAGAGATTTCACTTGGCTAGGATCAGAGACTTTAGCTTGAACCACAATCGCTCTCGATCCTTTTCCGGTGATTTCTTCTCTCGTAGGAAAACCATTGATCTCTGCCGCTACACGCTCTGCGTCAGCGGATTTAGAGGTGTAATTGACGACGATCCTTGCACCTAGTTCAGCGAGGTGGATAGCTATAGCTCGTCCGATACCACGTGATGAGCCGGTGACAATTGCGACTCGGCCGGCGAGAGGAAGCGGTGGTTGTGGAATTGAGGACGGTGAAGCCATTATAATTTCAGTTTAAGATTTATAGATTTGCAGCCTTATTTAATTATGTTGGTCAACTTTTTACCGATTGTTTTGTCAACAAATTTTTCTGTTTTGGGAATTGATTTGCATTATGAATGATTTATTCTAGTCAATTATTTAGTTTCCTAATTGAATGCAAGACACTGTACTTGGGTCAAAACAAGGGAAATAAGAATTCCATAATTTAATGCAAATTTGACTAGCATTTACCATAAAAATGTTCTAAGATTTTATCTAGACACTGAACATTACCCCATAAAATAGGAAATTTAACTAAGCGAGATTTTATAAAAGAATATTTCCAAAATTAGAAAGGCAATTAAGCAAACAATCTTCTTGTTTTAATTTAACTCTAAAACCCCACAACTTTACCGTACTATCTAAAAAACTCCCATAACTTTATCAAATCTCATGATCTTTATATTTGGGGTTCAAATCTCCATAGTTGAAGTGATAAGATGTTAATTTACACACTTCTTATCAACCTACAAATAAAAACTTTCACTTAACTAATTCAATTTTCTAAACAATTAGCACTAATATTCTTTCCTTAATGCGATTAGACCAATCATATTGACTCTACTTTAATGATTAGAAACTTTTGGGTTCAATTTCAATAAAAACAGAAACATAAAGGAGTAAGAATTGCTTTAAAGACCCAAAAATTACGGAGAATTACCATAAACCCGCCTCTCTCACCAAACTCTCAACATTCAAAAATAAAGTTGAATCCTTTCTTCTGGGTTCTCTTCGCGTCGTATCGTAACGAAGAGAAGAAGAGTGATTTCTCTTAGAGAGTTTCAGATTCTTGGGTTTTCTTGAAATTTTCCCGGGAAAGCAAAAGAAAGTTCGAATTTTTTCTTGTGTCCAATCTTCGTTATCAGAAACTGACTGGTACGCTTCGTTCTTCATAAACTTTGTACATACCCTTTTTAGCGATTAGGGTTACTGTTTCTCTTCTTATGTTCATTTAATTTTGGTTTTGGGATTCGAATTTAGAAAACCCTTTACTATCGCATCGATATTCCACTTTTGTTCGATGATATTTATGTTCACAGATCAAGATGTTATCTTTTAAAAGATTCAGTCTTTTAAGAATTTTAAGTAATCGAATAACCAAAGAAATTTGATTTTGGGAATTTGAGTATTGGTTCAAGATTTGAGTATTGGTTTAGGATCTTTGAGATTCTGGTTAAGTTATGAGGATAAGCGAATATTTTGTATACGTATATATCTATAAGTTGTGTATATCCGATATTGATTATAGTTATGATCTAGTGTATATACACTATGGACCAAAGAGGTTCAGAGAATTTAGGCTGTGATGTTGTTTTGTTGACTTCATTGTTTGCTTTTTGTTTTCAGAGGAAAGAAATGGGGAGAAATCTTGGTTCTGCGTTTAGACAAGAGTTGAGTAATCTTGACAAAGATCCAGATTCTCACAAGGATACAATGAGTAATTTGAGGTCTATTGTGAAGGAGTTAGATGCAAAAGTGATTCATGTGTTTGTTGCTCAACTCTCTGAGACTAAAGAGATTGGTTCTGAGTCTAGTGGTTATACAGTTTCTCTCTTTGAAGACCTTGCTCGTGCTCATGGAGTGAAGATTGCTCCTCATGTAGACATGATCATGCCGGTTATTATAAGGACGTTAAGTTGTAGTGAAGGGTCTTTAAGTGTTCAACAGGCGTGTGCAAAGGCGGTAGCTGCTATTGCTAGATATGGAATTGATCCTGCAACACGGGAAGATAAGAAAAGGAATGTGATTCACTCTCTTTGTAAGCCACTCTCTGATTCTCTTATTGATTCGCAGCATCAACAGCATCTTGCTTTGGGATCTGCTCTTTGTTTGAAGTCGCTTGTGGATTGCGATAACTGGCGATATGCTTTGGATGAGATGGTTAATAGTGTTTGTCAAAGCTTAGCTGTTGCTCTTGAAGCTACTTCAAGTGAAGCTAATTCTCATATGGCACTTGTTATGGCACTTGCTAAGCATAATTCTTTTATTGTTGAGGGATATGCAAGGCTTTTCGTGAAGTCGGGGTTGAGGATTCTGGATTTAGGTGTTGTTGAGGGAGATTCTCAGAAACGGCTTATAGCTATTCAGATGCTCAACTTTCTGATGAAGAATTTGGATCCCAAAAGTATTTGTTCTGAGCTAGAGCTTATATACCAGGAAGTGGAGAAACATCAGAAAGATGAGACGTATTTTGTCAAAATGGCAGCTTATGAGACCATGAGAACAGCAAAGAGATTATTAGCAGAGCCAGATCAAGTGTTTGATGCAGAGAAGAGCAAAGCCCGAAACTCGTGCAGGGGATCAATCAAGTCTACACCGAGTCTGAGAGCACATGAGCGCTTGAGTGCCGATAGTAGACATGATGAGAGTTCTGTAGACTATCATGCGGATGATGATGATGTTCTGTTTTCTGGTGTGGCTAGCGGAAGAACTATTGTCTCGGGATCTCCTTTGGTGAATTACGAAGAATATAAACAAGAAACCGGTTCTGTGGTTGAGAGTTCAAAAAATGGAAATCAGGTAAAAAAAATGTGACAAACCTTAAACTATCTCTTGTGTGTTCTTTCTAAGTGAAGTTTTATTGTTCTTCTATTTTGATTTCAGATTCAATGGTCTGGTGTTGAAGATGATAACATAGAGTCAGCTTGGTTTCATCAGAGGAACAGAAGCTCTGAGTTTAACGAATCTGTGTGCTCTAGGACCAACCGCTCAAGAAGTTCAAGACGAAGCACGAAGAGGAGACAATCAGGAGACGTTTGTTCACAATATCACAGCCACGGTTTCACACAAGATCCATTCAATGAGCTACTAGAGAACAGACAGGAGCTGCAACAGCACTGTGAAAGCTCATCATCGTCATCGATATACGATACATCTGGTACTACTACTCCTACGAACACAACAGAAGATATTATCTGTGAGAAACCGAAGTCAGACTTGGATTCCGAGGCTAAACTTAAGACGGGAAAAACTGAAACAGACTCGAGACGGGCCAGGAGCAAGCGTGTGTTGAGGTGTGGATTGAGTTTCTTCTCTATTGCAGTTGCAGGGTTTGCTTCTTTCATGTGGATGCATCTGCAAGATGATGTGATATCTCCTCATCTTGTTCCTACTTGAAGCCTCAGAGATGGATATACAAAGCTTAGAACTTATTTAGGTTCAGATTCTAGCTTAGTTCTATTGTTATTTTGTCAATTTGTGTGTGGAACCTTGTTCAAATACTAGTTTGTTATTATCTTTTGTTCAGATTCTAGCTTAGTTCTCTTGTTCTCATCTTTTCCTTGAAGAATTTGTTATTTGTCCAAAAATCGAATCAAATCATATCTTAACCAAACTGTATACAGAACAAAGCCAGAAAAGGATCGAAGTATGAGCATTCACTCACGTACGAAAAACAACCCTAGTGATAATTTCATTAGCTAAAACAGGAAATTTGAGTGTTGAGAGAACCAAACAACAAAGCAACAGAAATGACAAAACCTGAAGTTGGTGGTGTGTATACAAAAGATCACAAAACTTAAAACTGAGACACACCAAAAATTCTCTCAGGAAAAAAAAGGTTACAGAAGAAAAGGTTCGCTACGAGGGTATTTGTTCTAAAGCTTAGTCTTCATCCCCGCCTGCACCTGCGGCTGCAGCAGCGGCTCTATTTGGTCCTCCTGCTTGTTTCGCCATTATAATCTGCACAATTAACATACACCAGAGTATAAATGTATGCTTTACTCATTAAGATTGATTACAATAGAAAATGAATGTTTAATTTAAAGAGTTTGCAATCGGAAAAAAAACTTAAGGAGGCTATGTTTATATGTTAATCTTGGAAGATCTCGCATTTAGCAAACATTTTTTAAAAAAATTATGTGATGGAGCTACACCACCTTATGATACAACTAAAATGAAAGAATGGATCAGGTCGATTTGTTCATACCTGGTCTACGCGAAGCACTGTGCATGCAGCATCAGAAGCATACTTGAGAGCAAATAACCTCCATAAAGAGTTAAGTGTATTAGTGAAAAAGAAAAATGAAAAAGTGCAGAAAACTTTCAGCTTTTAGATGAGCAGAAGAACTACTACTCAACTGCAGAGAAGAATGAATAAGAGACAGTTTGAAACTTACTTGGTTGCAAATAGATCCCATACTTTTGTCTCTGAGGCATCTTTACAAGCACCTTCCTCCAAATCAATGCCTAGCTTTGTGTTTCCAGATCCGTGTCCAGTGTACAGAGCGGCTATGATTTCCATTGCATTGAGACCAGCATTATCTGCAAGGGTTTTGGGTACAAACTCAAAGCTCTCTGCGTATTTGGTGATGGCATATTTGTCCAACCTGAAAAAATCAAAAGTAAAACCATAAGCATTTTGTATGAAAAGCCAGCAATACATTGACATATTTCACAAATGACCCAAAATGATAACATTACAAAATTTGAGTAAAAGTACCCTGTTTCTGCATTGGCATATTCCTTCAATCTCTGAGCCAATTCAATTTCAGTAGCTGCAGCTCCAGGAACAATACGGCTGTCTCTGCACATGGCCTGAGAAGAAGTGTATAAGTAATAGCAACGGTAAAGGAAAAATACAAAGGAATAGAAATAGGGCGAGAAAATGTTAATTCAGCAGATATTACCTTGTATGTGTTAACTCCATCGTCAACAGCTCTTTCAAGGTCGTCCAAAATGCTATCTGTGCTCCCGCGCAAAACCACTGTAGAAATGGAGTTACCACCCTCCTCGTTTCTTGCAATTGTGACCTAAAGATATCACACAAATGATCAATGAAAGACAGTGAAAAAGAATTACCCAAAAAGTTAGAAATTGACTTCAAATGAATACTTACTGTCACACCACCAATTTCCTCAACTGAAATAGAATCAACATAACCGAGATCATCAGGGCTTGGCCTGCTAAGCTTCAACTGTTTGATAATTACGAAGTATTAAAAACTAGGATTAAACACCCTTAGATAATAGATACTCGTGTAGAATGTAGATAAGAAACACTTACATGAGCGACAGCTCCAGCTGTCCGGCAGAAACGCCTCAGTTCAAACTTTGAGCTGATCTTCAAGACCATTATCCTGCCAAGCAAAAAAGTCCATATTTGAAATTCCAGAAAAAGACTTTTATATCATATGTAGCTACAAGGGAATAATGTCAAGGGGATACCAAAAATGCAAGTGATGAAAAGAGGTGAAAAGAATTTAAAAGATATGATGGTCTACACATACTTGTAACGCTCACAGAAATGCAATGCCATTTCTCCAACAGGTCCCCCACTAACAATGACTTTGGCTCCTGATTCAGCAACAGCCTTGATCAACTCCTCAACTTTAGCTTCCTCTGTTTTAGCGTAATTCTCTAGCTACAAGACCCAAAACATAAAAGAGATGTCATCATAATGGTTAAAAACAACTATCCACCACGAGAAATAGAGAGATACAAAGGTAAGTAATGCAAGGGTGGAGATTCATATGCATCAATCACAAAGAATCATCAGCTTGATTAACCACATCACATATACAGCCTGAGGAATACAAAATAGAGATTCCACAGGCACACTGTAAGAAAGAAAAACTAACCTGCGAAGCACTATGAATCAAAATAGTTCCTTTTGTCTCTGTCGCACTAGTATCAACACCACCAGCAAACACAGCAACCTGAAGAAAGTTTAAAAATGGTTTAGCACATTCAGCTACTAAGAACAGGAAAGACATATCCACAAAGCTATAACTCTTTGAGCGCATAAATTTAATAAACAAGAGAAAGTGATCTCACCTTCGCCTTTTCCATTTTCTTTATGCTCCCAACAGCATCACTTTTCAAGACCATACCACGGACAATACAGGAATTATGCAGACCTCCTCCCAAAAGCTTGGCAACACGGACATTATCCACATTGAAGTTAGTTGGATTCTTTGGGCAGACTTGAATACATGCCTGAGAAATAACAAAAAACCCATCAGCTAAAAACTAAACCAGCAACAACCTTGAAAATAGAACACAAATAGAGAGCAAGAAATAGTTACATCAGCAACTAGAGAGCATATAATCTCCTCTTGCCCAAACTGCTTACTAGCAACAGCTGCTCTCATCCTAAACACAACTTCTTCCTTATTGCGCACATCCATAGTCTCAGAACCACTCTCAACAAGTTGTTCCAAAATCTCAACAGTCTACACACAATAACAAACAACATTACTCCAACACTCAACACAAACAAAATGACAAGTAACAACACTAATTCCACAAACCTTATTAGTAGCTTTAATATAACCACTAATGATCTCACTAGGATGCAAACCCATCCTAATAAGCTCCTCAGCATTTTGAAGAAGCTCACCAGCAAAAGAAATAGTCAGATTTGCTCCATCTCCAATCTCTTCTTGTTGAGCTCTAGCAGCTAAAACAAGAATCTTTGCAGCAGGATGTTGAATCTCAAGTTCATTCACAATAGTAGCAGCATCACTTGTCACAAAAAGCTTATCTAAATGATTAATAACCATTTTATTCATCCCTACAACAACAACAAAAATCCAAATCTGAGTCCATGGAAACAGATCGAAACGAGATTCAGTTAGATCTCAGTGGAAAGATTAACGAACCATTGGGACCGAGAGAAGTGCGAGTAATGGTGGAGAGTTCTTTGCAAGCTTCGATGTTTTTGATGACGGCTTCGTCTAAGCCAGAGAGATGTCTGTAACCTTCTTTAAGCATCGATTGGATTCCATATGGCTGCATCGAGTAACCCATTTACTCCGATCTGTAATTGAATCACTGGAGAAGAAGAAGAAGAAGCAAAAACCCTAAAAGTAGAAGCTCTCTCTCTCTGTGTTAGTTTGTTCAAGTGGTGAGATTGCCCTAGAAAGTAGAAACCTTAAGGTTTTAAATTACTTCATGTACCTCCCTAAACGT
Organism: Arabis alpina; assembly: GCA_900128785.1. Lineage (NCBI taxonomy): Eukaryota > Viridiplantae > Streptophyta > Magnoliopsida > Brassicales > Brassicaceae > Arabis > Arabis alpina. The sequence goes on along the minus strand of LT669790.1, from coordinate 1,816,027 downwards.
CGTCGTTTTAGACGATTTGTGTCTTTGGGGTAAAAGGAGTAATCATTAATCTTGGGAATGAAATACGGATTATACGGAAGTTTAGGGGAGAGATGAGAAAATTATATTTTGTAGTGTATTTTTTAATGCGTTGATACAAAATTTTAATTTTGCTCTCTAAAATGTCGTCGGTTTTACCTTTTTAAGACGGTTTTCACCCCGCGTAGGAGGAAAAGTGAATTTTTAACTTCGGAGTATGAAATGTTAATTCTGTGAAAGTTTGGGGTCAAGAACAGAAAAATATGTTTTGTTACTACAAACTCTAAACGTCAATGGTTAATACAAATTTTTAATTTAGCAAACGGCAAAAACTATCCACTCTGTTAGACATTTTTTTCATCTAAAAGCTATAATTATAATTTTCAAATTTGAATCAATAAAAACAAAATCAAATTTTCTTACTCCCAACTTTAGAAAAAAGAACACAGTAGTAAGAGTTTTTGTTTTATTAGAGTTCGTCTCCTTAGTAAGGAACAAAATATAATGTATTCGTTAATAAAACCAGAGAAACACAGTTTGAAGATGTGTATTTAGGTTTTAAGAAATCCAAAAGAAAAAAAACATAATTTAAAACAACTTTCAATTTTCTCGCGTTGTGTTATAGTTTTTTGTTGTGTTTGTTCAAGTGGGCTGGATTGCCCTAGAAATCTTGAAAGGTTTTTAATTATTTTCCTCCGTATCGTTTTACTCACTAAACGTCGTCGTTTTATGTTTTAGCGCGATTTTAACCTTGTGAATTGGGGGAGAAATTGAGAATCTTTAACCTCTGAGATGAGATGTAGATTTTGTGAAAGTTTAGGGACGAGAATAGAAAATTATGTTTTGTTGTTGTACTTTTTTTTTTGTCGTCAATGGTTAACACAAAAATTTAATTTTACACACAAGAAATACATATTTTATTATGATCAGTAGAACTTTTATAAAAAAAATCATGATAACTAGAACTTGAATAACAAAGTCATTAAAAAAAACTTATGTTTCGTTTTGACAAAGTAATTACAAAACCAATATAAAATTTTTTTCTTGTCAGGAATTTTTCTTTTTCATTATATAGTTTTCTATATCTTATTTGAATTTGCAACATAATTTTAAAAAGATAATAAAAAATTCTCAACATTTACACTACACCTACCAACACCAAACTTTTTATGTCAAATCTACATAGATAAGATTGTTCAGATGATACATGACAATAAAACGCATGCTTGTACTGAATTTTCACATTTTTTTTCTTTTTTTTGGTATGGATTACATATTACTTAATCACGAGTTAAATTGTCGTCAATGAATTTTTCGAGAATCAAAATTACTTAATTTTTCTATTGAATATCTAATTCGATGTTGTTTTCTTAATCATAAGGTTTGGTCATCAGATGTAACATTCTAAAAACACTTTTTTATGAATGGGTTCTTCATTTCTCAATGTAAATAGAAACCTTGAAATGTTTAATTTACTTCATTCTTCTAAACGCTGTCGGTTTATGCGATTTGTATCTTGGGGGTAAAAGTAGTAATCTTTAATTTTAAAAACGAAATACGGATCATACGAAAGTTTAGGGACTGAGAAGAGGAAATTATGTTTGTAGTGTATTTTAAAGCGTTAATACTTAATACAAAATTTTAATATAGTTGAATCAAAATCAATAATCTAGGAAACTAAATCAATTAGGAAGATAAAATAGATGAGTTTCAAGGAAGTGTACATGATTCTTTTGCTTAATTTTCTTATCTCTCATGATCTTTTGTCTTGTTTCATAAAACTTAAAGCATCTTTATCGTTTAACCAATTTAAAGTGTCTTTCTTCAAATATAATATTAATATTTTAAGTTTTATTTAGTTATGTTCATGACATATGGCAATTATGAACCAGTAATTTAGTGACATATAGGATTTGAGTGTCTTAAGAGAGTATCTTGAGTATCGGTTAGATGAAATATCTACGCTACGCATGTTGTGATGTATTATTAGTCCTACAAGTTACAATTGGTCTTATCGTTTTTTGTGATTTTTCCTTTTTCAATTGTAGTTTCATTACGTTCGATAGGTGCGGAACTTGCGGGGGCTGCAATTTTGGGTACCTTACTTGCTGGTAATGTTGAATATCATCCCTAATTTTACAAATTGAGATTAGAGATGAAAAACAAATTCGTGATTGCTTTTTTTTTTGTGTTTTTTTCATACCTCAGGGGGACTAGCAATCAATAACTTCCTGGTATGTATTGTGTAATCATGCTTTTATTTTTAGTATTGTGAGAGTTTGAAACCCATAAAACTAAACAAGAGTCTACCTTTATCTAGAAGGGGTGAAGATGGAAATGTGAGCGATTGTCTTCTCTGACTTGAAAATGATGAAGTTTGGTTCAGTGTCTTTAATAAGAGTATATGTGTCAAAACGATTATCATCTATGCTTTGTTTGCTTTTTGGTATTTAGTTTGTGTAAAACAACAATCGAAAATATTAGAGATATCTTGAGAAGCAAGACGTGTACCTTGCTGACTAAATATTGTGGGCAATAAATTCCGTCTATAAAGTGAAACCAGTGAAACCTAAAGCCCGTCTATGTTAGGGTTAACATTATGTTAATGTTACCACCATATACATGAAATCAAACGGTATTAATATTTTTAAGGTGATGATAAAATGTGAGGACTACATATATTTCATAGGATAACTTCGTAAGAAAGAACAAAGCAATAGTTCTTGTTTTATCAGATGGTTTGTCTCCTCGGTAAGGAACAAAATACAATTGTAATGTAAGTCTGGTTTAGAAAAAACCAGAGAAACACACAATTTAAACATGTGTAAAGGTTTTAAGAAATCCAAAAGAAACATAATTCAAACTAAGTTTTTAAAATTATAAGTCATCGATTTCAGCTTTCAACACAGCTGAATCGTTTCCACAGAAGAAGCACCATCAATGACCTATTCACACACACACACACACACACATAAAACAAATCAGAATCAACAAGCTAAGAGACTAAATCATTAGGAAGAGGTAGATATAGGTTTAAAGCAAATGTACCTGTTTCTTTTGCTTGATCTTCTTATCTCTAATGATCTTTTGTCTTGTCTCATAGAACTTGAAATCATCAAGTATACATGTCTTGCTCATATACTCCTTGAAGATCTTTATGATTTTGGTTCCATGTTCCAAATTCACCTGCACCAAAATCAAAACCAAGACCATTGTTTGATTCGGATTCAGAAAGGTTTTAAAGCTTTGACTTCAATTATGTTCAAGGAGGGTTGTTGTTGACGGGAAGTTTTAACGAACCTCTTGAGTGTCTCTGCTATTTGTGACGGGCTTGTTCTCGTTATTCACAAGCGTTATGTGTCTCAAGAGACTGTTTGGTACATCTTTAATGATATGCCACTTCACAGGGAAACAACCAATCCATTTATCTTGTTGCCAGTACTCCATTGTCTTGTTGAAATCAACAGGACCTACCATCTCCGCAAGACCGACAAATTGCCCACTTGCATTCACCTGCAGATAAAATCGGTTAACAGTTAATTACCGAACACAAATCTAAGAGGATAGGATAGGATATAATGCAAGAACCGTGAAGTCTCCTAATACTGACCGAGAACAGAAGATACACAGGACATTCTTGGGAACCCTCTTTGGCTTCGAAATATGCAGCATTCAACTTCTTGTTGCCAGTTGGTGTGCTGGACCAGGCGCCATACTTTATACAGTTATGAACATCATCTTCGCTGTATGACTTGATCACAAAGAATTTCGCTTTCGCGAAAGTTTCAGGGAAAGTCTCCCCATTGTAGCGGCGCTGGAGATCTATCACTGCAGCATCTTCCTTCATTGTCTCTAGCATTGTAGAGTTAAGAACTTGTGGATTCTTGTAATCACTACTCCTTGGTCCTCGACAAAGCTCATTAAGCCTATCAGCTTTCTCTTCGCTATAACTGCGTCCGTAATTGAAGCTTCTGGTCTTTCTATAACCATCAACAGGATACCAACCTCGCCCAAGTTTCCAGGAATCATAACCAAAAGTTCCATATGCATTACCAGAGTCAATTACATTCCCATAAAGTCCATACAATCCATGGTTGGAATACAAATGGTCATTGTATCCAAATTGGTCAAAACTCTGGGCTTCTCGTGAGCTGTGTGGATTCTGAAAATAAAACAGTTGGAACCAATAGTTAGACGAATAATCCCAAGCCCCCAACACAGGGAAGATTACTAGCTCCCACATTCCTAACACTCCTAGCATTCCTAGTTTCCAAAACATACATTTTCTTGCCAATAGAAAGACAGATAAGAGGATGTAAGGTCTAGTGAAATAACCAACATACATACCATGAGATGTGAAAAGGTATTGTGACTGCTGTTGTGGTCGTAACCAAACCTTGGATCCTGGTAGCCACCAGAAGGAAAGTTTGCCGGTATATAAGCACCCCACGGGTACGAACCAGTGGAGTCTCCACCATGTAGCAGACTGCCAACATTCATATTAGACCTTCCTTCCCTCCCATAAGAAGATGCACCATAAGGTACATGACCATACTGGTGCTGAAAAGAACCCTTCTCCCACAAAACACAATCAGTTAACAAAAAGAAAAAGCTTCCACAGAACTTACATTAACTAAGCAACAAGACCTCCAGTAAACAACTCACAGTTTAAGAACCTTCTCCACAACACAATTTCAGTTCCAAGTCTCGTATTTCAATTCAGTAGCAACAAGAAAAACCATACATAGAATTTACATTAACTAAGCAACAGGACCTCCAAAGAACAATTCACAGATTAAGAACCTTCACCACAACACAATTTAAGTTTCAAGACTCATAATTTCAAAACAGTAGCAAGCAAATACCTTATTACGGTTCCTAGGGACTTCACTTGCACCTGAACCTAAAGACAACTCCTGAAACAAATCTTCCGTCTCTGCACACAGATCATATACAAGAGCCAAGTTAGAACGCAACCTCAAAATCCAATTGCATAGTCCAAACAAGACTAATCACTAACGAAATTCAAATCTAGATTGCACAAAAAAAAAAAGCAGACATTCTCAATCATCTACCTTCCCAATAGACTGTAACACCACCAATCAAACAACCTACGATACAAACCCAATACTACAAACCTCGAAACAGAGCAAATCAATCGCACAAAATGTAGAAAAATCAAAACTTTGAGTGAAAATGAACATACCAAGAAGAGGGAAGTTGGAGAGGACACGATCAGAAGAAGCGGCTCCAGCCATATCCGAGAGAGAAAACGAATCAAATCAGAGAAAAAGGAGGAAAACCCTAGACAACCACGTCTGTGAAATGAAACCTCGAAAAACCCAGAGAGAGAGTCTTCGAGGGTTTATGAAAAAAGTTGCTTTCTTTTTCGTCTTCTCTTTAACGTAAGGCGGTGTGATCTTTTAACAACCTCAATTTGGGTAAAGAATTCTAAGCGACAAAAACTACAATCAATTTTGCAGATAAGGCTCCTATTTTACTTCACACGAGAAGATTCTGAAATTTGACGTTGATTGGTTTTTATTAGAGGCTTTTAATAATTAGAAGAAACAAATCAAAAGACTAATCCACTGCTAATTAAGTGCTAGTATGTGATAGTATTTCCTTAGCTTTTTTACGAATTCATGAAAGAGCAATTATCATGAATTTTGTTTGTTTAGGAGTATACTAATCTTGGTGATGTTTTGGAGGAAAATATTTGCAGAAATAGAAGAAACTTGGTTTTAAAATTTGATGTCATGTGAAGAATAATAAGTTTCAAACTACAAACGATTGACAATTAGTGAAGTAGTAACATGTATCTTTGTATATTAGCATTTGTGTTAGGGTCGGTTAGGAATCCTAACTTAGGATAGCAAAATGGTTCATTTGATTTTGTTTTGTTTTGGTCAAGACATTTGTTTTTTTTAGTGTTAGACAAATATAAAGTTTTACTTTGATATACACATTTTTGTTCAAGTAAAAGAGTATAATTGGTGATTGTAATCTATTGGTTTGTGCTATTGTTGTCATTGTGTTACCACGCGGATTTAAATCCGCATATTTAGATCTTTATCTATTCGACTTAAATTTTTCTTTAGTAGTTTCAGTCTTTGGAATATGTCATTCGCTTCATTTTTTTTTTTTAAAGTTCACTACAATAGTTAGATAAGTGGTGAATCGTTTTTCGATTACTCGAAACAATTTCTTTGTTTTTATGTGTTTTTAATGTTGTGACCACTGGCTTAATATATTTTAAAGTTCACTACAATAGTTAAATAAGTGGTGAATCGATTTTTGAACGAAACAATTTCCTTGTTTGTTGTTGTTTTTAATGTTGCGACCACTCGCTTAATATATTTTGGAGCGTTAGGATTTTCAAGAAGATTTTCATCTGCCAAAAACGATTTTGCCATGTTTTAAATAATTTTATCGCACTAAAATTAATAGCCATATGATCCGAGATTGATTGCTTGCAAACAAATACACTTGTCTCTTACAAAATCAAGCGTTTTTTAAAAATGTACATCTCATAATCACTCGTCATATATGTCAACCAATCATCCAAAATACCAAAATTCATTGACTTCTAAATCCAATACAATGCATACAATGTGATCTGTTACACCGATCTCAAATAATTAAATGATCATTTGACATACGAACTCTCACTGTTCAAGTCATGTATATACTGTGTATACGCCTATGTATACCGTATTCTAAAAACAATGCTTCTTCCAAGTTGTAAAAGACATTACGAAGAAACTAAGCTCACACGTGCTATTCGTGTAGAATTTTATATAACAGTTTAAATTACATATTTTGTTACAAAACTTATAAGAATATTTTAATATAAAAATATGAGCCACAAAAAGAAAACATAAAAAATGCACGCGAGGAATCCAAAGCTGAACAGCGATAGCCAATAAAAAGCATTAGAGAGAAGAAAAAAAAAAGTTAACGTTGCAAAAAAACAAAAATTAGGTTAAAACTTAAATATTCAACAAAAAATTAGTATTACCAAAATACCAATCAGAGACAAAATTAATTGATCAATCCATCTCCCAAGAAAAAAACTAAATAAATAAATTTTTGTCCTAAGGACCAAAAAAAAAAAAAAAATCTCTTTTCTCAAAAATTTACACCTCTTCTTCATCTTCTTCTTCATCATCTTCTTCTTCATCATTGTATAACCTAAAATCTAGCCGCAACGCTCTCTCTCTCTAGGTTTTTCTCTCTCTATCTTTATCTCTATCATCTTCTCTACTTCACACCTCAAAAGCTTTGTTTTTTTCTCATTTTTGGAACTTGAGGAGAGATCTGAAAAGTTTTTTGTTTTGGATCGATTTCCGATCATCGTTATTTGTTGAGTATTGAATATTGAATTGATCTTCTGGTAATTAGACTTTAACATCTCGATTCGATTTTTTTGTGTGGTTGTTGTTGTTGTTGGTACATTTCTTAAAGATCGTGTTTTTAGAAGATGATTAAGCTTATTTTATGATTACTGATGATAAATGAATCTCCTTTTTTGTGTGAATCTATGTTTACTGTTGCTTTGTTCATCGATCTAATGGATAGTAAATCTCAATCTTTAGCTCTTTGATATGGTGTTAATGTTAGGAAGCTTAGATTATTGATGAGCTTTTTGTTTTGATGGAAAAGGAATGCTCTTATTGTTAGTCATGGTTTCTTCTATTGTATAAGATTGTCATTACTTGTTGTATCTCTTTTGGATTCGTTTAAGCATTTTCCTGAAAAAGAATATGTTTGTTACGTTGATGATTGTTAGCTTATTAGTTAGGTAAATGATTATTCTTTAATCAGTGTCAGCTTATGTTTGTGGAATGCTGCAAAGTTCTTGTCCTTTTACCTTTTGAGTTTGATGACCTAACACTCCGCTTTTAATGTCACAGGTAATCTAAAGAGGTGACAGAAAGGATAAGAAATTATACTTATTGTATGGAGTAAGAATGCCAGAGTTAAGAAGTGGAGCAAGGAGATCTAGACGACTTGACGATCAGCCTAACCCTCAGCTAGTTGAACAAGCAGAGAATATCGTAGTTCCTCCTCAAGCTGCAACAAGGAGAAGAGGTGGTGGTAGAGGAAGGGGGAATGCTGCTTTAGCTAAAGGTGTGGTACCTCCAAGACCAACTGCTGGTAGGGGCAGGGGTATTAGGTTGACAGATTTAGAGGCAGAACCTTGTGAGGTTCGTCCAGCTGCAGGTGCTTTAGGGGCCACTGAACCTGCGTTAAATCGAGCTGAAGGTGTAGCTGATAAGGATATTGCTGCGGAAGGTGGTAGCCCAGAGAAAATAGTAGGCATGGATGAAGATTCCAGCATGGGTCCAGTCCCTGAAAGGGTATTTTCTGTTAACCGTATGATTTACGACATCAGTCACCGTTAATTGTTGAGCATTGTGTCAGCTTTTCATTTTCTTTTTGAGAGTGATATTCACTATGATTTCATTTTTTGTATAGGTACAAGTTGGAAATTCTCCTGTTTATAAGACGGAGAGGAAACTCGGTAAGGGTGGCTTTGGTCAAGTTTATGTTGGTAGAAGGGTGAGTGGTGGCAGTGATAGGATTGGAGCAGATGCAATTGAGGTATGTTACAAAAAAATGGCCTGCTGAAAATCATCAGGGTTAGACCGAGAACATGATTTTTTTTAATAAGTTTATTATTCCTTTCCTTTTCAGGTAGCTCTGAAACTTGAACACCGAAATAGTAAAGGCTGTAATTTTGGACCACCTTACGAGTGGCAAGTGTACAAGTAAGACTTGCATGTTTCCTTTCTAAATAACCTGCCCAGTTTCTCTATCTCTCTATTTATCACTACTTATCTGTTCTTTCTTCTTTTTCTGCTGTATAGTACGCTCAATAGCTGTTATGGAATTCCTGCTGTACATCATAAAGGTCGTCAAGGAGATTTTTACATTCTGGTAAGCTTTTAATATGAGCCTGGTTACACGTCAAGATTAATCAGGTATCGTTTATGAAGAAACATTTATAATTATTTCAGGTCATGGACATGCTTGGCCCTAGCCTCTGGGATGTTTGGAATTCTACGTCTCAATCGTAAGCACTTTGATCATGCTTTATTTTGTACCATACCATCCATGCTCATGCATATATGCTAAATTTATTGTCTTATATGGTAGGATGTCTCCAAACATGGTAGCGTGCATTGCGGTGGAGGCGATATCTATTCTTGAGAAACTGCATATGAAGGGGTTAGTGCGAATTTTTGTTGTTACCAACTTTTAGCAAATAGTTCCATTTATTTCAGTGAAAAAAGTTTACATATACAGCCAAAATTTCTCTATCATTAAGCTGACTGTCATGCCATGTTCATTTTCTACATCAAACAAGGTTTGTGCATGGAGATGTGAAACCGGAAAACTTTTTACTTGGTCAGCCTGGAACAGCAGATGAGAAGAAACTATACCTTATCGATCTTGGTTTAGGTGAGTTTCTGTAATATGTTTACAAACAATATGATACATTGTGTTTTGTGGCTTTTTTATCTATCTTTTATCTCTGCAAAGTTTTGTTGAATCTTTGAAATCGTTTTATTTTCATAATGTTTTCAGCATCAAGATGGAAAGATACTCATTCTGGCCAGCATGTTGAATATGATCAGAGACCAGACGTGTTCAGGTATTTTGATTTGTTATATGTTATCTTTCCTACTTTTTGTGTGTGTATATACATGTTGCTTATATCTTCATTATGCTTCTTATGCAGGGGAACGATAAGGTATGCTAGTTGTCATGCACATCTTGGTCGTACTGGAAGTCGGAGGGATGATCTGGAGTCCTTGGCTTATACATTGATATTTCTGATGCGGGGAAGGTTGCCATGGCAAGGGTACCAGGTGAGTTTTTGTCTCTCTATAAATAATCTAAAACCTTGTAAGTTTCAGTTCTAGTCAATGATATATATGCTTTTTTTGTACGCAGGGTGACAACAAGAGCTTTCTTGTTTGCAAGAAAAAGATGTCAACCTCTCCTGAATTGATGTGCTGTTTTTGTCCTCCCCCATTTAAGCTGTTCCTCGAGGCAGTTACTAATATGAAGTTTGATGAGGAGCCCAACTATGCCAAGCTTATCTCGATTTTTGATACTCTTATCGAGCCATGTGCTATATCTAGACCAATTAGAATTGATGGGGCTCTTAAGGTGGTTCTTTGGTTCCTATGGTTATTCTTTACTATTCAAAAATATTTCAACTAGTGCTGATATTTTGCTTCTGTATGAATAGGTTGGCCAGAAAAGGGGAAGATTGCTTATCAATTTGGAAGAGGATGAACAGCCGAGGAAGAAAATCAGAATCGGCAGTCCAGCTACCCAGTGGATATCAGTTTATAATGCACGTCGTCCTATGAAACAGAGGTAACTCTTACACATTCGAATGTTTTTCTCTTCACTCATTTCTGGAGAATAAAGGTTTAAAACCTTCATTAATAGAATTCCTCTTTCTAACTGACCAGCCTGTCTCTAGCTAAACATGTCATTTAAGGCTTTGCGTTTATTGTGGCTTTAGTTATTACCTATTTGGGGAAGATTAATGATGCGGGATGGGGAATAATACTGACTTAGAGTACTTGATCAGAACTTTTGAGTCGTTTGGTTGATAAAAAAGAGATGATATTTTGCATTTTCTTTAAACCCTAAAAGTAGAATTTGGTTTTTTTGGGTACATTGCATGGCTTTCTTTTGCCTAACTGGTCAATCTTTGTTGCTCTTGTAGATATCATTACAATGTTGCAGACTTAAGGCTGCACCAGCATGTAGAGAAGGGTAACGAGGATGGTCTTTTCATAAGCTGTGTAGCATCAGCAGCTAATCTCTGGGCCCTAATCATGGATGCTGGGACGGGGTTCTCCTCTCAAGTTTATGAATTGTCCACGGTCTTCCTGCACAAGGTAAATCCGCTGAAGCTTAGGATTCACATATATCTGTAATGACTATGCTCGACTCAAGCAGCTCACCGTTTGTTTCTGGACTCTTTGTAGGACTGGATTATGGAACAATGGGAAAAGAACTACTATATCAGTTCCATAGCTGGAGCAAATAACGGGAGCTCGTTGGTTGTTATGTCGAAAGGTTTGTATTCATGTCTGAAGATAACTATGCTGATTCATTGGGGGCATGAAACCGTTTTACTTATTCTGCTTCATGTAATGCGATAGGAACTCCTTATACTCAGCAATCTTACAAAGTCAGTGACTCATTCCCATTCAAGTGGATAAATAAAAAATGGAAAGAAGGGTTTCATGTAACGTCCATGACCACCGCTGGGAGTCGTTGGGGTGTAGTAATGTCCAGGAACTCAGGCTATTCTGAACAGGTTCCAAATCTCTTAACCTGAGGCATTTCAACGTTTCTAGTTTCTTTTTCGGGCACAGTAAGGTATTTAATGATGTCTCTGTGGTGTATATGATTAGGTAGTGGAGCTTGACTTTTTGTACCCAAGTGAAGGAATCCATCGAAGGTGGGAGAGTGGATACAGGATAACATCAATGGCTGCTACAGCAGAACAAGCAGCTCTTATATTAAGTATACCTAAACGAAAAATAACCGATGAAACCCAAGAGACTCTTCGCACTTCTGCCTTCCCGAGCACCCATGTCAAGGTTTGTTGTTGTTATTAGCCATATCAGGAAACAGATACACATAAGTTGTGTTCTATGTACTGACTTGGATCTGCACTTGTGTTTCAGGACAAATGGGCGAAAAATCTGTACATTGCCTCAATATGCTATGGTCGAACAGTATGCTGAGTAAACACAGAGTATACTGTTTCGACCTCTCTCACTCTCGATCTAGGAGGTTTCAGGAATGATCTTCTCTTACAACTTTTGAAGCTTTTCGGTTTCAGTACAATCCAAAGGTAAACCTTATTAACCAGGAGCCAACCTGTGTGACTGTAATGTAATGAAATGAAAAATTGTATCTCGTATGTATGTCGCAAGTACAAGATTAAAACAAGAAAAAAGAGAGTAGAAGAGAAGCATTATTATTAGAATTGATAGCTGGGAAAAACTATGCTGTTTCTGGCTTATTTGGGCTCTTTACCTGATTTGAGTACATAATCAGGAAGAAGCAACATGTTTGTTGTAATGAACATATAAATCTAATTGGTCTTGAGCCTTTGCTTCAAAGTTTTTTACTTTTACTTTAGAAGGGTCTAAAATGAAAATTTGTGAAATTCCAATATAAATAACCAACCTTAAGAGAAGTCAAATATTAATACAATGGAAGATTTTAAGTAGTGATATTGAGTATCACTGGATTTTCAAACATCTTTTGGTCTGATATTTATAACAGATTTGAAGTCAACATGATCAAATTTCTACTCTTCATTTGAGATTAAAGATAAAAAGAGCAAGTCAACAATTTGTTCTTTTGTTCAGAAAGATTGCACATCACATTCATTGACAATGAACACAAACTTTGTTAGAACTTTAGTCTTTCATGTTTTAACTACTCTTCTCAAATTTCCAGAACTTTCCATGATTTGGTTGATGAAAAAATCAGAAATTAAACAAATACAAAAGGCTAAAGAAAACTATACACCGAAACTGGTTTTCAAATCACGATCTCAAGTTCAGAAGGCTAAAAAAAAAAAAAAACTATCATAGTCTCATGATGATACAAGCCCGAAACATACCAAACCCGGCGGCGATTCGAAAGAATCCACCATCTACGCCAGCACCATCTCCATAGTTCTCTTGTACTTCGATGAAATTGATACCGTTGGCGTCTATAAACTTCCACAAGGTTTCCTGAGGTCCCGATTGTACAAAGTTTACACATCAGCACCCCTAGGAACAAAAACGCCCTACAATATTTAAATCCAAAAGATTTTTAATAAAAACAAGTAAAAAAAAGAAGAATACGTGAATCAAATTGAGGTAGATAAGAAATATCTTTATTTAAAAGGCATAAGTCATGAATTCTAGAAATAATAATCTCGCAGGCAATCATGATAAGAGAGAATAAGAAAACTAATCTCTCCACTCCAAGAGAAGTAAGATAGATGATTCGGAATGGTGACATCGATTGGTGTATAATACTCGAGACCACCCAAAATATCTCTCTCAACCAAATCCCCACAAGACCTGGAGGGTTTCGCCGGCTATAGTGCATGACGGAGTCTAACATGAAAATAAGCGGGCAGTGTTGTTCAAAGACGAGACCAGGCGTAAGGAGAAATTGGGTGGCTGAACACAACCCAAAAGTGGTAGCGGATGACTTGGTGGTGAGAGAGTAAACGACCGAAAGAAGACATATCTCTGTTCAAACAATGAATAGCACAGTAAAAACAATTAACAAAATTCTAAATTTAGAAACTCAGATAAAAGTTGTGGAATCTTTAACAATCTCTAATCCCATTCTAAATTTAGAAACCCTAATCTGCGTCACAGGATATCAATTGCAAAATCAGACAAAGACAAAATCTTGCTTAAAACCCTATATTCAAAAGAAAGCAGACGGAGAGAGAATCAATAAACAAGTTTCTAAATTTAGAAAAAACACAAGTATTATACCACAATAACACATATTAACTGCATAGATTCTCAACTCAACAGTAACACACTTCTCTAATCTAACCATTCACATCCTTATGTATGTATTTATTTTCATCGAGAATGTTAAAATAAAAAAGTGTAACCAAAATATTAACTAATTAGTAAAATGTTGTCATTTCTTACCGAAACAAACACAAACTGCTATATAGAAAACTCATAGCTACTTATGAATGCATGAGACTATGACCCATCGAGAAGGAAAAACACATATGTACTTTTTATGTACATTTATGTTCAACAGTTAATTAAGGGGATGTTATTGGGGATTTCATTTATATAGATTTTTAAAATTTCGAAAATCCATGGATACTGGGAATTAGATTCTCAAATTCTAAGTAAAATTTATTGTTATTGGTTTGAGGATTTTTAAATTTTAAGTGAAATCCCTTGTTACTGAAATTTTTTTGTTTTTTAATGATTCTATAAATCTATTGGAATCTAGTGTTATTGGTAGATGTATTTTTTATAACTGAACTCATTAAACAAGATTTTGAAAATAACTTAAAAAATCATTAGATTCTTATTTTTTTTATAACTAAACTTTTTAAATACATAAAATTCTTTACAAATTTAAGAAGTCCTTGAATTTTTTAAAATTTTAAAATCTATACAAATCTAATATCCAATAACAAGTAAAGCATGGTGGATGTTAATTGGTTTTATACATGGTGGATGTTAAACTGTGAGTATTATCCACAGTTTACCGAGTTACCGAATCAGTGACATTAATCTTTTGTCTGTGTGACAGCTCAAATCCACTAGACGTCTCCATAACAAAGAAACGAAACATATTTCCACAAAACACACCAATACTTTCCACATTGTCAATTTAATCCTACTAATTATGGGTTTTGTAACATTTTACTGTAAGGTAATAAGGTATATATGACACGACAGCATATTTGATCTAAGTTCATATCATATGTGTCTGCGAGGTTTGTGGAGGGATAAATTCCACCTTGGATCATTCATATCATGTGGACTTTCATGTAACAACTATAAGTATTGGGATAGTTTTAAAAACCCATAATTAGTAGAAGATGAACTATATTTGTCTTGTTGTGATGAGGTTTTTGGAGAGATGTACATACAAAGGAGAAGACACAAGTTACAACAACAAAGACCTTTGCAATAAGACTCACAAGATCATGGTGTTTAGGCAAGATCAAGAACAAGGGATTGGTCCTTGCATTATTGATATTCTGCATTTTCTTAGGCGACAAAGAACCTTGATTAGATTCTTTTGACAGAATTAATGGATAATCGGAATAACATTCATATCCAACGCTATTTATCTGAACTTGAAGGTTACAATCGAATTCTATACTGTTATGAACTGTTTTGTGCACAATAATATCATTGTGAATTTGATAAAACTATATATTGTTGATCAAGATTAATGCTTACTCTTGTGTTTGTATCAGAATTACCTTCCACTAGAGGTGAAGACTTGCTGCTTACTTGAGCTTTATGGGCTAAAGGTATCATTACCGTCAATGATCTTTGCTATTATGTGATGTTTGTTTGAATTTGTGACATCTTTAACACTGACAAATGCCTAGTTGCAATTTGAAAATTATATTACTTGATTCCGCTTTGTTGGGAATTTGTTTATAGTTCTCAAACTTATTGCTTTGCATATATCACTGATGTGTTCAAGTTATTTGGTCAGAGGTTATCACGTTTAGAAGAAGAGGAGAAGAATTTGATTGAAACTGCCAAGAGGAAACTTTATGCTGAGGAACTAATCCTACGAGTTAGAAGGACTCCAGTGGATGGTTCCTCAAGAATGCTGAGGAACTTTGTGCATATTTCTAACACAAATGTATCCTCTCCTTGTACATCACTTTTGCTTACTTCTTCCGCTTCTTGTAATCATTTTTTCATTGTCTTCTTCTTCATCAATGTACGTAAATTGCTAAACCAAATTTATATATCACTAATTTTCAGCTAGTTTTTTAAACTGTCTGTGTAAAATTTTTAATGGAAATGTTTTCTAGTATGTTTAACAAAAGTAAACGAAATGTTTAGTAGCTAAAACAACAAAAATTGAACACATAAATCTAATTGGTCTTAAGCCTTTTGCTTCCAAGTTTTTACATTTACTTTAGTTTTGAATCTAGAGGAGTTACGTTTTTCTTTCCCAGACTTTGCTCTAGAGTATTGTCCTAGGGGGAAGAATGAAAAAGTAGACTTCCTCGCGAAGAATGCTCATCTCCAACAGTCAATTTTCTCTTACGTTAGCACTTCCATTCCGTTTTGGTTCAATGATACCTCTGTATTTTTGTGATCATGATGGTTAAGTGTATTGTGACAAAAAAAAAAAAAAAAAAGAAGGGTCTTAAGAGAAGTCAAATATTTAAACAAAGGAAAATTTTAACTTAGGAATATCACTAGATTTTGAAAGATCTTTTGTTCTAATATGTAAACAAAGTTGGAGTCAACGGTTTTAATTTTTTAAGTCAACATCATGAAATTTCAACTCTTAATTAATGGAGATAGAAACAAAGACCCTACAAGTCAACAATTTATTCTTTAGTAGTGCGTTCCAAAAGATTTCACATCATAATCACTGACAATGAACAGAAACATTCTTAGTATTTTTGTCTTTCAAGATGCTTATATATATCTGATAGTAACATATCATAAGTGAGTGACCATCGTCATCGATTTGTAAGTCTCCGAACCAAAAGACTATAATCTCCTTACAAAGAAAAATGAAACAAGAATTGAAACTTAGAAAATGTTTCGATTAAGGAGATGGCTAGTTCATGTGATGTAATGGAGGAATATGTGGCACATACAACTTAATTATATATAGATGGCTAGATTGGACAATTAGGGATTTAGGTTTTACTAAGTCCAGGCCGGAAATAAATTCAAGGCCCAATAGTTTGTTTGTTAAACACGAAATTCCCCAAAGCAGAGAAAAAACCTAAATCCCTAATTGGAAAACCTACAAGCCGTTTTTCTTTGTTGATTTTGTAATTCTCTTCTTATTCTTCTTTGTTGTTTTTGTTACTCGTTCACTCTCTTTTTTTTCTCTATGGTTAAGAAAAATAGTAGAATTTCTGATTAGATTTTTTGTGACCTAGGGTATGGAATTGAATGGTAGTGATGCAGGCCATCGAAAAATCGGGTAAACTTTCTTTTTCTATTGAGATTTGAAGTCACTGGATTTTGATATGGTAGTGATATTTATCACTCTGTTTTCAAACATATTTTGGTCTGATATTTATAACAGTTTTGAAGTCAACATAATCAAATTTCTACTCTTCATCTGAGATTAATTACAGACAAAAAGAGCAAGTCAACAATTTGTTTTTTTGTTCAGAAAGATTGCACATCACATTCACTGACAATGAACACAAACTTTGTTAGAACTTTAGTCTTTTAACTACTCTTCTCAAATTTCCAGAATTTTCCATGATTTGGTTGATGAAAAAATCAGAAATTAAACAAATACAAAAGGCTAAAGAAAACTATACACCGAAACTGGTTTTCAAATCACGATCTCAAGTTCAGAAGGCTAAAAACAAAAGAAAACTATCATAGCCTCATGATGATACAAGCCCGAAGTATACCAAACCCGGTGGCGATTCGAAAGAATCCACCATCTACGCCAACACCCTTCCATAGCTCTCTTGTACTTTGATGAAATCGATACCGTTGGCGTCTGTGCCCGAACCACTCGCAAAGACCTCGTGTAGGCCCATGTAACCTCCACAAGGTTTCCTGAGGTCCTGACTGTTCAAAGTATACACATGAGGACCCCTAGGAACAAAAACACCCTACAATATTTAAATCCAAAAGATTTTAATAGAAATAAGTAAAAAGAAAAAGAAAAAAAAGAAGAATACGTTAATCAAATTGAGGTAGATAAGAAATATCTTTATTTAAAGGGCATAAGTCATGAATTCTAGGAATAATAATCTCGCAGGCAGATTGGTGAATAATTCTCGAGACCACCCAAAATATCTCTCTCAACCAAATCCCCACGACCAAGATAATCGATCCACATGTCACGTACTATGATGGACGAAGGAGACCAACGAGCTTGAGGGTTTTGCTGGCTATAGTGCATGACGGAGTCTAACCTGAAAGTAAGCGGGCAGTGTTGCTCGAAGACGAGACCAGGGCTAAGGAGAAACTGGGTGGCTGTCTGCAAAAGGCTAATGGAACCACTCCTAGTAGAAACAACGGTTCCCACAAGATTGATAAGCTCTTGGATAGATAGAGATTCATCTGGTGGAAAAATCAGGATGATATTGGCGTCGAATGGCCTCGAGTTTACTATCCCCTTGATCAAAAACATGACCCAAAAGTGGTAGCGGAGGACCTGGTGGTGGGAGAGTAAACGACCGAAAGGAGACATACCTCTGTTCAAACAATGAATAGCACAGTAGATTTGTTCACGTGGCAGTATAAGAGCCGTCGATTTGTGATGAGCGTGGAGATCAAGTCTTGAAGATGTTGTTGTTTTTAGCGTGGACATCAAGTCTTGAAAATGTTTGTTTTTTTAAAAAAGAAGAGAAAAAAAAGATGTTGTTTGAGTTTAGTAAACCTTACCACAATAACACATATTAACTGCATAGATTCTCAACTCAACAGTAACACACTTCTCTAATCTAACCATTCACATCGTTATGTATGTATTTATTTTCATCGGGAATGTTAAAATACAAAAGTGTTACCAAAATATTAACTAGTTAGTAAAATATTGTCATTTCTTACCGAAACAAACACAAACTGCTATATAGAAAACTCATAACTACTTATGAATGCACGAGACTATGACTCATCGAGAAGGAAAAACACATATGTACTTTTTATGTACATATATGTTCAACAATTAATTAAAGAGGTGTTATTGGGGATTGTATTTATATAAAATTTTAAAATTTCGAAATTCCATGGTTAATGGGAATTGGATTCTCAAATTCTAAGTAAAATTTATTGTTATTGGTTTGAAGATTTTCAAATTCTAAGTGAAATCTTTTGTTATTGGAAAAGTTTGGTTTTTAATGATTTTATAAATCTATGTGTTATTGGTAGATGAATTTTTTATAACTTAACTCATTAAACAAGATTTTGAAAATACCTTAGAAAACCATTAGATTCTTAATTTTTTTATAACTACTTTTTAAATATATAAAATTCTCTACAAATTTAACAAGTCTTTGGATTTTTAAAATTTTGGAAATCTATACAAATTCAATATCCAATAACAAGTAAAGCATGGTGGATGTTAATTGGTTTTATACATGTAAAAAAAAAAACTTAAATAAATATTTTGAATATTTATTGAGTATTATTACCCACAGTTTACCGAGTTACCGAATCAGTGACATTAATCTTTTGTCTGTGTGATAGCTCAAATCCACTAGACGTCTCCATAACAAAGAAACGAAACATATTTCCGCAAAACACACCAATACTTTCCACATTGTCAATTTAATCCTACTAATTATGGGTTTTGTACCATTTTACTGTAAGGTAATAAGGTATATATGACACGACAGCATATTTGATCTAAGTTCATATCATATGTGTCTGCAAGGTTTGTGGAGGGATAAATTCCACCTTGGATCATTCATATCATATGTGGACTTTCATGTAACAACTATAAGTATTGGGATAGTTTTTAAAATATTATAAAACTATAGGGGGTGTTCTTCTTAGGGATTTCCCGGTAATAGTAATTTGACATTTTTCTTGCATCTCCAATAAATTTGATGATCCCCAAGTGGTGAGAGTAGGGGTTTATCAAATTTCTTCATCGTTTGTTGGTAATCAAATCACTCTCTCTCTCTCTCTCTCTCTCTGCTTTGTCTTGTTACTTATTACACAAGGCATTGAAGATGAACTATATTTGTCTTGTTGTGATGGGGTTTTTGGAGAGATGTACATACAAAGGAGAAGACCTATATTTTTTCATTCTCTTCTTCTTCTTCAATGTACGTAAATTGCTAAACCAAATTATATATCACTAATTTTCAGCTAGTTTTTTTAAACTTTCTGTGTAAATTTTTTAATGAAAATGTTTTCTAGTATATTTAACAAAAGTAAACGAAATGTTTAGTAGCTAAAACAACAAAAATTGAACATATAAATCTAATTGGTCTTAAGCCTTTTGCTTCCAAGTTTTTACATTTACTTTAGTTTTGAATCTAGACAAGTCAAATATTTAAACAATGGAAAATTTTAACTTAGGAATATCACTAGCTTTTGAAAGATCTTTTGTTATAATATGTAAACAAAGTTGGAGTCAACGCTTTTAATTTTTTAAGTCAATATCATGAAATTTCAACTCTTAATTAATGGAGATAGAAACAAAGACCCTACATGTCAACAATGTGTTCTTTAGTAGTGCGTTCCAAAAGATTTCACATCATAATCACTGACAATGAACAGAAACGTTCTTTAGTATTTTTGTCTTTCAAGATGCTTATATATATGATTGTTGGGGTCGGAAGTCCCTCCTCCGAAAACAACAGTCGGTAATGACGAAAGCACTGTGATATGGATTGTTTCGTCGAGCAGACGAATTAGCTATCGCAGCCAAATACACTATTGCTGCCAAATACACTATCACTGCCAAAAACGCTATCGCTACCAAATACGCTATCGCTGCCAAATTTGAGAGCTATGCCAAATTTGGCCTAGCCAGGAATAGTTTAGCCGAACCAGGAAAATATGCCGAGCTATCCAGCTCAGTTTGGCCGAGCTGCCCAGTCTAGTTTGGCCGAGCTGTCCAGTCCAGTTTGGCCGAGCTGCCCAGTCATGTTTGGCCGAGCTGCCCAGTCCAGATTGGCCGAGCTGCCCAGTAGCAGATTTTGGCCGAGCTGCCCAGTAGCAGATTTTGGCCGAGCTGCCCAGTCCAGTTTGGCCGAGAAAGCTGAACTGCCTAGGCGAAATCTGCTAATTGCTTAGGCGAAATCTGCCGACAAAACTGCCTAGGCGAAATCTGCTAACTGCCTAGGCGAAATCCGCTAATCAAACTGCCTAGGCGAAATCCGCTAACGGCCTAGGCAAAATCTGCTGACCAAACTGCCTAGGCGAAATCTGTTAACGGCCTAGGCGAAATCTGCCAGCCAAACTGCCTAGGCGAAATATGTTAACAGCCTAGGCAAAATCTGCCAGCCAAACCGCCTCGGCGAAATCTGCTAACTGCCTCGGCGAAATCTGCTAACTGCCTCGGCGAAATCTGCTAACCAAAATGCCCTGCAGATTTTGGGTTAAACGGGATCAACTACATTTCGCCGAGGAGTCTTTTCTGAAGAGAAGGTTAGTCGCTAAGCGTGGCAAATCCATCGGGCCGACAAGTCCAGAACAAATCTAGCCCATCAGGAGAAGCCCACAAAGGTAACCGCCTTCAGAAGAAGAGATCATCGGCGAAATAGGAAAACTTTCGGATTCTTCGAGAAGATCAACTCGATAAGGAAATAACGTCAAGCAAAGTTCCGAAGAATTATGATAGTTTCCTTTATCTCGTTGTAACCTTAAGCCGACCTAGTCAAGTATATATATCGATGTACATCCTTTGAGAAAGGGATCCGCAACTTTATTCACAAAAGCAATAACAAACCCTAGTTTTTCTTTGCTCATCGTTTTCTATTTCGTAGCTTAACGCAGAAATCTCAACTTCCTCTCGAAACCCTTACAAATCTAATTGTGCGATTTCCGGCATCCACAATGATAGTAAATCGTCATCGATTTGTAAGTCTCCAAACTAAAAGACTATAATCTCCTTACAAAGAAAAATGAAACAAGAATTGAAACTTTGAAAATGTTATGATTTAGGAGATGGCTAGTTCATGTGATGTAATGGAGTTATCTGTGGCACCTAACATACAACTTAATTTATATATAGATGGCTAGATTTAGGACAAGTATGGGCTTTACTAAGTCCAAGCCCGGAATCAATTCAAGGCCCAATCGTTTGTTTGTTTAACACGAAATTCCCCAAAGCAGAGAAAAAACCTAAATCCCTAAAAGTGGAAAACCTACAAGCCGTTTTCCGTTGTTGTTTTTGTAATCCTCTTCTTCTTTTTTTCATTAAGAAATAAATACGGTTTAAGTTTACAATCGAAACTGTAAACCTACGAATATGAATTCATGGCAAAAAAGATAAAAACATGGACACATAAAAACATAACGGTTTTCAGTCCGTCAACTCGATAATAACCAAGTCACGATAAAAACATAACGGCTAAAGAAATACGACGAAGTGATGACGATTTTAAATGTTATTCACCAAATCACGACTCGAGAAGGACCAGTTTGAAACAAGACGCAGGCTGACAGGTATCGCATAGCACAAGAAACCATTCACAAGAGACCCAAAGAACTGAACCGTCAACGGCGTTGACCTCCAAGCGCTCGATCACATACACCATATGTGTCAAGTGAGAGCTGCTTGAGGATCGAATCCATAAGCTTAGCACAGGAAGAAACCTCAAAATTAATAGAGGTGCTAGTCGCAGCTCACTCTCCCAAAGACCACTTGGCAAGTTCAGAGCTACAAAAACTATTAACCACAACAACTAGCACCAATAACCTTACTACCTCCTCCGAGAAAAAACACAAATCCTCTTCTTCTTAACACAAATACTAGCACCAATAACCACAACAACTAGCCCCAATCCTCTTCTTCTTCTTCATTGTTGGTTTTGTTACTCGTTCACTCTCTTTTTTATTCTATATGGTTAAGAAATTAGAATTTCTGATTAGATTTTTTTGTAACCTAAGGTAAACACGAGAACATATTAAACATAGTAAAAGTTTGTCCAAGTTCTACTCCCTAATCATCTTAGCCTTCCTCCTACTCCCTAGAACAATCGGCCTCCACGGCCGCGTATTGGAACATGAGGGCCCCTACCCATGAAAATCTGGTTCAACGGCACGTCTCTCGGTCCAGAGCAATGCACAACATCTACTTTCCATCCTCCCATGTCACTTCCACTAAGCTCCCGCGCCTTCTCTGCTGCGACTTCTCCACAGAAGTGAATAGCAGCCGTGCTGTAACAATTAAAAACAAGTCTGTAGTTCATTACCAATTGAGAGAGATAATTAATTAAGTTTGCTTGGAAGAGAAACAAGAAGCCACTAACTCGGAAAGACCACCGAGGTATCTGTTATGGGTGATAGTAACATGATCAATCTCTCCACATGAGGAGAAATGTTCACTCAGAACGCTCCTGAGACTCTCCTCAGGAAGCCCAGTGGGATATCCCGAAACCAAAACAATAGTGGGAGCGGGGTGTTGGCGTGAGAACTCGTTGAGTTCGGACCAACGAACAGCTTTTTCAGGAGTAAACAAACCACCAAATAGAGTCGTAACCGGCTTGAACTTAACAAGTAGCTTGTGTCCTCCCACATCACTTCCACTAAGCTCCAACGCCTTCTCTTTTGCGCCTACCCCGATGATATCAACAAAAGCATATTTGTTGTCAATCTTGCTATCAACGTGTGCATGAATATAAACTTTTCTGATTTTTCCACAAGAAGAGAAATGTTCCCTCAACAAGCTCTGGATAGTATCCTCAGGAAGCGATTTATCATATCCCGAAACAATCATCGTAATGGTCCTGATTGTACGAGATGATATCAACACAGAAGAAGAAGACATATTTTATTTTCACAACTCAATAAAAAAAAAGTTTACCTCCTCCGATTGTCATCCTTTTTGGGAGGAAACGTCGGAATTCTCGAAACCCTCTTGCAATATCTCCTGAAATCATTTGATTGCACGAGAGATGATATCAACACAAAAGAAGAAGACAACAAAAAGACTCAACAAAAATGCTTACATTCTTGGATCCCTCAGGCTCGCAATCCTCGCACTCCTGAAATAATTTGGTAGCATGAGATTATATCAACACAAAAGAAGAAACACATCTTTTTTCAGAAGAAAAAAAAAGAGAGAAAAGTTTACCTTCTTGGACCGTTCGATTCCACCTTATCATCCTTCAATTTGCCATCTCTCCTGAAATAATTCGATTGCAGGAGATGGTATCAACACACCATCTTTTTTCAGATACAAAATCTCTCAATAGAAGAAAAAGTTTACCCGATTTTTCGATGGTCTGCATCACTAGCGTTCAATTCCATACCCTAGGTCACCAAAAAACCTAATCAGAAATTCTACTATTTTTCTTAACCATGTAGAATAAAAAGAGTGAACGAGTAACAAAAACAACAATGAAGAAGATGAAAAGGATTACTTTCATGGCGGATCTGTGCATGGCCAAGTTGAGAGAAAAACGACCTGTAGGTTTTCCAGACGACATGATTTAGGTTTTCTCTCTGCTTTGGGGAATTTCGTGTTTAACAAACAAACGATTGGGCCTTGAATTTATTTCGGGCCTGGACTTAGTAAAGCCCATATATGTCATCTTCTAGATCATAAGGTCGGTTGTCTCTCTGTTATAAACATTTTCTAAGTTTCATTTTCTTTGTAAGGAAATTATAGTCTTTGACGATGGTCACCCACTTATGATATGTTACTATCATATTATGTTTAAGCATCTTATTATCATCAAGATAAACTAATGTTTTCCTTCTCGTGCATGTATTGTCTCTATAGGCCCAATGATGTTTCTTCTACTTACGATTGTAATAAACTATCCTACTGACTAATAGCAGAAGTTTGAGCACACTAAAGTCAACCATGTCAGCTAAAAACACTTCTTTTCTAATGATGCTACGTCAGTTACATTTCCAACGCTTAATTACCCGCAGAAAACGACGTCATTTGTTTCAATATGTTCTCAAAATCTGCAAGCTCATTAACATTAGAACCTACAAATTTTAACACACCACGAGCTCTAAAGGTCCAAACCTTTTGGAAACAACAACGACGACCTCTTCTTCTTCTTATCAACGACGATTCACATCCCTCAAAAATTGAGCCACCGTAAACCCACCTCCTCTACTTCATCTTCCAAACTTTCCGACGTAACGCCTCCATTACAACCTCACCACTTCCTCACCTTTACCACCCTCTCAATCACTGCAAATAAATGGCTTCAATACCCAAACTCTCCTCCGCAACCTTCCAATCTCTCCCCTATATAAGCAAGATCTGACGATGAAAATCCCTCCACCTCTAAATTCTTCGACTCCTTTACGACTTAAGTTTCAATTTCTCTTCCCGATTTCGTTTACGCAAAATATACTTTAACTCCAGTTTGGAAGAACGAAAATGGTTTTGCCCCTTCATATTCATCATTTTCCATTTCTTACTCTTATGTTATGGAATTAGTGGAAGAACTGGCTGGGTCATAACCATGTTCCTAAAATTTTCAATGTGCCACTAATATTAGCTGGATTGTCAATTGGTATCAATCTGGTTGCAGTTTGTGATTTTGTTTAATTGGTTCTGTGTCTATCTTAGTTTGATGTTTAAAACTGTCTTATGCTTAGGCGTTAGTGACAAGGAGGTTCATGCGCCTTACTCGGTGTACACGGTAAAAAGGAATATTTGTACTCTACCCTCCTATTCGAAAGACTAATATAATTTCATATGTTGATACATGTTCCTATGATGGTCATGTAATAAGCAATTTACAAATGTGCAATCTTTTGCCGACCAAAAGTCTTCAAATTGATGCAGTATGAAGATTTCAATCCACTCAAGTGTTTGTTTCGGGGTCGTTACCGTCGTCGAGTGTACTAACGGTTGTGTTCGAATTGAAACTTCGAGGAACAATTATAATAATAACCATCATTTGTAACTTTAAAATTGTTAAACGGAAAACTAAGAGACCATGGAAGTAATCACTGGAAAGGGACCAAGAGCGATTGTGGTTAAGGCAAAGCGAGGTTAAATCTCTGTTCGATGCGGCGGAGAGTGCCTTTGAGTCGCCGGTTCACATTTTGGTCCTTGATACATCAGTAGAAGATTTTGATCGCACTTTTTCTTCCTTACACAGCTCGAGATTGTTCATTGGTTCGATTATTGTCTTACTTGCTAAGTACTGGGAATGTAAACAGATTTGTGATATGTTCCATGTTTTAGAGTCAGTATCTTGATTCCTTTAGGATTGTTTTTCGTGTTTGAGCCATTGTTATAAAACTGTACTTGATCACTCTCCATGAATCTTAATGCAATGTTCTTGAGATCGTATATGTCTAATTTTCGAATCAATTGTGACATCTTTCAACTGGAATTTCATGTTTGAGCCATTTTGTGTACTTGATCACTCTCCGTGAATCCTAATACATTGTATGTTCCAATGTTCTTGAGGTCGTATATGTATAATTTCGAATCAAAATTCTAACGAAGGTTTGTTCTTTCATCGGCTGCTACATCTGTTCTTAATCACTCTCTGTTTGCTTCTAATGGATTGTAGTGTCAATACAAAAAGATCGTTCCTATGTAGCAAGGAAGCTGCAAATAGGCTAAAACCAAGGAGGTGGTCGGATCATCTTCCATGACCCGAGGTTTAATGCAAGGATTCGGTGCCTATGCAGCATCTAAAGCTGCAGTAGAAACTATGGTAAAAATTCTTGCAAAAGAGCTCAAGGGAACACTGCAAACTGTGTTGCTCCTGGTCCCATCGCTACCGAGATGTTCTTTGAAGGAAAGAGCTCGGAGCTGATCGAGAAGTTAGCCGCGGAATGTCCCTTTGGGAGGATCGGCGAAACCAATGATGTGGTGCCTCTTGTTGGGTTCTTGGCTAGTGATGGTGGTGAAGGGATCAATGGTCAAATCATTCCCGTAAATGGTGGATATGTGTAAAACATTTCGTTTGCTTTTCTAATGAGGCTTAGTAATGATTAATGATTGTCTGCAAATGTAGGGGTTAAATTGTTGGAATTGAAACATTGAGGTTCAATTAGAATAATAAGCTATGTTGTGTCCAAAGAGAGACCATCTGACGATAAACTGTTTACTTTTATCGGCAACGTTGTTGAGCCACACTTATTAATTCATGCAACAAGGGGATTTATCCCTCTAATCTCCATGTACCTGTGAAACGCATTCCTTAGCATTTCATCCATCAATGATCCTGACTTTGGTTATTGTAAACATCAAAAGTTCCTTAGTCGATCGTGGTTTTCGGAACCTTCAAAGATTGCATAAGGAGTATGTTTCTCTTAATCCGTGTTCTTCTTGACCCAATGTTGTTTACTGCAGAAATCTTTCCTTAAAGAGTTTCTCTTAATCTTTCATTAAACTACTTTGGGAAACTTGAGCACAAGTCATCTCTTAGATTTGAAAATAGCTTCAGCCTTAGATATGTTTTCATCAGTAGTTTAGGTCCAAGATAAAAATAATCTAGTATAAAAGAGAAGAGAGAAAAAGCTAGTTGTTTTTGTCGAATGAAAGCAAATAACGATTATTGAGGTTAATGACTTATAACATCCAGACAATAAGGTAATGACATAACATGGTTATTGAGCTCACACATAGTAAACACGAGAACATATTAAACATAGTAAAAGTTTGTCCAAGTTCTACTCCCTAATCATCTTAGCCTTCCTCCTACTCCCTAGAACAATCGGCCTCCACGGCCGCGTATTGGAACATGAGGGCCCCTACCCATGAAAATCTGGTTCAACGGCACGTCTCTCGGTCCAGAGCAATGCACAACATCTACTTTCCATCCTCCCATGTCACTTCCACTAAGCTCCCGCGCCTTCTCTGCTGCGACTTCTCCACAGAAGTGAATAGCAGCCGTGCTGTAACAATTAAAAACAAGTCTGTAGTTCATTACCAATTGAGAGAGATAATTAATTAAGTTTGCTTGGAAGAGAAACAAGAAGCCACTAACTCGGAAAGACCACCGAGGTATCTGTTATGGGTGATAGTAACATGATCAATCTCTCCACATGAGGAGAAATGTTCACTCAGAACGCTCCTGAGACTCTCCTCAGGAAGCCCAGTGGGATATCCCGAAACCAAAACAATAGTGGGAGCGGGGTGTTGGCGTGAGAACTCGTTGAGTTCGGACCAACGAACAGCTTTTTCAGGAGTAAACAAACCACCAAATAGAGTCGTAACCGGCTTGAACTTAACAAGTAGCTTGTGTCCTCCCACATCACTTCCACTAAGCTCCAACGCCTTCTCTTTTGCGCCTACCCCGATGATATCAACAAAAGCATATTTGTTGTCAATCTTGCTATCAACGTGTGCATGAATATAAACTTTTCTGATTTTTCCACAAGAAGAGAAATGTTCCCTCAACAAGCTCTGGATAGTATCCTCAGGAAGCGATTTATCATATCCCGAAACAATCATCGTAATGGTCCTGATTGTACGAGATGATATCAACACAGAAGAAGAAGACATATTTTATTTTCACAACTCAATAAAAAAAAAGTTTACCTCCTCCGATTGTCATCCTTTTTGGGAGGAAACGTCGGAATTCTCGAAACCCTCTTGCAATATCTCCTGAAATCATTTGATTGCACGAGAGATGATATCAACACAAAAGAAGAAGACAACAAAAAGACTCAACAAAAATGCTTACATTCTTGGATCCCTCAGGCTCGCAATCCTCGCACTCCTGAAATAATTTGGTAGCATGAGATTATATCAACACAAAAGAAGAAACACATCTTTTTTCAGAAGAAAAAAAAAGAGAGAAAAGTTTACCTTCTTGGACCGTTCGATTCCACCTTATCATCCTTCAATTTGCCATCTCTCCTGAAATAATTCGATTGCAGGAGATGGTATCAACACACCATCTTTTTTCAGATACAAAATCTCTCAATAGAAGAAAAAGTTTACCCGATTTTTCGATGGTCTGCATCACTAGCGTTCAATTCCATACCCTAGGTCACCAAAAAACCTAATCAGAAATTCTACTATTTTTCTTAACCATGTAGAATAAAAAGAGTGAACGAGTAACAAAAACAACAATGAAGAAGATGAAAAGGATTACTTTCATGGCGGATCTGTGCATGGCCAAGTTGAGAGAAAAACGACCTGTAGGTTTTCCAGACGACATGATTTAGGTTTTCTCTCTGCTTTGGGGAATTTCGTGTTTAACAAACAAACGATTGGGCCTTGAATTTATTTCGGGCCTGGACTTAGTAAAGCCCATATATGTCATCTTCTAGATCATAAGGTCGGTTGTCTCTCTGTTATAAACATTTTCTAAGTTTCATTTTCTTTGTAAGGAAATTATAGTCTTTGACGATGGTCACCCACTTATGATATGTTACTATCATATTATGTTTAAGCATCTTATTATCATCAAGATAAACTAATGTTTTCCTTCTCGTGCATGTATTGTCTCTATAGGCCCAATGATGTTTCTTCTACTTACGATTGTAATAAACTATCCTACTGACTAATAGCAGAAGTTTGAGCACACTAAAGTCAACCATGTCAGCTAAAAACACTTCTTTTCTAATGATGCTACGTCAGTTACATTTCCAACGCTTAATTACCCGCAGAAAACGACGTCATTTGTTTCAATATGTTCTCAAAATCTGCAAGCTCATTAACATTAGAACCTACAAATTTTAACACACCACGAGCTCTAAAGGTCCAAACCTTTTGGAAACAACAACGACGACCTCTTCTTCTTCTTATCAACGACGATTCACATCCCTCAAAAATTGAGCCACCGTAAACCCACCTCCTCTACTTCATCTTCCAAACTTTCCGACGTAACGCCTCCATTACAACCTCACCACTTCCTCACCTTTACCACCCTCTCAATCACTGCAAATAAATGGCTTCAATACCCAAACTCTCCTCCGCAACCTTCCAATCTCTCCCCTATATAAGCAAGATCTGACGATGAAAATCCCTCCACCTCTAAATTCTTCGACTCCTTTACGACTTAAGTTTCAATTTCTCTTCCCGATTTCGTTTACGCAAAATATACTTTAACTCCAGTTTGGAAGAACGAAAATGGTTTTGCCCCTTCATATTCATCATTTTCCATTTCTTACTCTTATGTTATGGAATTAGTGGAAGAACTGGCTGGGTCATAACCATGTTCCTAAAATTTTCAATGTGCCACTAATATTAGCTGGATTGTCAATTGGTATCAATCTGGTTGCAGTTTGTGATTTTGTTTAATTGGTTCTGTGTCTATCTTAGTTTGATGTTTAAAACTGTCTTATGCTTAGGCGTTAGTGACAAGGAGGTTCATGCGCCTTACTCGGTGTACACGGTAAAAAGGAATATTTGTACTCTACCCTCCTATTCGAAAGACTAATATAATTTCATATGTTGATACATGTTCCTATGATGGTCATGTAATAAGCAATTTACAAATGTGCAATCTTTTGCCGACCAAAAGTCTTCAAATTGATGCAGTATGAAGATTTCAATCCACTCAAGTGTTTGTTTCGGGGTCGTTACCGTCGTCGAGTGTACTAACGGTTGTGTTCGAATTGAAACTTCGAGGAACAATTATAATAATAACCATCATTTGTAACTTTAAAATTGTTAAACGGAAAACTAAGAGACCATGGAAGTAATCACTGGAAAGGGACCAAGAGCGATTGTGGTTAAGGCAAAGCGAGGTTAAATCTCTGTTCGATGCGGCGGAGAGTGCCTTTGAGTCGCCGGTTCACATTTTGGTCCTTGATACATCAGTAGAAGATTTTGATCGCACTTTTTCTTCCTTACACAGCTCGAGATTGTTCATTGGTTCGATTATTGTCTTACTTGCTAAGTACTGGGAATGTAAACAGATTTGTGATATGTTCCATGTTTTAGAGTCAGTATCTTGATTCCTTTAGGATTGTTTTTCGTGTTTGAGCCATTGTTATAAAACTGTACTTGATCACTCTCCATGAATCTTAATGCAATGTTCTTGAGATCGTATATGTCTAATTTTCGAATCAATTGTGACATCTTTCAACTGGAATTTCATGTTTGAGCCATTTTGTGTACTTGATCACTCTCCGTGAATCCTAATACATTGTATGTTCCAATGTTCTTGAGGTCGTATATGTATAATTTCGAATCAAAATTCTAACGAAGGTTTGTTCTTTCATCGGCTGCTACATCTGTTCTTAATCACTCTCTGTTTGCTTCTAATGGATTGTAGTGTCAATACAAAAAGATCGTTCCTATGTAGCAAGGAAGCTGCAAATAGGCTAAAACCAAGGAGGTGGTCGGATCATCTTCCATGACCCGAGGTTTAATGCAAGGATTCGGTGCCTATGCAGCATCTAAAGCTGCAGTAGAAACTATGGTAAAAATTCTTGCAAAAGAGCTCAAGGGAACACTGCAAACTGTGTTGCTCCTGGTCCCATCGCTACCGAGATGTTCTTTGAAGGAAAGAGCTCGGAGCTGATCGAGAAGTTAGCCGCGGAATGTCCCTTTGGGAGGATCGGCGAAACCAATGATGTGGTGCCTCTTGTTGGGTTCTTGGCTAGTGATGGTGGTGAAGGGATCAATGGTCAAATCATTCCCGTAAATGGTGGATATGTGTAAAACATTTCGTTTGCTTTTCTAATGAGGCTTAGTAATGATTAATGATTGTCTGCAAATGTAGGGGTTAAATTGTTGGAATTGAAACATTGAGGTTCAATTAGAATAATAAGCTATGTTGTGTCCAAAGAGAGACCATCTGACGATAAACTGTTTACTTTTATCGGCAACGTTGTTGAGCCACACTTATTAATTCATGCAACAAGGGGATTTATCCCTCTAATCTCCATGTACCTGTGAAACGCATTCCTTAGCATTTCATCCATCAATGATCCTGACTTTGGTTATTGTAAACATCAAAAGTTCCTTAGTCGATCGTGGTTTTCGGAACCTTCAAAGATTGCATAAGGAGTATGTTTCTCTTAATCCGTGTTCTTCTTGACCCAATGTTGTTTACTGCAGAAATCTTTCCTTAAAGAGTTTCTCTTAATCTTTCATTAAACTACTTTGGGAAACTTGAGCACAAGTCATCTCTTAGATTTGAAAATAGCTTCAGCCTTAGATATGTTTTCATCAGTAGTTTAGGTCCAAGATAAAAATAATCTAGTATAAAAGAGAAGAGAGAAAAAGCTAGTTGTTTTTGTCGAATGAAAGCAAATAACGATTATTGAGGTTAATGACTTATAACATCCAGACAATAAGGTAATGACATAACATGGTTATTGAGCTCACACATAGTAAACACGAGAACATATTAAACATAGTAAAAGTTTGTCCAAGTTCTACTCCCTAATCATCTTAGCCTTCCTCCTACTCCCTAGAACAATCGGCCTCCACGGCCGCGTATTGGAACATGAGGGCCCCTACCCATGAAAATCTGGTTCAACGGCACGTCTCTCGGTCCAGAGCAATGCACAACATCTACTTTCCATCCTCCCATGTCACTTCCACTAAGCTCCCGCGCCTTCTCTGCTGCGACTTCTCCACAGAAGTGAATAGCAGCCGTGCTGTAACAATTAAAAACAAGTCTGTAGTTCATTACCAATTGAGAGAGATAATTAATTAAGTTTGCTTGGAAGAGAAACAAGAAGCCACTAACTCGGAAAGACCACCGAGGTATCTGTTATGGGTGATAGTAACATGATCAATCTCTCCACATGAGGAGAAATGTTCACTCAGAACGCTCCTGAGACTCTCCTCAGGAAGCCCAGTGGGATATCCCGAAACCAAAACAATAGTGGGAGCGGGGTGTTGGCGTGAGAACTCGTTGAGTTCGGACCAACGAACAGCTTTTTCAGGAGTAAACAAACCACCAAATAGAGTCGTAACCGGCTTGAACTTAACAAGTAGCTTGTGTCCTCCCACATCACTTCCACTAAGCTCCAACGCCTTCTCTTTTGCGCCTACCCCGATGATATCAACAAAAGCATATTTGTTGTCAATCTTGCTATCAACGTGTGCATGAATATAAACTTTTCTGATTTTTCCACAAGAAGAGAAATGTTCCCTCAACAAGCTCTGGATAGTATCCTCAGGAAGCGATTTATCATATCCCGAAACAATCATCGTAATGGTCCTGATTGTACGAGATGATATCAACACAGAAGAAGAAGACATATTTTATTTTCACAACTCAATAAAAAAAAAGTTTACCTCCTCCGATTGTCATCCTTTTTGGGAGGAAACGTCGGAATTCTCGAAACCCTCTTGCAATATCTCCTGAAATCATTTGATTGCACGAGAGATGATATCAACACAAAAGAAGAAGACAACAAAAAGACTCAACAAAAATGCTTACATTCTTGGATCCCTCAGGCTCGCAATCCTCGCACTCCTGAAATAATTTGGTAGCATGAGATTATATCAACACAAAAGAAGAAACACATCTTTTTTCAGAAGAAAAAAAAAGAGAGAAAAGTTTACCTTCTTGGACCGTTCGATTCCACCTTATCATCCTTCAATTTGCCATCTCTCCTGAAATAATTCGATTGCAGGAGATGGTATCAACACACCATCTTTTTTCAGATACAAAATCTCTCAATAGAAGAAAAAGTTTACCCGATTTTTCGATGGTCTGCATCACTAGCGTTCAATTCCATACCCTAGGTCACCAAAAAACCTAATCAGAAATTCTACTATTTTTCTTAACCATGTAGAATAAAAAGAGTGAACGAGTAACAAAAACAACAATGAAGAAGATGAAAAGGATTACTTTCATGGCGGATCTGTGCATGGCCAAGTTGAGAGAAAAACGACCTGTAGGTTTTCCAGACGACATGATTTAGGTTTTCTCTCTGCTTTGGGGAATTTCGTGTTTAACAAACAAACGATTGGGCCTTGAATTTATTTCGGGCCTGGACTTAGTAAAGCCCATATATGTCATCTTCTAGATCATAAGGTCGGTTGTCTCTCTGTTATAAACATTTTCTAAGTTTCATTTTCTTTGTAAGGAAATTATAGTCTTTGACGATGGTCACCCACTTATGATATGTTACTATCATATTATGTTTAAGCATCTTATTATCATCAAGATAAACTAATGTTTTCCTTCTCGTGCATGTATTGTCTCTATAGGCCCAATGATGTTTCTTCTACTTACGATTGTAATAAACTATCCTACTGACTAATAGCAGAAGTTTGAGCACACTAAAGTCAACCATGTCAGCTAAAAACACTTCTTTTCTAATGATGCTACGTCAGTTACATTTCCAACGCTTAATTACCCGCAGAAAACGACGTCATTTGTTTCAATATGTTCTCAAAATCTGCAAGCTCATTAACATTAGAACCTACAAATTTTAACACACCACGAGCTCTAAAGGTCCAAACCTTTTGGAAACAACAACGACGACCTCTTCTTCTTCTTATCAACGACGATTCACATCCCTCAAAAATTGAGCCACCGTAAACCCACCTCCTCTACTTCATCTTCCAAACTTTCCGACGTAACGCCTCCATTACAACCTCACCACTTCCTCACCTTTACCACCCTCTCAATCACTGCAAATAAATGGCTTCAATACCCAAACTCTCCTCCGCAACCTTCCAATCTCTCCCCTATATAAGCAAGATCTGACGATGAAAATCCCTCCACCTCTAAATTCTTCGACTCCTTTACGACTTAAGTTTCAATTTCTCTTCCCGATTTCGTTTACGCAAAATATACTTTAACTCCAGTTTGGAAGAACGAAAATGGTTTTGCCCCTTCATATTCATCATTTTCCATTTCTTACTCTTATGTTATGGAATTAGTGGAAGAACTGGCTGGGTCATAACCATGTTCCTAAAATTTTCAATGTGCCACTAATATTAGCTGGATTGTCAATTGGTATCAATCTGGTTGCAGTTTGTGATTTTGTTTAATTGGTTCTGTGTCTATCTTAGTTTGATGTTTAAAACTGTCTTATGCTTAGGCGTTAGTGACAAGGAGGTTCATGCGCCTTACTCGGTGTACACGGTAAAAAGGAATATTTGTACTCTACCCTCCTATTCGAAAGACTAATATAATTTCATATGTTGATACATGTTCCTATGATGGTCATGTAATAAGCAATTTACAAATGTGCAATCTTTTGCCGACCAAAAGTCTTCAAATTGATGCAGTATGAAGATTTCAATCCACTCAAGTGTTTGTTTCGGGGTCGTTACCGTCGTCGAGTGTACTAACGGTTGTGTTCGAATTGAAACTTCGAGGAACAATTATAATAATAACCATCATTTGTAACTTTAAAATTGTTAAACGGAAAACTAAGAGACCATGGAAGTAATCACTGGAAAGGGACCAAGAGCGATTGTGGTTAAGGCAAAGCGAGGTTAAATCTCTGTTCGATGCGGCGGAGAGTGCCTTTGAGTCGCCGGTTCACATTTTGGTCCTTGATACATCAGTAGAAGATTTTGATCGCACTTTTTCTTCCTTACACAGCTCGAGATTGTTCATTGGTTCGATTATTGTCTTACTTGCTAAGTACTGGGAATGTAAACAGATTTGTGATATGTTCCATGTTTTAGAGTCAGTATCTTGATTCCTTTAGGATTGTTTTTCGTGTTTGAGCCATTGTTATAAAACTGTACTTGATCACTCTCCATGAATCTTAATGCAATGTTCTTGAGATCGTATATGTCTAATTTTCGAATCAATTGTGACATCTTTCAACTGGAATTTCATGTTTGAGCCATTTTGTGTACTTGATCACTCTCCGTGAATCCTAATACATTGTATGTTCCAATGTTCTTGAGGTCGTATATGTATAATTTCGAATCAAAATTCTAACGAAGGTTTGTTCTTTCATCGGCTGCTACATCTGTTCTTAATCACTCTCTGTTTGCTTCTAATGGATTGTAGTGTCAATACAAAAAGATCGTTCCTATGTAGCAAGGAAGCTGCAAATAGGCTAAAACCAAGGAGGTGGTCGGATCATCTTCCATGACCCGAGGTTTAATGCAAGGATTCGGTGCCTATGCAGCATCTAAAGCTGCAGTAGAAACTATGGTAAAAATTCTTGCAAAAGAGCTCAAGGGAACACTGCAAACTGTGTTGCTCCTGGTCCCATCGCTACCGAGATGTTCTTTGAAGGAAAGAGCTCGGAGCTGATCGAGAAGTTAGCCGCGGAATGTCCCTTTGGGAGGATCGGCGAAACCAATGATGTGGTGCCTCTTGTTGGGTTCTTGGCTAGTGATGGTGGTGAAGGGATCAATGGTCAAATCATTCCCGTAAATGGTGGATATGTGTAAAACATTTCGTTTGCTTTTCTAATGAGGCTTAGTAATGATTAATGATTGTCTGCAAATGTAGGGGTTAAATTGTTGGAATTGAAACATTGAGGTTCAATTAGAATAATAAGCTATGTTGTGTCCAAAGAGAGACCATCTGACGATAAACTGTTTACTTTTATCGGCAACGTTGTTGAGCCACACTTATTAATTCATGCAACAAGGGGATTTATCCCTCTAATCTCCATGTACCTGTGAAACGCATTCCTTAGCATTTCATCCATCAATGATCCTGACTTTGGTTATTGTAAACATCAAAAGTTCCTTAGTCGATCGTGGTTTTCGGAACCTTCAAAGATTGCATAAGGAGTATGTTTCTCTTAATCCGTGTTCTTCTTGACCCAATGTTGTTTACTGCAGAAATCTTTCCTTAAAGAGTTTCTCTTAATCTTTCATTAAACTACTTTGGGAAACTTGAGCACAAGTCATCTCTTAGATTTGAAAATAGCTTCAGCCTTAGATATGTTTTCATCAGTAGTTTAGGTCCAAGATAAAAATAATCTAGTATAAAAGAGAAGAGAGAAAAAGCTAGTTGTTTTTGTCGAATGAAAGCAAATAACGATTATTGAGGTTAATGACTTATAACATCCAGACAATAAGGTAATGACATAACATGGTTATTGAGCTCACACATAGTAAACACGAGAACATATTAAACATAGTAAAAGTTTGTCCAAGTTCTACTCCCTAATCATCTTAGCCTTCCTCCTACTCCCTAGAACAATCGGCCTCCACGGCCGCGTATTGGAACATGAGGGCCCCTACCCATGAAAATCTGGTTCAACGGCACGTCTCTCGGTCCAGAGCAATGCACAACATCTACTTTCCATCCTCCCATGTCACTTCCACTAAGCTCCCGCGCCTTCTCTGCTGCGACTTCTCCACAGAAGTGAATAGCAGCCGTGCTGTAACAATTAAAAACAAGTCTGTAGTTCATTACCAATTGAGAGAGATAATTAATTAAGTTTGCTTGGAAGAGAAACAAGAAGCCACTAACTCGGAAAGACCACCGAGGTATCTGTTATGGGTGATAGTAACATGATCAATCTCTCCACATGAGGAGAAATGTTCACTCAGAACGCTCCTGAGACTCTCCTCAGGAAGCCCAGTGGGATATCCCGAAACCAAAACAATAGTGGGAGCGGGGTGTTGGCGTGAGAACTCGTTGAGTTCGGACCAACGAACAGCTTTTTCAGGAGTAAACAAACCACCAAATAGAGTCGTAACCGGCTTGAACTTAACAAGTAGCTTGTGTCCTCCCACATCACTTCCACTAAGCTCCAACGCCTTCTCTTTTGCGCCTACCCCGATGATATCAACAAAAGCATATTTGTTGTCAATCTTGCTATCAACGTGTGCATGAATATAAACTTTTCTGATTTTTCCACAAGAAGAGAAATGTTCCCTCAACAAGCTCTGGATAGTATCCTCAGGAAGCGATTTATCATATCCCGAAACAATCATCGTAATGGTCCTGATTGTACGAGATGATATCAACACAGAAGAAGAAGACATATTTTATTTTCACAACTCAATAAAAAAAAAGTTTACCTCCTCCGATTGTCATCCTTTTTGGGAGGAAACGTCGGAATTCTCGAAACCCTCTTGC
The DNA here is from genome assembly GCA_900128785.1 of Arabis alpina. Classification (NCBI taxonomy): domain Eukaryota; kingdom Viridiplantae; phylum Streptophyta; class Magnoliopsida; order Brassicales; family Brassicaceae; genus Arabis; species Arabis alpina. Next base: position 1,778,682 of record LT669790.1, on the reverse strand, counting down.
AATATCTCCTGAAATCATTTGATTGCACGAGAGATGATATCAACACAAAAGAAGAAGACAACAAAAAGACTCAACAAAAATGCTTACATTCTTGGATCCCTCAGGCTCGCAATCCTCGCACTCCTGAAATAATTTGGTAGCATGAGATGATATCAACACAAAAGAAGAAACACATATTTTTTCAGAAGAAAAAAAGAGAGAAAAGTTTACCTTCTTGGACCATTCGTTTCCACCTTATCATCCTTCAATTTGACATCTCTCCTGAAATAATTCGATTGCAGAAGATGTTATCAACACACCATCTTTTTTCAGATACAAAATCTCTCAATAGAAGAAAAAGTTTACCATAGAAGAAAAAGTTTACCCGATTTTTCGATGGTCTGCGTTCAATTCCATACCCTAGGTCACAAAAAAACCTAATCAGAAATTCGACTATTTTTCTTAACCATATAGAATAAAAAGAGTGAACGAGTAACAAAAAAAACAAAGAAGAAGAAGAAGAGGATTACTTTCATGGCGGATCTGTGCATGGCCAAGTTGAGAGAAAAACGACCTGTAGGTTTTCCAGAGGACATGATTTAGGTTTTCTCTCTGCTTTGGGGAATTTCGTGTTTAACAAACAAACGATTGGGCCTTGAATTTATTTCGGGCCTGGACTTAGTAAAGCCCATATTTGTCCTAAATCTAGTCATCTTCTAAATCATAAGATCGGTTGTCTCCCTATTACAAATGGAGTAAAAACATTTTCTTGTTTCATTTTCTTTGTAAGGAAATTATAGTCTTTGACGATGGTCACCCACTTATGATATGTTACTATCATATTATGTTTAAGCATCTTATTATCATCAAGATAAACTAATGTTTTCCTTCTCGTGCATGTATTGTCTCTATAGGCCCAATGATGTTTCTTCTACTTGCGATTGTAATAAACTAATAGTCCATAACAACAACACCGATTCCATTGCCGGGAAATGATTTTGTTATTGGCTGTGAAAAGCTTACAAAGAAATCGAGGTGAGGACATGATGAGTAAGTTGCCTGAAGATTTGATTCTGGAAAAAAAAAATTATCTTCACTTCCTACAAATACCTTCTTAGCCCCAAGTGTTTTGTCCAAAAAATGGCGATTTCTTTGGAAATTGGTCCCATATCTCGAGTGAACACCAAACATTTGTAGAGACGGTTTACAAGTCTATCATTTCACATAAAGCTCCAATTCTAGAGAGCTTTAAGCTCATATTTGGTTTAGATGAATGAAGTTACTCCTTTAGATGGTTACTCCAATTCCAAACATTTAAGCGAACAACAACAAAATATGTGGAATGCAAATCCAAGTACCATGCTCTAGCTCTACACCGATCGAGCAACCAGAGGAAGTAAACGAAGACAAAGAAGAAGCAATGGTTTCATGGGAAGTTGCGGTCATAGGTTGTCCATTTGCTTTTCTTATGACAGTTGTGTTAATGTATGTCGTTGGCTATTTCAGTGATCCACCACCTCCACGTCCATATCTCAAGAACAGAGGAGGATTCAAGAAATGAAAATTTTCTTTCTCTGAGATTGTTTTGATGCTGTAACCTTTATGATAAAACACTTCATGTGAGTATATGAAACCGTGACTTGCGTTCTCCTCAAGTAAACGATATTATGAAATACAGTCTTCTTCTAAAATATGTGAATATTATTTGTTCTAGGGTGTGCATAAAAACCAAACTACACCAATCCGAATCACTCAAGAATTTAACTAGTGAATAACACTGGATTCTAGTCTTAAGAGAAGTCAATAATACCAGAATTTAACTAGTGAATAACAGTAGATTTTTAAATCAATTACGCATAAAGTTACATATATGTATATGGAGTCAACGGTTTTAACTTTTAAGTCAACATCATGAAATTTCAACTCTTTATCAATGCCATTGATTTAATGGAGACAGAAACAAAGACCCTACAAGTCAACAATTTGTTCTTTAGTAGTGCGTTCCAAAAGATTTCACATCATAATCACTGACAATGAACAGAAACATTCTTAGTTTTTTTGTCTTTCAAGATGCTTATATATATGATTATGATAGTAACATATCATAAGTGAAGTGAGTGACCATCGTCATCGATTTGTAAGTCTCCGAACCAAAAGACTATAATCTCCTTACAAAGAAAAATGAAACAAGAATTGAAACTTAGAAAATGTTTCGATTAAGGAGATGGCTAGTTCATGGGATGTAATGGAGGAATATGTGGCACGCACATACAACTTAATTATATATAGATGGCTAGATTTAGGACAAATATGGGCTTTACTAAGTCCAGGCCCGAAATAAATTCAAGGCCCAATCGTTTGTTTGTTAAACACGAAATTCCCCAAACCAGGCCCGAGAATTCCGACGTTTTCTCCCACAAATGATAACAATCCGAGGAGGTAAAACTTTTTTTTTATTGAGTTGTGAAAATAAAATATGTCTTCTTCTTTTGTTTTGATATGATCTCGTACAATCAGGACCATTACGATGATTGTTTCGGGATATGACAAATCGCTTCCTGAGGATACTATCAAGAGCTTGTTGAGGGAACATTTCTCTTCTTGTGGAGAAATCAAAAAAGTTTATATTCATGCACACGCTGATAGCAAGATTGACAACAAATATGCTTTTGTTGATATCACCGGGGTAGGCGCAAAAGAGAAGGCGTTGCAGCTTAGTGGAAGTGATGTGGGAGGATGGAAAGTAGATGTTGAGCATTGCTCTGGAGAGGAAGACTTACCGTTGAACGAGATTTACATTGGTAGGAGCCATGTTCCAATACGCGGCCGTGGAGGCCGATTGTACTAGGGAGTAGTGGCTTCAAATAGCATTGAAGATGCTCAACTATGCTGTTTTTGGCTCTGCCTGATTTGAGTTTATAATCAGGACTCAGGAAGAAGCAACATGTTTGTTGTAATGAACATATAAATCTAACTAGGCTTTGATCTTTTTGGTCTTGAGCCTTTTGCTTCCAAGTTTTTACATTTACTTTAGTTTTGAATCTAGGGGGGGTCTTAAGAAAAGTCAGATATTAAAACAAGGCAAGATTTTAACTAGTGAACATCACTAGATTTTCAACGATCTTTTGGTCTAATACAGTAAAACCTCTATAAATTAATAATGTAGGACCAGAATAATTTATTAATTTAGAGAGAATATTATTTTATCGATAAATTAATAATTATTAATTTAGAAAGAGATTTTGTGAAATCCCCAATCTAAGATTCTTTAATTTAAAATAAGAAAATTTCTTCAAAATTCATATTCTACCAATATATATTCACTAGAATTTCCATAATGATTTGTTTTTTACATATTTTATTCAATTTGTTTCCATAATGATTCATTTTCTTACATTTTTTTTTATGTACGAGACTTTGTTTTGATGTTCATCTTAGGTTTTTGATTAAACATTCTTTTTCATCGCTTGTTTCAAAATCAAATTTAGCAATGGCTTCCCATCTAAAAGGTGTTGGGAAATCGACAATTACGGATCAAATACGCAAAGAGTTATGTGAGCATAAAAGAGATCATGCGTCATGCACCCAGAAAGATTTGCAAACGTGGGTTGAAAAAAATTTCATCTAAAGGTTACTCAATGTACAATCTCAAACACACTCAAACGATTAAGTGATTATCTTTCTATAACAAGAAGAGATATCAAGAGGCACAAACCAGCAAAATTTCCAAATATGGAGAAAGTTATTTTTGAGTGGTTTCTACAATACCAAGATCGTGTAAATATGACTGGAGAGCTAATTTTGACGAAGGCAAAAGAAACAATGAAACTTGTGTACCCTGAGAAAGATACAGAGCACCAATTTTCTCAAGGATGGCTTGAAAGATTCAAGTTACGACATGACATCAAGTCATACCGTCGTTTTGGAGAGAGTGGTTCGGTTGATGTACAAGACATGGAGAAGAAACGAGAAGTTATAAGGGAAAAAATAAATCAGTTCCCTATGAAAGATGTTTTCAATATGGATGAAACTGGTTTGTTTTACAGGTTACAAGCTGATCATTCTCTTGCTACGAAACAACTTGAAGGGAAAAAGCAAGACAAAGAACGACTAACTGTTGTTATTTGTTGTAATGAGGATGGATCTGAAAAAATTCCTCTATGGATTATTGGAAAATATGCAAAGCCTCGTTGTTTCAAGAATATCAACATAAGTAGCTTGAATTGTCACTATCGTTCCAACAAAAGAGCTTGGATGACAAGTGTGCTTTTTGAAGAATATATCCGCTTGTTTGATACGAGAATGCATGGAAGAAGAGTTTTGTTTGTGGTAGATAATTGTCCAGCACATCCAAGAAATATTGAAGGACTACAGAATGTTGAGCTGTACTTCTTGCCACCCAACATGACATCAAAAATTCAACCTTGTGATGCTGGAATAATAAGAGCTTTTAAGATGCATTATCGTAGGAGATTTTACCGTGAGATTTTAGAAGGCTATGAGTTGGGACAATCTGATCCAGGTGAGATCAACGTTTTGAATGCTATCAATTTTGCAGTCTCGGCTTGGACAACTGATGTTCGTCAAGAGACAATAACAAATTGTTTCCGACACTGCAAAATTCGCTCAACAGAGGATGTATCAAGGAATTTAGAAGATGAATCAAACGACATTCATGAATTTGAAGTTGTGATTAATAATCTCTGTTATCGGAACAGAATAAATGTCAAGACCTTACTAGACTATCCGGGTCAAAACGATGCTTCCTCAGAAGTTCAGAGTTTAGAAGAAATTGCGGCTACTATCCTTAATGTTGAAGATGAAGTTGAAGAAGATCTTGCATCACCCTTGGAACCAATTACGCGTAAGGAAGCAATACTCGCTTTTAGAACTCTTCATAACTTTTGGATGCAGGTTGAGAAGACAACACTAGGAGTTGCTGATGCAATAAGGAAAATTAGAGACGAGCTCCAACGTGATTCCAACTTTAAGAAAAGTTGGAGTCATATTTTACTAAATTACCTTAGATGTATATACATATATGTCTAAGATTGGCAATTATTAATTTATGTTATTATCGGGACCATATTTTACATAAAAGTTTCAAAAAAATTACTATCTTATCATTTTATCAAATTGAGTTGATTTTTACATTGACCCGACTCGAGATCGGGATAATTTATTTATGGTGTTTATTAATTTATCGAGGTTCTACTTTATGTAAAACAAAGTTGGAGTCAACGGTTTTAACTTTGAAGTCAACATCATGAAATTTCAACTCTTAAATCTTAATCAATGGAGACAGAAACAAAGACCCTACAAGTCAACAATTTGTTATTTAGTAGTGCATTCCAAAAGATTTCACATCATAATCACTGACAATGAACAGAAACATTCTTAGGATTTTAGTCTTTCAAGCTTTAATTATAAAACAAAACAGAGAGGAACATTGAGTGGCACAAAACCATTAAGAAGCTCTGAGAAAAAATGGTGAAGCCATGTCTTCTCTTCCTCTTCTTCGTCTTCTTCATTCCACAACTATCTTTCTCTTGCCCACAAGACCAAAGACAATCCCTTCTCGACTTCAAGAACTTGCTGTCTCAAAACATCAAGAACCAATCCACAGCAGAACTCACCTTGGGAAGTTTAAAGACATGGAGGCCAAACTCAGATTGCTGCAAATGGCAACTCGTGAGCTGCAACATTCGTTCACCTTCAAGAGAAGTGATAGACCTGAATCTGAACTCTCTTGTCCTCTCTGGCTCAGTGAGCTCAAGCCTTCTGAGACCACTTCTGCGTATAAACTCTCTTGTAACACTTGATATCTCATCTAATTTCATACAAGGAGAGATCCCTGGAGATGCGTTTGTGAACTTGACAAGGTTAATCTCTCTTGACATGAGTAGTAACAGCTTCAACGGCTCTATTCCTCCTGAATTGTTCTCCTTGAAGACTCTTGAGCGCTTACTCTTAAGCCAGAATGTTATTGGTGGTACTTTGAGTGGTGACATCAAAAAGCTCAAGAATCTTCAAGAACTGATCTTAGATGAGAATCTTATTGAAGGAGAGGTTCCTCCAGAGATAGGTACCTTAGAAACTAATCTCAAAATTTAAACTTCATATTCATGTATGAAGATTGAAGATCATAGATAGTAGTTGTACATGTTACTGACTTAATGTTATTGTTGTGTGTGTGTGTTAAAGGTAGGGTTACTGAACTGAGGAAGCTGTCACTGAGGCAGAACATGTTCACTGGCTCTATACCGTTGTCTGTATTAGACTTAACGAAGCTCGAAACGTTTGATCTTCAGAACAATTCCATGTCCTTTGAGATTCCAGATGGTATTGGGAGCTTGGTCAATCTATCAACTCTGTCTTTGAGTAGAAACAATTTGTCTGGTGGGATTCCATGGTCGATTCAGAATCTGAAAAATCTTGAAACACTTAAGATTGAGAACGATGGCTTGACAGGTGAAGTTCCCGCATGGCTTTTTAGTCTCCAGAAACTGAAGATACTTCGGCTTGGAGGTAACAAACTCCAATGGAACAATAATGGATCTGTTTTAGCAAAGTCTAAGTTAACACATCTTTCTCTGAGATCTTGTGGCTTAGAAGGGAACATTCCTGAGTGGCTCAAGAATCAAACATCTCTTCTTTTCTTGGATTTGAGCATGAACAAGCTAGAAGGAAGCTTCCCAAAATGGTTAGCTGATAAGGAACTCGGAATAATAATTTTGTCAGATAACAGACTTTCAGGTTCTTTGCCTCCTAGTTTGTTTCAGTCTCGGAGTTTATCGGTTCTTGCACTATCAAGAAACAACTTCTCTGGTCAGATACCTGATACGATAGGCGAAACATCGGCGATGATACTGATGTTGTCTGAAAACAACTTCTCAGGACCAGTACCGAAGTCTATTGCAGAAATCTACAGGCTGCTTTTACTAGACTTGTCAAAGAACAGATTATCAGGCGAATTCCCGAGATTCAACGTCCTTTCATTGCTTCAGTTTCTCGATATATCTTCGAACGAGTTCTCTGGAGATGTTCCAGCTTCTTTTGGAGAAAGCACTCTAATGCTCTCAATGAGTGAGAACAATTTTAGCGGCGAGTTCCCTCAAGACTTCATAAATCTCCCATTTCTGAGGCATCTTGACCTTCATGACAACAAAATCTCCGGTGAGTTCCCGAGTTTCATCTCCAAGTTATCTTCATCTCTAGAGGTACTTAGCTTGAGAAACAATTCCCTCAAAGGCTCAATCCCACAAGGCATATCAAATCTCACAAGTCTCAAGGTTCTTGATCTCTCTCAGAACAATCTTGATGGATCTATACCTTCATCTCTTGGGAATCTCACAAGCATGATACAATCTCCTTCAAGCTCTTCCTCGGCTCTTTCTTTCGCGTTCAGTTTCGACATGGAGATACAAGATTTAGCAGTGAACTGGAAGAATTCAAAGCAAGGTCTTTCCAACAGAAACCTTTACCTCTACACTCTCTTAGACCTCTCCATGAACAAGCTACGCGGTGAAATCCCATCTTCTTTAGGTAATCTCAAGAGCTTAAAGCTTTTAAACCTCTCTTACAATGACATCTCTGGATTGATACCACAAAGTTTTGGAGATCTTGAGAAGATAGAGATCTTAGACCTTTCATACAACAACCTCTCTGGCGAAATCCCGCAGACTTTCGCTAACCTTAGTGAGTTGAATACTTTGGATTTGAGCAACAACAAGCTTACAGGTAGAATCCCTGGGAGTCCTCAGTTAGATAGATTAAACGATCCAAAGATTTACGCGAACAACAACAAACTCTGTGGAATGCAAATACAAGTACCATGCTATACACCGACCGAGCAACAACCAGAGGAAGAAGATGAAGAGAAAGAAGAAGCAGTGGTTTCATGGGAAGCAACAGTCATAGGTGTTGCTTTTGGCTTCGTTATGGCGATTTTCTTGATGTATATGGTTGGCTATTTCAGTGATTCACCACCTCCACGAAGATCTCCCAAGAACAGAGGAAAATTCAAGAAATAAAATCTTTTGTATACCTTGTTCTGATGCTACTTGTAACCTTGAAAAATATTCTAAAAATAAAACCAAGTTCATGTGAGTATATGTAACCTTTACTTGCTTTCTCCTCAAGTAATCAAAGAGCATATGTAGCCCTAGGAAAATGTTCTAGAAACATTCTATTTTTTTTTTGTCATCGGGTAGAATTGATTGAAATAAACCGTGCTTACATCGAGACCGGCAAAGAACACATTCTTTCCGATAAAAAAGCCAAAGATAAAAGAGAATTCCTTGGAATCAAAAGCCAAGAACAAATGATAAGTCCTTAGAGCCAAATTATAACAACAAGAAGATACTAAAGCTAAATACTAAAACAAACCAAAGGTTAGGACCAAAAAGACCATAAAGCCAATACTAGAGACATTCTAATCATAAGAGAGAAAAAATGGGAATATAAACAAAATAGATATATTTACACAAAAATCCCCAATATTTGGTTTGGTGTTTCTTTTTAATTCTACTAGGATTTGGTTTGTTTGCAAAATATCTTGAATATCTAAAATTTCGTCGAATCTAAATTCTGCTCTGAGTCTCTGAAGACGATTGCTAGGTCTAAGTCTCCGAGTGGTGTTTTGCTCGCAACTTGGGAGACAAACTTCACTGTTTTTTTTTTAATGAAAAGAGATTTAGACAAAGCTTTTGACTCGTTGTCTCTCGAAGACGATGAAAAGCAAAGCCACAAAATCAGAATCAGAATCGAGAGTTCTACATCACAGTGGATTTCACTCTATACCTCACGTCCTCCTATGAAACAAAGGTAAACTCCTTTTGACCTAATTTGGTTAGAAATATCTGTTTCCTTTGTTTAGGTACATTGTATTGATCAATCTTTGTTTTGGTTTTTGTAGATATCATTACAATGTTCAAGACACAAGGGTGTACGAGCATATAGAGAAAGGTATTAAGAATGGTATTTTCATTAGCTGTGTAGCATCATCTAGAGATCTTTGGGCAATCATTATGGATGGTGGGACTGGTTTCTCCTCTCAAGTTTGTGATTTGTCCTCGGACTTCTTGCGCAAGGTAAAATCATCACTTAAAGCATTAGGACTCACATATTGATGATAATGCATCTCACAACTTTGTTTCTTGATTCCTTCAATCTTATAATATTGTTTCTTGGTTCTTTTTTTTTTAGAATTGGATAGTGGAACAATGGGAAAAGAAGTATCATATTAGTTCAGTAGCTGGTGCAAATAATGGCAAGTCATTGGTTGTTATGTCGCAAGGTTGGTATTTCTTGATTAATCAGTGTCCAGTTAGCTTATATACTTGTTGATTCATTGGTGATTGTAATGTAATGTGATAGGTACTAATTATACTCAACAATCATACAAAATCACTAGCACATTCCCATACACTTGGATAAATAAAAAGTGGAAAGATGGTTTTCATGTAACCTCCATGGCTACTTCTAGAGGTCGTTGGTGCGTTGTAATGTCCGTGAACTCAGGCTATTTTGATCAGGTTCCAATCTGAGGCCCTTCACACTTCCTTTTTGAAAACACTATAATATAATGTATTGATGATGTTTTTGTGGTCTATATTAAGGTGGTGGAGCTTGACTCTTTGCATCTAAGTGAAAGAATACAACGAAAATCTGAGTGTGGATACATAATAACATCAATGGCAGCAACTTCGGATCAAACTGCTTTTATATTGAGTAAACCTAAACAAAAAGTAACAGATGAAACACAAGAGACCCACCGAACTTCTTCCTTCCCAAAGACTCATGTCAAGGTTTGTTGTTAAGCCATTTCAAGAAACCAATATTCTTCTTCATTGGTGATATATTTACTGAGTTTGATGTGCACTTTTGATTTCAGGAAAACTGGGCCAAAAACATGTTTGTTACATCACTATGCTATGGCAGGACAGTGAGTGGTCAAAATGCACTAAAGTGTGATGATATTCCTGATTTTCTAGCTGGTTTGAATATCTCAGACAATCATCAAAATTCAGGCAATGAGGAGTCTAATCATGTCACTAACTTCTCTCACAACCTTGAGTCTTCTTTTCTTAATCAAGGAAAAGATAAAGTTGTGGCTGCTGATAATGAACTAGAGGGTTGTGATGATTTTCCTAATGCTCTAGCTGCTTTACATATCTCAGACAATCATCAAAAGTCAGGCAATGAGGGGTCTTCTCATGTCACAAAACTTGATTCTTCTCTTCCTTTTCAAGAGAATGATAAAGTTTCAGTCGGTGATGGAGATGTTCTGCCTATAACTCACATTGCCTCAGTGGATTTACCATCTACTTCAGGTACATTACCATTAGATGATGGAAATGTTACTCTCATTTGCTCAATGACTTTAACATCTACTTCATGTACATTACCATTAGAGAATGTTCTTGTTCTTTCCTCCCATCGCTAAAATCGTGGTGTTATTGCTAAATCATTGTTCTTTTTTAAATTTGTTTAAGGTACTTGTGAAGAAGAAGAAGAAGACAAAACAACTTGTAACATAGAGAAGAAGTCTACATGAGGAGGGTTCACTAAAGAAGCAACTTACTCAAAGAAAAGTCTATAAAAGAATAGATCTCCTCCAAAAATGTTCCAAGACTATTTATTTTCTTGTTCCTGATTTTTGTTGCTTCTTGAGAGAATACATTATGAATCTTTGGAGACATTCTTCTTTTATTTATTTCCAAAGCTTTCGCTATTACGTTGTGTTCATTCACAACTACCTACTCAAGATATCAAATCTTGAAAAAATTAGACCGGTTTAGCCAAAATTAGAGGGTTTTATCCAGGTCCGGTCCAAACTATTAAGGAATATATAGTGCAAAAATTGCAAAAAAATCCCTTAAATCTAATAGAAATAGCTTATTTTCTAAAAAATACCTTTAAAACCCAATAAAAAATTGTAAAAATCATATTGACATGGTGCAAATACACCTCTTGTACCATGCCAACACCGGCCCTGGTTTTATCAATATCAAGAAATCAGCTAACTGGAGAAGTTCCACATTCCCTAGGCTATCTCACAAGTCTAAAACTGCTCACTTGGTTATTCTATCGAACAATTGGTGTGCATGAGGCTGGTGCAGTGCATGATTAGTCATGTGGAAGCTACTTGAGAAGAAAATGAAATGTTTTTTTAACTAACGGATATAAACCGGTTCGTTTAAATATTAGATTGATTTCCGGTTCGACTAAACCGAATCCGGTCGAATGGTTAAAGAAAAACCCTAAATAGCCACCTCTCTTCACTCATTGTGTGCGTCTCTCAATTAAAACCTAAAACCTAAAACCCTTATTGAAGAGAGGCAGAGAGGAAAAACGCAGACTTTGCAGAAACTAGCAAAGTCGAGAAAAAAATGGTAAGACCACCAATGACCGGCGGTGGATTTAGGGGAAGAGGAGGAAGAGACGGTGGAGGCGGTGGAGGACGATTTGGTGGTGGTAGAGGACGATTTGATGGTGGTGGACGTGGACGTGGACGCGGTCGTTTTGGTTATGATGAAGGTCCTCCTGAACATGTCGTGGGTTCGTTTCTTAATCCTTGATAAAACTCTTTTACTTCTTGTCTTGTTCTGAAAGGTGTCTCGCTTTTTTAGACATGAATAATCTGATTCTTGAATGTGTAGCAGTAGTGTATAATCAGTTTTGTTGCCTTTTTGTTAATACCCACAAGCTTGTTTTATTGTATTTAGAAGAGACTTGTTTGTATTACTAAACTATCTAGAAGTTTATGATGGTTTTTGACTGATTTGGTGTCTTATTGAGCTGAGTAGTTATGGTTTTAGTGAAAAGAGAGATTTGTATATGTTGGTGATGAGGTTTGTTTGTTTGGTTGTTTGACAGAGGTTTCAACTTTCCTCCATTCTTGTGAGGGAGAAGCTGTGACCAAGCTCACACAGGAGCTGATTCCGCATTTTAATGCCCCTATCTATCTGCAGAACAAGACTCAGATTGGGAAAGTAGAGGAAATCTTTGGCCCTGTTAACGAATCTGTGAGTTCTCTATCTTTCTTCTTCTTCTTCGAGTTATGTTGGACCAAATTAGAGATTCCTTATATTGATTATGTTTTGTTTCTTTGTCAGATGTTTTCTATGAAACTGATGGAAGGTATTGTAGCCACCTCGTATACTCCAGGAGAGAAGTTCTACATCAACCCGGCTAAACTTCTGCCTCTCTCGAGGTTCTTTGGTCAGCAAAAGTAAGTTGCTACTCTATTACACATTAAATCATTAGTTAAGCTAGACACGGTTAACTTCAGCTATTTGGAAAGTACTTGTTTAGCAAATTCCATTAACTGGTATGTGTTTGTTCTTGCAGGGGTGCAGGCGGTCCACGAGGTGGAGGCGGTGGAAGAGGTAGAGGCAGAGGTAGATCGTCTTTCGGAGGAGGTAGAGGACCTCCAGGAGGTAGAGGATTTTCCAGAGGAAGAGGACCTCCAAGAGGCCGTGGTGGTTTCAGCAGAGGCCGAGGAAGATTCTAGAATAAGGCTTATTCAAACTTGTGTACCCTTTGTTTTATCAATGACTTATCGTTTTCCCGGATTTTTCTCAATCGATACTTTGGTTTAATTAATGTAGTAACAAGATTTGCATCTACTTAGTTGTTTGATTTGATATTTTATCTTGTTTATGTTTCGATGTGGAATTGGTTAATCTCTCTGCTTCCCTTGTTTGGGCGTCGCTTTCCTTGTTTGGGCGTTGTTCTTAAGATTTGCATCTACTTAGTATGCTTCCTTTGATAGAAAAATTTGAAAGATTTCATTGCAATTAGCACCAAGTTCTACTATTAAAAAATGACAGCAAATCAACAATACATAATGATTGTGTTGAGTTCTTTATATTGAGCTTCAAGTTGATCTCTCATGATCCCCAGCCTCTGATGGTGGTAGCTTGAGCCACGCGGTTAACACCAAGGGTGAAAGCTCCCATTCGGAGGTCACAGGAGTGAGTCTTGCACATCTCTTTCAAGTCTTTGAACCCGCGAGTCATGTATGTTCTTAGCTCCTGGTTAACCTTTTCCTCCTCCCACATGAATCCTTGTATATTCTGCACACAATACACGTATCAGTGTTTGGTTTGATCGATTAGCTTTAGGCTCGGTAAGTTTCTGTATTCTTGGTTTAGAATCATACCTGAACCCACTCGAAGTAACTTACAGTGACTCCTCCTGAGTTTGCGTATATATCAGGGAGGATCACAACACCTTTCTTCCTCAAGATCTGCAGGAAGTATAGTAAAGTCTCTGTTACGCCGAGTTTGAGAAGAAGAAGGAGAAACAAAGAGTCGGATTTTCGTACCTCGTCAGCTTCAGGATCAGTTGGATGATTAGCACCTTCAATGATGAATTTTGCTTTAATCTCATTCGCATTTTCTCTACACAAACCAAACTCGAGTTTTCCAAAGGAAGTTCCAAAGAAAAGTGTTAACTTATGTAACAAGAAACTTGTAAAAATACCTGTTGATGACACCTCCTAGAGCTGCAGGGACAAGAATATCACAATCTTCAACAAGAATCGAATCAGCATCAATCGAATCAGCACCATCAAACCCTTTTATTCCTCTGTTTTCTTCGGTATGCTCGAGTAAACCTAAGATATCGATTCCATTCTTGTTCTTGATTGCTCCTGTAACATCACTCACCGCCACAATTATCCCACCTTTTTCACTTATCAACCTCGCAGCCCAAGAACCCACATTTCCAAAGCCCTAAGAAAAACAGAGTTAGTGTGAGTTTCTTCACACGCAAGTAATCTCTCTATGAGTAAAAACATTTCACACCTGGATGATAAATCTCTGTCCTGATATGGTCTTTCCATGTTCATTAAGCAAAGCTTCTGTTGCAAACAACACTCCTCTTCCTGTTGCAGCATCTCTCCCAAGAGACCCACCAAGATCCTGCTCAAAACACACCATTTCTCATTAGGTTTTAGCTGGTTAGGCATATAAACCTAACCGGCCTAAAACAGCGATTAGAACGGTCACTTACTATTGGTTTTCCGGTCACAACAGCAGGCGAATGCCCGTGGAATTTCGAATATTCATCAAGAATCCAAGCCATTGTCTGAAAAATCAATCATTCTTATTCAGACAAACAACACATAAGAATCCCAATGGAAGTACAAGAAGAACATTTCAGGGTCATGGTTTTGAACCTGAGGACCAGTTCCCATATCAGGAGCTGGAACATCGGTATGTATCCCGATGAGATCATGGATCTTCTGCGTGAAAACTCGAGTCAAACGTTCCAGCTCCGAGATACTTAGCTGGCTAGGGTCACAACCAATCCCTCCTTTGGCTCCACCATAAGGTATTTTCGCCACTGCTGTTTTCCATGTCATTAGTTGAGCCAAAGCGTTTACTTCATCCGGTTCGACCTATGGATAACCGAAAACCGGTTTATTTCATACCAAAATTGTTATGGTTTAATTGAAGAATTAAGACAAACCTCTGGATGATATCTGATACCACCTTTCATGGGACCTCTTGCATTGTCGTGTTGGACTCTGAATCCAACAAATGATGCAAGAGTACCATCGTCTTTCGGTATGGTACATTCCACCTGCAATAGTTAATTAACTCCCGTTTAGTGATCTCTAACCGGATCGGTTCATCAGATCTGTTATAGGTATGGAAGAAAACAGAGGAAAATTGTCAAACCTTGATCTCTCTGAAAGGAATGAGAAGACTTCTTTCGAGCTTTGAGTCCAAACCAAGAAGCCTAGAAGCTAGCTTGAAGTTTCTGTTGGTTGCTGCTAAAGCATTCATAGTGTTCTTGATTTTTTGGTTTATTTGATAAGAAAACGTTTGGAAAATGTGATTCTTGCTTATGATCTTGCGAGTTTATGTTTATATATATAGAGAGATACGTACACACTTCGTGTTTGTCAGTGTGTATATGTATATACAATAAATGAGAATTTATATTAGGAAAATGAATAACTAAATATATCATGATACACATGTTTGACCCAAAAAAAAAGATAATTGATCTTGATTCTGAGTAGTATAGCAAGTCTTTGTTGAGTATAAAGTTTTTTTAACATTATAAGAAATTAAAAACTAATACAAATATTGCACTTGTCTTTCATGTGTTTAGATTAAAAATCGAATGTTCATTTTAATCTAAACGAAATCCGGAGACTAATTCAGCAAAATAATTATATATTTCATTCCACAAGTATCACGACAAAAGATAACACCAATCAAAATTTTAAACAAACATGTTTTTCTCCTCGATTTATAATTACTACTATTATATATTTTCAATCATTTACATATTTGTGATATTCGATCCGAAATGAATCTTGCATGTCATGAGATATTTACGTGTTATTAACTTATTCTATTCTTTTGGCCCTTTACATTTATATAGCGTATACACTTTTGTGACTAGTGACAAAAAAAAACGTATACACTTTAGTGAGCTAGTGGCAGAAAAACGTATACACTTATTACACATGCAGACATAATATTCACTTTTGATTGAAAATATTCTTCGCATATATATTTTTTTATATGCTCAAATCAGAATCTTTAGAGAGTTATAGGAGGACACGAGAGTATGCACCAAATCAAGAAACATAAAACATTTACAAGATTCCACAATGAAAAGAATCTTTTGAAAAAGAGATTCCCCATGATTTATGCTTCCACTAATTAAATTGAATTTTTGTGGATTTCCACCAAGATTTTCTTTCTCTTTCAATTAATTTCCAAAATCAGATACCAAATTTGTAAAGAACATTGACCGTAACCTAGTGTTTCTATATTTCATCTAACCTCTTTGGTCGAACCAATAGAAACATATTAACCCAGTAGAAACTCCGGTTTATATAGTAGTCAATTTCACATATTCAAGTTTTTAAACACATAATGCGAATGCATTAATATGGTATATTAACTGGGCCTTATAATGGGCTTTAGCTAATTGTTTTTCCAAATTATGGATTAGCACTTCAATCTCTGATTCTCCAAGTGAAACAACAAAATTCTTAGTGGTAATAAAATGCTAAAGTAACAAGTCTTTAGGAACCAATGTGTGCAATTTGAGAGCACATACTAGCTAGTTTCTCACATTTGTCCCCGTTGTGATACAGTTATTTTCATCTCTATTCAGTAAATAATCACAGTTCTAGTCTAGTTTTAAGATTTCTTTCTTTAGTGTTTTGTGGTTTTTTATTATTATTTCAATAAATTTTAATTCAAGGTATAATATGATTACAGTAAACAAGTGTTCCAAACTAATAACAACAAGTTTTAATTCACAAAGATATGGAAGAAAAAAGGGGAGTCGGTTTGAGCTAATTTTCCTTTAATTAAAAGGATTAAATAAGTATTGACAAAAAAGGTTCTAATTCACAAAATATGGGAAAAAGTCCGTTTTAGCTAATTTTCCTTTTACAGATTATAAAAGGAGAAGGTGCAATTATGATATATGGAAATAACTATACAAAGATCTAGAATGATCGAAAATATAATAAAGATACACTAAATATTTGTTAATTGATTACTATAGGTATTAAGGAAATTTCAATTTTGTATCTATCTAATAGAAAACGTTCCAGAATGTTCCAAAATATAGTCCTAATAGAAACCTAAGTTCTCTACTACTATATATATTCGTAGTTTTCATTAAGTTTGTATCCCATCCCACATCTTAAACAGAAAAGAAACAAAAACCCTAGCTTGATCATCTTATTTCTTGTTCTCTTTCTCCGACGTTCACATCTACAACATGGCCGCAACAGAAGGATCAGTCTTGGCTCTCATCAGCAAACGTCTCCGTACTCACCGCAAGAAACAAAACCGAATTGCTGAGATGGAGGAGTCTCTTTCTCAGGGCAAAACCCTAAACAAGGATCAAGAAGAAATCCTCCGCTCCAAGCCAATTATCAACGCACTTATCGAAGAGCTCTTAAAGCTCCGTCTTCCTCCTCCTCCTCCTACCACCACGGCCGACCTCCCTAAGCAAAAGGTATTCACTTATTTTTCTCTCTTAGGGTTTCTTTAGCCACACGCAATCTTACCATAAAGTAAATCTAAACCTTTTTTTTTCCTTATTTTGTTAGGCACGTAAGGAGAAGGGTCAAGAGAAAGACGTGGTTAAGACTGATGAGGTATCCAACAATTCTGATGAGGTTTCCAACAATTCTGATGAGGTTTCGAACGATAATACTTCTACTTGTAACGGAGCTGATGATGTTACACCAGCGACAACTTCCAAGCCACGACGTAGACGGAATAAGTCGAAGAAACCAGCTCAGGCTTCCGAAAGATTTGACTGATCACAAAGACTGCGGAAGTCTATGCTACGAAAAGCAACATGGAGTTGCTTTGGTCTTTGGTCACAATCCTTGGCAAAAAGGGCTTTTGCGTTTGAGCTGTTTTTGCTATCTTTATGGTTTATTCAGTTTTGCGACGTGGAATTTATTTCTACAACAATTTTGTTGTTTTCATATTAGTTACCAATAAAATTTGTAATTTATAAATTCTGTTATTTATTTTCTGGTTGTTTACTTTTCTTAATTCTCGTGATGCCAGATTATATTTTTAAGTTCGTCTATGAATGATTTCCTTACCAAAGATCTATGTGACAAAGTTATTAAAATCATATGTTGTTGAATCATGAATTTTACAAAGTTATTAAAATCATATGTTGTTGAACTAGTGATTTTAAAAAGTACTTTCAAATATAGATAAATTTCAGAAAAACTATTTTCTAAAAATACAAAGAACCAAATCCCATGATTTTAGGTGGGATTAAAAAGAATATTATAAAAAAAATTCTATAATTAAACAAAATCATTAAAATCATATAAAAATTGACTAAGGAAAACCCCTCCCCAAGCTATACTGAACGCACCCCTCCTAGTGTTTCTATATTTGATCTAAACTTGTTTTGGTCGAACCAATAGAAACAGTAATAAATTAAATAACTCTGTAGCTAATGTCACGGAATTAATATTGAGAAACTTAAACATTATGCATTAATTATCGATACGGTCTATAAGAATGGGCCTTACCTATGTATTTTCCCAAATTATGGGCTCATTAGCATATCAATCACTATTGATATGAAACATCAAAATTCTTAGTGGTAAAAATGCTAGGTAAGAAGTCATTAGAGACCGAGTCTCACACATCAATACAATCTTCTCGATCTTCTGTCCAATTGTCTGTCACTCCATCAATGTCGGTTCCCATTTTCCCACTCACTATGTCCTTAAGAAAATCGAGGAGATAGAACATAGCAAAAGGTAAACAAAGGAAACAAGCTCTAGCAAAATCTCTCTTCCTTCTGAGTATCACATCACATTTGAGTCCAAGGTATTTATTTTGTTTCCTCATTCATGTGATCTACTGTGTTTTAAATCTGTGAATCTCTTGGTAGGCTTGTGGGGAAATGTCATAGATTTTAGAGTGGTCATTTTCTTAGTTTATTGTTCTTTCTTTTGGAGTTGCTATGAAAATTTTGATATATTTTGGCTATGATTCTGGAATTGAATCTGTGATAGGATTTGAATTTTATAGCTACATGATCATTAGTGAGATCATATGACTAAAAAAAAAGTAATAATGATATATTATGTTAAAGTATGAACATAATCATTGGCTTTGTTCTGTTCCATTGGATAATAGGAATTTTTTTAGAGAATGTCGACAGTGGGAAATTCGACTAACATATTTTGGCAAGAATCACCCATTGGGAAAACTGAAAGGCAAAAGTTGCTAAACCAGAAGGGTTGTGTGGTGTGGATCACAGGGCTTAGTGGTTCAGGTCAATCTTCTAAACAATCTGAATGGTTTCCCATTGGTGATGATTTCTTAATGCATGTTACTGTCTAAAGTTGTTATGTTACATAGGTCTGTCTATATTTGAAAAATTCGAAGCTTGGTACCTTGTGCAGGAAAAAGCACGTTGGCTTGCTCGCTTAGTAGAGAGTTGTACACTCGGGGAAAGCTATCGTATATTCTTGATGGGGATAATCTTCGCCATGGTTTAAACAAAGATCTCGGTTTCAAGGCAGAGGATAGAGTGGAAAATATACGCAGGGTCGGTAAGTACATAGTTGCATATTACTAATATACTATTCAGTAGAAGATTATTAATACAAATGCAAATACTAGTAAAGGGCGTCTCATAGTATTAGACTATTAGTAATGTGGCTTTCGTATTACGAAAATCGCATCGATATTTACATATACTGGTATACACCTAAAAGCTGGTAGATTTTGGTTAATGGTGAAAAACAACTATTTGTTCCAAATACAGGAGAAGTAGCCAAACTCTTTGCGGATGCTGGTTTAATCTGCATCGCCAGCCTCATATCGCCTTACAGGAAAGACCGTGACGCTTGTAGGGAAATGATGCAGGATTCATCTTTTATTGAGGCAAGCCATCTTAAACCCAAGCTTTTCAGTTTCTTGCCCCTATTCGGTCGAATCTTGAAAACATCTAGTTTGATGATGCCATATAAACTCTTCAGGTTTACATGAACATGTCTCTACAATTGTGTGAAGCAAGAGACCCTAAAGGCCTATACAAGCTTGCACGTGCAGGAAAGATCAAAGGTGAGATAAACAAAATATAGTAAATTGCTTCCATATCATTTGAATCTTTAAACAAGTCTTTGTGTTCTTCATATACAGGTTTCACAGGAATAGATGATCCGTATGAATCTCCATTGAATTGTGAGGTATATAATCCATGTAAATACACGATTCTTCTTCAAGAATATCGCAAACTATGCTTGTGTGTATGAATGTTTTTTTGTATGTATTGACACATAAACAGATAGAGCTAAAAGAGAAAGAAGGAGAATGTCCTTCCCCTGTAGCTATGGCTGAAGAAGTCATCTCTTACTTAGAAAACAAAGGCTTCCTTCTAAACCAATAGTAACCTCCACCACCATAATCCAACGGCTGATATTTGTTTTTACTCTTTTCTAAGTATTCTCTGTTTCACTTTGCAAACTCTACACAAGTTTTATGTAAGAAAGACATATATACAAGCTTTTCCTCATTTGCAACTACATTGCCATAATTATGATTAATCTTCCACAATACTCAAAAGAGACAAATGCTTGTGTCAAAAAATGCAAAATACAACACAACATAGCTATCCTCATGACATCATAAGCTAAATACTACTCTTCCGTCCCATTTTAGATGATTTTCTAGGAGAAAAAATTTGTCCCAAATTAGTGATTGTTTCAATTTTCTTTGCAACATTTATTGTGTTTTGGTTGTTTTAATTTTGCAGATTACTTTTAATCGGTTAAATCAATTAAATGGTTTCTTAATTTGTGTGTAAAAACCTTAAAAATCATCTAAAATGAGACGGAGGGAGTAAATAACACCGAAAATAAACGAAAATGAGAGGAAAAAAAACTTAGATAACAATTTGAAAAGTTCGCAAACATATAGGGACTTGTTTGCTATTTTACCTAAATTAAGATCATAAGTTCTAGGAATTAAAAAAAAAACACGAAACAACAAAACTCGATCCCAGAGAAATTTTCTTCTTCTTCGAGAGATGGTGTTGAACAGTAGATTGGTGGAGACAACAGTGAACGTATCAACGGATCTATGGCAATACGTAGCTTGTAACCCCGAGAGACTTCCACGCACCACCGTCCTCCGTTTCATATTCATCATCCCTCTCCTTGAACTCCGCCGCCTCGCTTTCTCTCTCGAATACTACTTCTGCTTTAATCCCGGCGACGGAATTGGTCGTCGGTTCCATAGATCGGAAAATTTGTACCTTTGATTTTTGTAATTTGTAACACGAAACTGATTACCAGAATAAACCGGGAATTTCGAAAAAATGATTGAAACTAAACCGGGATTTGTTATTTCCGACTTTGATTTTGTGATTTGTTTGTTTGTAAACCGGAAGAGACCGTAGTTAAAAATTGAATACCAGAATAAACCGGGAATTTTGGAAATAACGATTGAAATTTAAACCGGATTGTGTTGTTCACTGGAGAGAACATTGTGAAGGTTTCGTGAGGAAGAAGATGAAGTCTCTAGTGGTTCATTTCTCTACGCCTTTGATTAGTGCTAGATTTTTTCATACATGTGTTCTTCAGCGAGCTTCGGTTTACTCCGTCGCTAATCTCACCGTTCGCCGGCGGAATTTATCTCTTACCATGGCTTCATCAGCTCAGTCTTCTTCTCCGGTATGAATAATGGGATTTGAGTTTTATTGATGAGTCTTTGTTCTGATTTTGGGATTTAGTTGGTGGGTTTCTGGTTGTTTGTTGGTCTGTGTTCTTATTTGTAATCTCTAATTTCATTTTTACGATTTTGATTCAAGATCTCATTTTTTTTTATGATTTCATGTTTGGTGGTTAGATCATTGTGGTTTTGAGTTTAGTAGTTGAAAAATTCTAACTTTGTGTCATATACTTTTGTTAATCAGGCATTATCACCAGGGAGTGTCAACGGTGAGACAGATGTTTTCAAATTGATTCAAGCTCACGAGGTAACTAATGCTTTTTAACAATGATCTCTATCTGTATGATTTGATAAGCATTCATGTTTGTAAGATTGAAATGATGTGGTTGTCTAATTTGCAGGATAAGGCTGCTCGTCTTTCTCCAGTTGAGGAAATCAGAACTGTGCTTAATGGTAGTGTTCGTGGTATGCTTTCCACTTTTTCTCAGGTGAGCAATTAGTTCCTTTTCTTTCTATGAACATTGTTTCTCAGAGAGCAAATAAAGAGTGTGTGTGTGTATATATATACTGAGATTATTGGATTCTGGTGCAGAAGTATGAAGGTTATCCATCAGGGTCAATGGTTGATTTTGCATGTGATGCTGATGGTTCTCCGATTCTGGCAGTTAGTAGCTTGGCAACTCATACCAAGGTTTGTTTCTTATTCAAGCAGATCATATAGTTCACATATGTTTTGCTGCAATTTTAAGCTGTTTGAGTGATAGTTCTTAAACTGAAAATGTGTGGATTCGTAAACTGATGCAGGATCTGTTAGCTAATCCAAAATGCTCATTACTAATTGCTAGAGACCCAGAGGATAGGACCGGTTTGAGGATCACTTTACATGGAGATGCAGTGTTGGTATGTATTCCTCTATGTTGCTTTATACTTTACATTTAAACACAATGCTTGAAATGTTATTGTATGTATTGTTTAGGTTTCTGACAAAGATCAAGCGGCTGTTCGAACTGCTTATTTAGCCAAGCATCCCAATGCTTTCTGGGTAAACATCCTTTCTTGTAATCACTAGAAAGTGAAAAGCTTCCTGATGTCAACTAAATCTTTTGTTCTTGATACTCTTAAGGTTGATTTTGGAGACTTCAGCTTTATGCGAATTGAACCGAAAGTGGTCAGATATGTTTCAGGGATTGCAACTGCTTTTCTAGGATCTGGAGGTCTCTGCTTCATCTTCTTAATAATATCCTATCTTATGCGATCCAAATATATGTATTTCCGCTAATTTTTTCATTCGCTATGAAATCTTCATTTCCAGAATTTAGCAAAGAGAAGTACCAAGCAGCCAAAGTCGATCCTATTGCTCAGTTTGCAAAGCCTGTAACGGTATAGCAATCATATTCCTCTGCAATTTCTCATCAACTAATACCAGTGGATGCGTACTAACTACTCCATTTCATTTCGGCAGTCACACATGAATAAAGACCATGAAGAGGATACAATAGCCATTGTACACCATACAACATCAATACCTGTAAGTAATACTATCTAGTCATCATCTTAGTTTTGGTCAACATAAACCATCTGTAATAGGCAGTTAATTCCATGAGATCCGGTTAAGCTTAGCAACGTTTGTCTTTGACGATCATACTATACCGATATATTCACATACATCACAATTAAACCTCTTTAAATGTAGGTGGAGAGCGCCTTGATGCTGGATTTGGACAGCCTTGGTTTCAACGTTAAGGTGTGTTTTCTAAATATCAAAGCCCTTTTTTCTCGTCCTTTTATCTTCCAGTTCATAAAACATATGTTCTCTTCCTCTCTACAGGCCACTCTTCAAGGGAACACCTTCAAGCTCCGAGTTCCGTTCCCAAGACGAGCAGAAGACAGAAAGTAAGATACTGTGTTACAGTTTCGCTCCTGGTTTCTGTGTAGAGTTAAAGTTAGTGATACTCTTTAGTCTTTACTATCAAGAGTGTTCAAAAACTGATAAACTCTTTCATGGTGGTGGTGTTTCCAGGGATGTAAAGACACTGATAGTGGAAATGCTTCAAGCAGCCAAGTCTGTTTCCAATTGAAGCTGAAAAGCTCTCTGCCTTCTGAATTCCTGCTACAACAAAATATCTCATCTCTTATCTATCAATTGCAAAAGAAAACTCTTGTAGTCCTGTAAATATCTTAAGAAGGCTATAACTGAGCTCTATACATGAAAAAACAGTTATAAATGAAAATTGTGAAGTTGTATTGGCACTCATACACATTTATTCCATTCAGCATCCGTGTGATTTCAAGGGGAAAAGACAAAGAAAAAGCCATTTTGTAGTTTAGTAGAACTGGGCTTATTTTATCTTTTCTGGTCAAAGCTAGTGAATGATTCTTTAGACACATTTGGATAAAGTACATTTGTCAATGTTCCGTGTTAACAGAGATAATGAAGATATTATGTCAGAAGATTATTGGTTACATTGAATCCGTGATCAAACTAGGACCACAATACAAGTTACAACAACAAGCACATCACAAGAAAAATGATATTTCCTTCTGTTCAAAATGCTTAACCGAGTAATTTCATCTAAAATACTTCTTTTTATAAGATTGCTTAAGTAAACCCACCAAAGTTAGCTTAAACCAATACGCAAACACAATTCTAGAAGCTTAATCTTCAAACTTCTCAATCTGAATCAGTCTCCATATTCCCCATGCCTTTTAACCCTCTTGCTCTCCTCTGCAACACAAACACACACATCTCATCAATGCCATTGCTATGTCTTAACTTATGGAGATCTTTGGAGCATGGTGGTTACAAGTGAATACCTTCTTAGAGCTCTTCTTAACCCTAACATCATATCTATCAGGACACAAATCAGCCAACCATGTTCCAGGACTCACCATCTGTATACAAATCATTTACTCAAAAACTGTAAATAAACACTTTTCAAGAAGACAAAAAAAAAGTATTGAAAACTCACAAGTAAGCTTCTTTGGATGAGTTTAGCTCTCTTCTTAGGCCTATGTGAAGGTTTACAACCTTTCATAGCCATGAAATCTTCTTCTTTCTCTTTATTTGATAATGTTATAAACAACTTAGGCCACATACTCTCTTCCTCCTTGACTTCTCCATTGTTCCCATCTAAACAAAGCTTCCCAATATTCTCCATTACACCTCTTGTAGTATAATACCTCTCTTCTTTCTCCGGTGACGTTCTCCGACCTTCTTTTTGTCCAGATCTCAGTATTGTCCCTTCTGATCCTCTACAACATCAAAACCCAATACATAAAAACTAAGTCTTGGCTTCAATTCCAAGACTGGTATTGAGCAATTGTGTATTACCTGGAGAATCTAGTGGATTGAAGGAGGAAGGTTTCTTGACCTAGTAACCGAGATTTGTTTTTCCGACTAGATTCACGTTTGTCTTTGGCTCTTAAACATCTCAATCTCTTCTTGTTTCCCCACTGTAAGAAAATCTCTTGTTCTAACGAAGACGACATTTCGAAAGCTTCTCCAAAGCTGAAGACTTTACACAAAAGAAAATCAAATTCAGTATTAAAAAGAGAGACTTTTCAAAACCCAAATTAGAAATCGACTTAGATTTTAAGAATCAATGAATTTTGATAAGACAGAGACACTAATCGGAAAAAAGTAGTTAAAATGGTTCTTAATTTACCTTACAATGAATGATGATTAGGTAACCGTCGTAGCTTACTTTCTCCGGAGAGTTTTGTCTGAAAAAAAGTTGAAAGAAACGTCTCTCTCTGTTTGTACCGACTCTGTATAAAGGAGGCAGAGGTGTGTTTAGGGCAACATTACTTGTATTTATCTTCATGTTTGTCAATGGAAGGATGGTTATTAACCGTTGGATTATAAAATTGGACGGTTTAGATTTGAGAGTAGTGATAAAATTGAAGGACTAGCCTAGTGCAAAATTGACAATAACTTTTTTTGACAAAATAGTTTATGAAAATTTAGTTTTTTTTTTAACGCTTTGTTCTTTTATTAATTCTGATTCAAACGATATTACAAAAAGATCAAAAGATGAAATACAACGAGAAACTAATGGTATTTTCTGCACAACAAAATAAGTGAGGAAAAACAGCTTTAATTACACATTAGCGTTACCAAAACGGTCTTGTCGAGACAATTATGTGTTCCCGAAGCCGGACCTCCAATATCTTTTACGATTACACGATAACAATTCTCTTGATTCAGATAAATCTCCTTCTTCGATTGTCTTTGTCAATTTAGTTTATGAGTTAGCTTTGGTAAAACAACCGTTAAACAACTTTGAAACTGCAAAAGTAAATCAGATAAATATCCAGATTTGACTATAAACAAAACAGTTAAATCAAACTATAGATCTTCTACGAGGAATATAAACCCATGAAAACTGAATCCAAACATAAGAATCACAATAACCTAAAAACTCTAGAAAAAGATCCAAACATAAGAAAACCTTAAAACCTTAGAAAAAGATTTCGCATCGTTGTATGGTCAAAAACAATCTCCAAATCCCGCGTTTAACATAAAAACTATTAGATTCAACCCTCTCACGATGCCGGTAAAAAGTACCGGACACCGGAGAGGGAAGAAAAGCAAATCACCTTTTTTTTTTTTTTTTTTCTTCCCCTCTCTTTGACGGATCCAGAAAATCTAATCTAATTTCAGTTTTAATACTTTTGTCCCCATGACAACATAAAACAAAGTTATGGTAATTAATCAGAAGAAATTACCATTTACGTGTCACAACTTATCATTTGGTCGCATTAAAATATTCAAAACTTGCTTTTTTATAGTTAAATCAAAAGGTATAACCAATCGAATTACCATATACCAAAATAGTGAATTATTTTTCATACTTTTTTGTTTAGGATCGTGAACCTAAAACGAAAGTCTCCCATAGTTTATTAATAATGCAAAAATAAAATTACACGCAAATAAGTTTTGGTCGTGTTGATTCAAGACTATCTTCTATGGCTTCTATCATCAACAAATATAATTTTTGTATTGACATTAGTCAATGAGTGATCGCATAGTCTGGCAGAAAAAAAGCCAATATCTCAGAAATGTCTTTCGAGATCTATAATGAAGAACTTCTCGCACCTCTTATCTTCTTCACTGATGAACTATATCCTAACTTCCAAATAACTATAGAAGTTACACCACGACCATTAGGTACTTCAAAAAGAAATTCCAATTCTCTAGTTTTCTTACCATGGTCCAAGAAAAATAGTTGGATTTCAGTGAAACGATCTTCCAATATATTAAAATGCTTAAAGAGAAGAAAAACTTAATTTCTTATTATTTTTGTTTGTATAATGAATTACATGGGGGGGACGACATAGATTAAAGAAGATATTTGAGTTTTTTTTTTTTTTTAATATAAAAAGAAGAGTTCTTTTATGACAAATAAAATTATCTAAAATCTCACAATCTTCTTTTAACAACACATAATTAATCTGATTCTGATTTTTGTTTTTTAACAAAATAATAGTATAATTTACAAAATTTATTGCCTATAATCGATCATGCATGTCTCGTGTGGCTCGATTCGAACCGATGATTCCAAAATATATAACTATGAACGGATGAGATTCAAAGTCCATTATCGTAGTAACCTCCAAAAGATATTTGAGCTCTTACGACAGGTACACCTTTTATACCAAATATTGCTTCATTGATCTTTGTTGCATGATTCACAACTTCTTTCATACTCTGCATTCACCAATACGTAAATCAATTTTTATGGGATTGTAAATAAACGAAGAAAGTTTCTTCTAAAAAGTTTGACATTACCACAAGAAACAATTAGAATAGAAAGCGTAGACAGATAAAAACAAGAATATATTCAATTATAGACATGGTTCACCTGAGCAAGTTAAGCACCACCTTATCATTTGGTCGGGTTTAAATATTCAAAATTTGCCTTTTTAAAAAAAAATTAATCTAAAGTTACCAATCAATTAACCATACCAAATAGTGAATTTTTTTTATAATTCATACTTTACAACTACACAATTTTATCCAAATCTAACCACTCCCTTATCTTTCATATATGATAATTTAATCAATATACTCTCTCCCTCCCTCTCTTGCATATTAGTTGTCGAGGTGATTTCACGTTAATTAAGAAAACATTTAAAAAATCTGTTTTACCCATAATTAATGTGTTTTTCATTTGATATGTGTAGTTAATAAACTAAATGAGTATGAATTTTTTTTTTTTTGATCGAAAAATGAGTATGGATAAAATTAGAAAAACAGTCATAAATTTGCATTGAAAATGTAAAACGACAAGTAATTTAATACAAAATAAAAAGCATAAAATAACAACTAATATGAAACAGAGGGAGTACAAAACATCATGTTCAATAACAATATTATTTTTTATTATCATTTAATCAAGGATAGTTTAGAAATATTGTTAGAAGAAATTAACTATCCGTCTCAAGACTAAACTAAAAACTATAACCAATAAATTTCATTAATTTATTTTACCAAGAACACTCACAAATATGAATAAAAAAGTAAGCACATAATTTTCATAAACTTAGGTTACCTTTTTATCATCAGAGTAAATCTGGAACCTAAGCATCTGGTTCTTGTTCTTGTTCTTACAAACTTTGATGTTGTTGTGTCCGAGGAAGAAGACACACACGGAAGCAGCAGCAGCTGCAACACCAAAAGAACAAATTGCTCCAATCCCATTAAGACCAACCTTCCATAGATTCAACTTCTCACCACCACAATCATTAATCACATCATCATTTTCTTTCTTCTCTCGCAAGTCATCATATCCTCCTTCTGAATCAAAAGGTTTCACGTCATCGATCTGAGGTAGAGGACCCGTGATCCTCGCTAGTGGGTCAATTTTCATGTCGGCAAATTCGGTTTCCTTCATTTTCTTGAAGGATAATCTCGGTGATGGAACAGAGTCGCTCTGTTTTGAATCCGGATCAAGATCCGGGTCATTGGGTATCTTCTTGTTCTCGTGATCCAACAAGGGCTCCCAAGCTATGGGAACTTGGAGAGGGACTACTATGGATCTTGGAGGAGACTCTGCTTTGTCGAGAGGATCTTGAGTAGATGGGCATAGGAAGTAATCCATCATCACTGATCCATGATGATCCTCGTCTTGATCGAGATCAAGATCACTGAAGCTGTTCTTGGGGAGTAATTCCCACTCATCAAGATCCATGTCTCCTTGATCCGATCTTGTTGTAACTTCGATTAGGGTTTAGAGAGAAGATTTTTGTTTAGTAATTGGTATTATTTTGAGAAAGTGAGGTTTTTTGAAAGTGGGTTTGGTATTCTCATGTGAGTAGTTTCAAGATCCTTTAATAGAAGAAGAGAAGATAGAAGATTCAAACATAGATTTGAGAATGTTTGTAGTAATAAGAATAATTGAGACTTTTTTTGTTCTCTCCAAGAAGCACACAAGATTGCTTATAAATACACACAAAAATGTTTTCAAGATTCTTTAATTGAAAAGAAATTTAGCTTGAATATATATATCAACGAGCTCTTAATTTTGGAAAGAAAATATCGGTTTTGTATAAAAAGAACGATTGATAGTATTTGAAGTTGACACATACAAGACACCTACATACAATTTATTTTGAAATGAATTATTTAGGAGAAGATGTGGGTGACGAAAGTGAATTAGAGCTTATCTAAAGCAATGAAGTGACAAAAGAAGAAGTGGTCCTTTAGGGACCCATTTTGTTTAAGAAGTAATATATTGATTGCCTTCTTAGACAAGGTCCTTTATTCTTCCCCCATGATCAAGTCTTCTTCACTATTGTTGTATTTCAATTTCATCCTTTGGATCACTAGATTTTCGGTTACATGATCATAACATTATTACTAATATAATAGGTTTCTTAGACTTTATAATAGAAGATAAGATATTTACGTAAACTAAATACTTAAATCGATGGTAAATTGAATATTTTATTTCATTTTTAGATAAGATTTGATTTGTTTTTTTGGTCACAAGCTTGACTTTTTGTTCTAAAATATAACTAGAACAAAGTGAAATTGCAAACGGAGTCGGTTACACATTATTATATAATTTTATTATCGAGAACAAGTTTTGTTTATTGGTAAATCTCACCTAGTTTGATCGTTCTTTTGAAAAGAGAAGATTCAGACCGATTTGAAGAAAATGCTGAAATTATCTCTTCTAAGAAAGTGCAACTAGATCATACGAGAGTGTATGAATCGGTGTCAATTTGCATGTTGTTGCCGACAAACAATTTTCTTGCCGGGTGCAAGAAGATCTTCTCGAAATAATGGTTTGCCAGAGCTGATAACTCATATTATTTACACGTTTTTCGTAGAATCTCTTGTGGTGCATCACTTGAATGTCCTTCTCGGCCATGTCTACTTTGTTGCCGCACAAAATGATATGGACCTCCATTCCACAATACCAAAATTGAAGTTTGTGGTATGAACGAGCACATGAAACATCAAAAACATGATGATAACACAGTTTCCACAAATCATAATTACAAAGATAAAAACAAATATAAACATCACATTTGGAACACAATAAATTAATTATTTGAAGAGAACTTAGAAGTATTGATCAATATCAACACGAATGGCACTATCCCAAGCGTTGAAACAAAGTCTGCCACAAGTTGTTGTAAATTCTATAGGATAGACATAATCATCTAAAACAGTAGATTCAAAATTCAATGAAAGTCAAAAATATAAATTTTCAATTCACATATTTAAACACACCTACCGTCAATCCACACTCTAACATAGTTTGATCGTTTCAAGATCCTTTTAAGAGGAGAAGATTCAAATAAATTTGAAGAAAATGCTAAAACTCTCACTTACCTGTTAGATGTCTTTTAAATCGAGAAAAAGATGCGACCGCGTTGGAGAGGGATTTCCGATATAACCAAAGTGTATGAATTATGTCAAGTTGCATTAGAATTCGAACATTTTCCGCACCTTAACCTGAAACAGAATTCATCATTATTCTAACATGCGTTGGACAATGTATATATACCTTTCGTCTTTTCATTTGCTTTTGAAAACTCAGGTTCTTTTGCTCTTAAAAATCTAGAGAAAAAGCTTACTGAATCAATGAGTAAGGTTGATCATTTCTCTGTCTTGAAGACAAATATGATATCCTAGATTATGATCATAATATGAAAAATTTGATTCTAATTGCTTTAATTAAATAATGCTCAACTATCGTTTTACTTATCAACAATTTTTTCATAATTAATTACAAAACCAAAACGGAAAGAATTTGTGTTATTTCGTGTATAAATTTAAATTACAATGTTTACGATTCTACTCCTAAAAATACTACATCATCGTCTTGTGATTTTCTATACTATTATATGCATACCAAATCTCTTACCCCGTTTCATCGACAATGAATAATATTTTGAGCAAAGTAAGAAAAAGTAGAATTATAAAAACCATATAACTTAGGTACAACATACAGTAAAACCTCTATAAATTAATAATGTTGGGACCGAGATAATTTATTAATTTAGAGAGAATATTATTTTATCGATAAATTAATAATTTAATACAGTAAAACCTCTATAAATTAATAATGTTGGGACCGAGATAATTAATTAATTTAGAGAGAATATTATTTTATCGATAAATTAATAATTATTAAATTATTAATTTATAGAGAGAAATCCGTTTTAAGTAAGATTTTTCTTAATTTGTTTTCTCGAATAATGTTATATTATGGAATTTAATGAATCTATTTACAAATTGATGAAATTTTGATTATCGCAATAGAGTGGATGATATTATCATAATAGACGATCAAACTAAAATGGTATACTATGTATAAAATTTAGAAAAAATCATAGTTATTATCACTAATGTCGATGAATACATTTAGAAAGCGTTATTATAAAGAATCAATTATTTTGTCTATAATTTTTACAAGTTTATGGTAAAGACCAAAAAAACAATTATAAAAGTTTTTGATGTAACACTTGAATTAAAAGATAAGGTCTAATGAGATTTTCATTTTTAAGTTAAAACAAAAATCACTAAAACCATGTTTAATACATTATCATATATATATATATACATAATTATATATGATTATTAATTTATATTATTATTGGGACCATATTTTACATAGGAGTTTCAAACAAATTATTATCTTATTATTTTATCAAATTGAGTTGATTTTTACATTGACCCGACTTAGGACCGGGATAATTTATTAATTTATGATGTTTATTAATTTATCGAGTATTAATTTATCGGGGTTCTACTGTAATTCTAAAATAATATTTACAAATTACAACTCATTGACCACTCGGTTTCGGTTTACAAAACATTAAGTGCTAATTTATGGTAACTGAAAACACACAATGAAACTAAACAGTACTCCAGCTTCAGCCAAGTAAACCAGTCCCATTTCCACCGTGGGATTCTCTGTTTAGTTTCTTGCAGCAAGTCTAGGTTTCGCTTTGGTACTTGTTTATAAATGTAGTTGCTATTAAAGTTTTACCAAACGGACCATGTCAATAGTTGATCACGCGTTGTAAATCAGCAAACTCTATAAACCTTTGAAGCAACATTGTGACAAAACTCCAAGAAATTTGTCATTTAAAGAGAACATGTCAGAGTATTAGACTATTGTCATCTAACACCAGCATACCACCATATTTACTCTCATGACAAATGAACAAATCAGATATCTTATGTAATGCAACATGCACACCATGTAACTATTGTGGAGACATGACGATAATGCACCATCCCATGTATCTATCAATTGTGGGGCAAAGCAAACAGTACAATACAAAGTTGCCTACAAACACAAAGCTGTAAAAAACTCACATCAGATGATTCAGTAAAAGAAAATGAGGCCAAAACAGACATTTCAAATTTAAACAACAAAAAAAGTGAGAAAGATATTCACAAACCGAAGCAAAAGCTGTTCCTGGATTTACATGCTTCAATGCAGACAAGTAAAACTCAAAAAAAGAAAGTCATATAACATTCATTTTAAGGTAACTCTCAGATTTCCAGAACACACTTTAAAGCCTTATCTCTTTTCAATGCTGACAAGTAAGATATTAGAAGCATCTCTCAAGGGTTTTGATTTTCACCCTTAGGATTGGTCTGATGAAGTTTGGCCTAGAGAGACAGATGCGAGCGATGAAGCCCATGCTTGTGCGTTCTTTGCCCTTTCGCGGAAGTTCCTTGTTTTGACGAGTCTTAGTTTCAACCATAGCCTCCTTACATCGACCATGTGAAGAGCACGGCTGAACATTTGGCTTATCTCTCCAAATCTTCCCAGGTTCAGATTGGGGACATAAGAAGCCCATAAAGCTTTCATGCGTGATTCTGCTATCGGGAAGACGAGGATCACGATTTGTATGCAGATAAACAGGAGAGATAGAACGAAGAATGGATCTCGTTTGAATATTTGTCTGATCGATGTCCCATTGCGCAACCATGTGATCAGGTTACCATCGGCAGCGTCTATGCTTGTTGTTGGTTCCGCTTCAGCTACATACTGGACAGGCTGGAGACCTGGAAAGCCGAAAGAATCATCAGTTGTTATTGAACTTTTCAAACTGAAATGTGCTAGCCAAAGATTCAAAGTGAAACAGAGGCAATTCAGGTAGATTGGAAGATAACACAAGTAAATACATGGTCTGGTTAATCACCTGTTGATTCCTCATAAAACTCAATCAGAGATATAAGATCCTTTCGACCATGATATCGCGCATTTATAGTTTGATTTACCATCAGGATTGAAGGTAAGCTATGGATACCATACCTTGAAAAGACACTGCAACAAAGCAATTAGCGAAATCAGTTAGTAAGACAAAAGAAAAGGCCAAACACATGAGGAAATCTAAAAGCAATTGAGAAAGGAACCCACTAATGCAACAATTACACAAGGCATATAGAATAATGAACAAGCTAACCTATATTTGTGCAAAAATGAATGTGAGATAAAGTAACAGCAAACACACATAGCATTCTTCATATCATCTTATTGAGATACTGATCCTAATATCATTCAATCCCCTTCTTTGCTTTACTAAGTAGTATGGAAATAGAATAATAGACTATGTAGTCTTTCAACAAAGAGAACTAAACAGGCTTCTTACGATGGCAGTGCTTGAGAATGCTCCACAGCTAAGTGCTGAACTTGAGGAAACATCGAACTCAACATATCAAACTTAGGACGCACAGCACGTGAGAACGGGCACCATGAAGCATAAAAGAGTACAGACATATAAGCATTTCCAAGGTTCAAGTCCATTAACCTATCCAGCGAGTCTCCATCTACCTGCATAATGCAAATTATAACATTACTTTAGTCAAAAATAAAGCTTCAAATCCAAATTCACGCCTTTAGTAGAACCAAATACACATACTTAAATCTTCCTATATCATCTTTGCACACAGAGCTACTACACAATATGTATCATAAGAGCAATAAACCCTGAACCTAAACATTGTCTAGAAGATATGCATCACAACCAAGATTTACATATGAGCATCTCTACTCAATACTCATCAAAATCCCCCATTGTTCTTGATTCTTGATTCAATTTCTAAACTTGAGAGTACTCTAATCCAATCATTCACAAGAAACCCTATAAAGATCTTCTAACTCATCAAAAAGCAAACCCTCAAATCCAATCACAACAAGAACTTGAATAAACCAAAAACGCGTATTGAAACAAACTCAGAAAAAGCGGAAATTTATGAAAACGTACCTCTATAGGAGGAGTTGGGTAGAGAGAACGAGGACATTTCGCTTCTAAATCGAACCGAAACACCTCGAATTCGTAATTGCAAACGGAAAATTCCTCCACTCGTGATAAAGCGAACCCATACGGGTAGCTTGAGACAGAAATTGCGCAGAAGAAGAGAATCGGAACACGAAAATCCATGGAAACACTTGAGGTAATGCAAGACCGAGAGAAATTTATGATCCTAATAACTCTCAAGAAGAAGAAACTAGGGTTAGGGTTACGCAACGAGGAAGCGAAGAATAAAACCTAATAATCTCCAGGATTCACATACATTTTAGGGTTAATTTTGGATCCGAAAAAACCATAAAAATTTTCTTAACAGATCGATAAAACGCCAAAATCGATTATTTTGTTTTGTTTACAAAATGGTATTCGTCTTGTTCGATTTAATTCTGCTTTGCTCAAAAGTAAATTATTTTTTAATTCCGTTTACAATGTGATATTTTCCCATTTACGAAAACTATCTGTATTAATTACAACCGATATGGCTTAATAATATATCAAAGGCCTTAACGGAGCCCAAAACAGGTCATAGTCCAAATCTGATCGGTTTTTTTTGGGCCTTAACGAGGATCAGTATCTTCACGATTTGGTTTCGGAAGCTCTTATATTGGTTCATCAACAAGAAGAGATTTGAAGTATCCTAAATTCATTAATCTTACTGTATCTCTATCTTATTACAGACTCGATGAATGAAAGGAAGAAGAAGAAGAGGCAGACGCAACAACAAACAAAACAGAGTAATAACACAGACTTACGAAGATCACAGAGCCTAGTCTCTTGTCCAACCCGCGTCGTTTCGAGCTCCTCGAAGTCAAATCACATTTCTTCGTCTGAATCTTCAGAGAGATCCTGAATCTTCATACCTTGATGCTCCAAGATTTGGAGTACCCCGCATTCTTTTATCTCCCAGAATTGTTTGAAGTTGGACATGATTTTGAGGTTGAACTCAAAAACAAGCTCGGTGGACGTGATCCGATAAAAGTCGTTCTAGATCATATGATCTACATGAAGTTTGATTGGACGTGATGATCCTACAGTCCCCATGTACAAATTCACCGTAATGATCTTGGCCCTTGTGAACCAACAAGATGCAGGCCTTAAATTTGATCGATGTACGAAGTGGCTTTTCATTCAACTTCACTGTTAGGGAACTCCCAGACGCTCGGTAAGTGAAGCACGCAGGCACTTCTTCACCCGGTAAGACAGAATATTTACTTCTTGTTGATGTCTGGATGATGAGATCTCTCGCTTCTTTATTTAGTTTGAAGCAGTCTCCGAAGTTGAGATGCTGAATATTTGGGTTGCGAAAAGAGCAATCTAGTCTCTCCAGGGACTCACAATTGTATGCATTTATCTCTAACATGGAGTCTGGAAGCTGCGGGATTGATACCGAATTTAAATTCGTCAATCTTTGAAGGTTGCCAACAAAAGAAGGGAGTTCCACCAGACTTGAACACCAAGAAAGATTCAAATCTTGGAGATTAGTTGCCTTTCCAATAGAGGAAGGAAGCTTCACTAGACTTCGGCAACTACGGAGAACTAATTCCTGGAGATTAGTTGCATTTCCAATAGAATAAGGAAGCTCCACTAGACTTGAGCATGCACCGAGATCTAATTTTTGGAGATTAGTTGCCTTTCCAATAGAGGAAGGAAGCTTCACTAGACTTGAGCAATAAGAGAGAACTAATTCTTGGAGATTAGTTGCATTTCCAATAGAAGAAGGAAGCTCCACTAGACTTGAGCATTTACTGAGATATAATTTTTGGAGATTAGTTGCATTTCCAATAGAGGAAGGAAGCTCCACTAGACTTGAGCAGTAACTGAGATTTAATTCCTTGAGATTAGTTGCATTTCCAATAGAGGAAGGAAGTTCCACAAGACTTGAGCACCACTCGAGATTTAATTCTTGGAGATTAGTTGCATTTCCAATAGAGGAAGGGAGTTCCACCAGACTTGAGCACCACTTGAGATTTAATTCTTGGAGATTAGTTGCATTTCCAATAGAGGAAGGGAGTTCCACCAGACTTGAGCACCCCTCGAGATTTAATTCTTGGAGATTAGTTGCATTGCCAATAGAGGAAGGAAGCTCCACTAGACTTGAGCATCCACTGAGAACTAATTTTTGGAGATTAGTTGCATTCCCAATAGAGGGAACGAGCTTCAGACGTGAGCACGAACTAAGATCTAATTCCTTGAGATTAGTTGCATTTCCAATAGAGGAAGGAAGCTCCACTAGACTTGAGCAATTACTGAGAACTAATTCTTGGAGATTAGTTGCATTTCCAATAGAAGAAGGAAGGTCTACTAGACTTGAGCAATCAAAGAGATTTAGTGTTTGGAGATTAGT
This sequence comes from Arabis alpina, assembly GCA_900128785.1. Lineage (NCBI taxonomy): Eukaryota > Viridiplantae > Streptophyta > Magnoliopsida > Brassicales > Brassicaceae > Arabis > Arabis alpina. The sequence goes on along the minus strand of LT669790.1, from coordinate 1,742,358 downwards.
TGCAGTTGAGAGATTAGGAAGCTTCTTCAAGTTTTTGGAAAAACTCAAATCTATCCACTTGAGATTCTGAAGCGGCTGTACAAATAAATATAGACATAATACATAAGTACGTTGAAGCACTTAGCAATTAAACACATAAAAAAAGAACAAGCATAAAAGAAAAAGAATACACTTCCATGCTATTAGTATTTAATCAACAATGTACAAGTTCAGTCTACTTTTTTTCAAGTTAAATTACGTTACCAGAACAAAATATTAGAGATTCAAAACAAATTTAAGAATAAAGTTTTATGAGAATCATATATATAATTAGGGAGTCCTCTCTCCATCTAAGGTGTCCACATAGGCAAAAAAAAATTAAGCAATTAATTTTAGTTTTAAGTTCATTTAGTTCATCTTTATGTATATTTATTGTTACTTATAGCTACTAATTTTTTAATTAAATTAAAAAACGAAAAATAAGTCAATAAATTACTAAAAGTAGAAATTAATATTTGAGTATTTACTATGAATTTTTGATAAAAAGTTTATATATTCAATTTTAAAAATTGGAAATATGTAAAATGAATATATATATATAAGAAAAAGTGAATGAAGATATTAGCGACATCAAAGAAAAAGAATTTTGAGTGTCAGAAAATTGTTAAGAGGCTATTGGTTTTTTTTTTGTCATGAACGCACTTACACCTATTCGCTAAAGAAATACATGAACATATTAGAACCAATGAGGGATGAACGTGTTAATATAAGAAGTTGTTGATCTAAAGATAAAGAATATATATTATTTCACTAAAAGGATACTGAACCATCTAATTAAAGATGTGATAATAAGATGAAAATTTAGGATATACGATTTTATTTATAATGTTATTGATTTTATGGAAGTATGAAAGAAAAATATGAAAGTGTTATAATACTATTATTTTAAAGATATAAGGTATAAATTGGTGGAAGACAAAAAAATCACGCATTGCTTGAGTTATGTTCTACTAAAAATAAGTAAACAAGGTAACATAAAATTGTAAATAGTTAAATCAAATTTTTGTCGTTAAGTTTAATAAATTCATCATACGAACATATTTCAGGATTATTTGAGTATTTATGTTCGATTAAAAATTACAATAATGAATTACTTTTATTTATATGGTCATTAGAAAATAATCAAAATATTACAAATTTATATATAAGAGCGCTGAATAGAAATGTTAATAAAAAATAATCAAAGAAAAAATAGATTCAATGATGTTAATTATTGAAGTATCGTAATTGAGTTTTAGCCGATTGTTAAGAGACTGAAGGCTTTTAAAAAAGAGGATGTATGATTTCACTAAAGGATATTGAACGATTTCACTAAAATAAGAAAATAAGGTGAAACTTTAGAATATAATATTTTATTCAAAATGTTATTTTCAGGTTTTGGAAGTAGAAAAGAAAAAAAATTGAAAACGTTGTAATATCGTATTTTAAAATAAATAAAAAATCTTAAATTTGATATATATATATATATATAAAGTATAAAATTAATGGTCACATTATTCATAAATTGTACAGCAAAATATACTGAGAATAATTTGTGATCTTTATGTAAGAATGTACGTAGTTTTACAAAAAGACATTCCCCGGCAAACTTCTGTAATTCAATATTTGAATCAATGATTTTAAAAATTTAGAGAAACAAAACTATTTTCGAAATGTTTAAGAAAACGTAAGAAACAAATTATGTATAAATTAACTTTCTAATTATATTAGTGAAAAAATGACAAAAATAAATATATTGATTATATTTAGAATTTGTTTGAAGATTGGATGAATTTATTATGTAATAATAGATAAAATGATAAGTTTTCAAAAACTAAACAACTATTTATTTAAAATCAAATACCAAATCGAAATAATTTCAAAAAAAAGAATTAAAAACAATTAATAATTGAAAATATGATATTATAATGTGTAAATAAATGTAAAATATATATACTAACATAAAATACTTACTAATTCATATTATGCATGATATTGATAGAAAACATAGGAATATAACACAAAAATATCAAAAGAAGTCAAACTCGCGCAACGCGCGAGTCCAACCCTAGTAAATTAAAATTACTTACTTTAATTCCTTCCCACAACTTCTTAAGCTTGCTGTCCCTCATGTTTAATTCGATAAGGAACTCTGTGTTAATAATACAACGCAAACATGTTATGGGCGCATATTCCCAATCTAGTAATTGAAGTTTTGGAGATATATACTTCAGACGTTTCCGCCAAGACACTATTTTTATTCCGCCAAGACCTAATCTGAAGAATTGGAGATTAGGCATTCCTTCAAAGGCTCTCTTAGTTATATTAATCTTAATGTCCCACTCACTTGATGATATGCCTATAACACTTCTAGTATCCTGGAAAAAAAACAGACCGAAAAACTAAGCAGAGATGATAGAATAAATGCACAATGCAACAAAAGAGTAATGGAAAAACTTACTACTGTAGGATCAGTGAGAGCTTTACAAATATCTTTACGATCCATTAAAAATTGTCGTTTCCCAATTTCTTTACCCAATTGGGCTAGCAAACTATGCATCCCAATCCTTTTCTTCTGATCAATAGATACGAGAGATTTCTCAACTAAAACGTCAAGCCCTCGACTTACACCCGAGAAACTCTTCTCAAGATGCCCTACCACTTTGTTCTTGTATTCATTGTTGAATAAGCATGCTATATGAATGAATAACTCTCCATCTTCACGACGTAAAGCATCATAACTGAATCTCAAAATGCTCCCAATTCTTTTGTCAAGACTATCCTTAAACCTTCGTAGTTCCATTGACCAATCCTGCTCGGACAATTTTTTGAAGTATGAGCCCATAACCTGTAGTCCTAGAGGAAGACTATCGACAAGGGATGTAACTTCCATAGAAAGCTCCCTGAAACCATCCTTAGGGGAATTCTGACCAAAAGCATATGTGCAGAACATTTGAAGAGCTTCATTACTTCGTGGAAAAGGCACCTCGTAAATGTGGTCGATCCCATGGTCCTTTAGAAGTTTTTGATCTTGTGTTGTGATTATAATCCGACTCCCACGTCCGAACCACCCAGTTTCTTTTGCCATGGCTTCAAGTTGTACTAACTGATCAACGTCATCAAGAACAACAAGAACTCTCTTGTCTTTCAACCTGTTTTGGGCAATTCCTAAATGCGGAACTTGTATATCCTTCTCCTTGAGTATTTGAGACAAGAACTTTTGTTGCAAAAGCAACTTGGCATCGTTGTCATCTGAAAAATCTGGTATTGTACACGTCGTTTTGATATTCGCCATGAAGACACTCAGTTGGAAATCTTTGGAGTGTTGGTTAAACAGAAATTTAGCAATGGTGGTCTTTCCAATCCCAGGCGTACCCCAAATGCCTATCATCCTCACCTCATCCAAATCTAGGAGTAACAACGGTCTCATCTTTTCCATATGAGTTTCCATCCCAACCAGGTATTTGAAATCCCTTGATGTGGAATTATTCAACTTGTTTGAAACATCGGTGACGATTTTTTCTATCATCTCTGCTTCCTTATCCCTGAACAAGAGTCCGTTAAATAGTCATTAAAACCTCATATTCAAAAGTTTATTACTTTCTCTTAGTTGTGCTGTATATTTATTTAAATGCAAAAGATAGATTCATTTAGTTTCATTATGTGTTCACACAGATTAAGAGCTAACCATTTGCTTGAATGGTAACCAGCGATTGTGGCTACTTCTGCCAAAGCTTGACTCCATCTCCTAATAACCTCTTCTTTTTTACCTTGACAAGTTTCCTCGAAGACTTTCCCGAACTCTCCGATCTGTTTTTTGACTTCAGTTGGATCCACTTCATAGAAAATGACCATCACTATATAACCCAAATCTTCATTGCATTTCATAATCTCCACCAATTCGTCAAGACACCACGACGAAGAAGCGTATCTTTTTGAGAGCAATACAATCGCGATCCTTGATCCTTGGATCGCCTTTTTGAGCTCAGGGCCGATAAATTCTCCTCTAGTGATCTCGTTATCAATGAAAGGGTCGATTCCTTTGCTCTTACACTCCTTGAGAAAATGACTGAGGAAAGCTGTGCGGACATCTTGTCCGTGGAAGCTCGGGAAGACATTGTGTATCCAATTACGAGGCAAAGAAGATGGAGGAGACGAAGGAGATGCAGAAATTATATCCATTGCTACGATAGAGAGAAGATTTAGGATCACAGAGTTTTTAAGAGATACTTGAGAGTAAGGGTTATGTATCTAGTGACATAGAACGTTGACTGAGAATGCTCACATTGGCAAGAGAGAGATAAAGTTCTTTTCATGGAAATATGTGAGCCACATTCATTAGCAATCATGTAGGTTCCACCATTCTTTGAATTTTCTCTGAACCGTCTTAGTTGACGCGTCCGTTAATTAAGAATTGAAATTTCTTTGTAGAGTGTTTTGTTTTCTCTGTTATTTACTCCACGACTTCTCATACCCTACCGTGTCTTTCAAGTCTCACTTCTAGAAGAAGTAATAACTCAGGAAATGGTTGTGTCATTCCAGTTATTATAACAAGGAAACAGCAACGAAAAACACAAAGGCAATTTCAGCGATGTAAATGAAAGTCTCAAATCAAAATCTGAATTCACGCATATGCAGTTTCTCCGAAAATCCTACATGCGTCTAATAGGACCAATCCGTTGTCACTGTCCTATTCTAAGAAAGAAGCAACAAGAAAATACACAAGCAATTACGAGGCATTGATCAAATCAGTGTATACATTAAAATCAATGCATTTTCACAGCAAAGAGATCAATGCTTGGCTAGTCCATTATTAATGTTTGGAGAAGTCATTACTATGCACCAAAGAGATGGGACCCCTTTTTTGTCATATACATTTGATTAAAAAAGGACAATAACCAATCAAAAACAACATTTGATCCTATTATTCAACCTCATAATGTTGTTTTAACAACAACCAATTGATTATTATCATGAATATGCATCGAAATAACAGATTCTTGGTGTGACGCTGCAGATAAATAAACTAGCAGTTTGAAAAGATTCAGAGACGGACACAATTACCTCATTTATTCAACATGATGACAAATTCAAGAGCATTTTAATCTTCTATTTCCGCAGTCTTATTTTGACCATAACAAAGTTTTTCTCTTTGGCACCTGCAAAATCTCCTGTTAATATACCAAAACCAAGTTGAAAATCTCGTGTACTATGCAGTGCACTTCGAAACATTAAACGAATCTGATATATATTCAAACTGAATAAAAACATGATATAGGGCTAACGTGAAGAACAACTCAACAATCAACTACAACAGATATATATATTCTTGAAATCGGTCGTCATAAATAATTTCAAGGAAGCAGTGTCGAAAATTAAAACCAGAGTTCTCACATATGCAGCTAGTTCCATGTTAAAAGATATCAATATTTGGATTCCAAAGGTCTCTTTTCTTTTATTTTTCATTCTCACTTGATTTTACTGTAACGTAATATAAGAATATTCTTTTTCCGTAGTTTGAACACAATGTCATGTTATGTAGCAAAGAAAAGGTTACAAAATTCTTGTGGGACAAGAAATCTACTTACCTTTTTCAATGTTGTCAGGAAAATACATCAAGGCTTTATAATAAAAATAAAACTGCTTTTTGCTTTAATAAATCGTGCAGGGAAGGTTTGATTTCTTCAGAGTTTAATAACTATGTTTCAGACAGAATCCTCTGTTTTCTTTGTTTTTATCTTGGTGACTTCATACCAAACAGTCTCTCTCTAATGTCATGATTTCTATCGAATTCTACATCGACTTCAGTTCCAGTGTTAGTTTACTTTACTCGCATCTTTTTTTCAAATTATCCATCGCCATCTCTCAAGTAAACTTTACATAATCAAACCATGCTCCTGATCATATCATACCCATTTTGTGTTTTTCTTTAGCTTCTTGCCTTGGTATAATTCTCTCAGCTGTGGTTTCCTTTGCAACCAAATTAGATTGCATGAAGCTGTCTTAAAGTTTAGTATCAATCCTATTGAATGTTGGAAAGCCTGTCCTGGAAATGGATATAGACTTGTATAGTTGCACATAAGCTCGATCTGTACACATAACTTGGTCGCCCAAATGAATAAACTAAAGTAATAACTCAGAAATTGTTTGTGGCAGTCCAATTATAACAAGGAAACAGCAGGAAGAACACAAGGCAAATATCTGCATTCACACATGCAAAAATGGAAATAAATTATAAAAAAAAAATGTTCCGGGATTGATTTCATGGTGACAATTACAACTTAGAACCGTCTCCTAATCTACGCACACTCGTTCTCTCTCGGCGAGTCCGCCGCTGCGGAACCGTCTCCGATCTCTCTATCTCTTATTACGAGAGTAAGCTCAACAATGGACTCAAAATCATCAAGTTCGCCTCCTTGTCTAACATCGACCTCTCCTGCAACTTTCTTATCACCGGAATCCATGCTTCCATCACCACCTACTACTTACCATGTATCTGTCGGAGCTATCTCCACCGGAACTAACAACTCAGGTGCTGCAATTTCGTCTTCCTTGCCGGAGACTACTACAACACTAAACGGAGATCAAGCCAATGCTACAAGTGAAGCTTTTGTGCCTTCTCTTGGAGCATGGTCGAAGCGTATTTCCATTATTCCTGAAATATCTATGGAGGAGAGATCAATTCCTCCTCCGTCCAAGAAGTTTCAACCCGGAAAAATGACTCCGCCTCCAACTCTCAAAGAAGATGGCCAGTTTCGATTTCCTTGGGCTGCGAGGATGAATCCAAATCAAAGGAATCTCTACCGTGCAACATCTCCATCGTATTTAGAGGATGGTACACCTATGATTGACATCCCAAACCATGTTTTGTTGAAAGGTCTTGAAAATCAAAGAGAATACGTAATTGGTCAGTTCTTCCGTTGCAAAACTCCTTCCGGAGGTCTAGTCCATGCGATAGCCAATCGTATATGGGGAAAAAATGGTAAGATTTTCACCCGTAAGTTAGGTGATTCATCTTATCTCTTTCATATTCCTGATGCTTCTACGAGAGCTTGGGTCGTTCAACGCGGATTATGGCATGTAGATGAATGTTTAATGTTTGTTGCGCCTTGGACACCTGAAGCAACTTTAGCTATGCCTGAAATCACTACGGTTCCAATTTGGGTTATTCTGAAAAACATTCCAAGCCGGTTGTATTCACCTGAGGGGATTAGTTGGATAGCTTCTGGTTTAGGAGAACCAGTGCGCACTGAAAAGCCTAGGTTAGACCCATCTTCAATGGGTGAGGCAAAGATATTGGTTGAGGTTGAGTTAGAGAAAGGTTTTCCTCACTTGATTGCGGCTAGAGACAAAAAAGGAATTGTGTCTTTGGTTGATGTAGAATATACTTGGATCCCTTCCAAATGTGTTAGATGTGGGCAATTAGGCCATAAGGAACCAAGATGTCTCTTACAACATCCTGTGGAGGTTGTTACAACTCTAGGTACGGTTGGTACAACTCTAGCTACGGTTGTAGCTAATTCTGAAACAGCTTCTATTGCGGTGGCTACGATGGACGCTTCTCCTGCAGCAACCACACCTACTGTGTTACCTATTGTTTTGGCTCAGCCTATTAGTACTTCAATCACCACTAATTCTACGTCGGATGCTATTATTTCTACTTTGGTACCTCCTTGTGATGAGTCGGAACCAACAACTGTTTCACCAGTCTTTGCACCTTCTTATGAGCTAGTGCACAACATCACTCCTTCTCAACTTACTCCTTTGGTACTTGTTACTACTCCCCCTCAGCCACTTGTTAATGAAGCTGAAAATATCTTTGGCAACAATCACTTTGTTGCCTTAGACTTCGATAATTCAAGATACGAGATTGGAGATTTTTCTCTAAAGAGTCGAGGAGGAAGGTCAATCAAACCCACTCTAAAAGTCCAAGAGATGCAATGGTCTCTAGTGGGCAAGCGAGGAAAAAAGGGACGTCGTGGTCGCGGCGGCCATGGCCCTCCATCTTAGGTGAATTAAGAGGACTAAATATCTTCTTTATCCCTATTTTTCTATCATTTGATAATCTCTACTTTGTAGCACAGTATCTCGTAAAATTGTATGACTTATGGTCATAGCCTGTATCTTTTATTTATGCATTTTCAATAGAATACCCTTTTTCAAAAAAAAAAGACAATTACAACTTAGAGGCCTCATAGAGTTGGGCATAAGCGTTTTCTGCACACAAAAGAGCATATAGATTTATGCTGAGCAAGAAATTGTTTAGATGATGCTAAAATCATAGAAGAAATGCATGACTCTTTATGCGCGACACACTTACATACAAGCATAATCAGTCTGGTGTTCCATAGTACATAACCCAATATCACAGAATGATAATCATCCAAAAATACAACATAAAAATGAACATCTACGAATCTTATGTTATCGGCATGAAGAGACTTAAGAGAGTTGGCGTAGACCACATTCTTTTATGTCCCATGAGGCAGCTTCGAACACAAATATTAGCTCGTCGGTAGTTACATTGTATACTTCAAATTCAAAGGCGTACAAATGCCCCGGTATAGTGTGACCTAGAGCGCAAGGTAGATGGTGGTAAAATGGTCTGCATGGAACAAAGAGGCCATTATGTTTGTCCTTGCACCTATAGGACGCATAAAAGCTGTATATAAAACTAGATTCAGCGCCAACATTATCACCCAATGCAATGCAAGCCTTAAATCTCACGGAATTATGCGGAGGACTCTCATTCAGCTTCACTGTTAGGATACCTCCAGTAGCTCGGTCACTAAAGTAGGCAGGCACTTCTCCACCCGGTAACGCTGAAGCTGTACGATTTGATGCCTGGATGATGAGATCTCTCGCTTCCTGATTTAGTTTGAAGCAGTTTCGAAAGTTGAGACAAATATCTGGATTGCCAAAGGAGCAATCTAGTCTCTCCAGGGACTCACAATTTTCCGCATCTAGGAATAACAAGGAATCCGGAAGCTGTGGGAGTGATACCAGATTATGAAATCCGTTTAGTACAAGTCGACGTAGACGAGAGAATTCCTTGATCCATGGAACAAGCTCCTTTATTTCTGTATCAGTCAACTCCAAATTTGTGATAGTGTCAAGAGCTTGCGGTATGTCTTTGAGATTTTCCCAGTATGACATATGCAATTCTTCAAGACAAGGCCATGACCTGACTGCCAAGGGCACTTCTTCGACTGGAGTCCCATTGAGCATGAGAAGTCTAATATTTGTGGAGATCTCAGGAAAAGTTTTCAACAGCGGGCAATTTTTGACAAAAAGTTGCTTGAGAGACTCCATGTTGATGTTGACCGGAAGAACCTTTAGGTTTGAGCACCCATCCATACACAACTCAAACAATTTATGTAGGTTACCGATCGAAGAAGGGAGCTCCACTAGACTGGAGCAATTATTGAGATTCAACGTCGTGAGATTAGTGGCATTGCCAATGGAGGAGGGGAGCTCTACAAGACTTGAACATCCATTAAGGTTAACACTCATGAGATTAGTGACATTCCCAATAGAGGAGGGGAGCTCTATTAGACTTGAACATCCACCAAGGCTAACAGCCGTGAGATTAGTGGCTTTCCCAATAGAGGAGGGGAGCTCCACTAGACTTGAGCATCCGCTGAGAAGCAATTCATCGAGAATAGTGGCTTTTGAGAGATCAGGAAGCTTCTTCAGGTTTACAGAATTTTTCAAATCCATCCACTTCAAATTTTTAAGAGGCTGTACATACGTACAAAAAGAAGACAACATACAATCAGTGGATGGTGAGGTAATTCACGGAAAACAAATTAAATTAGAGATAGATCTGAAAGATAAGATAAATAAGTTTTTGGCTTACTTTAATTCCTTCCCACAACTTCTCAAGCTTGCTGTTCGGCATGCATAGGCTGACGAGGTACTTGGGATCAAAATTAGTAGGCAAACATGGCATTCCGAAATTGCCCCAACTTAGTGATCTAAGTTGTGGAGATATGTAGTTGAGATTCTGCGGAAGGTAGGCTGACTCGCCATCTATTTTTAAGAATTGGAGGTTAGGCATTTTTTCAAAGGCTCTTTCGTTTATATACAGTTTGTCCTCCGTCTTAGATAACTTGAGATCTATTCCTATAACACTACTACTATCCTGGAAAAAAAAGAAACAATAAAATATAAATAGAGATATCAAAATAAAATCAGTTGGTAATGAGCACTGCAATGAAACACCAATATCAAAACTTACTGTTGTATCATTACTGAGTACTTCACAGATATCTGTTGCATCAACCAAAAACAGGCGTTTCCCAGGCTTACGAACGGAATATTTCCCAGGGTCACTACCATACTTTTTCCGCACAATTTCTCTTCCCAGCTGGATTAGCAAACTATTTATCTCTAGTCTTCCCGAGACGATGGATATGAGAGATTTATCAACTAACACGTCAATCCCTTGCCGGAAGTCCGAAAACTTCGTCACAAGATAATCTTCTATTATCTCAATTTTTCCATAGTTGAAAACACAAGCTATATGAAGGAATAAATCTTTATCTCTCTCAGATAAGGCATCGTAGCTGAACTTTAAAATACTCTCAATTTCTCCATCAAGGCTGCTCCTTAGTTTTGGTAGCGCATCTTCCCACTGCTGCTTGCTCTTTCCCCAGAAAGAGGAGCCAATAACTTTCAGTCCGAAAGGGAGTTGACCGGCAAGAACTGTAACTTCCCAGGCAAGCTTCTCGAAACCAGCTGCAGGGGATTTTTGTTTGAAAGCATACATACAGAAGATTTCAAGAGAATTTGTAGGAACACCCACCTTGTAAACGTGATTGATCCCATGTGCCTTCAAAAGATTTTGATCTTGTGTTGTAACTATAATCCGACTTCCATGGCCAAACCACCTAGTTTCTTTTGCGAGGGCTTCTAGTTGGACTAACTGATCAACGTTATCAAGAACAACAAGAACTCTCTTGTCATGCAGTCTTTCTTGTGCAGATCCTAAATTTGTAATCTTGAAACCCTCCTTCTGGTTAGTTATTTGAGACAAGAACTTTTGCTGCAAACTCAACTTTGCATCGTAGTCATCTGAACAAATTGGTGGTGTATACATTGCTTTGACATTCATAAAGACATTCAAGTCAAAACTGCCACAGTATTCGTTAAATACGCATCTGGCGATGGTGGTCTTTCCAATCCCAGGAGGTCCCCAAATCCCAATCATCTTCACCTCATCCAAATCTGAACGTAAATCTAAAACCTGCTCCATCTTCTCCATATGAGCTTCTATTCCCACAAAGCCGTCAAAATCCTTTGATCGCGTGGAACTAAACAACTTGTCCGAAACAGCATCGACAATCTGTTCGATCAATTTCACATCATTTTCACTACAAAGCAGGAGATGAATACATTGGTTAAATAGTCATCCGAAAAACATCACATATACAAAAGTGATCTCGATTTCTTGGCTGCACAATGTTTATAAATGTTGTAATCAAAAGGACGAACCTCTTGCTTGAATCGTAACCAGCGATCGTGGCCACTTTTGCCAAAGCTTGACTCCATCTCCCAATAGCCTCCTTTGTTTTACCTTTACAAGTTTTCTTGAAGACTTTCCCAAAATCTCCGGTCTGTTTTTCTACATCAGATGGATTCACTTCATAGAAAATGACCATCACCGTATACCCCAAAACTTCATTGCACTGCATAATCTCCACCAGTTCGTCAAGACACCACGACGAAGAAGCGTATCTTTTCGAGAGCAATACAATCGCGATCCTCGATCCATGGATCGCCTTTTTGAGCTCAGGGCCGATAAATTCTCCTCTAATGATCTCATTATCAATGAAATGGTCGATTCCTTTGCTCTTACACTCCTTGAGTAAATGACTGAGAAAGGACTTTCGGACATCTTTCCCATGGAAGCTCGGGAAGACGTTGTGTTTCCAAGTACGAGGCAGAGGAGGCAAAAGAGATAAAGAGGTTGAATTCTCTGTTTCATTACTTTCACGGAATCTGAAATTTTTGTAAAACAGGAAAAACAGTGTAACCAAAAGCGCAAAGAAGGATGTTGCAGCAGCACACGTCATGTAGAAAAAAGAAGAATCCATTAGAGCAAAGATCGAGAGATAAAAATGAAATATCTGCAAATGATTTCCAGAAAACAATACAGAAATGGAGATGGCTTTGTTTGATCAATAGATGGAAACAGCTTTTGATTATGAGCTGAAGAGAAGAGAAAGACTTGTTCCACTTCATTACTTAGTTTATGCATTTCTCTACACAAGTTGTTTCCATTCGGAACATAAAAAAAACTAAACTTGTCTAAACTTCGTCAAACATGATAAGTTGGCCATTACTTCTACATCTAAGATGCTTCTCTTCGGAATATAAAATCCAAAACTTGAAGTCAAACAAACAAGTAGGCCATTACTTCTACATCCAAGATGTTACCTATATAGAAAAATATACTACGCTTAACCTGGTCGCCCAAATGAATAAATTACAAAGCCAAAATTAATTATCCCCCTCGGTCGACCCGGATGACCTGGTGACCTGGAAGATATTCTGGTTTACGGTCCGGGTCGGGTTTAAAAACATTGAAGCAAACCCAAGGCTTCACTTCCGACTCAATAGATTTCTCTCAGCTTTGTTTAACCTTTGAAACATAGCTGTCTTTAAAGTTCAGCTTTGATTTTCCTAGTGTCAAGGAAATGGATATGTACCTTAAATTCTAGGATCAGTGCTTGTCTGTAATATTTATGCGAGCGTTTTCTAGATCATTGGGTCAACTTAGAGACCTCAAAAAGTTGGACATAAGCTTTTTCGGTACATAAAAGAGAGTTTAGATTTATGCTGAGCCAGAAATTGTTTGGTTGATGATGAATGCACAGAAAAAATGCATGACTCTTTTATGCGCGACATACATACATACAAGCATAATCAGTCTGATGTTCCATAATATATAATGCATATATAACCCATCATACAACATAAAATATGAACATCTACGAATCTGATGTTCCATCGGCATGAAGAGACTTAAGAGAGTTGGCGTAAACCACATTCTCTTATGAGCCATGAAGCTGCTTCGATCTCAAAGATAAGCTCGTAGGAAGTTACATATGCTTCAAATTCAAAGGTGTACAAATGCCCCGGTATAGTGTGTCCTAGAGCAGGAGGTAGACTGTGGTATGATGGTCTGCATGGAATCTTGAGGCCATTATGTTTGTCCTTGAAACTATATGACGCATAAAAGTGGTATGTATAACTAGAGTCAGCGTCAACATCATCACCCAGCGCAATGCAAGCCTTAAATCTCACGTATTTATTAGGAGGCTTCTCATTCAGCTTCACCGTTAGGGTACCGCTTGTAGCCCGGTAACTAAAGTAGGCAGGCACTTCTCCACCCGGAAAGACAGAAGCTGTACGAATTGATGCCTGGATGATGAGATCTTTCGCTTCTTGATTCAGTTTGAAGCAGTTTCGAAAGTTGAGACGAATATCTGGATTGTAAAAGGAGCAATCTAGTCTCTCCAAAGACTCACAATTTTCTGCATCTAGGAACAGTAGGGAATCCGGAAGCTGTGGGAGCGATACCAGCTTCTCCAATCCGTTTAGTATGAGACGACGTAGACGAGCGAATTCCTTGACCCATGGGCCAATCTCTTGAATCCCTGTATCGGTCAAGTGAAGCTCTGTGATGCTGTCAAAAGCATGCGGGGATTCCTTGAGGTTTTCACAGTAGGACATATGTAATGTATCAAGACGAGACCACAAGCTGATTGACGGAGGCACTTCTTCTATTGCAGTTCCTCTGAGATCGAGATAGCTAATGTTTTTGGAGATCTCAGGAAAACTTTTCAACAATGAGCAATCAGTGAGATAAAGATTATCAAGAGATCCCAGGTTGATGTTGATCGGAAGAACCTTTAGCATTGAGCACCTCTTCATAATCAACCTCTCCAGTTTCTGAAGCTTTCTGATTGAGAAAGGGAGCTCCACCAGCTTTGAGCAATCATTAAGAATCAATTCCTTGAGGTTAGTGGCATTTCCAATGCAGGGTGGGAGCTCCTCAAGACTCGAACAGTGATTAAGACGCAAATTCATGAGATTAGTGACATTCCCGATAGAGGAGGGGAGTTTCACAAGACTTGAGCATCCGTCAAGATATAATGACTGGAGATTAGTGGCATTCCCGATGGAGGAGGGGAGCTCCACTAGACTTGAGCAATCGCTTAGAAGTAAGGTATCGAGATTAGTGGCAGTTGAGAGATCAGGAAGTTCCTTTAGGTTTTTAGAAACTCTCAAATCCACCTCCTTGAGATATCTAAGCGGCTATTCATAAAAGAACATATTCATATTGATGCGATTAGGCAACGGTGCGGTTAGTAATTAAACAAATGGTAGATAAAAAAAAAATTGCTTACTTCAACTCCATCCCACAACTTCTCAAGCTTGCTCCCCTCCATGCGTAGGGTGATGAGGAACTTGGGATCAAAATTAGTAGGCAAACAAGGCATCGGAAATTTTTCCCAAACTAGTAGTCTAAGTTTTCGAGATATGGAGTTCAGAATTTGCGGATAGTAGAATGTATCGCACTCACCATAGATTTTTAAGAACTTGAGGTTCGACATTCTTTCAAAGGCTCTTTCACTTAAATACATTTCATCCTCGGTCTTAGATAATGTGAGATCTATTCCTATAACACTGCTACTATCCTGAAAAAGGACACGAATTGAAATATAAAAAATAGATGGTTAGTTATCATATAAACTCGAACTGTAATGAGCAATGCAATGAAAATACCAAAATCGAAACTTACTGTTGTATCATCACTGAGTACTTGACAAATATCGCATGCATCAAGCAAAAACTGGCGTTCCCAAGGCTTACGAATGGAATATATCCCAGGCTCACTACCGTATTCTTTTCGCACAATTTCTTTTCCTAGCTGGACTAGCAAACTATTTATACTTATAAATCCTGAGGGATCATTTCCCGAGTTAACCGATATGAGAGATTTATCAATTAAGACGTCAAGCCCTTGCCTGAAGTCTGAGAATATCTTCGCAAGATAAACTTCTAGTGACCCAACACTTCCAGAGTTGAAAAAGCAAGTTAGATGAAGGAATAAATCTTTCTCTCTCTGAGATAAGGCGTCGTAGCTGCACTTTAAAATACTCTCAATTTCTCCATCAAGGCTGCTCCTTAGTTTTGGTAGCGCATCTTCCCACTGCTGCTTGCTCTTTCCCCGGAGAGAGGAGCCAATAACCCTCAGTCCCAAAGGGAGTTCACCGGCAAGAACCGTAACTTCCCAGGCAAGATTCTCGAAACCAGCTGCAGGGGATTTTTGTTTGAAAGCATACATACAGAAGATTTCAAGAGAATTTGTAGGAACACCCACCTTGTAAACGTGATTGATCCCATGTGCCCTCAGAAGATTTTGATCTTGCGTTGTAACGATAATCCGACTTCCATGGCCAAACCAACAAGCTTCATTTGCCAGGGCTTCTAGTTGGACTAACTGATCAACGTTATCAAGAACAACAAGAACTCTCTTGTCATGCAGTCTTTCTTGCACAGCTCCCAAATGTGTAATCTTGAAATTCTCCTTCTGGTTAGTTATTTGAGACAAGAACTTTTGCTGCAAATTCAACTTTACATCGTCGTCATCTGAACAAACTAGTGCTGCATGCATTGCTTTGACATTCGTCATAAAGACACTCAAATCAAAACTGCCAGAGCATTCGTTAAATACGCATCTGGCGATGGTCCCAGGAGGTCCCCAAACCCAGGAGGTCCCCAAACCCCAACCATCTTCACCTTATCCAAATCCAAATCTGAACGTAAATCTAGAACCTGCTCCATCTTCTCCATATGAGCTCCTAATCCCACAAAGCCGTCGCTATCACTTGATCGCGTGGAGGCAAACAACTTGTTCGAAACATCAGTGACAATCTTTTCGATCAATTCCACGTCATTTTCACTACAAAGCAGGAGATGAATAAATCCTTTAAATAGTTATCCAAAAAACATCACATATACAACATGAATATCTCGATTTCTTGGCTGCATATTGTTTAAAAGCTACAAAATGCAAATAGTTTATAAATGTTGTAATCAAAAGGACGAACCTGTTGCTTGAATGGTAACCAGCGATTGTTGCAACTTCTGCCAAAGCTTGACTCCATCTCCCAATAACCTCATTTGTTTTACCTTTACAAGTTTTCTTGAAGACTTCCCCAAAATCTCCGGTCTGTTTCTTTACATCAGATGGCTCCACTTCATAGAAAATGACCATCACCGTATACCCCAAAACTTCATTGCACTTCATAATCTCCACCAGTTCATCAAGACACCACGACGAAGAAGCGTATCTTTTCGAGAGCAATACAATCGCGATCCTCGATCCTTGGATCGCCTTTTTGAGCTCAGGGCCGATAAAATCTCCTCTAGTGATCTCATTATCAATGAAAGGGTCGATTCCTTTGCTCTTACACTCCTTGAGAAAATGACTGAGAAAGGACTTTCGGACATCTTCCCCATGGAAGCTCGGGAAGACGTTGTGTTTCCAAGTATGAGGCAGAGGATGCAAAAGAGATAAAGAAGTCGAATTCTCTGTTTCTTTACTTTCACGGAATCTGAAATTTTTGGAAAACATGAAAAACAGTGTAACCAAAAGGGTGAAAAAGGATGTTGCAGCAGCACACGTCATGTAGAAAAAAGAAGAATCCATTAGAGTAAAGATCGAGAGAGAAGATGAAAATATATCACAATGTGTTTTAGAAACAAATACAGAAATGGAGATGGCTTTGTTTGGTCAATAGATGGAAACAGCTTTGATTATGAGTAGAAGAGAAGAGAAAGACTTGTTCCACTTCAAAAATTAGTTTATGCATTTCTCTACACAAGTTGTTTCTCTTAGTAATATACAAAGAAACAAACTGATCTAAACTTGGTCATTTAAGCTTAAAGTCAAACAAACAAAAAACAAGTTAAATAAGATAAGTTGGCTAATTCTTACCCTTCTATATCCAAGACGTTTCCTAGAGATAGTATATAACAATATAACATTAACATGAATCAATTTTGATATGACTTTATTTTGAGTTGAGATTCTACATTTGATCAAATATTGAAAAATTCAAGTATTGATTTGTATTATACTATGTTGTAAAATAAAATTCAAGAAATAACTCAGAAGTTGTCTGTGACATTCCAATTACAAGAAGGAAACAACAACGAAGAACACACAGATGCAGTTTCAAAGCAAAGAGATCAACGTTTCAATCTCAATCAGAGCAGGAAGGGTTCTATGGACTAAAATAATCTAAGTACGGATTCAAAGATGATTGCAAAAAAAAAGATGTCATACATTATGGCTTTACAATAAAAAAAACTAAATTTTTAGTTTAAGAAATCATGTAGGGAAAGTTTGATTTCTTCAGATTTAAATGAACTACATGTTTCAGACAAAATCCTCTGTTTTGATATTCCCCTGTTTCCTCTGTTTTTACTTGGTGACTTCATACCAAACCGTCTCTCTCCACTGTTATCATCTCCAACTACTTCTCCATCGACTTTAGTTCCAGTGTTGGATAAGTCACATCTATTTTCACATTATCCATCGCCATCTCTGAAGTAGATTTTACATAATCAAACTATTCTCCTATGTACCTTCAATAGATTTAGAACTCGTGTCGTCATCATCTTAAGGCATACAAATTCAGCCTCATTAATTTATACACACATACATATATATTGTGACTTCATGATCGAAGTAAACCGAAATACAACCACCACCACCACATAGCGGTGATAATCACAACCAAAATGCATAAGAAGTAAACGATATCAAATATCATTTTATCAAAAAAAATATATATCATCACTAACTTCATCCATTACTGGCCGGTCTTCTTCGTTTCTGAAAGTTCATTCTCAAGATGCGTATCAGTTTCGATGTTTGTCTTTATTAGGGAGTTTGGAGTATCCCGCCTTCTCCTACCTCCCATTTGTCAGATGTGACTTTGAAACTAAAAAAAAACTCGTTGGAAGACTCCTTTGCTTCGATTTCTAGAATGTACAAATGCTCTGCTAAAAGGTCAGGTACAACCTTATTTCTCCATTTCCCACACCGCAACCCGCCATTCTGCATGACCTGCATGCTATAAGATACCTTCATCATGTTCCCATCACAAGCCTCTACGACACCCTTATTAACCAATGAGACGCAAGCCTT
Source organism: Arabis alpina (assembly GCA_900128785.1). Lineage (NCBI taxonomy): Eukaryota > Viridiplantae > Streptophyta > Magnoliopsida > Brassicales > Brassicaceae > Arabis > Arabis alpina. The sequence continues at coordinate 1,724,108 of LT669790.1, read as the reverse complement.
AAATCTGGAGGTTGTAGAAAGAGGCCTTTGATTCAAATTTACCCTCATGGAACTTCCACTTGTAGCTCGGTAAGTGAAGTACGCAGGCACTTCTCCACCGGGTAAGACAGCGAATCCACTAGCCTGAATGATGAGTTCTCTCGCTTCTTTGTTCAGTTTGAGGCAGTTAGCAAAATTGAGAGAAATCCTTGGATTCTGAAATGAGCAGTTAACAAGTACAATTCATTGCTATGGTAATCATATGGGCGGCGGAATCTTAAAATTTCAAGATTAGACATTCTGTTCAAGGCTATTTCACTGGTGTCAAATTGGTTCTTGGTCTCTATTAAGTTGAGATCTATGATATGCTCAAATTTACCCTGAGCTACTCTCTCAAATTAAGAGGTCGTCGTAGTAGGGGTCGAATCACTGGGAGTCAAATCAAACGATAGGATATATGACTTCGAATTGAGCTAAGCAAATAAAGTAAAATAAAAACAAGAAACAATTCAAAGCAGAGAAAGATGGCTGGTTTTCAAGAATTCAATTAAACAAAAGCTAGGTTTTCGGGAAGTTCGCAGGCAAAGATAAATTGTAAAATTAATAAACTGTCAGGATTTTAATGAAGATTCGTTCTCGAACTTGAAACTCTAATGTAAAACTAAACGACTTCCGTTGAATTAATTATCTATGCATAAACCCTAGAAATCCAAATTCCTTTGTAAAATCAATCAATTTATGCAAGCATTAAAGTTCAGGTTTCAATTGTTCACAAAATCCCTAAACCAAATTCATTTGAGAATAGGTGATTTTGCTCATCTAAGATTATGGTCAGGTTATCAATTGATGCTTCCGCTTCTAATTAATCAACCTAAGATAGCTAATTTAGAGTGATCAATCCTAAATCAGGGTTATAACAATCTAGATGAAGAACCAATAGATAATCCTAACATGAATTCAATTCTAACAATCCATCTTAATTCCTTTGAAAAACCCTAAACCTAACAAGTAGATTACTCTGACATGGAAACGAATAACATGATAACTGAATAATACTGCATAAAAATAGAGTAAGAAAGAATTACAGAAGGGTTCGAAGAAATCTGAATTGTCTGAAAACTTGTCTCCCTAACTCTCAAAATCTCTCTGAATCTCTAGGTATTTGATAAAAGAAAACTTAATGAAAACTAAAAGAAAACTAGGTATTTATAGGCTAGGTTTCGGACTGGGCTTAATTTGTTAACTTCTGGAACTTCTGGGGTAAAAAGGAAATCTTCAGAATTGGAAAAATCCTCTTTCTTCGCGGAACAGCTTTATCCGTCGATCGACGCACATGTGATTTCGTCGATCGACGCGCCAATCTGACGGCAATTGAAAATCCGTCCTCGCGACTTCAGCTCTTCTTTTCTTGATGCTCCAAAATGCCCCAAAATCTAAACAAAAACCTGTAACTTGAACCTGTAAAATGCATTTGAAACACAAACAAACCAACAAGACAACAATCATAAAGTATGAACTAATTTAAGAATACAATTATCAATCGAAGTTTGTCAATGTATAAAACTATATCAATGTAACCAAAGCAATTAGACAAACGAATAAGAGTCAATGACGAATCACGAATCGAAACAGATCATTTAGATAGACGAACAAAGGAACAAGAATCAATGACGAATCACGAATCAATCGAAGCAAGATTATAAAGAGAAAGATGATAACTGTAGATCAAACTCAAGATGCCTATGATAAAAGAGACGAGTGTGGTCGAGCTCGAGAAGGATTTGCAAATATCAAGTTTGAAATTTTAGGGATTCCATTCCTTTGAGGAATCGATGTTTTGGTGTTGGTATTGGTATTGGAAAGTCGAACCCGTAACAACAAATAAAAGTAAAACATTTAACTCATTTGTAAAGGTTCTTTTTATCAGTATTATGACAATATTATAAAAAAGATTATAGAAAACAATATCAATAAAATCTGTTTTATCATAATCTTCGGTAGATTTGACCTACTAGGCTTAGGCATACATGTTCAAGTTCGGGTACAGGTTTGGGTACAGGTTCGGGTACAGGTTCAAATTCGGGTACTAAAAACATACCCATACAGATTCCTCTAAAATTTCGGGTCGGGTCCAGGTTCGGGTCTTACAGGTTCGGGTCCAGGTTCGGGTACGCAGGTTCAGGTTATTTTGCCCAGGCCTAATCTTGAGAACACAAAAATATAATAAAGGATTGTAATGTTCCATCCTTATGTTCTTCAGTGATCAAGTAGTCAATGTGTAGTAGACTTCTAGATGTGTTAGAAGTTGTTATAGTTACTTGCGAACCTGAAATCAAAAGTTAAAAGTACATGTTAAAAGCTGATTTGTATATATGCAAACGAAAGAAAGACGAAACAAAACAGTAGAAAGACACAAACTTTCAGTTGATCAAGACAGAATACTTACCATCCTAAGCAAGTTGTGAGTCACGAAACACAGGATCTTCTTGGTAAACATCATGTTCAAACTCCATGTCCACAACATCTTCTTCTTCCGATTCAAAGTCATCATCATAAAGATCTCTTACCCTTGGAGCTTGGATAGTAAGCACATGATCAGCAGCTTCATTTGGTTCTTCTTGACGATCCACAAGCCATTCTTCAATAGTATCTTCATTACCGTCATCGAAGATCACATCCAACATTGCTCACTCTGATTTTTTTCTTCTTGTTGAACAGTCTTGCATTAAATTGGACATACACTAGACTATTTAGCCGATCAGTATCTATTCTATTTCTTTTCTTGGTATGAATCTGCAACATATGATTAGCCTTTAAGTGTGTGCAATGTAATAGGCACAAAACAGAATTTAGAGAAGTAATAAACTAACCCCTTCAAAGCTGCTCCAATTTCTTTCACAACCAGAAGAACTAGAGGTCAAAGCAAGGATCCTAGTTGCTAATTTTTGCAAATTTGGTAAATTACATCCGTAGGTTGACCACCATTTTCCTATGATTAAGCAAGTGCAAATATATGATATGCTAAACTTGTATTTATAGATATTAACACACAAAAATCATACATGAATGCAGCGTAAAGATTACTAATAATTTATACAGTTATAACTCCTACGCACAAGACACACATTACTACTAATTGATTAACAAGCTGAATGACCACACACACACATTCATCTACAAACAGACACACACACACACACACATTCATATATGAACACAGACACAAGCAAAGACACATTGATAGAACAAAGGCATCAATCTCAATACAGAATGGAAGAGTAGAGACTGACCAGATACATCATGCTTCTGGCTTTTCATCAATTTTGGTTCTAGCAATTGTGCAAGAAGATGTACTAAACCAGCAGCAGTTCTGATAACAATTGCACAAGAAGGTTTATCTTCCTTGTAAAATTACCAGAATTGGCTTGCCTACCGGACACCAGAAAAAATAACATCATAGTTAGTTAGATTAAACATCCAATGAAGCTAATATTTAGTTTGAGAATGAGAACAGAATTACCTGCAAGTACGCGTTCCCTTCACTCGAAACGCTCATAACAGTTTTCAGCCCCTGCTTGAGCTTAACCTGCGTCAGACGAACAATGCCATTATTAAGAACATAAACAACTAAAATAGCCACATGAGACCAAAATTCATTTCATATTTCTCACCCTTTCCATGGCGTCAACATATTCCTTCACCAAAACTTTAACCTTCTCTGCAAGTGATTGCGTTAGAGGATGAGATTCAGCACCAGGAGCATCAGGAATGACAGACCCATAACCTTCACATCAGTTAGTACATGATACAGTAAGGCAGGGGAAACATCAGAGACAGACATACAAAAGTCTTTGGCCAAGTATTATCAAGAGCATCACTAAGAAGGTAACCAAGTTTCTGGCGAGTTTTCTCATCACTAAGAATCGACATGCAAGCTTCGATGCAATCTAATTCGAGAGATCGATTAGAAAATAACAGAATCGAAGAGGAGAGAAGACGAAATAAGAGGAGATAAAGAGGATCGAACACGATAGAACGAAGATCGAAGAGAACAGACGGAGGAGATCGAAATCGCCATCTCCATCGCCGTCTCTCGATTAGAAAATAATGAAATCGAAGAGGAGAGAAGAGGAAATAAGAGGAGATGAAGAGGATCGAACACGATCATCGACGATCGAAGAGAACAGGCGGAAGAGATCGAAATCGCCGTCAAGAGAGAAACTTGTTTTCTCTCTTTAACAAAACGCGAAATGAAAAGAAAAAAAAAATTAACCCCGAAACTTAAAAAAAAAATCCAATAATAGCTTGACACGTACCCGTTTCTACTGTGGATTTCGGATCAATAAACTGATCCGAAATGGGCTTAATAGATACCCATTTAATCATTAATAATGTAAATTGCCTACTGATACTCCTAAGAAATCACCTATAATGGTGCTCTAAGGCCATCTTTAACCGTAAGACTCTTACCATCTTTTACACTATTAAACAAATAAATATAATAGAAAGGAGGTGAGAGAGAGCAGTAGAGTCTTGATAGAAAGAGATAGATGAAACCAACATTTGAGATTTGTGCAAACGTGGGCACTTTTGATTGGTGCAGTTTTTTTTACTTTTGTTATATAATTAATTTTATTATAAATATTAATAAAATATAAAGAAGATAGTTTTTAAACGGTATGAGGGATAATGATGCTCTAAGAGCATCCTTATCAGTAATGGTTACATTCTCATTAGGTTCTTAATTTAATTTTCTTTAATATTTTAATTTAATTTAATTATTAAAAAAATTATTTACCAATAAAAACATTATAAATAACATAAAATTGTCTTTAAATGAGGAAAAAAGATTTTATGTAAGAAGACTTTCGAAACTCTTTCTCCTTCTCTCTCTTGCTCTTCTATTACTTTTTACTTTTTTAGTACTAAGACACTTGACAAAAATTTACCATTAAGCCATTAAGGTGTCTTTACTCATTGTTTAATATTAAAAAAGTGTCTGAAACTCACTAAGATTTTTTCTACTTTTTCTTAGTCCATTGGTAACACTTTTGAAATTCACTAAAAATTTCCTAACTTTTTTCCATGCACTTGTATGCTATTGCTATTTAAGTAAAAGGAAACGATCATAAGTGATATTTAAAATGGATAACATGAGGAGAAAGCATTTCAAATTCACAAAGCTTTACACGAACAAGAATACCAAACAAGATCAAAAACATATTTACATACCAAGGCATGATCGTTCTTCTTTTGTTGGATCTTGTTTTGAATCGTATTCTTGTAGAACTTCACCGTATTTTTCAAACTCATTCTTCAGGACATGTTCATTAGTGTTGTAGCTAAGCCATGCAATGTTTCTTAACAAATTCAGTGTTTCTTTCAAGCATTTAATCAAACACTTAAAGTGCAATTTCCAATTCTCATCATCTTCACTTATCTTTCGTGTACCAAATATTCTTTAAAGCAATGCCACACAACTTAACATGGAAAATCCAGAACAGAGCTTACAACACTTAGGCCAAAATTTGTTTAAAAATGCACAATTCTAAACACATGACAATTCAAATCATAGTTAAATACTTAAGAAGAACAAACCAATCATCAAACGCAAGTTCTGGAAAATGAAAAAGAGCAACATACGAGCACAATTAAGAAGACGAAGCTCTATTTACCTTGGTGACGAAGAAGAAAGGAGACTTAATTTTGCAGATACGGCAACGATGATCGTGAAGGCCGAAACGGAGACGAACAACGCATTTGGAGCAAACTTCACGGTGACCACAAGATCCATAAGGAACCCATTCGAGATTATCATCCATGATTTCTTTCTGAATTTGGGATTTGAGATTGAGAAATTGAAATCGAAATAAAGAACTGAGAGACGATGATAAAGCAGAGAGACATATCGATCATAGCAAATATGAAGTTTCAAGAACAAAAGTCCCTTTCCAATTCCGACGACGATCAAGAGAGAGGAAGAACAATCTGTCCAAGAAGTGAGACGAGAGAAATCGAAAAAAAGATTTTTTTTCTTTTTCATTTTGCCGTAAAAAATGACACGTGTCCCGGAGGAACCATTCTTTAGCGTCTGCCTAAAGAACCATTTCATCAATAATTCACAAAATTATATCATTTTTTATTCAGATTTGCTTTAAGACACTCTTAAAATGTTAACGATAATGATGCTCTAATAACTCTCAAAAAGAAGAAACTAGGGTTAGGGTTAAGCAACGAGGAAGCGAAGAATAAAACCTAATAATCTCCAGGATTCAGAAACATTTTATGGTTAATTTTGGATCCGAAAAAACCATAAAATATTTTCTTAACAGATCGAAAAACACCAAAATCGATTATTTTGTTTTGTTTACGAAATGGTAATCGCATTGTTCGATTTAATTCTGCTTTGCTCAAAAGAAAAATTATTTTTTAATTCCCTTCATAATATGTGTTTTACTTTACTTATTTAACATTATCGTTTACCATGTGATATTTTCCCATTTACGAAAACTATCTGTATTAATTACAACCGATATGGCTTAATAATATATCAAAGGCCTCAACGGAGCCCAAAACAGGTCATAGTCCAAATCTGATCGGGTTTTTTTGGGCCTTAACGAGGATCAGTGTCTTCACGATTTGGTTTCGGAAGCTCTTATATTGGTTCATCAAGAAGAAGAGATTTTAAGTATCCAAAATTCATTAATCTTACTATATCTCGATCTTGTTACAGACTCGATGAAAGGAAGAAGAGGAAGAGGCAGACGCAACAACAAACAAAACAGAGTAATAACACAGACTTACGAAGATCACAAAGCCTAGTCTCTTGTCCAACCCGCGTCGTTTCGAGCTCCTCGAATTCAAATCACATTTCTTCGTCTGAATCTTCAGAAAGATCCTGAATCTTCATACCTTGTTGCTCCAAGATTTGGAGTACCCCGCATTCTTTTATCTCCCACAATTGTCCGAGGTTGAACATGAAGTTTTTGAGCTTGAACTCAAAAACAAGCTCGGTGGAAGTCACCTCCTCTGCTTCAACCTCGAATATGTACAGATGCTCCGATGAAACTAGTCCTAGACCATATGATCTACATGAATTTTTATTGGACGTGATGATCCTACAGTCCACATCTACATATGCCCAGTTATGATCTTGGCCCTTGTAAACCAACAAGATGCAGGCCTTAAATTTTATCGACGTACGAAGTGGCTTTTCATTCAACTTCACTGTTAGGGAACTCCCAGACGCTCGGTAAGTGAAGCACGCAGGCACTTCTTCACCCGGTAAGACAGAATCTTTACTTCTTGTTGATGTCTGGATGATGAGATCTCTCGCTTCTTGATTTAGTTTTAAGCAATTAACGAAGTTGAGACGATAAATATTTGGGTTGCGAAAAGAGCAATCTAGTTTCTCCAAGAGCTTACAGTTTTCTGCATTTATCTCTAATATGGAGTCTGGAAGCTGCGGGATTGATACCAGCTTTCCGCAATAGCTGACATCAAGCAGCTTTAGACGAGAGCAGCCCTTGACCCATGGACCAATCTCTTGTATATCAGTCAAGCGCAGCTCTGTGATGTTGTCAAAAGCAGGCATGTATTCAATGAGGTTTTCATAGTATGACATTTCCAATTTCTTATGACGAAACAATGACATTATTGATGAAGGCATTTCTTCTATTTCGGTTCCACTTAGCTTGAGAACTTCAATATTTGTGGATATCTCAGGAAAACTTTTTAACGAGGAGCAATACATGAGATCGAGTTCCTTGACAAATTCCAAGGTGATGTTGGTCGGAATAACCTCTAACTTTGAGCATCCCTTCAAATTCAACTTTGTTAATCTGTGTAGGTTTCCAATAGAGGAAGGGAGTTCCACCAGACTTGAGCACCACTCGAGATTTAATTCTTGGAGATTAATTGCATTTCCAATAGAAGAAGGAAGCTCCACTAGACTTGAGCATCTACCGAGATCTAATTCTTGGAGATTAGTTGCATTTCCAATAGAGGAAGGGAGTTCCACCAGACTTGAGCACCCCTCGAGATTTAGTTTTTGGAGATTAGTTGCGTTTTCAATCGAGGAAGGGAGCTTCACTAAACTTGAGCATCCATTGAGATTTAGTTCTTCGAGATTAATTGCAGTTGAGAGATTAGGAAGCTTCTTCAGGTCTTTAGAATAAACCAAATTTATCCACTTCAGATTTTGAAGCGGCTGTACAAACAAATATATACATAATACATAAACACTTTGAAACACTTAAGCAATTAAACACATACAAAAACAAAAGAACAAGCGTAAAACAAAAGAATAGACTTCCATGCTATTAGTATCTAATCAACAATGCATAAGTTCAGTCCTCTTTTTCAAGTTCAATTACGATACCAGAACAAAAAAATATTGGGAGATTTGGATAAACACCCTAATTTTATTTGAAAATTTAAAAAAATATTAGAGATTCGAAACAAATCTAAGAATAAAGTTTAATGAGAAATAAATGAAAAGTACTTACTTTAATTCCTTCCCACAACTTCTTAAGCTTGCTGTTACTCATGTTTAATTCGACAAGGAACTCTGTGTGAATAATACAACGCAAACATGTCATCGGGCAATCCATCCAATTTAGTAATTGAAGTTTCGGAGATATATACTTCAAACGTCTCCGCCAACACACTATTTGTCGATTCTTAAAATTTCCTTTCATTAATTTTAAGAATTGGAGATTAGGCATTCCTTCAAAGGCTCTCTCAGTTATATTAAACCCATCCAGGTTACCTGATATGCCTATAACACTTCTAGTAACCTGAAGAAAAAAAAGACCGAAGAACTAAGTAGGTATGATAAAATAAATGCTTAAATGCAACGAAAGAGTAATGGCAAAACGTACTGCTGCGGGATCAGTGAGAACTTCACGAATATCTTTACCACCAACCAAAAACTGTCGTTGGCGAGGCTCACGAGATTGTTTATGGACAATTGTTATACCCAGTTGGGCTAGCAACGTATGTATCTCTATCTTTCTCTTATCAACAATCGTTCTCTGATCATCAAAATATATGAGAGATTTCTCAACTAAAACTTGAAGCCTTTGTCTCACATTCAAGAACTTCTTTGCAAGATGCTCTTCCACTTTCTTAACCTTGTCATTGTTGTAGGAAAAGCAGCAAGCTATATGAAGGAATATCTCTTTATCTTCATCACATAAAGCATCATAACTGAATTGTAAAATGCTCTCAATTTCTCCATTAAGGCTTTCTCTTAACCCTGGTAGAGCCATTGTCCACTCATCTTTGGACATTCCTCGGAAGTAGGAGCCCATAACCCTTAGTCCCAAAGGGAGTTTACCCGAAAGTCTTATAACTTCTCGAGCAAGATCCTCAAAACCATCATATGGGGACTTTTGACCAAAAGCATGCAAACAAAAGATTTGAAGGGCCTCTTTATCAATTGGATAATCCACTTTGTAAATATGGTTGATCCCATGGTCGTTTAAGATTTTTTGATCTTCTGTTGTGATGATAATCCGACTTCCAGGACCAAACCATCGAATTCCTCCGGCCAATGCATGTAGTTGTGCTAACTGATCCACATCATCAAGAACGAGAAGCACTCTCCTGTATTTCAGCCTTTCTGGTGCGACTCCTAAATGAGTGATCATGGTATCTTTGTGGTTGATCATCAGAGACAACATTAGGTTCTGTAGTTTTAGTTGTGCTCTGCCCTCATCGAGACAAGGTCTTGGATAGTTTTCTCTGATCTCCATGATTGCGCTCTGTGGAAAATTTCTGGAGAGTTGGTGAAACAGAAATCTGGCAATGGTGCTCTTCCCAATCCCAACCGGACCCCAAATTCCAATCATCCTCACTTCATCCTCCAAATCTAGGCGTAACAACAGTTCCATGTTTTTCATATGAGCTCCCATCCCAACTAAAACCCCGAGATCAGGTGATGGTGCAAAACGATTCAAAATTTTCGAAATATCAGCTGCTATTTTTTCGATCATGGTCGCTTCATCATCCCTAACAAAGACGGAAATAAATTTATGCATCATTCTAACAAACAATTACAAAGAAGCTCACACACACACATTAAAAAGTTATGATTTCCCTTGGCTGCATTTAGTTCAGATGCTACAAAGAAATATTGTATATAGTTTGATGTGTAAACTTATAAATAATAAAAGCAATTGGAAATCAAGAGGACATACAAGTTTGAATGGTAACCGGCTATTGTGGCCACGTCCTCCAAAGCTTTTATCCATGTCTCAATCTTCTCATTGGTTTTAGCTTGACAAGTTTCATTATTCTTCTCCAAAGCTTTTTGACAAGTTTGACTGAAGACCTTTCCAAAATATCCGGTCTGCTTCTTTACATCAGTTGGATCCACTTCATAGAAAATGGTCAACACCGTTTGACCCTCCACTTTGCTCATGATCTCCACCAGTTCGTCAAGACACCACGAGGAAGAAACATAGTTCTTGGAGAGCAAGACGATGGCAATCTTAGATCCTTGGATCGCCCGTTTGAGCTCAGGACCGATGGATTCTCCTCTCTCGATATTGTTATCAATGAACGGCGTGATTCCATTTCTTTCAAACTCCTTCTTCATGTGACTGAGAAAGCCTTTGCGTACATCTGGCCCGTGGAAGCTCGGAAAGACATCGTGTTCCCAGCTTCGAGGTGGAGAACATACATGAAGTGAAAGAGGTAAAGAAGAAGAAGCCATTACTACAATTGAGAGACGATCTAAGGTCGCAGATCTGTTAACAAGGAGGCTTTTGTGTATTTTACGACATAGAAAGTTGACTCCATTGACTCAAAAACTTGGGTTTATTGAAAGTAAAATGTTTTTTTAATATTTTTTCATGGAAATAATGTGAGTCACAGCACTAGCGATCATGTAGGTTCCACCATTCTTTGAATTTTCTCTGATCCTTGATATTTCCTCTCACAAATTAACTTTGAAGAGTGCCTTGTTTTTTTTCGAAAATTGGAATGTATATCCTAAAACTTGTTGAACATTAGAAAAATATACCAAATTTTACAAAATTAGAAAACTACCTTATTGAACAAATTATCATATAAAATATGTTAATAATTAAAAATTGTTTAGTGTAAATTTTAAAACTAAGTTCTATTTATTAACAACTCATATTTATTTTTTTAAACAAAAAAACTATATGGTTAATTAATCATAATTTTTCCAACTAAAATTATAATTAAGTAAATTGATTTATTTTACATAGTTGATTTATATTTTCTTCGTTGATTGTTTGCTCTATTGATTTATTTAAACTACTGACTTATTTTTTTATGTTCGTCGACTTAATTTTCAGCTTGGTCGACTTATTTTCAACTATAGATTTATATTTGTATTGGTTTATTTTTTCCTTTGTCGACTTATATAACTATTGACTTATTTTTTTATGGTCGTCGACTTAATCATCAGATTCGTCGATTTATTTTCAACGATGGATTTATATTTGTATTTTGGTTGACTTTTTCCTTTGTCGACTTATATAACCATTGACTTATTGTTTTTGTGTTCGTCGACTTAATTTTTAAATTCGTCGACTTCTTTTCAACTGTTGATTTATATTTGTTTTGGTTGACTCTTTTCTTTGTCGACTTATATAACCATTGACTTATTTTTTTTATGTTCGTCGACTTAATTTCTTGTATTCATCGATTTATTTTACACTATCGATTTATTTTAAATATTTATTAATTTTAAAAATCATTTTAATTTTTATTTAAAACTGAAAAATCAAATTATTTTAAGAAATTTTTTTTTGATAGATTAATGATTAACTAATAGCCTAATAGTAAAAATATCATTTCAAAATAAAAATAGGGTAGTTTTCAAATATTAACAAATTTGGTATAATTTTTAAATTTTCAAACAAATTTAGGGTACTTATCCAATTCTTATAACGAAACATTCCTCTACAGACCAAAAACAGACTGTAAACCAAAAATACCCAATAAAATAAGTAAAATGTGTAAAGAAAAGGGGGTTAATTGATAATAACCTAAAGATGATAAGAGAATCTATTATCTTATTATATAAAGGAGAGTTTGTAAAATTGTAACTCACGAGATTTTGCCACGTGTTATTGATAATCAAGAGATCATGACATGTGTTAATATAACTAATATAATCTTTCCTATATTAAAAAGAAAAAATATTAGTTTAAAAAAATGGAAACTAATAAACAAAAAGATAAGAAGAAATAGTCAAATGCAAATTATAAACTTTCCATATCTACGTAATTTACTTTTCAAATTAAATGGTAGTATAGTTTAAAAGAAAAATATCACTTTATACATTATTTATGCAATTAAAAAATGTAAAAGTAACATTTTTTAATGTTATTGGAAATTTTTTATTTATGCAACTAGAAAATTCATTAAAAATGATTATGCAATTGAAAAAAGACAAATAGGTTACTAAATTGTCAAATAAGTTACTAAATTATATATATATATATATATATATATATTTAGAAGATGCATGTATAGATATATTTAGAAGATGCATGTAGAAGAAAACAAATATAAAACACATGTATAAGTAGTCATGTATAAAGCGGGTTTGTATGTAAACATTGTAAATCAAACGCATTGTTATGGATGATTTGAATTAATTTTTATTTTCTATCTTGCGGTTAACAAAATGTAATTTATTGATAAATAAACTGATAATTATACATGTTTCAATTTAAAATACAATTATATGGGTTTCAATTTATAATATACTTATACGGATTTTAATTTAGAATATAACTATTATGATCTATATAAATAATCAATTTTAATATTTAATACCCGCATATTATGCGGGTCCTAATCTAGTTCTTAGTAATGTGGGGTTCTTCTCCTAATGATGCAGATTTTTTTTAATCTTGGATACTTTATCGGAAAAAGGAATAATAAACGACTAAGATGGAGTGGGAATTAATGTCCGAATTAATGTCCGACAATAATTGCATACGTTTAGACAATGAAATACGAAGGTAAGACCATAGTGTCTATCCACAAGTCAAATAAAGATAGAAAAAGTAACCTTAAAAAATGACTCAACTTGTTCAAATAAGGACAAAGGCAAAAATTAATTAATCCGCTTAGTGGTGTTTAGGTGTAAATGTATCTGTTTTTTTATAAGTAGGTGATTAGTCTTGAGTCTATAATTTTTTAAAACTTCTGACTTTTAGTATTCTGAAGATGTAACACAGTCATAGCGATTTTTGTTGATTTTTGTTGTTGTTATATATCCGTAATTGGCTTCATTTCTTTCAGTTCCATAGTTTTTTTCAATACATATATGCTCAAAAATAGTTGTTGACATGTTAAAAATTTCAGACATGTATTATTCTGGTGTAACGTAGTCAACTTGTTACCCAAGAAATAGTTTCTGACCTTGTTATTTTGTTTGTTTTATCCCATAGAGATTATCAGGAAATTCAAATCCCAAAATAAGATAGGGAAGAATAGAGGTTTCCACACGATCCCGTAATAACAGAGTAACGTTTGCAGATCCAAACATAACTCTCTTGATAGATTTGGACACTGTTATGGAATCTGAAACTGTGATAATAGCAAGAAATGTAATCCCCTTCTCAGGAATTGGTCATTCTACTCACTTATCTTGATTTGGTTACGTTAGTTTAGATGCTACTGCCTCTGTTGGCAAAATTAACATCCTTGACAAAGACGCATTGTTTGAAGCCTTAGGAGAAAAGGAAAAAAAAGTAACGTTTGCAGATATACAGAGCTTTCAGATTCCCATGAAACTATTAAAATCTATAAACATACACATTACAAGTCTTGCTACTCTCTGGAGGCGTTCTTCTCCTTCTTCTCTTGCTCTCTATACACGACGCATAATCATCAGACACTTCCATCTTCATTCACCATTGTCTATGTTTGCCTATATCTCGCTGCCTGCAGATTCTGAAGTTTGTGATAGGTTTAATACTCTTTTCATTGTTACCTGTCACAAACACCAAACACCTACTCCCTTCTTTTGTGTACTTCCCTGCCTTTCTTCATATGCTTTGCCATAAACTTCAGTCAGTTTAGTGTTTGTCTCCGATGTCACTATCTGAGGATACATCGTGTTCATGAACACAAGGGACCTCCATGAGTTTGAATACCCCGCATTGGCCTATCTCCCAGTTGTCACGGTGGATACTGAACTCAAAGAGAAGCTCGGCGGCAGTCACTTTTGCTTCAATTTCGAACGTGTACAAGTGCTCTGTCAAAGGCGGAGGTAGAATGTGATCTCTTGATCTGTAAGGGACAGTGAGACAGTTTTGTTTGTCCATGATGCTTATATATACCGGCATCAAACTCTCATCATCAACAGTATCATCGTCACCATTACTAATTGGCAAGATGCAGGCCTTAAATCTCAAAGATATGGGTAGAGACCTTTCATTCAACTTCACTATCAGGGAACCTCCAGTAGCTTGGTAAGTAAAGCAGGCAGGCACTTCCACACCAGGTAAGATGACATGTCGACGAGTAGGTGTATGGATGATAAGGGCTCTCGCGTCTTTGTTCAACTTCAAGCAGTTTGCAAAATTGAGACGAATCTGCGGATTATGAAAAGAGCAATCTAGTCTCTCGAGGGACTCACAGTTTTCTGCGTGTAGGGATGATAGGGAATCCGAAAGCTGTGGGATTGATACCAGCTTTCTGCATCCATTGAGTACAAATCGACGTAGGCGGGAGATTCCCTTCACCCATGGAGAAACTTGTTTTATTTCTGTCTCACTCAAGTGCAGCTCTGTGATGCAGTTAAGAGCATGCGGGAATTCCCTGAGGCTTTCACAGTATGACATCTTCAGTTTAGAAAGACGGTACCATTGCCTCATAGATGAAAGAGCTTCTTCTGTTGCTTTTCCATTGAGCATAAGCCCTCCAATTTCCTCAGGAAATGATTTCAGCAACGGGCAATCTTTGAGATCAAGCTCACTCAGAGATTCCATGTTAATGTTGATCAGAAGAACCTCCAGCTTAGAGCACCCTTTCAAACTCAACATCTACAATTTACAAAGGTTTCCTAAGGAGGAGGGGAGTTCCACCAAGCTTGAGCAATTAGCGAGCTTCAATTTCCGAAGATTAGTGGCATTCCCAATGGAGGAGGGGAGCTCCACTAGACTTGAGCAATTACTCAGATCTAGTTTCTCAAGACTAATGGAGCTCCACCAGATTTGAGCAATTATTGAGATACAACATCTTGAGCTTAGTGAAATTGCCGATAGAGGGGAGCTTAACCAAACTTGTGCAGCCTATGAGATTCAAGTACCATAAATTCGTGGCATTTCCGATAGAGGAGGGAAGCTCCACCAAACTTGAGCAATTACTGAGATCCAACTTTTCGAGATTACTGGCACTTCCGACTGAAGAGGGTAGCTTTTCAAGACTCGAACAGTTATTGAGATACAATTTCTGGAGATTAGTGGCATTTCCGATAGAAGCGGGGAGCTCCACCAGACTTGAGCATCCTTTGAGATATAATTCTGTGAGATTAGTGGCATTTCCTATAGAGGAGGGGAGCTTCACCAAACTTGAGCATCCACTGAGATCTAATTTTTGGAGAAACTTTGCATTTCCAATAGAGGAAGGGAGCTTCACCAGACTTGAACAATGACTGAGATCCACCTTCTCGAGATTAATGAGATTCCCGATGGAATAAGGGAGCTCCATCAGACTTGAACAATGACTGAGATCCACCTTCTCGAGATTAATGAGATTCCCAATGGAGGAAGGGAGTTCAACTAGACTTAAGCAATTGTTGAGATCCAGCTTTTGGAGCTTAGTCATATTTCCAAATGAGGAAGGAAGCTTTACCAGACTTGAGCAGTGCACAAGATCCAATTTCATGAGGTTTAAGGCATTCCCAATAGAGTAAGGGAGTTCCACCAGGCTTGTGCATTTACTCAAATCCAATGTTTCGAGATTAGTTGCAGTTGAGAGGTCAGGAAGCTCCTTTAGGTTGTTCGAATAACTCAAATGCATCCACTTGAGATTTCTAAGGAGCTGTATAGACAAGTAAATACAACATATAAATATATATTATGTATGAAGGCATATTAAGGCCATAAACACATTAAAAACAATCATGCCGTTGAGATCGGATTCGAATAAAACAAAGTATGTATTCAAAATAAAAGCTGAAATTTAGATATTGGAGATTAATACTTACTTGAATCTCTTCCCACAACTTCTCAAGCATGCTGTGACGCATGTTTAGTTCAACGAGGAGACCCGGATTAAAAGTAGAAGGCAAACACACATAGGATTCTTCGTATCATCTTATTGAGATACTGATCCTAATATCATTCAATCCCCTTCTTTTCTTTACTAAGTAGTATGGAAATAGAATAATAGACTATGTAATCTTTCAACAAAGAGTACAAAATAGGCTTCTTACGATGGAAGTGCTTGAGAATGCTCCACAGCTAAGTGCTGAACTTGAGGAAACATCGAACTCAACATATCAAACTTAGGACGCACAGCACGTGAGAACGGGCACCATGAAGCATAAAAAAGTACTGACATATACGCATTTCCATGGTTCAAATCCACTAACCTATCCAGTGAGTCTCCATCTACCTGCATAATGCAAATTATAACATTACTTTAGTCAAAAATAAAGCTTCAAATCCAAATCCAAACATTGTCTAGAAGATATGCATCACAACCAAGATTTACATATGAGCATCATTCACAAGAAACCATATAAAGATCTTCCAATCACAACAAGAAAACTAAACTTGAATAAACCAAAAACGCGTATTCAAAACAAACCCAAGAACAAACGTACCTCGATGGGAGGAGTTGGGTAGAGAGAAGGAGGACATTTCGCTTCTAAATCGAACCGAAACACATCGAATTCGTAATTGCAAACGTACACTCGTGATGAAGCGAACCCACACGGGAAGCTTGAGACAGCAATTGCACAGAGAAAGAGAATCGGAACACGAAAATCCATGGAAACACTTGAGGTAGAAGTTGGATTTAATTCTGTTTTGCTTAAAAGGAAATTATTTTATAATTCTTACTATATATTTTACTTTACTTATTTAACATTATCGTTTACAATGTGAATGAGAGATGTGATATTTTCCCATTTCTGTATTAATTACAGGTCTTTTAGAAACTATAGGTTTTATAAACGATATGGCCTCATAATAAATATCGAAGGCCTTGACTGAGCCCAAAACAGGTCATAGTCCAAATCTTATATTGGTTCATCAAGAAGAAGAGATTTGAAGTATCCTAAATTCATTAATTCTTACTATATATTTTACTTTACTTATTTAACATTATCGTTTACAATGTGATATTTTCCCATTTACGAAAACTATCTGTATTAATTACAACCGATATGGCTTAATAATATATCAAAGGCCTTAACGGAGCCCAAAACAGGTCATAGTCCAAATCTGATCGGTTTTTTTTGGGCCTTAACGAGGATCAGTATCTTCACGATTTGGTTTCGGAAGCTCTTATATTGGTTCATCAAGAAGAAGAGATTTGAAGTATCCTAAATTCATTAATCTTACTATATCTCCATCTTATTACAGACTCGATGAAAGGAAGAAGAAGAGGCAGACGCAGCAACAAACAAAACAGAGTAATATCACAGACTTACGAAGATCACAGAGCCGCGTCATTTCGAGCTCCTCGAAGTCAAATCACATTTCTTTGTCTGAATCTTCAGAAAGATCCAGAATCTTCATACCTTGATGCTCCAAGATTTGGAGTACCCCGCATTCTTTGATCTCCCAGAATTGTTCGACGTTGAACCAGAAGTCTTTGAGGTTGAACTCAAAAACAAGCTCGGTGGAAGTCACCTCCTCTAGTTCAACCTCGAATATGTACAGATGCTCCGATAAAGCTCGTTCTAGATCATATGATCTACATGAAACTTTATTTGACGTGATGATCCTACAGTCCACATGTACAGATGCCCAGTAATGATCTTGGCCCTTGTGAACCAACAAGATGCAGGCCTTAAATTTTATCGATGTACCAAGTGGCTTTTCATTCAACTTCACTGTTAGGGAACTCCCAGACGCTCGGTAAGTGAAGCACGCAGGCACTTCTTCACCCGGTAAGACAGAATATTTACGTCTTGTTGGTGTCTGGATGATGAGATCTCTAGCTTCTTGATTTAGTTTGAAGCAATTTCCGAAGTTGAGATGATGAATATTTGGGTTGCGAATAGAGCAATCTAGTCTCTCCAGGGACTCACAATTGTATGCATTTACCTTTGATATGGAGTCTGGAAGCTGCGGGATTGATACCAGCTTTCTGCAATAGCTGACATCAAGCAGCTTTAGACGAGAGCATCCCTTGACCCATGGACCAATCTCTTGTATGTTACCCAAGTGCAGCTCTGTGATGCTTTCAAAAGCAGGCATGTATTCATTGAGGTTTTCATAGTATGACATTTCCAATTTCTTATGACGAAACAATGACATTATTGATGAAGGCATTTCTTCTATTGCGGTTCCACTTAGCTTGAGAACTTCAATATTTGTGGATATCTCAGGAAAACTTTTTAACGAGGAGCAATACCTGAGATCGAGTTCCTTGAGAGATTCCAAGGTGATGTTGGTCGGAATAACCTCTAACTTTGAGCACATCCTCAAATTCAACTTCGTTAATTTGTGTAGGTTTCCAATAGAGGAAGGGAGTTCCACCAGACTTGAGCACCACTCGAGATTTAATTCCTGGAGATTAGTTGCATTTCCAATAGAGGAAGGGAGTTCCACGAGACTTGTGCACCACTCGAGATTTAATTCTTGGAGATTAGTTGCATTTCCAATAGAGGAAGGGAGTTCCACCAGACTTGAGCACCCCTCGAGATTTAATTCTTGGAGATTAGTTGCATCTAAAATAAAGGAAGAAAGCTTCACGAGACTTGAGCACCTCTTGAGATTTAATTCTTGGAGATTAATATTCCCAATAGAAGAAGGAAGTTCCACCAGACTTGAGCACCATGCGAGATTTAATTTTTGGAAATTAGTTGCATTTTCAATCCAAGAAGGAAGCTTCACTAAACTTGAGCATCCAACGAGATTTAGTTCTTGGAGATTAGTTGCGTTTCCAATAGAGGAAGGGAGTTCCACCAGACTTGAGCACCACTCGAGATTTAATTCCTGGAGATTAGTTGCATTTCCAATAGAGGAAGGGAGTTCCACGAGACTTGTGCACCACTCGAGATTTAATTCTTGGAGATTAGTTGCATTTCCAATAGAGGAAGGGAGTTCCACCAGACTTGAGCACCCCTCGAGATTTAATTCTTGGAGATTAGTTGCATTTCCAATAGAGGAAGGGAGTTCCACCAGACTTGAGCACCCCTCGAGATTTAATTCTTGGAGATTAGTTGCATCTAAAATAAAGGAAGAAAGCTTCACGAGACTTGAGCACCTCTTGAGATTTAATTCTTGGAGATTAATATTCCCAATAGAAGAAGGAAGTTCCACCAGACTTGAGCACCATGCGAGATTTAATTTTTGGAAATTAGTTGCATTTTCAATCCAAGAAGGAAGCTTCACTAAACTTGAGCATCCAACGAGATTTAGTTCTTGGAGATTAGTTGCGTTTCCAATCGAGGAAGGGAGCTTCACTAAACTTAAGCATCCATTGAGCTTTAGTTCTTCGAGATTAATTGCAGTTGAGAGATTAGGAAGCTTCTTCAGGTCTTTAGAATAATCCAAATTTATCCACTTCAGATTTTGAAGCGGCTGTACAAACAAATATATACATAATACATATAAACACTTTGAAACACTTTAGCAATTACACACATACAAAAACAAAAGAACAAGCGTAAAACAAAAGAATAGACTTCCATGCGATTAGTATTAGAGATTCGAAACAAATCTAAGAATAAAGTTTAATGAGAAATAAATGAAAAGTACTTACTTTAATTCCTTCCCACAACTTCTTAAGCTTGCTGAAACTCATGTTTAATTCGACAAGGAACTCTGTGTGAATAATACAACGCAAACATGTCATCGGGCAATTCGTCCAATCTAGTAATTGAAGTTTCGGAGATATATACTTCAAACGTCTCAGCCAAAACACTATTTGTCGATTCTTAAAATTTCCTTTCACTAATCTTAAGAATTGGAGATTAGGCATTCCTTCAAAGGCTCTCTCAGTTATATTAAACCCATCCAGGTTACCTGATATGCCTATAACACTTCTAGTAACCTGAAGAAATAAAAGACCGAAGAACTAAGTAGGTATGATAAAATAAATGCTTAAATGCAACGAAAGAGTAATGGCAAAACTTACTGCTGCGGGATCAGTGAAAACGTCACAAATATCTTTACCACCAACCAAAAACTGTCGTTGGCGAGGCTCACGAGATTGTTTATGGACAATTGTTTTACCCAGTTGGGCTAGCAACGTATGTATCTCTATCTTTCTCTGATCATTAAAATATATGAGAGATTTCTCAACTAAAACTTGAAGCCTTTGTCTCACATTCAAGAACTTCTTTGCGAGATGCTCTTCCACTCTCTCAACCATTCCATAGTTGTTGGAAAAGAAGCAAGCTATATGAAGGAATATCTCTTTATCTTCATCACATAAAGCATCATAACTGAATTGTAAAATGCTCTCAATTTCTCCATTAAGGCTTTCTCTTAACCCTGGTAGAGCCATTGTCCACTCATCTTTGGACATTCCTCGGAAGTAGGAGCCCATAACCTTTAGTCCCAAAGGGAGTTTACCCGAAAGTCTTATAACTTCTCGAGCAAGCTCCTCAAAACCATCATATGGGGACTTTTGACCAAAAGCATGCGAACAAAAGATTTGAAGGGCCTCTTCATCAATTGGATAATCCACTTTGTAAATAAGGTTGATCCCATGGTCGTTTAAGATTTTTTGATCTTCTGTTGTGATGATAATCCGACTTCCAGGACCAAACCATCGAATTCCTCCGGCCAATGCATGTAGTTGTGCTAACTGATCCACATCATCAAGAATGAGAAGCACTCTCCTGTCTTTCAGCCTTTCTGGTGCGACTCCTAAATGAGTGATCATGGTATCTTTGTGGTTGATCACCAGAGACAACATTAGGTTCTGTAGTTTTAGTTGTGCACTGCCCTCATCGAGACAAGGTCTTGGATAGTTTTCTCTGATCTCCATGATTGCGCTCTGTGGGAAATTTCTGGAGAGTTGGTGAAACAGAAATCTGGCAATGGTGCTCTTCCCAATCCCAACCGGACCCCAAATTCCAATCATCCTTACTTCATCCTCCAAATCAAGGCGTAACAACTGTTGCATCTCTTCCATGTGCGCTCCCATCCCAATTAAAAGGCCGAGACCAGGTGATGGTGCCAAACCAATCAGCATTTTCGAAATATCATCTCCTATTTTTTCAATCATGGTCGCTTCATCATCCCTGAAAACGACGAAAATAAATTTATACATCATTTTAACAAACAATTACAAAGAACCTCACACACACACATTAAAAAAGTTATGATTTCCCTTGGCTGCATATAGTTCACATGCTACAAAGAAATGCTGTATATAGTTTGATGTGTAAACTGATAAATAATAAAAGCAACTGGAGATCAAGAGGACGAACCATTTGCTTGAATGGTAACCGGCGATTGTGGCCACACCCTCCAAAGCTTTTCTCCATGTGTGAATCTTCTCCTTGGTTTTATATTGACAAGTTTCTTTGAAGACCTTTCCAAAATCTCCTGTCTGCTTCTTTACATCAGTTGGATCTACTTTATAGAAAATGGTAATCACCGTTTGACCCAACTCTTTCTTCATGATCTCCACCAATTCGTCAAGACACCACGAGGAAGAGGCATAGTTCTTGGAGAGCAAGACGATGGCAATCTTAGATCCTCGGATTGCCTTTTTGAGTTCAGGACCGATGGATTCTCCTCTCCTGATATTGTTGTCAATGAATAGGTCGATTCCTTTGCTTCTGAAATCCTTCAAAATGTGGCTGAGAAAGTCTTTGCGTACATCTGGCCCGTGGAAGCTCGGGAAGACATCGTGTTCCCAGCTTCGAGACGGAGAAGATAAAGGAAGTGAAAGAGGTAAAGAAGAAGGAGAAGCCATTATTGGACTCTGGCAAATAAGAGATGGAGAAGATAGAGGAGATGGAGGAGAAGAAGCCAGTGTTGGAATCTGACTAAGAAGAGATGGAGGAGAAGCCATTATCAGACTCTGGCATATAAGAGATGGAGAAGATGGAGGAGAAAGAGATAAAGAAGAAGCCATTTTTGGACTATGACAAAGAAGAGATGTAGAAGATGGAGGAGATGGTGGAGATGGAGGAGAAAGAGATAAAGAAGAAGAAGCCATTGTTGGACTCTGACAAAGAAGATATGTAGAAGATGGAGGAGATGGTGGAGATGGAGGAGAAAGAGACAAAGAAGTAAAAGCCATTACTGGACTCTGGCAAGTAAGAGATGCAGAAGAAGCCATTGATGGACTCTGACTGAGAAGAGAGGCAGAAGATGGAGGAGATGGATGAGAAGTGTTCTCTTGGACTCTGATCTTTTCATAAACCATATGAAACATTGAACCCAAAAGCGTACATATTGTACCCAAACGCGTAAATATTACACCAAAAAGCGTAAAGATTGTACCAAAAAGCTCAAAGATTGTAGCAGCAAGAGCTCTAAGGGAAAGGTAAAAATCCATTGCTACGATCGAAAGAGAAGATTTCTTATATTGTTATAGGGAATATGATTTATCAGATTATAGCTTTTACGAGATAGAGAGTAAGAATTACCAAAGAGGCTTTTGTATATATAGTGACATAGAACATTGACTCCATTGACTAAGAATGTTCACACTAGCAAAAGAGAGATAAAGTTATCGTTCCATGGAATATATGTGAGCCACAGCCCTAGCTATCATGTAGGTTCCACCATTCTTTGAATTTTCTCTGAACCGAAAGTTCCTCTCTTAGTTGACGCGTCCGTTAATTAGGAATCGAAATTTCTTTGTAGAGTGATCTGTTTTCTCTGTTCTCATACCTTACCGTGTCTCTAAAGTCTCACCTCTAGAAGAAGTAATAACTCAGGAAATGGTTGTGTCATTCCAGTTATTATAACAAGGAAACCGCAACGAAAAACACAAGGCAATTTCAACGATGTAAATGAAAGTCTCAAATCAAAATCTGAATTCACGCATATGCAGGTTTCAAAGCAATGAGAATAATGTTTTGTAATCATTCAGAGTACAAAGAGGTTCAAAAGACTAATCTAAATTCATGCATATGCAGTTTCTCTGAGAATCCTACCCGCTTCTAATAGGGCCATTCCGTTGTCTCTGTCCTATTCTAAGAAAGAAGCAACAAGGAAATACACAAGCAATTACCAGGCAGTGATCAAATCAGTGTATACATCAAAATCAATGCAATTTCACAGCGAAGGGATCAATGTTTGGCTAGTCATTAGTCATTACTATGTTCCAAAGAGATGGGACCTTTTTTCGTCATATCCATTTGATTAGAAAAGGACAATAACCAATCAAAAACCTCATCTGATTCTATAATTTGACCTCATAATGACAACAACCAATCGATTTTAATCATGAATATGCATCGAAATAACAAATTCAAAAGATTCAGAGATGGATACAATGACACCAATTATTCAACATGGTGACAAATTCAAGAGCATTTTTCTTCTTTTTCTGCAGTCTTATTTTTGACCATAAGGTCCATAACAAAGTTTTTCTCCTCGTCACATGCTAAAACCTCCGGTTAATATACCAAAACCAAGTTGAGAATCTTTTGCACTATACACTCCGAAACACTAAACTAATCTAATATACACTCAAACTGAACAAAATTGGATTTAAGGGCTAGCGTGAAGAACAATTCAACAATCATTTTTGACCCTATGAGATTGGATCAACTACAACAGATACACATACTCTTGAAATCGGTTGTCATAAACAATTTCAAGCAGTGATGAAATTGAAAACCAGAGTTCACATATATGCAGCTAGTTCCACGGAAAAATATATCAATATATGGATTCCATTGGACTAATCTAATTATAGATTAAAGTTTTTTTTCCTGTGTCCTATAAAGGTCTCTCAGCTTTTGTTTTTATTCTCACTTGATTTTACAGCGACGTAATATGATAATATTCTTTTTCCGTAGCTTGAACACAGTGTCATGTTATGTGTAGCAAAGAAAAGGTAACACAATTCTTGTGGGACAAGAAATCTACTTACCTTCTTCAATGTTGTCAGGAAAATACATTAAGGCTTTATAATCTAAATAAAACTGCATTTTTAATTGTAAAATCGTCAAGGTTTGATTTTTTTCAGATTTTTAAAACTACGTTTTGTTTCAGACAGAGTCCTCTGTTTTGATATCTCCCTGTCTTTTACTTGGCGACTTCATACCAAACTGTTTCTCTGTTCTTCAGCTTCTTGCCTAGGTAGGGGGCCAGATCAACGATGTTAATAACATATGTGGAGAAGTTTTATTACCATTTAAAATTATGTGATAAATTCATATAATAAAGAGGCCGCCATTAACGGTTTGGGAAAATACATGAAAAGAGAAGACGAAACAGTTTAATGTCCAGTATAATGGAAACACTTGAGGTAATGCAAGACCGAGAGAAATCTGTGATCGAGAGAAATCTATGATCCTAATAACTCTCAAGAAGAAGAAACTAGGGTTAGGGTTAAGCAACGAGGAGGAGAAGAAGAAAACTAATAATCTCCAGGATTCAGAAACATTTAGGGTTAATATTGGATCCGAATCTTTTTTGTTTTTGGCAAAAACAAACAGATCGATAAAAGGCCAAAATCGATTATTTTGTTTTGTTTACAAAATGGTAATCGTCTTGTTCGATTTGTGAAGTTGGATTTAATTCTGTTTTGCTCAAAAGGAAATTAATTTATAATTCATACTATATATTTTACTTTACTTATTTTAACATTATCGTTTACAATGTGAATGAGAGATGTGATATTTTCCCATTTCTGTATTAATTACAGGTCTTTTAGAAACTATAGGTTTTATAAACGATATGGCCTCATAATAAAATATCGAAGGCCTTGACTGAGCCCAAAACAGGTCATAGTCCAAATCTTATATTGTTCATCAAGAAGAAGAGATTTGAAGTATCCTAAATTCATTAATTCTTACTATATATTTTACTTTACTTATTTAACATTATCGTTTACAATGTGATATTTTCCCATTTACATCTGTATTAAATTACAGGTCTTTAGAAACTAAAGGCTTAATAACCGATATGGCTTAATAATATATCAAAGGCCTTAACGTAGCCCAAAACAGGTCATAGTCCAAATCTGATCGCTTTTTTTGGTCCTTAACGAGGATAAGTATCTTCACGATTTGGTTTCGGAAGCTCTTATATTGGTTCATCAAGAAGAGGAGATTTGAAGGATCCAAAATTCATTAATCTTACTATATCTCGATCTTGTTACAGACTCGATGAATGAAAGGAAGAAGAAGAAGAGGCAACAAGACAACAAAACAGACTTACGAAGATGGGGTTTTGGGGCCATTTGTAGAAGTTAACAGAGCCTAATCTGAAGTATCCCGCATTCTTTTATCTTCCAGTTGTGATTTTTGTCATCCCCCAAGTTATCTGTTTCGAAGAGGTTGAACTCAAAAACAAGATCCGTGGAAGTCACCTCCTCTGCTTCAACCTCGAATATGTACAGATGCTTCGATGAAACTAGTCCTAGATCATATGATCTACATGAATTTTTATTGGACGTGATGATCCTACAGTCCACATGTACAAATTCACCGTAATGATCTTGGCCCTTGTAAACCAACAAGATGCAGGCCTTAAATTTTATCGACGTACGAAGTGGCTTTTCATTCAACTTCACTGTTAGGGAACTCCCAGACGCTCGGTAAGTGAAGCACGCAGGCACTTCTTCACCCGGTAAGACAGAATTTTTACTTCTTGTTGATGTCTGGATGATGAGATCTCTCGCTTCTTGATTTAGTTTGAAGCAGTCTCTAAAGTTGAGATGATGGAAATTTGGACTGCGGAAGGAGCAATCTAGTTTCTCCAAGAACATACAGTTTTTTGCATTTATCTCTAATATGGAGTCTGGAAGCTGCGGGATTGATACCAGCTTTCTGCATTCGCTGACATCAAGCTTCTGTAGACGAGACCATCCCTTGACCCATGGACCAATCTCTTGTATATCAGTCAAGCTCAGCTCTGTGATGTTGTCAAAAGCATGCGGGTATTCCTTGAGGTTTTCATAGTATGACATTGAGTCAGATCCACTTAGCTTGAGAACTTCAATGTTTGTGGATATCTCAGGAAATCTTTTTAATGACATGCAACGGGTGAGATTGAGTTCCTTTAGAGATTCCAAGTTGATGTTCGTAGGAAGAACCTCCAACTTTGAGCACCATTCCAAATTTAACTTCGTCAATTTTTGAAGGTTGCCAATAGAAGAAGGGAGTTCCACCAGACTTAAACACCAAGAAAGATTCAAATCTTGGAGATTAGTTGCCTTTCCAATAGAGGAAGGAAGCTTCACTAGACTTCGGCAACTACGGAGAACTAATTCTTGGAGATTAGTTGCATTTCCAATAGAGGAAGGAAGTTCCACTAGACTTGAGCAATAAGAGAGAACTAATTCTTGGAGATTAGTTGCATTTCCAATAGAAGAAGGAAGCTTCACTAGACTTGAGCAATAAGAGAGAACTAATTCTTGGAGATTAGTTGCATTTCCAATAGAAGAAGGAAGCTCCACTAGACTTGAGCATTCACTGAGATATAGTTTTTGGAGATTAGTTGCATTTCCAATAGAGGAAGGAAGCTCCACTAGACTTGAGCAGCAACTAAGATCTAATTCCTTGAGATTAGTTGCATTTCCAATAGAGGAAGGAAGCTCCACTAGACTTGAGCAGCAACTAAGATCTAATTCCTTGAGATTAGTTGCATTTCCAATAGAGGAAGGAAGCTCCACTAGACTTGAGCACCAACTGAGATCTAATTTTTGGAGATTAGTTGTATTTCCAATAGAGGAAGGAAGCTCCACTAGACTTGAGCAATAAGAGAGAACTAATTCTTGGAGATTAGTTGCATTTCCAATAGAAGAAGGAAGCTCCACTAGACTTGAGCATTCACTGAGATATAGTTTTTGGAGATTAGTTGCATTTCCAATAGAAGAAGGAAGCTCCACTAGACTTGAGCACCAACTAAGATCTAATTCCTTGAGATTAGTTGCATTTCCAATAGAGGAAGGAAGCTCCACTAGAGTACTTGAGCATCCACTGAAAACTAATTCTTGGAGATTAGTTGCATTTCCAATAGAAGAAGGAAGCTCTACTAGACTTGAGCAACAATCGAGAACTAGTTTTCGGAGATTAGTTGCAGTTGAGAGATTAGGAAGCTTCTTCAAGTTATAAGAAAAACTCAAATCTATCCACTTGAGATTTTGAAGCGGCTGTACAAACAAATAAAGACATAATACATAAGTACGTTGAAGCACTTAGCAATTAAAGACATAAAAAAAGAACAAGCATAAAATAAAAAGAATACACTTCCATGCCATTAGTATTTAATCATCAATGCACAAGTTCAGTCTACTTTTTCAAGTTAAATTACGTTACCAGAACAAAATATTAGAGATTCAAAACAAATTTAAGAATAAAGTTTTATGAGAATAAATTAAAATTACTTACTTTAATTCCTTCCCACAACTTCTTAAGCTTGCTGTGCCTCATGTTTAATTCGATAAGGAACTCTGTGTTAATAATACAACGCAAACATGTTATGGGCGCAGATTCCCAATCTAGTAATTGAAGTTTTGGAGAAATATACTTCAGACGTTTCCGCCAAGACACTATTTTTATTCCGCCAAGACCTAATCTTAAGAATTGGAGATTAGGCATTCCTTCAAAAGCTCTCTCAGTTATATTAAACTTAATGTCCCACTGACGTGATGATATGCCTATAACACTTCTAGTATCCTGGAAAAAAAGAGACCGAAAAACTAAGTAGAGATGATAGAATAAATGCACAATGCATCAAAAGAGTAATGGAAAAACTTACTACTGTAGGATCAGTGAGAGCTTCACAAATATCTTTACGATCCATTAAAAATTGTCGTTTGCCAATTTCTTTACCCAGTTGGGCTAGCAAACTATGCATCCCAATCCTTTCTTGATCAATAGATATGAGAGATTTCTCAACTAAAACGTCAAGCCCTCGACTTACACCCGAGAAACTCTTCTCAAGATGCCCTACCACTTTGTTCTTGTATTCATTGTTAAAGAAGCATGCTATATGAATGAATAACTCTCTATCTTCACGACGTAAAGCATCATAACTGAATCTCAAAATGCTCCCAATTCTTTTGTCAAGACTATCCTTAAACCTTCGTAGTTCCATTGACCAATCCTGCTCGGACAATTTTTTGAAGTATGAGCCCATAACCTGTAGTCCTAGAGGAAGACTATCGACAAGGGATGTAACTTCCAAAGCAAGCTCCTTGAAACCATCCTTAGGGGAATTCTGACCAAAAGCATAAGTGCAGAACATGTGAAGAGCTTCATTACTTGGTGGAAAAGGCACCTCGTAAATGTGGTTGATCCCATGGTCCTTTAGAAGTTTTTGATCTTGTGTTGTGATTATAATCCGACTCCCACGTCTGAACCACCCAGTTTCTTTTGCCATGGCTTCAAGTTGTACTAACTGATCAACGTCATCAAGAACAACAAGAACTCTCTTGTCTTTTAACCTGTCTTGTGCAACTCCTAAATGTGGAACTTCTATATCTTTCTCCTTGAGTATGTGTGACAAGAACTTTTGCTGCAAAAGCAACTTGGCATCGTTGTCATCTGAAAAATCTGGTATTGTACACGTTCTTTTGATATTCGCCATGAAGACACTCAGTTGGAAATCTTTGGAGTGTTGGTTAAACAGAAATTTAGCAATGGTGGTCTTTCCAATCCCAGGCGTACCCCAAATGCCTATCATCCTCACCTCATCCAAATCTAGGCGTAACAACAGTCTCATCTTTTCCATATGAGTTTCCATTCCAACCAGGTATTCGAAATCCCTTGATGTGGAATTATTCAGCATTTTTGAAACATCAGTGACGATTTTTTCTATCATCTCTGCTTCCTTATCCCTGAACAAGAGTACGTTAAATAGTCATTAAAACCTCATATTCAAAGGTTTATTAGTTTCTCTTAGTTGTGCTGTATATTTATTTAAATGCAAAAGATAGATTCATTAAGTTTCATTATGTGTTCAGAGAGATTAAGAGCTAACCATTTGCTTGAATGGTAACCAGCGATTGTGGCTACTTCTGCCAAAGCTTGACTCCATCTCCTAATAACCTCTTCTTTTTTACCTTGACAAGTTTCCTCGAAGACTTTCCCGAACTCTCCCATCTGTTTTTTGACATCAGTTGGATCCACTTCAAAGAAAATGACCATCACTGTATAACCCAAATCTTCATTGCATTTCATAATCTCCACCAATTCGTCAAGACACCACGAAGAAGAAGCGTATCTTTTTGAGAGCATTACAATCGCGATCCTTGATCCTTGGATCGCCTTTTTGAGCTCAGGGCCGATAAATTCTCCTCTAGTGATCTCGTTATCAATGAAAGGGTCGATCCCTTTGCTCTTACACTCCTTGAGAAAATGACTAAGGAAAGCTCTGCGTACATCTGGCCCGTGGAAGCTCGGGAAGACATTGTGTATCCAATTACGAGGCAAAGAAGATGGAGGAGGCACACACGTCGTGCTGGACAAAGAAGAATCCATTAGGGTAAATATCGAGAGAGAATATGAAAATATCTCACAAAGTTTTTCAGAAACAAATACAGAAATGAAATGGAGATGGCTTTGTACTTTGGTCAATAGATGGAAACAGCTTTGATTATGAGTAGAAGAGAAGAGAAAGACTTGTTCCACTTCATTACATAGTTTATGAATTTCACTACACAAGTTGTTTCTCTTAGTAATATACAAAAAAAAAACCAAACTTATCTAACCTTGGTCATTTAGCTCATAGTCAAACAAACAAAAAAACAAGTTAAATAAGATAAGTTGGCTAATTCCTACCCTTCTATATCCAAGATGCTTCCTAAAGATAGTATATAACAATATAACATTAACACGAAACAATTTGAAATGACTTTAGTTTGAGTTGAGATTCGACACTTGATCAAATATTGATTTGCTTTATACTATATTGTAAAATAAATTTATGTAATAACTCAGAAGTTGTCTGTGACATTCCAATTACAAGAAGGAAACAGCAAGGAAGAACACAAGGCAATTTCAAAACATGTAAATCAAAATATGCGATTTCACACATGCAGTTTCAAAGCAAATACTTACATTGAATCTGGAAACCATTGAAAATTATTAGATTAATGATTAACTAATAGCCTAATAGTAAAAATATCATTTCAAACTAAAAATAGGGTAGTTTTTAAATATTAACAAATTTGGTATAGTTTTCAAATTTTCAAACAAATTTAAGGTACTCATCCAATTCTTATTACGAAACATTCCTCTACGGACCAAAATCTGACTGTAAACCAAAAATACCCAATAAAATAAGTAAAATGTGTAAAGAAAAGGGGGTTAATTGATAATAACCTAAAGATGATAAGAGAATCTATTATTCTTAGTAATGTGGGGTTCTTCTCCTAATGATGCAGAATTTTTTTAATCTTGGATACTTTATCGGAAAAAAGAATAATAAACGACTAAGATGGAGTGGGAATTAATGTCCGACAATAATTGCATACGTTTAGACAATGAAATACGAAGGTAAGACCATAGTGTCTATCCACAAGTCAAATAAAGATAGAAAAAGTAACCTTAAAAAATTACTCAACTTGTTCAAATAAGGACAAAGGCAAAAATTAATTAATCCGCTTAGTGGTGTTTAGGTGTAAATGTATCTGTTTTTTTATAAGTAGGTGATTAGTCTTGAGTCTATAATTTTAAAAAACTTCTGACTTTATTATTCTGAAGATGTAACACAGTCATAGCGATTTTTGTTGTTGTTATATATCCGTAATTGGCTTCATTTCTTTCAGTTCCGTAGTTTTTTTCAATTCATATATGCTCTAAAATTTCAGACATGTATTATTTTGTGGTGTAACGTAGTCAACTTGTTACCCAAGAAATAGTTTCTGACCTTGTTATTTTGTTTGTTTTATCCCATAGAGAGATTATCAGGAAATTCAAACCCCAAAATAAGATAGGGAAGAATAGAGGTTTCGACACGATCCCGTAATAACAGAGTAACGTTTGCAGATCCAAACATAGAGGGGAGCTTAACCAAACTTGTGCAGCCTATGAGATTCAAGTACCATAAATTCGTGGCATTCTCGATAGAGGAGGGAAGCTCCACCATACTTGAGCAATTACTTGTAAGCAACAACAACAAAGAGTCGTTGAGACTAGTGGTCTTCTGTTTCAGTGCTCAATCTCTCATGATTATTGTCAACACTATTATGGTGTTCACGAGTTGTAGAGGTGAGAGGAGGAGGCGCTGGTTTTTGGAGCAATTGAATTGGAGAAGGAGAGCTTGGTGCAGACGGAGGTTCATTGTATTGCCAAGCCTTAAGTAACGGTGTCTTGTATTGAGGAATCAATGACTTGTACTTTGCTTTGAATGGAAGTTGATGTTCATCGAATATTACATGTCGAGAGATGTAGACTTTGCCGGTTGGAGGGTAGAGACACCGGTAACCCTTGTATTAAGCATGATAACCGAGGAATACGCATTGTAACGATCTAGGGTCGAACTTGTTATGAGCTAGAGGCCTGAGACACGGATAGCAAGCGGAGCCAAAGATGCGGAGGAATGAGTAGTCTGGTTTTTTGTGAAACAAAGCTTCGTAAGGACTTATCTTGCCCAAGACAAGAGATGGTAGAAGGTTACTTATATACGAGGCTGTATAGAAAGCTTCAACCCAAAATTTCAGAGGAGTATGACTGTGGAAAAGCATAGACAAGCCGAGTTCATATAGATGTCTGTGTTTTCTTTCTGCTAATCCGTTTTGTTGCGGAGTGTAGGGACACGAGATTTGGTGATGAATCCCGTTCTCACCAAAGTGTGCTCTTAGCTTATTGTTTACGAATTCTCCTCCTCCATCACTTTGAAAAACCTTGATTTTAGCATTCAAATGATTTTCAACCATCTTTTGAAAGGATACAAATACAGACATGAGTTCTGACTTGTTTCGAAGAGGATAAAACCAAACAAATCTGGAGAAATCATCCACAAATATGGCATAAAATTTGAACTCTTGGTTTGATACAACGGGTGAAGGTCCCCAAAGATCACAATGAACACGATCTAATGGGTTTAAGGCACGAGAATCAGAAGCTAAAAACTGCAATCTAGAACTTTTCCCCATTTGACAAGACTCACAAATAGAGGAAGTGTTGCTCTTATTTATTTTAATTTCCTTGTTGGATTGTAGTTGCTGGAGAATCTTGAGGTTTGAGTGAGCAAGACGATGGTGCCACATTTCTTCTGTAGTAGCTCTTTGACGACTAGAATAGTAAGCTGCAACCTCTTGATTCTTCAGAACATATAGACCCTTACTGCGAGGTCCTTTGGACACCACTTTCTGAGTATTCAAGTCAATTATGCAAACCTCATTAGCATCAAAATAGACCCCGCAGGGATAATCATCACACAACTTAGATACCGATAGCAATGATTTATGTATAGCCGGGCAAACTAGAACGTCATTCAAGGGAATGTTACCTTTGGATGAGGAGATAGTGGTGGATCCAACATGAGTGATTGGTAGATAGTTACCATCACCCACTAAAACTGTATCATTTCCATCATAAGGAGTAACAGTTTGTAGAGCAGACGATGATGCCGTAATATGAGCTGAGGCTCCTGAGTCCGGATACCAATCCTTGCTTGATTCATCTGAGACCCGAAGAGAGGTAAAGGCTTGAGCTGCTGCGTCATCTGGTCTCTCCTAGCGATCATAACAATCGATTGCAGTGTGACCAAAGCGACCACATATTTGGCATGTTGGTCTTTGTCCAGGAGGCCGAGGAGAGGTTTGATGTTGAGAGAAGCCTCTTCCTCTAGTTGTGTAACCTCCTCTGCCTCTTTGTACAAAGCCTCCTCTACCTCTTTGTTGTGCAAAGGGACCTCTGCCTCTCTGGTTTGGTGTGTATGGAGGGACATTAGTAGGAAATCTTTCTGTGTTGAAAGCCAAATGAGGAGTGACTGAAACATTGTCTTCATAGGACTGCAGCTTGCTATCGAAACTTTCAACTTCTGAGATAACATCATTGAAGGTAGGTGGAGAGAGTTTGCTCAGAGAGCTTTGTATGACGGTTGCAATAGGGTCATACTCTCTACCAAGACCGTTGAGAAAACCGAAGATCTTCAAAGACTCGTCAATCGGTTTTCCAATGGAGCTGAGGTTGTCACATAGGGTTTTGAATTCTCGACAGTAGACTGAGAGAGGTTTATCCTTCTTTGAAAAGAGCTGAAGACTGCGGCGAAGCGAGAATTCTCTAGCTACACTACTTTTGTTGAAGTTGTCGGCAAGAGAAGTCCATATTTGACGAGACGTTGCGAGACTATGGACATGACCAAGGACCTCTTCGGAGAGAGTTCCAAACAGCCACGAACGAACGAGTTGGTCCGTACAAAACCAGGATTCGTATTGAGGATTTGATTCTTCGGTGGTGACATCACCGTTGACGACTTGACGAGTCTGTGGTGGATCCGTTACAGCGCCATTGACAAAGCCTATAAGTTTTTGACTTGAAAGAAGAGACTCAAATTGTGTTTTCCACAACAAGTAATTGTTATCATTGAGCTTGAGAGTAACCGAGCTTGAGACATGAACACTATCCGGAAACGGGTAAGCAGTCGCCATTAGATCACCTGTTAAGGTATAGTGGCTCTGAAACCATATAGAAGTAGACAAAGAGACTTGAATTGAGAAAGAAGATCTTATTCACGATACAGATACAAGAGGTTTTTAGCTTACATATATAGCCAAATTAAGAACCATCTAGAGAGACTAAACCAAAAGTATCTCTTACCTTTCTCCCTAAGCTAAGCTTGTCAGAATGTAAACCAAGGAAGAAGATAACAAGAACAAGAAACAAGAAACAGAACAAAGACCAAGAGAGAGCAGAGACGGTTGAGAAGCACAAAGTTTGTCTTCTTCTCTTTACATAGGTTTGAGATTGTTTACTGGGCTTGGGTTTGGATCCGTTAGGCCCATATCAGAAGACCACTAGTCTCAACGACTCTTTGTTGTTGTTGCTGTTGTTGCTTACATTACTGATATCCAACTTTTCGAGATTACTGGCACTTCCGACTGAAGAGGGTAGCTTCTCAAGACTCGAATAGTTATTGAGATACAATTTCTGGAGATTAGTGGCATTTCCGATAGAAGCGGGGAGCTCCACCAGACTTGAGCATCCTTTGAGATATAATTCTGTGAGATTAGTGGCATTTCCTATAGAGGAGGGGAGCTTCACCAAACTTGAGCATCCACTGAGATCTAATTTTTGGAGAAACTTTGCATTTCCAATAGAGGAAGGGAGCTTCACCAGACTTGAACAATGACTGAGATCCACCTTCTTGAGATTAATGAGATTCCCGATGGAATAAGGGAGCTCCATCAGACTTGAACAATGACTGAGATCCACCTTCTCGAGATTAATGAGATCCCCGATGGAGGAAGGGAGTTCAACTAGACTTAAGCAATTGTTGAGATCTAGCTTTTGGAGATTAGTGATATTTCCAAATGAGGAAGGAAGCTTTACCAGACTTGAGCAGTGCACAAGATCCAATTTCATGAGGTTTAAGGCATTCCCAATAGAGGTAGGGAGCTCCACCAGGCTTGTGCAATTACTCAAATCCAATGTTTCGAGATTAGTTGCAGTTGAGAGGTCAGGAAGCTCCTTTAGGCTTTCTGAATAACTCAAATCCATCCGGTTGAGATTTCTAAGGGGCTGTACAGACAAGTAAATACAACATATAAATATACATTACGTATGAAGGCATATTAAGGCCATAAACACATTAAAAACAATCATGCCGTTGAGATCGGATTCGAATAAAACAAAGTATGTATTCAAAATAAAAGCTGAAATTTAGATATTGGAGATTAATACTTACTTGAATCCCTTCCCACAACTTCTCAAGCATGCTGTGACGCATGTTTAGTTCAACGAGGAGATCCGGATTAAAGTTAGAAGGCAAACATGTCATCGGATAATGATCCCAATGTAGTAGTGTAATTGTTGGAGGTAGGTAGTTCAAACCTCGTGGTAAGTGAAATAGGTTCCTCTGATTACCAATTGGGTAGTTGAATCTTAGGAATTGAAGATTAGATAGTCCTTCGAAGGCTCTCTCACTAATACTTGAGTCTCCCGAGAGTTCAGACAAGTCGAATTGTATGCCTATTACATTTCCACTACCCTGGAAATATACAGATGATTAGTTATCAATTGAATTCAATTTGTAAAGACTATGCCAATGAAGGAGTAATGTTAAAACTTACTGTTTCATCATTGAGTACTTTACAAATATCTCTTGCATCAAACAAAAACCGACGCTGTCCAGGCTCACGAACGGACTCATTACGGACAATTTCTCTACCCAATTGTTCTAGCGGCTTATGCATCTCTATAACACCCGAGATACTCCTGGATATGAGAGATTTCTCAGCTAAGACGTCGAGCCCGTGCCTCATATCCACGAAGCAATCGGGAAGATAATCTTCCATTTTCTCGATGCTTTCATAGTTGAAAAAGCAAGCTATATAAAGAAATAATTCTTTTTCTTCCGCGTCTAAGGCATCGTAACTTAACTTTAAGATGCTTGATATTCTCCCGTCAAGTCGAGTCGTTAACCTTGGCAGTGCCTTTTTCCATTCCGGTTTAGACATTCCCCGAAAATAAGATCCCATAACCCTTAGTGCCAGAGGGAGTTTACCAACAAGATCCGTAACTTTCCAAGCAAGCTTCTCGAAACCGTCATATGGGGAATTTTGACCAAAAGCAGACATGCAGAAGATTTGGAGAGCCTCAGGAGGTGGTGGAACATCTATTTCATAAATATGGTCGATTCCATGTGCCTTTAAAACATTTTTATCTTGAGTGATGATGATAATCCGGCTTCCAGGACCAAACCATACAGTTTCTTGCGCCAATGCATCTAGTTGGAACAATTGATCCACATCATCCAAAACGAGAAGTACTTTCTTGTCTTTCAATCGTTCTCTTGCAACTCCTAAATGAGGAATCTTGACATCCTTCTGGAATATTTGAGACATAAGTTGTTGCTGTAAGTACAACTTTGCATTGTAGTCATCAGAACACGGTTTTGTATACACTGACGTTTTAATATTCTCCATAAAGGCACTATGTTGGAAACTGCTGGAAAGTTGGCTGAATAAACATCTAGCGATGGTGGTCTTACCAATCCCAGACGGACCCCAAATACCAATCATCCTCACTTCCGACGAATCTAGGCGTAAAAACGGTCCCATCCTTTCCATATGAGCTCCCATCCCAATAAAGCCGTCGAAATCACTTGATGGCATGGAATAATGCAACCTCTCCGAAATATCCGTGGCAATTTTTTCGATCATGGCCGCTTCATCATTGCTAACAAAGGGAGAGATCAATACATCCGTTAAATAGGCTATAAATAAACATAAAAATAATATTCTTGGCACTGAACGTGCATTGGAAACACCTATCATGAGTGTCTAAAATATTTTAGAATTACATTTAATTAAATTTTATTATTATGAGTGTCTAAAACCACAAAATGGATTCTGACACTTTAAATGATTTTAGACACACATACTAATAAAATTTAATTAAATTTAATTCTAAAATACTTTAGACACCCATGGGTGTCTCCATTGCACATGCTCTAAAGCTAAAATAACTTTACTTTTGAGAGAAATAAACAAGACTAACCACTTGGTTGAATGCTCTCCGGCTATTGTGGCTACTTCCGCCAAAGCTTGTTTCCATTGCTCAATTTCCTCCTTTTTTTTCCCCACACACGTCTTCTTAAAGGCCTTTCCGAAGTCTCCAGTCTGCTTCTTTACGTCAGTTGGAT
Organism: Arabis alpina; assembly: GCA_900128785.1. Taxonomy (NCBI): domain Eukaryota; kingdom Viridiplantae; phylum Streptophyta; class Magnoliopsida; order Brassicales; family Brassicaceae; genus Arabis; species Arabis alpina. Next base: position 1,686,990 of record LT669790.1, on the reverse strand, counting down.
CCACTTCATAGAAAACGGTCATCACTATTTGACCCATTTCTTCTCTGCACTTCATGATTTCCACCAACTCGTTTAGACACCATGACGAAGAAGCATAGTTCCTTGAGAGCAAGACAATCGCGATCCTCGATCCTCTGATAGCGTCTAAGAGCTCGGGACCAATGGACTTACTCCTCTCGATATCATTATCGATAAACGAGTTGATTCCCTTGCTTTTGAATTCTTTCAGGGTGTGACTGAGGAAGGCTTTGCGGACATCTGTCCCGTGGAAGCTAGGGAATACATCGTAGGTAAAACTGTGAGAGAACTCCGAAGATGGAGGTGATGACAGAGACAAAGAAGATGAAGAAGACAGAGATTGTGAAGGAGACGGAGGCAATGAAGGAGGCAAAGAAGAAGAATCCTTTTTTTTTTTTGCCTTGATGAAATCTGATTTTTTTAAAAAGCGTGAAGCAACCTAGTGCAGCAGCAGCAAGAGTCCCAAACAAGAGAGAAGAACCCATCCGTATGGTTGAGTAAAGATCAAGTTCCTATATCTTTTTAGAATCTTAAAACTAGCAAGAGAGGAAGATGAAGTAAGAAAGAGGCTTTCCCTAGATTGTTCTTGACCAATAATGTTAAAGCATAAACATAGGAAGCTTCGTGCAAAATTTCGTATATTATAGCAACAATTGTTTCCCCATTGAACAAAAAGAAAAGTTGTTATACTCAAGCGTGTTATCTTTCTAAACTATTGATTTGACACAACATTGACTCTAATGAAAGAAGAAGCTTCGTAGATGTTACCAAATAATGACATTTTCATGGAAATTTACGAAATTATTGTCCCTATCAATCTTGAACTTGTCGACTAAAAGAATTTTGTAAAATTCCATGAAAATGTCACTATTTCGCTCCACCATTCTTGAATTTATCGACTTAAAAGAAGAGACAACGTAGTCACAAAATGTGTTGTGCTCTATTCAATTCTGAAAAGGAAGTAGCGATCTAAATCAATGTGCAGGCAAAGAGATCAATGTGGTTCCACTCACTCAACTAAATAATCTAAGTATACTTACATGGCTTTTTATCCTCAATAGCCCAAAATCCATAGCCACTGATCGAGATTCGCTTGTCCCATCTTCGTCTGCTGGGAGAAATGAAATCTCTTTTCTACCCCTGAGTCGAATAGGAAAAGCTAAGGAAACAAAAAAATATTCCGGAATTAATTTTTCGGGGTTTTTGAACCCGACGTGAATCGAACACGCAACCTTCTGATCTGGAGTCAGACGCGCTACCATTGCGCCACGGATCCGGATATTTATATATTCTTTAAATTTAATATACCAGTAAAAATAGTTTTTGGCAAAATTGTTAAGCTTGATTTTTTCCTGAAATGTCTCTGTTTACTATTGATATGAAGTTATGAACTGTGTATATTTGTATTGATAATATCGTCTTACTACACGAAAAAAAGAAGGCATCTACATTGAGTTTTTAGACTCCTCTTTTTATAAACAAAAACAAATCATCTATTTACAGTGAATAGCTAATCGCCTAGGGCTAACAAAAATGTTAGGAAATTTTCTTCGGATGGTGATTATCCTTGGATCTTGGAAGTTATAGTGAGGAAAGTATCTTCAGGACAAGGAATCGTCAAGCCGCCCGTTGGATGATTAAAGCCGAATTCTTCTTCGGCTTTTATGAGAAGAGCTTGAAACAAAGGCTGGTTCAAGTAAGAAACTGGCACTAAGTATCTTTGCTTCTTAGGGTTCTCACCGACGTATACTGCAAGAAACCCTTTTGGTGCTGAAGTTGCTTTGTTAGTTCCTACTACAGAGCCACCAAAAATCTTCTTTGCAGCCATGAAACTTCTTACCAAAGACATTTTTTGTTTTTTTTGAAATTTCTGATGAAAGATTCAGAAAAAGATTCAAGGTTTTGATTGCTTTTTGTTGATGATGGTTATTCTGTTTTGAGTCTGTATATATAGATCAATGAAGTGTCTTATGGGACATACAATAACAGAGTTTTCACATGGTATTGTCTTCTCTAATGCTAGTCTTGTAAGAGATTAGAAATGTTATGTGGCATGTGCTATTGTTTATTCATGTTTCCATAAGGACTCTTCTCCTACTTTTTGTCCTCTTCTCACAATCTCTGTGGTTGAAATTTGATTTCTCATTGCCAAATCTTTCAGGACAAACTTTTGTAGGGACATGAAGTTTTTCACCAACCGAACAAAGAGTATTTGTCACTAGTTAAGCTGTTCTCAACCATATGCAGGATCACATGACAATGCTATAATCTTTATTTGATGTTGATTTAGAAAATCATAACGTATCAATGGAGGGTCACAATCATCACTCTGAGAGACAAAGTCATATGCTTGACTTGATGAGAGACAAAGATAACTTCACATCTTCGTTCTTGAACTGAGTTCTCAGTAATTAAACTGCGTTTTTAGTTAGAGAGAGAGAGCTAAAACTGAGTTTCAAGATTTGGTGCAATGAAGAGATCTTTTAAGACCTTTTACATTTTTGTAGTAATTGATATTTAGATTTTGAAGTCATGACTAAGTGATATCCTTTTTCGCAAATGTTGAATGATTGATCAAGCAAAATGTTTCTTGAAACTTGTAATGATTTGATTTCTGTTATACAAAAAATGGTATTTACATAAAGAATTTCTAATCCTCTTGAACAAACACTATCAAGAATAAAAGAGGAGTAAAAATTTCATATTCACACCAAATACTCCTCCATCTCTAAGTTTGAGTAAGAAAATGTTAATGCTTTTTTGGTTGGACCATCTTCATCGTTGGAGTTGAGAAGTTATGCTGATAAAAGTATCTTCAGGACAAGGGATCGTCAAGCCGCCCATCGGATGATCAAACCCGAACTCTTCTTCGGATTTACTAAGAAGAGCTTGAAACAAAGGCTGGTTCAAGAATGAGACTGGCACAAGGTGTCTTTGTTTCATCTGGCTCTCACCGACATAAACCGCAAGAAACCCTTTAGGTGCTTTGCTAGTTCTTGCTAAGGAACCACCAAGAATCGTCTTTGCACTAAAGAGACTTCTAACCAAAGCCATTTTCTTGTAAGGAAGTTTTGATTCTTTAAACTTCTGAATATGTAATGAAACAAATGAAAGAAATTCAAGTTTTGGATTGCTAGTAGTTGATGATGGTAAGAGAAATTCGTTTCTTGTGTATATATAGATCAAATAAATGAGTTGAAACCAATTGAAAACAATGGTGGCTACAAGGACAAAATTCCTCACATGGTTCTGTACTCACATTTAAAAGCAGAGCTATTACAATCTGTACTCACATAAGACCTAGAGTACAACATCACATGTTAAGGCCATAGAAGAAGTTTCTCTGTGTTGATTGATTTATAATTGAATCCATCTAACTAACCCTGTCACAGTCTGTCTGCAAAACCTTGATCACATAAAACACAATAAGAAAATAATCAATACATGGGACCAGATTAGCTAGGCCATAGAAACTTCCAATCTATATAGCATTTGTCATGTGCTATGTTCTTGAATTAATTGTGATAAAAATATGTTGTTTTCACAATTTCATTTGATCTATATATACATCCGCAAAACAGAACAACATTTTCATAAGCATCAATAATAAGCAATCTAAAAGACTAATATAAGCTTCAAAAATCAATATTTTCAGATACAAATGGCATTTGTTAGAAGTATCTTTGGTGCAAAGAAGATTCTTGGCCGGTCTATAGTTGTTGCAGCGGCGGGGTCTACGCCAAAAGGGTTTCTTGCGGTGTACGTTGGCGAGAGCCTTAAGAAACAGAGATATATTGTGCCAGTTTCTTACTTGAACCAACCTTTGTTTCAAGCTCTTCTTAGTAAATCCGAGGAAGAGTTCGGATTTGATCATCCGATGGGCGGACTGACGATTCCTTGCCACGAAGATACTTTCCTCACCGTAACTTCTAGGATCCAAGGATGATTATCATCCAAAGAAACTAATTATCAACATTTCCACTCTAAATTAGAGTTTCTTTCTTTTTGATGTAAATAGATCAACAATTTTTCATCTTTCTTGCTGAAGGATTTGTTCAAGAGTGTATATATATACTTCTATGTCAGATCCAGTTTTGTGTAATGAGGGCTTGATTGAATTAAACTCCTACATGGGTTGTGTTTCAAGAAACTGAAATTTTTGGCAGGGGGACAAAAATGTAAATAAAAAAAAATATTCCGGAACTAATTTCGGGGTTTTTGAAACCGACGTGAATCGAACACGCAACCTTCTGATCTGGAGTCAGACGCGCTACCATTGCGCCACGGATCCGGATGTACATATTCACCTTAAACCTACTTATATAGTAACCCTAAGTTGAAAGACTAAAACATAAGCATGATTTTGTTTGAAAACGCTCTGATTTCAGTAAATATGATTTGTGAAATTTGATATCTGTATTCATAAGATCATCAACTACAAAATTGTATTTTCCTCAGCTAGATCTCAGTTCAATGAATCCACACCAACACCATTAGCTATTTGTATAAACCTGGTTAGGGTATTTACTTGACCATGATTCTCTGATACTTGTTGAAACATACGTATTGGATTTTACATTTATATCATTGTTAAATAAACACATCAGGAAAACAAATTTAAGAAATATGTGTGGATCTTTTGTTTGATTTCATCATTCAGTACATAAAACTGGCATTTACATTGGAATATTTTTACTAGATCAAATCTTTCATTAAGAAAAGGTAAAAAAAATTGTCATCTATCTACAGTTAAAAGTTTGTTTCTTGATATGATCATCCTTGGATCCGAGAAGTTACTGTAAGGAAGGTATCTTCAGGACAAGGGATCGTTAAACCGCCCATCGGATGATCAAATCCAAACTCCTCCTCGGCTTTACTGAGAAGAGATTGAAACAAAGGCTGGTTCAAGTATGAGACTGGGACTAAATATCTCTGCTTCTTCTGGCTCTCACCGACGTACACCGCAAGAAACCCTTTTGGTGCTGATGTTGATTTCTTCGTTCCTGCTAATGAGCCACCAAAAATCTTCTTTGCAACAAAGAGACTTCTCACCAAAGCCATGATATTGCTTAAACTTCTTGTCTGGTGATTTTTGAAGCTGAAACTTCTTACTAGATTGATTATTGTTTGGTGATTATGAAGATGTTGTTATGTTTTGGGTCCTTATAAATAGAACAATAAGAGAGTCTAAAAAAGTGTGGGGACATATATGAATAGAGAGTTTCACATGGTTCTGTCTTTCTTCAACCAAATAATAATACAATTAATGAAATATTGGACCAGTTCTGTTCTATAATGTTTCATTGGTTTGTAATGATTTGTGTCATGTTTCTTGAATTTAAGATGTGAAATGGATCTCTGTGGTCAAGAATCCAGTATTTGATGGCCATAACAAACTATGGTCAGGTTTCAAGTTGTTAAAACAACAAGTTTCTATTCAAGAACATATCACATGACAAATGCTACATAGATTGGAAGTTTCTGTGGCCTGGTTAATCCGGTCCCATTTTGATTATGTTCTAATTGTGTTCTCTGTGTTTTATGTGATCAAGATTCTGCAGACAGATTATGACAGGATTGGTTAGATGGATCCATCAATATAGAGAAACTTCTTCTATGGCCTTAACATGTGATCTTGTTCACTTGGTCCAATGTGATTACAGATGGTAATAGCTCTGCTTTAAGTGTGAGAACAAAACCATGTGAACAACTTTGTGCTTGTATGTCCCACACTTGTAGACACCATTTTTTCTTGTATATATACACAAGTAACCAATTCTCTACCATCATCAACTACTAGCAATCCAAAACTTGAATCTCTTTCATTTGTTTCAATACATCTTCAAGGATCAAACTTCCATACAAGAAAATGGCTTTGATGAGAAGTATCTTCAGTGCAAAGAAGTTTTTTGGAGGCTCCTTAGCAAGAACAAGCAAAGTACCAAAAGGGTTTCTTGCGGTGTACGTCGGTGAGAGCCAGACCAAGAAGCAGAGATACTTAGTACCAGTTTCATACCTAAACCAGCCTTTGTTTCAAGATCTTCTCAATAAATCAGAAGAAGAGTTTGGATTTGATCATCCGATGGGCGGCTTGACGATTCCTTGTCCTGAAGATACTTTTATCTGTATAACTTCTAGGATCCAAGGATGATTGTCAGAAGAAAAAACTTACTTAGAACATTTTTATTGTAAATAGATTGACAAAATTTCATCTTTCTAACCAAAAGATTTGTACCAAAGAATATTCATTTCGATGTGAGCACAGTTTTATACGTTTGAGTCCAAAGATTATCATTTTTTTAAATATCATTACCACTGATAATTTATTATTAGTGAAAACATATCTTATTTATCCGATTAAGCCATATATATAAAAAACTGATAATTAGCAAACACATAAACAAATAGTAATCCTATTAACGGGAATACATTCATGACGACACCCTTTCTTGCACTTATCTTCAAAAATGAATGGTTTCACAATCTGTGGCGAAGCTTGATGATGCAACACAGTCTGAGAAGTTTCTCCATATACTGTACTCATCACTACAAAACCAAATCAATATGTTAATAGATATTTGCATGTAGAATATTTATGTTCGTAGATATATGAAACTCTTACTCGCTGTAAAAGCTAAGAAGACAACGAAAACTGACTTGAATGATATTTTCTCCATTGTTTTTGCTTGTAGAAAATATATATTATTACAAAATGTTGTTGAAGATAAGGATATACGTGGTGGAATCGTTTTTATAGAATGGAGATGTTATCTAGTTTTAGTAGTATACGTTTCAAATGTTGTTTTGGTCAAGTCAACAGTCAAATACTTGTCTAACTATAAGAAGAAAATTATAACTTTTATTTAATCTAATATTAGAGTCGATAAAACAGATAAGAAGAGACTAAATAGATTTTTAATTCAAGAAAAATTAGTTAAGACCAAATGAGGACTCTGAAGTGGAAAACAAGTTAATACACTTTGACTATGATCGAGCAGTGATAAATGTCGTTAGGGTTGACAACATGTTAGACTAAATATTCGCACCGCACTCTTATATTTAGAAGCTATCCAATCTTTGAATCAAAATTAATTATCTGTTTCATAATCTTCAAGATTTAGAGCTTTGGCAATGTATATGAGTTTATATGCGTGAATTATAAAATTGGGGTGTTGTATCATAAACTTTGTTAGAAAAATTATTTTTTAATAAACAAAAATCCAATAATCTTCAAATTTTCTCATATCTAAAAATATATATTTTTGTTTCTTAGATATACAATTTTTAGATGTAATGATTAATAATGTAAAGACTTTCTCGCGAAGAATGCTTGTCTCCAACACTCGATATTTTCTTACATTAGCACTTCTATCCTGTATTGGTTCACTGATACCTCTGTATTTTTGTAATCTTGTTGGATAAGTGCGTCAGTAACAAAAAAAACAAAAAAATTAATAATGTAAAGACAAATGTAACATAAGTTTTCTAATCAGTGAAAACGTATCTTATTTATTGGATTAAACGAGATAATATTAAAAGCATTGACAAAAACACTCAACACTAAATGGATTAGGAACACATATCAGACTACACCATTTCTTGCAGTGAAATTTTTGTGATTTCACAATCTTTGTCGAATCTTTATGATGCAACGCAATATGTGAAGTTTCTTCAAATAATAAACGTGTTGCTTCAACGTTTGGGACTGTTACGATATTCATCACTACAAATCAAAAATAAATATGTTGTTATAAATAAATTTTTGCACCTACTGTAGTCTATACATATCTTTTTACCTATGAAACTTACCGGATATAAAAGCCAAGAAGATAACAAAAGCAAACTTCATTGATATTGTTTCCATTGTTTTAGATTTTGAAGATGATGGCATTCAAGCATTGTGGAACCGTTTTTATAGCAGGGAGAAAAATGATTTTCTTCTTAGTCAAATATTTAGTGGAGATTCAATGTGTCTTGATTTAATTGTCTTGATTCAATGTGTCTTGATTTTACAATTTTTTCTGGATAGTATTATGGAGTTTTTACCAAATTGCTTTGATTTGAAAAATGTTTTACTAGAATATCTTCTACCATATATATTCTTATATTAGGCTTTGGTAAAATGTAAACCAAATTTCACCTTTTGAAATTAGTAAAAAGAAAAAGGAAAAATTTGATATATTAATTTTCCTTTTGGCTATAATTTAGCAAATCCCTAATTATCATTAAAATAAATTACGATATATTAAAATATTTTTAATTATGATAATTTGTATTACGAAATATTTTTAACATGTCCTAGATTTAGGGACATTTTTTAAAAAGATTTTGAATTACAAAATATTTTCGTTTTTAAGAAATATTTTTAATTTTTTTGGCAAAATTCCCTATTATTAATTACCCAAGTTAAAACACATAAGACTAAATCCTTTGACCGAGGAATTAATACACTTTGACTAAAAATAATGATCGAACAGAAACATATTAGATCTGAAAAACCCAAAATAATCGTGCAAAATATTTTCGTTTTTAAGAAATATTTTTAAATTTTTTGGCAAAATTCCCTATTATTAATTACCCAAGTTAAAACACATAAGACTAAATCCTTTGACCGAGGAATTAATACACTTTGACTAAAAATAATGATCGAACAGAAACATATTAGATCTGAAAAACCCAAAATAATCTGCACGATTTTAATTTAAAGATCGTCTAGTATCCACCCATATTAGAGACTTAGAGAAGACATCCATGGTCGAAAATTTGGTTTAGATTGAGTAGTTTAATGAGGAAGAGTTTCGAATTAGCACATGTCTTAATATAATTGGATTGCATATTTGCATCTTATTTCAACAAATGTTAGGATATAGTTTTAAATTTGTTACATGCATGGGTACTTGTTGCATGAATACATGACATAGTCCATGCAATCCACTTCTCATCAAAACCCATCTTCTGAAACAATTTCTCCAAAAACAACCGTTTCCCCTCGATAATAAGCTCAAGCAACAAATATTGTTTAATAGTAAGTTTTATTATCATATCTTTTGTATATTCGACTAAACAAAAGAAATTGAAAATTAGCACATATATACAAATACAACGAAAATTCCCTTGAATGATAATACATTGCACTTTACACTCTTTGTCGCAGTGGAACCAGGGAAAACCTTGTGGTTTCACAACTTGCGACGAAACTTCATCATGCAGCACAATCTGAGGAGTTTCTTCAGGTAATAAACGTTTTGCATCAACATTTCTATTTGTTACGATACTCATCACTACAAAACCGAATCAATATATTGTTATGAATAAAATTGCATGTAGAATTTTCTTTCATAAATATGAAATCTCAAACTTACTGGCTGTAAAAGTTAAGAAGACAACGACAAAGCAAACTTCATTGATATTTTCTCCATTTTTTTGCTTGTAGTGTATATCATAAAGAGATGTTGAAGATAAATGGTATACGAAGTCCTTTGTTTTAGATGTTGTGGAACTGTTTTCATAGAACGGAGACGATATAGTATATTTTTTTTTTTGAATTATCAGGAGGTTTGGGACCGAAGCCTGTAATCCTAGGTCCGAAATCACATCTTGTAAATATTAGTTTCGTCTCAAGCGCCGCTCGAACCAGCGACCTCTAAGCTTTGCATGAGATCTTTACCCGTTGAATTATTGGCTCTTGGTTAGTATAGTAATATATTTATCATATTTTTTGGTCAACAGTCGATTATTTGTTCCAATTATAATGTCCATTATTTGTTACCAAAATCGGTAAAAAAGAAGAAGATAGGCTAGAGTGGTTTTAAAAATATTAAACTCAGTAAAAATATATATTACTTGCCAATTATATATAAGAAGAAAATTATAAATTTCACTATTTGTTTCCAAATTCGATTAAAAAATTAGATTAAACGGAGACTAAATTATAAGACCAAATTAGGAGCCGAGTGTAGGGAAATAATCAATACACTTTGACTAAAACGGTGGTCTAGAAGGCTAGTGGAGGTACCGGCGTTAGTGTTGATAACGTGTTGGATATGAACAAAATAAACGAAATAGACAACTCACTTCACATTCTTCGATTTAGGGAAGGACATTTGGTTATTCAGGTCGGGTTTGAATCGGTTGGATAAAAGAATAATGATCCGTTTGAGTATTATAAAATTTTGGTCCAGTTCCAGACTGGTTTGGATTTTCATATGGAAAATCGTGATATTATCGGTTCCGGATCGGACTTAGTATCTTTATATCTAAATATTTCTAAATGTACAAAAACATATACTCCATTGAAATATCGTAAATACCCAAAAATCTAAAAATAAACTAATATACTCGAATTTATAATTACAGTTTCGGGTATATGGATTATTTAGGTTAATTATTACTTGCTAGATACTTTTGAGTACCTATTTGATTATCCATTCGGTTCCGGTTATTCGATAAAATAGCTTAGGATCTATTCGGATATTATGTCGGTTCCGGTTTGGTTTGGTATCTCCTAATTCGCATCGTTCCGGTTTGGTTTTCGGAGACCGGATATTTTCTCCAAAAAAAAATGTAAAAACATATATCAAAAAAAAAAAAGTAATTGTCGATAGATAACATTTTTAATTGTAAATAGGCTTTAGAAAAAAAAATAGTATAACAAGACAAGAAAAATAAAAGACAAAGCTTTTAAGACTTTTAAATTGATAAAGTCTTTAAATCATATATGTTTGACAAAAAAAACAATTTTTAAAAGCTATTATAATTTATAAAGTTTTAGAAGACTCTTGTCAAGCACCCCCTTGATATAGAAGATTGAAATTTCAATGTAAATATCAGTTTTTTTAATGAATGATGGAATCAATCAAAAAATCTATAAAGATTTATCAGGTATGTTTATATATACGGTAAAATACAAAAGATCTTTCATGTTTCTGTAGAATCAGAGAATTATGATCAACTCAATATCCAAACCAGGTTTACAGCCTAACCACCACACTGCATGGATCCGTTGATTTGAGATAACTTATTTCCATCTTCACATGTATGTGAATTCTAAAATTTGGGTGTTGTACAATCTACCGTTTGATTTACTTGACTTTTGTTTTTAGTAAAAGAAATTGAGTAAAACTAAAACTATTTTTGAATAAACTAAAGCCCAAATCTTTAAATGTTATAGAGATATGTGGGAGTTTCCTCCATACCATTCTGAAGATGTAATGATTATGTAAACCACAAATATCAAATAAGTTCTCTAATAAAAATACATATCTTATCTATTCGATTACACATGATGATATTAAAGTTTCGCGCATACACACAAACATTTGACGATAGCTATTGGCTCAGCGGGATAACATTGGAACGAACAGGGTTTCTCGCAGTCATTACGTTGTGGTTCCAGACTTTGTGGTGATAAAGCTTCATGCTGCAACACAATATGTGAAATTTCTTCGGATAATAAACGTTTTGTTTCGACATTTGGAATTGTTACGATACTCGCTACAAAAGAAAGAAAACATGTTATTATATATGACCAAAAACAACATGTTATAAATAAAAATTCGCATCGAGACAAGTTTTATTGCTAAGATTTTAAACATAAAATATAACATTTACCGAATGTAATAACTAAGAAGATAAAGAAAGCAAACTTCATTTTTTTAAGATGTTGAAGATATGGTGTCTAGAACAATTGGGAACCATTTTTATAGAAGGGAGAAAATGTAGTAATGTCTCTTAGTCAAAATTTTGTCAAGTTATAAAAAGAAAGTCACTATAAATTATATATAAAAAATGATTATTTGTACCAAATTTAATAAAAAAAAATATAACATATGACCAAATAGTGGTTGAACATAGACATGTTTTTTTAAAACATGAACATAGACATGATTTTTTAAAACATGAATGAACATAGACATCTTGAACATAGACATGTTAGATATGAAAAATCCTAAATAATTAGTTTTCATTGGTATTAGACCAAAAATAGGAAAAAACACAAGAAAAGTTGTATCTTATGAATTTCATTAGTTGCTCAAATCAATTGTAAATAATTTAAGCAAAGAACAAGTTTGTCAACAAAATTAGGGGCTTTTAGAACTTTTACTATTGGCTAGAAATTAACGTGTATTTATAGATGTATATTTTGATCTACTTGAAGATAAGGCTTCCTTGGCTCAGAGAAGATTAATATGAATATCTTATAGTCCTTGTCTAAGTGATTATTCTCAGTGTATGTGCAACATTCCAGATTCTGGAAATGCATAGTATATGCGGAGAAATTTAAAAGAATTGATTTTGCTACATATGACCAAAGTGCACTTATCTTTTCGATCACATGTCTTGAGACAACTCCAAAGTTAAACGTGCTTTAAGCTGCAGCAATCGAATGATGGGTGACCTACTGAAATCGTCAAATGAATTTCGACCCGCGGGGCGTGGGGCACAGGAAGGACGGTCGGGGCCTGATAGTATGATTGATGAAACAGCTGAAGTTTCTGCAGACAGATCCACATGATAATTTTTAAGCTTCTTCTATGACCATTACATGCGATCTTGTAGTTGGACAGACGTATAAAAACATGATTGTGTGTCAGAGATTTATTGTTCTTTTGGTGAACAACTTAAGATCCCCCACTAAAGTTTTCTTAATGAAAACAAACCTTTGTGTCCTACTTTGTCATCTATCATATTCATATCCAGATTAGCATCAAGCAAAGACAGAACCATGTGATTATTTTGTCACATCTCTGTCCTACACTTGTTAATCATTGTTTCAATTCAAATCAGATAGGTTTCAACTCGTTCATTTGATCTATATATACAGCCTAAAATCAGACTTAGATATCATCAACCACAAGCAATCCTGATCTTAAAATCTCCTTAGTCCTTTTTTGTTTATCTCATAGATCTTTCAAGAACTTCAAGAATCAAACTTCCAAACAAGAAAATGGCTTTGGTGAGAAGTATCTTCAGTGCAAAGAAGATTCTTGGTGGCTCTTTAGTACGAACCAGGAAAGCAACTTCAGCACCAAAAGGGTTTCTTGCGGTGTACGTCGGTGAGAGTCAGAAGAAACAGAGATATATTGTGCCAGTCTCATACTTGAGCGAGCCTTCATTTCATGCTCTCCTAAGTAAAGCCGAAGAAGAATTCGGGTTTAATCATCCAATGGGTGGCTTAACGATCCCGTGCCATGAAGATACTTTTATCAGTATAACTTCTCAGCTACAAAGATGAAGATGATCCAACATAAAGTCATTAACATTTTTTTTCTTCTCAAACTAAGATTTGTTATGTGAATAGATAACATTTTTCTCCTCCTTTCTTATTGGAAGAGTTTGTTTCAGAGGATGTAAATCCCAATTTTGTATAACAGAGATCAAATCAATACAAGTTGCATAAACCTTTTTTTCTTAAAGATCACTCAACGAATAGATTGCAAAAAGGTCTTTAAGAGATTTCTTCATTGCATCAAATCTTGAAAATGAATCAAGATTAAGAACGAATATCGAACAATAAATCTTTACAATGTCTCTCTCTAATGTAAAACAGTTTAGCCCCTTTGAATCTTAAAGAGGATCTAAACTTTTTTTTTGCTAGCATGGAAAATAACTTTTTATTTTACTTGTGTGTGATAATTTTAAATTTTTAATTACTCTGTTTTGCAATGAAGGCAGATAAAAAGCTTTAATTGAGCCCTTGATGATGTGAAGTGACTTTGTCTCTCATCAAATCAACCATATGACTTTGTCCTCAACAGTGACTATTGGGATTTGGGACCCTCCATTGATACGTTACGATTGTGTTCATCATCATATCATCACCACAAAAGAAACTTTAGTCACAAAATTTTCCTTTATAGCATTGTCATGTGATCCTATTTCTCGATATGGTTGAGAAATGACAACAAAACTTAATTAGTGACAGGTACTCTTTGTTCTGCTGGTGAACAACTTCATGTCCCTACATAAATTTGTTCTTATAAAAAGATTTGTCAATGAGAAATCAATTTCAGCCAGAGAGATTTAGAGAAGAGGACAAAGTACCATAGCCTCCTTGTGAAAACATGAAAAAACAAGTGCATATGCCAATATATTCAATCATTTTTTCAATATTAGCTTCAGAGAAAACATAACCATGTGAAACTCTATTCATATATGTCCCACAAAAGACTTCGTAGGTCTATATATATCGATTCAAACCAGAACCAACATTAACAACAAGCAATCCAAGAACTTGAAGCTTCAAAACTCAATACTCAAAGAAAAAAATGGCTTTGGTAAGAGGTTTCTTGGCTGCAAAGAAGATTCTTGGTGGAACTAACAAAGCAACTTCAGCACCAAAAGGGTTTCTTGCAGTATACGTCGGCGAGAACCAGAAGAAGCAGAGATACTTAGTGCCAGTCTCATACTTGAGCCAGCCATTGTTTCAAGCTCTTCTCACTAAAGCCGAGGAAGAATTCGGGTTTAATCATCCGATGGGCGGCTTGACGATCCCTTGTCCTGAAGATACTTTCCTCACTATAACTTCTCGGATCCAAGGATGATGATCATCATCTTAAGAAACATTTTTAATTGTAGATAGGTGGCAATTTTTTCATCTTTCTTAATGAAAGATTTGATCTAGAAGATAAAAGTTTCAGTGTAAATATCATTTTTTTGTAATGAATGATGGAATCAATCAAAAAGATCTATAAAGATTTCTCAGATTGTTTATATATACGGTAAAATACAAAAGATTTTTCATGTTTCTATAGAATCAGAGAATTATGATCAAATCCCATAAATACCCAAACCACCACACTGCATGAATCCGTTGATTCGAGATGACGTATTTCCAACTTCACATGTATGTGAATTCTAAAATTTGGTGTTGTACAATCTACAGTTTGGATGTACTTGACTTTTGTTTTTTACTTTTTAATAAAAAAATTGATTTAAACTAAAACTATTTTTGAATAATAACAAAAGCCCAGTAATCTTTAAATGTCTTAGATATATGTGGGAGTTTCCTCCATGCACTTTTGAAGATGTAATGATTAATGTAAAACAACAAATATCAAATAAACTTCTAATCCCTGAATACATATATTATTTGTTCGATTACACATGATGATACTAGAGTCTCTAGCATGTACAAAAACATTGGACTTCAAAAAATGGATTAGGAGAGGGAACACATTGGAACGTACAGGGTTCCTTGCAGTCACGAATACGTTGTGGTTCCACCACACTTAGTGGTGATAAAGCTTGATGCTGCAACACAATATGTGAAGTTTTTCCGGATAATAAACGTTTTGCTTCAACATTTGGAATTGTTACGATACTCATCGCTACAAAATAAAAATAACATGTTATAAATAAAAAATTGCATCTAGAAAAATTTTATTGCTAAGATTTTAAACATAAAATATGATATTTACCGAATGTAATAACTAAGAAGATAACGAAAGCATACTTCATTTTTTTAGATGTTGAAGATATGGTGTCTAGAGCAATGGTGAACCGTTTTTATAGAATGGAGAAAATGTAGTATTGGCTCTTAGTCAAAATTTTATCAAGATATAAAAAAGAAAGTCACTGTTAATTCTATAAAAATGATTTTTTTTACCAAATTTCATAAAAATATAACATATGACCAAATAGTGGTTGAACATAGACATGTTTTTTTAACATGAACATCAGGTCCCTAGGGATGAACATAGACATGTTTTTTTAACATGAACATAGATTCTTTTTAAAACATGAACATAGACATGTTAGATATGAAATTCCCTTAATAACACAAGAAATGTTGTATTTGGTGAATTTCATCAGTTGCTCAAATCGATTGTAAATATTTTAAGCAAAGGCGTTACTTGATAGATTCTCTAGAAACATCAAGAACAAGTTTGTCAACAAAATTAGGAGATTTTAGATCTTTCAATATTCGCTATAAAGGTGTATTTAGTATTTACAGATGTATATATTATGGTCTACTTGGAGATTATAAGGTTTCTCTGGCTCATAGATGATAAGACATTAATGTATTAATTAATATGAAAATCTTTAGTCTTTGTCAAGTGATTATTCTGAGTCTGTGATTGATGAAGTAGCTGAAGTTTCTGTAGACAGATCCACCGAAAGAAGTATTTACAAATCAAGACTCCAATTTCTAAAAACAAAATGGCTTTGGTAAAAGGTTTCATGGCAGCAAAGAAGGTTTCATATCGTTGCCAAAGTTTGTTACTAAGAACACTTGGAAGATACTTCATAATGCTCAACCAGAACATATATGAAACAAGGGGGTGTGGCTTTCCTTTGCTACTCCAAAGTATTTTTTTCTAACCTGGCTTGCAATCCAAAATCGTTTGACAACAGGTGATCGAATGCGTCCAATCATTAAGTGCATCTTTTGTGGAAATGCCGAAGAAAAACGAAACCATCTATTCTTTGATTGTTGCGTCTCTGGAGCAATATGGCATGGGACAACGTCACAGCTTCTAGGATCGGAATACATTACCAATTGGCATCTGCTTGTGACACTCTCAACCTCGGCTCGATCCAAAAAAGATATCTTCTTGATCCACTATGCTTTTTAAACCACATTATCCACCATATAGTATGAGCGGAACCAGAGGAGATATGGAGGTACAGCCTAGCCGCCACCGACTCTTATCAAGCTCATCGAAAAAATAATCAAGAATAAGATCAACTTCATCCGTAGCGAGGAAAACTACGCTTACTCGAAAGTCATAAAGCGTTGGCTCTTGACTCGTTGAGAGAATTCATTTTTAAAATTTGTATTAAAATTCAATAGTTCGCTCCCACTTCTTTGTCGAACTCACATAACATTTATTGTACCAAAACATTTGACTGAATATAATTTTACATTCATTCACACACAAGAAAAAAAAAAGAATCACAGAATTATGACCAAATCTCATAAATACCCAAACCGGGGTTATAGCCAAACCACCACACTCCATGAATCCGTTGATTCGAAATGACTTATTTCCTGCTTCACATGTATGTGAATTCTAAAATCTGATGTTGTACCATCTATAGTTTGGATATACTGACTTTTGTTTTAATAAAAAAAGTTAATTAACACCAGAAATATTTTTGAATAAACAAAAGTGATATATCATAGTTTTTACCCGTTTTTGACCATGATTTAACCCGGTTTTATCGAGTCTTTTCGGTGTTTTTCGAGTGTTTTAGAGTCTTTGCAGGTTTTTGTACGTGTGGAGCTTAATTGATGATTATGGAACGTTTTGGAGCATTGTGGAAAGAGGAGCTGAATTCGTTAGAACGGAAATTCAATTGCCGTCAGATTGGCGTGTCTGTCGATCGACATACATGGTGGTGATCGATCGACAGCTACGTTACAACCTGTCGATCGACAGACACATAGACGATCGATCGACAGGCCTTCCCAGAAACCGACCTAATACGTTTTAAAGAAGGAAAATTGTTCCTTTTCGGGCCAGAAGTTACCAATAGACCGTCATAGAAGCCCACCACGAGTTTTACCTCTATAAATAGTTTATTTTAGGTTTTTAGATTAAAAACTTTAGATTTTACTTAACAAAGTTTAGAGAGATTTTTTAGGGTTTTTAGGGAGACAAGTTTACTTCATTACTTTGAGATTTTTCGAACCTTATTGTTCTTATTCTTATTCTCTTTCTTTATGCATTATTATTCAGCTATGATTTGCTTTGCTGCCATGTCTGAGTAGTTTGCTAGTTAGGTTTAGGGTGATTCGAATGGAATGATGATGAATTATTAGGGTAAACTCACTTGTTAGGATTATCTGTTTGGTTCTTCACCTAGATTGCTTTAACTCTGGTTTAGGATTCGCGACCCTGAATTTGGATATCTTAGGTTGATAGATTGACACGAAAGTGTAATTGATTAGCCAGAACTAGATCTTAGTTGAGCAAAATTACTTATTCGCAAAGACATTTGGTTTAGGAATTTTGTGAACAAATTGGACTTGAATTTAAAGCTTGTTTAAATTGATTGAATTCGCAAAGAAATTTGGTTTTCTAGGGTTTAGACATAGTTAGTTTTCGCAACGACAGTTGGTTAATTATATTTTAGTGTTCCAAGTTCTAGAACGGTTCTTAATTAAATCCTGATTCTGTTTAACCTGCAATTCTGATTCATCCTGAGAATTACCCAAAAGCCTAGCTCTTTGTTTAATTGAATTTGAAATCAACCATCTTTCCTGTTACCAATTGAATTTGCTATTTATTTTATATTATTTTACTTAGCCGAATTTGAAGTCAATATTCCCATCGTTTGATTTGACTCCCAGTGATTCGACCCCTACTACAATTGACCTCTTAATTTGAGAGAGTAGCTCAGGGTAAATTTGAGCATATCAAATTTTGGCGCCATTGCCGGGGAGTCAAAATCTTTCATAGGATTTTGATTCTAGAATTCTGACTAAGCTTTCTTTTTATTTTTG
Source organism: Arabis alpina (assembly GCA_900128785.1). Lineage (NCBI taxonomy): Eukaryota > Viridiplantae > Streptophyta > Magnoliopsida > Brassicales > Brassicaceae > Arabis > Arabis alpina. The sequence goes on along the minus strand of LT669790.1, from coordinate 1,668,521 downwards.
ATTTCGTTTTTTTTATTTTTGGTGTTTCAGGTTTATGCCTTCTAGCAGAACCAGAAGCAACAAGGATAAAGAGTTAGCAGATTTTGTTCCAGAGTTGGGAATTTTGGAAAGAGAAAACAGACGACAAGCAAAGCAAGCTAAGATGGCTAATCGAGCTGTGGTAACTTTTCGGAATGCTGAAGGGGAGAATGTTGACAGACATGGTAATCGGTACAACGATCTAGGAGACCCCATTGATGAAGCTGGTAACATCATCGCGGTTGAGGATCCGGTTGCAGCAGAGCGTGCTGAGCTAAATCGCCAAAGAGTTGAGTTGGAGCGCCAGCGCGCTGAGTTTGAGCATCTGGCTCAGGCCAATCGTGCACCACGGCAAGCGGTAGTTAACCAACGCACCTTGGGAGACTACTACCGTCCTGAAGAGCACTATGCCAATAGGGCAGCGATTCGGCCCCCTGGATTTGATCGTAGGGATTTTGAGTTGAAACCTGCGTACTTCTCTTTAGTAGCTCAACATCAGTTCCATGGGCATCCATCAGAGCACCCCATGGATCATCTTGAGATGTTTGAGGATCTTGCGTCTAGCATTAAGGCTAACAACGTGTCTGAGGACTACATCATGTGCAAGCTATTTCCATTTTCTCTTGCTGGAGAGGCAGCCTCTTGGCTAAAGCAGTTGGAGCCAGGCTCACTGACTAACTGGAGAGATACTAAGAGTGCTTTCTTGAGTCACTTCTATGATGAGTCTCGCTCAGAGGACCTACGAGCTAAGATTTCGACATTCGCTCAGAATCAGAAAGAATCTTTCAAAGCTGCGTGGGAAAGGTTCAAGGGATATCAGAGAGACTGTCCTCATCACGGGTTTACAGAGGTTCAGTTGCTGGGTATTTTCTACAGGGGTTTGGATTTGAGACATCAGGTCACTCTAGATGCTTCGAGCAATGGGAACTTCAAAACCAGATTTCCAGTTGATTGCTTTGAACTCATCAAGAACGTGTCTTCTAGTAATAGTACAAAGAAGATCGATGAGGAAAGGAGAAGGGAAGCTGATAGATCAGGTGGAGCTGAGATAGCTGAGGTTAAAGCTAAGATAGATTCTGTTCATAACCTTCTGGTGAACAAGAAATCGGTTCATTTTGCACAAGAAGTTGATACCTTCTATCAAGATGAAGATAGAGAGCAAGAAGATGTTAACTACATCAACCAGAATGGCTACCAGAATCAGCGATATGGAAATCAGTCAGAGAATAAGGGCTACAACAATTACAATCAGAGGAGCTCATTCTCTGGAACTCCTGGTTCTCCAAGCTATGCTCAGAAATCGCAGTTTCAGAAACCCTTTGGCAGCAACAATAACCAGAGGACTTATGGATCATCTTCTTACCAACCGATTCCCTCTAAACCTTCAGAAAATGACTTGAAGAGTACACTCGAACAGATTCTTGAAGGCCAACAAAGTCTAGCAGTAAATGTCAATGGGAAGATTGACGGGCTTTACACTACTCTCAATGGAAAAATGGATGGGCTTTACACTGATCTCAATGGGAAGATTGAAGCCCTCAATATTCACATGAAGAAGTTAGACACTCAGGTAGCCCAGACTGCAGAAAATATGAGAAGACAAGATGGTTTTCTTCCAGCCAGAACGGATACAAATCCTAAGCAGCATGGTGTAGCAGCTATCACAACCAGAAGTGGTAAGGTTATTGAGCCAGTGCTCAAGAAACGACTCTCAATCGAACAATTGGACGAGCTTGAAGAGGTTGAGGATCAGGAAATTTTTGTCCCGGATGACCTGTCGATCGATCGACATAAGGCCTGTCGATCGACAGGCGCAGAAATAACTAAGGAGATAGAAAATCCGGAACACCTGTCGATCGATCGACCCAGTGGTTGTCGATCGACAGAGGCAGAACCGAGCTGTCGATCGACACACCCTGCGGTTGTCGATCGACAGGGATCCGAGACAAACCAAAACCAGATTCTGCCTACTGAAAGGGTGTACAAACCAAAGATACCTTATCCTAGGGGTCTTAAGAAGTCTAGACAGGAGCTTGAGGAAGCTAAGTGTAAGGAAATCATTGACAAAATCACAGTTGAGATGCCATTGGTTGAGGCAATAAGAACTTCTCCTGTTATTCGCCGTTATGTGAAGAAGTTGGTCACTAAGAACTTGTGCGTTGAAGAAGGGGTTGCTATGATCACGGAGCAAGTGAGTGCTATGATTTTGAACAAGGTTCCAAAGAAGCTAGCTGATCCGGGAAGCTTTGTGTTGGATTGTCTCATTTTCTCGGATAGGTTTCCACGGTCTTTGTGTGATTTGGGTTCTAGCATCAACTTGATGCCTCTTTCAGTTGCTTTGAGTCTCGGAATGACGGACTTCCAGCCTACAAGGATTTCACTTATTCTTGCTGACAGATCAGTTAGGGTTCCAGAAGGGGTACTTGAAGATGTTCCAATCAAGGTTGGAGATTGTTTGATTCCCGCTGATTTCGTAGTTTTGCAGTATTGTGAGGAACCTAAGGACCCTCTCATTCTTGGACGGCCATTCTTAGCTACAGCTGGTGCTATGATTGATGTGAGAGGAGGCAGAATTACTCTAAGTGTTGGGGATTTGGAGATGAAGTTCGATATGGACCAAGTAATTCAGAAACCTACCATTGATGGGCAGACATTCTATGTGGATACATTGGATGAAATCACTCAGGAAGTCTTTGATGAAGACTATCCCGCTGATCCTTTGGAAAGGACTTTGGTAAATTATGTGGTTGAAACTGGGCAGCTTAACGAAGCTTCAAAAGGGTATGCTAAGTTGATGAATGACAGTGAGTTAGTGAAGCAAGTGGTTGCGAATGTGGAACTGGTTGGGGTTTCTGAGAAATCAGAAAGGGTAAGTGACTGGAGTGAAGAAAAAGCTCCAAAGATCGAACTCAAACAACTGCCAGCAGGACTCAAGTACGCTTTTCTCGGTCCTAATTCCACTTATCCTGTTATTGTTAGTTCAACTTTGAACAATATTGAGCAAACCTTGTTACTAAGTAAGCTACGCAAGTATCGCAAAGCTGTTGGGTATTCTCTTGATGATATTGCAGGGATTTCTCCAGATTTATGCATGCACAGGATTCACCTTGAAGAAGGGGCAAAGACATCTGTTGAGCATCAAAGAAGGCTGAACCCGAACCTTCAAAAAGTGGTAAAAAAGGAGATTCTGAAACTATTGGAAGTTGGGATCATCTATCCTATTTCAGATAGTCCTTGGGTTAGTCCGGTTCATGTGGTTCCTAAGAAAGGTGGAGTTACAGTGGTTAAGAACGAGAAGAATGAGCTCATTCCTACAAGGACTGTGAAAGGGCACAGAATGTGTATTGATTACAGGAAGCTCAACGCTGCTACTAGGAAAGACCATTTCCCTTTGCCTTTCATTGATCAGATGCTGGAAAGGCTTGCGAATCATCCATACTACTGCTTTTTGGATGGGTATTCAGGGTTCTTTCAGATTCCGATTCATCCGGACGATCAAGAAAAGACAACTTTTACATGTCCTTATGGTACTTTTGCATATCGCAGAATGCCTTTCGGATTATGTAACGCTCCAGCTACTTTTCAAAGATGTATGATGTCAATTTTCACGGATATGATCGAGGATTACATGGAAGTCTTCATGGATGATTTCTCAGTCTACGGGTCTTCTTTCAAGGATTGTTTGGGTAATTTAGAGAAGGTGCTTGCTAGATGTGAAGAAAAACACTTAGTGCTGAATTGGGACAAATGTCACTTCATGGTAAACAGTGGCATTGTTCTTGGACATAAAGTGTCAGAAGCTGGAATTGAGGTGGATCGTGCCAAGATTGAAGTTATGACAAGTTTGCAGCCACCTACTTGTGTGAAATCTGTTAGGAGTTTCCTTGGTCACGCTGGTTTCTACAGGAGATTCATTAAGGATTTCTCCAAGATTGCACGCCCACTTACCTCCCTGCTTTGTAAGGATGTCAAATTTGCGTTTGATGCTGATTGTCTTGTTGCTTTTGAACAGATTAAGCAGGCTTTAGTGAGTGCTCCAATTGTCCAACCGCCAGATTGGACACTTCCCTTTGAAGTGATGTGTGATGCTAGTGATTTTGCAGTTGGGGCTGTTTTGGGTCAGAAAAAGGACAAGAAACTTCATGCCATTTACTATGCTAGCCGGACTCTTGATGATGCACAGAAGAATTATGCAACTACAGAGAAAGAGTTGTTGGCAGTGGTGTTTGCGTTTGAAAAATTTCGTCCGTATCTGATTGGTTCTAAGGTAATTGTGCACACGGATCATTCAGCACTTAAGTACTTGATGCTGAAAAAGGATGCTAAGCCGCGGTTGTTGAGATGGATTCTTCTCCTTCAAGAGTTTGACGTTGAAGTTAAGGATAAGAAAGGTGTTGAAAATGGAGTTGCGGATCATCTTTCAAGGATTCGGATCGAGGATCACGTTCCTATTGATGATTTCTTTCCAACAGAGGGATGCAATTTCGTTGAAAGTGGTCTTCAAGCTGAAAATCCGCAGACTTTCAGAAAACCAAAAGACCTGTCGATCGATCGACACATGGCCTGTCGATCGACAGGTACAGAACAGAGCTGTCGATCGATCGACACAGTGGTTGTCGATCGACAGCCTCTGTACCGAGCTATAGAACGCCTTCCACAAATCATCTCCGACGCAGTCCAGGCCCACGTTTTCACCGTCTCTGCTTCTATTCGTCCTTGGTACGCTGATATTGCCAATTATCTAGCTGCAGAAGATATGCCAAGTGACCTTAAAGGTTATGAAAGGAAGAAGTTCATCCGAGAACTTCGTAGATACTATTGGGATGAACCTTATCTCTACAAGTTTTGTTCTGATGGAATTTACAGAAGGTGTATTGCTGAGCCTGAAACTCAAGATGTATTGTTCCATTGTCACGGGTCTGATTACGCAGGACACTTCGCTTCATTCAAGACAGCCTCCAAAGTTCTTCAAGCAGGTTTCTGGTGGCCTACGTTGTTCAAAGATGCTCACGCCTTTGTCAAACAATGCGATGCTTGTCAACGAAGAGGGAAGATCAGCAGGAGGCATGAAATGCCTCAGAACTTCATCCTCGAAGTTGAGGTTTTTGATTGTTGGGGAATAGATTTCATGGGACCTTTTCCTTCATCGTATGGAAACTCTTACATTTTGGTTGCTGTGGATTATGTATCCAAATGGGTCGAGGCTGTTGCTAGTCCAAAGAACAACTCAGGAGTGGTTATTAAGCTGTTTAAAACCATCATCTTTCCACGATTCGGGGTGCTTCGAGTTGTCATTAGTGATGGAGGAACGCATTTTATCAACAGAGCTTTTGATCGTTTGTTGGCTAAGTATGGAGTTCAACATCGTGTAGCTAGTCCTTATCATCCTCAGACAAGTGGACAAGTTGAAGTTTCTAATCGTCAGATTAAAGCAATTTTGGAGAAAACTGTCAATGCTACAAGGAAGGATTGGTCTGCAAAGTTGGATGATGCACTCTGGGCCTATCGCACCGCATTCAAAACACCACTTGGCACTACTCCTTTTCATCTACTTTATGGGAAAGCTTGTCATCTTCCAGTGGAACTTGAACACCGAGCAGCTTGGGCAGTAAAGCAATACAATTTCAACATCAAACCTGCTGCAGAACGACGTCTGATTCAGTTGAACGAGTTGGATGAGATTAGACATCATGCTTACGAAAACTCCAAGTTATACAAAGAGCGGACTAAGGCATATCATGACAAGAAGATCGTGTCTCGAACTTTCGAACCGAACGATCAGGTACTCCTGTATAACTCTCGTCTAACTTTGTTTCCTGGAAAGTTGCGTTCTCGTTGGTCAGGTCCATTCACCATCAAGGAAGTCCGACCACATGGAGTTGTTGTGCTTATCAGTCAGGAAGGCCAAGAATTCACTGTGAATGGCCAAAGGGTGAAGCATTATTGGGCGAAAGCCGAAATTCCAGATGGGCACATTGTGTCACTGGATGAAGCACCCGCTGTCTAAATTCAGACACAGTCAAGCTAAAGACTGAAAACAAGCGCTTAGTGGGAGGCAACCCACTAGTAAGTCTAATTATTTAGGATTTTTCTTTAATTTTCGGATTTTAGCAACAACAAAAAAAAACAAAAAAAATTTCTACCTTTTTATTTTTCTTTTCTTTCACCAATTTCAGCCTTGATTAACATTGGAGACAGTGTTGTTTAAGTCTGGGGGAGGTAGTTACTAACATTGTTTTCTATTTTGGAGTAAAAAAATTGTTTTTATTGAGTCAAAATGTAGGGAATAATGATCTTTCTTAGGAATAAAGCTTAGTTTTTGAAACTTTTAGCTGTTGCGACAAAGCTTTTGGATGGAACGAATTCGAAACCAGATGATAGTACAGGTTCCCCTCTTATCGCAATTTGCAGAACGAAGTAGATCAAACTCCAGACTAGCACACTTGATCTCCATTTCGCTATATTCTCTTTGATGATATCACGACAGTAAAACATTCAGGACTCCTTATTCTCTTTACCACTCTTTGTTGATCCTGAATGGCCAGCTCATTTTTAGTTGGTACCCAACCCCTAACCTTAACCTTTTGTTCAAACCTCATGCGATCTTTCTCCTTTTGTTTTATGTGCAGGCATGTGTATAAACTCCGGAGAGAAAGAGGTCCGACGCAGTTTTTCATTCACAAAAATTGCACATGAAAAGGATTTGGTAGGAGTACTTGAAAGAGAGCAGCAATGCTAAGCATTCCTTGGGACTTAATGCACAACAATGGTAATTTTCGAGACTAATATCTTTGTAAAATCATTTCCCCCCTAAGAGTCTTGAAAAAAAAAAAAAAAAAAAAATCTTTTATTTCGAAAAATATGAAAGGGAAAGGGAAATGATTATTTAAATAAGTCTCTAGCTTCAAAAGAAAAATCCCAAGGAATGAAGAAGTTGGATGTGGAAAGTGGAACATGATTATATGAAGGTGTTTGGTTCCTAATAACGTTTTGGAGGAGGGAGTGCAGTGTGAATGAGAAACTGTGGGCATCAACTGGACCCGACTCTCTCTTGTGATTATGCATAATGTCTGCATCCACCAAATAAAATCCGGTAACCCTAAACACTCTTTAGCTCCACTTAAACACAAAAGACTTTAACATCACACCTAGCCCTTTTACTTGGTTGATATCATTGGAGATAATTCCATCATCACTTCGATCAAGTGTGCGATAGTTAGGGGAATGTGAAACTGATGGGTTTGCAGGTTAAGATTTGAGGCCCAACCTATGATGGTTGAGATTCGTGACCGCCAAAGGTACTTTGTTTACATACAGCAAAAGAGTCAAGAAAGCAAAGCAAAGTTTCAAAAGATAAGTAAGTTCTCGCGATTTTCAAACCTCGACTTCATTCTTAGTCTCTAGTTTGCTTGAGGGCAAGCAAAAGCTAAGTCTGGGGGAGTTGATATATCATAGTTTTTACCCGTTTTTGACCATGATTTAACCCGGTTTTATCGAGTCTTTTCGGTGTTTTTCGAGTGTTTTAGAGTCTTTGCAGGTTTTTGTACGTGTGGAGCTTAATTGATGATTATGGAACGTTTTGGAGCATTGTGGAAAGAGGAGCTGAATTCGTTAGAACGGAAATTCAATTGCCGTCAGATTGGCGTGTCTGTCGATCGACATACATGGTGGTGATCGATCGACAGCTACGTTACAACCTGTCGATCGACAGACACATAGACGATCGATCGACAGGCCTTCCCAGAAACCGACCTAATACGTTTTAAAGAAGGAAAATTGTTCCTTTTCGGGCCAGAAGTTACCAATAGACCGTCATAGAAGCCCACCACGAGTTTTACCTCTATAAATAGTTTATTTTAGGTTTTTAGATTAAAAACTTTAGATTTTACTTAACAAAGTTTAGAGAGATTTTTTAGGGTTTTTAGGGAGACAAGTTTACTTCATTACTTTGAGATTTTTCGAACCCTATTGTTCTTATTCTTATTCTCTTTCTTTATGCATTATTATTCAGCTATGATTTGCTTTGCTGCCATGTCTGAGTAGTTTGCTAGTTAGGTTTAGGGTGATTCGAATGGAATGATGATGAATTATTAGGGTAAACTCACTTGTTAGGATTATCTGTTTGGTTCTTCACCTAGATTGCTTTAACTCTGGTTTAGGATTCGCGACCCTGAATTTGGATATCTTAGGTTGATAGATTGACACGAAAGTGTAATTGATTAGCCAGAACTAGATCTTAGTTGAGCAAAATTACTTATTCGCAAAGAAATTTGGTTTAGGAATTTTGTGAACAAATTGGACTTGAATTTAAAGCTTGTTTAAATTGATTGAATTCGCAAAGAAATTTGGTTTTCTAGGGTTTAGACATAGTTAGTTTTCGCAACGACAGTTGGTTAATTATATTTTAGTGTTCCAAGTTCTAGAACGGTTCTTAATTAAATCATGATTCTGTTTAACCTGCAATTCTGATTCATCCTGAGAATTACCCAAAAGCCTAGCTCTTTGTTTAATTGAATTTGAAATCAACCATCTTTCCTGTTACCAGTTGAATTTGCTATTTATTTTATATTATTTTACTTAGCCGAATTTGAAGTCAATATTCCTATCGTTTGATTTGACTCCCAGTGATTCGACCCCTACTACAATTGACCTCTTAATTTGAGAGAGTAGCTCAGGGTAAATTTGAGCATATCAAAAAGCCCAATAATCTTTAAATGTCTTAGATATATCGTTTTCAAGATGTAATATAAAACAACAAATATCAAATAAGTTTCTAATCACTGAATACATATCTTATTTGTTCGATTACACATTCTGATACTAAAGTATCTCGCATACACACACACATTGGAGTAAAGATTAATCAGGAAAGGGAATACATTGGATATAACAGGGTCTCTTGCAGTAAACACGTTGGGTTATCACATTTGTGGTGATAAAGCTTCATGCTGCAACATATTATGTGAAGTTTCTTCGGATAATAAACGGGTTGCTTCAACATTTGGAATAGTTACGATATTCATCGCTACAAAAGAAAATAACATGTTACGAATAAAAATTTGCATCTAGAAAATTTTGATTTCTATTAATATTTGACACAGAAAATATGATACTTACCGAATGTAATAACTAAGAATATAACGAAATCAGACTTCATTTTCTTAGATGTTGAAGATATGTCATATGAGCCATTGTGAACCTTTATAGAATGGAGAAAATGTATTATTGGCTCTTAGTCAAAAGTTTATCAATTATAAAAAGATTACTATAAATTTTATTAAAATGATTTTTTTACCAAATTTTATAAAATATAATATATGACCAAATAGTGGTTGAACATGGACATGTTTTTTTTCTAACATGAACGTAGACATGTTTTTTTAACATGAACATAGATATGAAAACCCCTAAATATTCAATTTTCGTTGGTATTAGACCAAAAATAGGAAAAACACAAGAAAAGTTGTATCTTGTGAATTTCATCAGTTACTCAAATCGATTGTAAACATTTGAAGCAAATACATTACTTGTCCTTGATGGAGTCTCTAGAAACATCAAGAACAAGTTTTTCAACAGTTATGTTTCAAAAAAAAAAAAAAAAGTTTTTCAACAGTATTAGGAGCTTTTAGATCTTTTATTATTCGCTAGAAATGTGTATCTATAGATACATATTATGGTCTACTTGATAAGGCTTTCTTTGGCTCATAGAACATAAAACATTAATGTATTAATATGAATATCTTTAGTATTTGTCAAGTAATTGTTCTGAGTCTATGATTGATAAAGTAGCTGAAGTTTCTCCAGACAGATCCACATGAGAATTTTTAAGCTTCTTCTATGGCCATTACATGCGATCTTGTAGTTGGACCGACGTATAAAAACATGAATGTGTGGTGTGTCAGAGATTTCTTGTTCTCTTGATGAACGACTTTTCTTAATGAAAACAAAAACTTTGTGTCCTACTTTGTCATCTTTCATATTCATATCCAGATAAACATCAGGCAAAAACAGAACCATGTGATAATTTTGTTTCATCTATGCCCCACACTTGTTAATCATTGTTTCAACTCATTCATTTGATCTATATATACACCCTAAAATCGGAATTCAATATCATCAACCACAAGTAATCTAGAACTTGAATCCTATTGACCTCATACATCTTCAAAAACTTCAAGAATCAAACTTCCATACAAGAAAATGGCTTTGGTGAGAAGTATCTTCAGTGCAAAGAAGATTCTTGGTGGCTCTTTAATAGGAACTAACAAAGCAACTTCAGCACCGAAAGGGTTTCTTGCGGTGTACGTCGGTGAGAGTCAAATGAAGCAGAGATATATTGTGCCAGTCTCATACTTAAGCCAACCTTCCTTTCAAGCTCTTCTCAGTAAAGCCGAAGAAGAATTCGGGTTTAATCATCCGATGGGAGGCTTAACGATCCCGTGCCATGAAGATACTTTTATCAGTATAACTTCTCAGCTACAAAGATGAAGATACATTAACATTTTTTTTTCCTTCTCAAATTAGAAATGTAGAGTTATTATGTAAATAGTTGACAATTTTTCTCCTCCTTTCTTATTGGAAGAGTTTGCTTCATAAGATTAGAAAGTTTCAATGTAAATCCCAAATTTTTATAACAATTCAAGTTGCAGAAACCTTTTTGCTTAAAGATCACTCAGAGAATATATTGTAATAAAGTCTTAAAAGTTTTCTTCATTGCATCAAATCTTGAAACTGAACCAGGCTTAAGAGGATCTGAAGATTTTATGAATCTCTCTCCAACGTTAAACAGTTTAACCCCCTTTTGAATCTCGACATAGATAAAGAGTACATTTTGTTACTAGCATGGAAAATAACTTTTTCTTTTACTATTGTGTCTCTGTTTTAAAATGAAGATAAAAGAAGTTTTAATTGTGCCCTTGATGATGTGAAGTGGCTTTGTCTCTCATGAAATCAACCATAAGACTTTGTCTTCAACAGTGACTATTGGGATTTGGGACCCTCCATTGATACGTTATTATTTTCTTCATCATCATATCATCACCACAAAAATACTTTAGTCACAAAAATCTCCTTAATAGCATTGTCATGTGATCATATTTCTGGATATAGTTGAGAACAACTTAATTAGTGACAGATACTATTTGCTCTGCTGGTGAACAACTTCATGTCCCTACAAAAATTTGTTCTTATAGAAAAGATTTTGTAATGAGAAATCAATTTCAACCAGAGAGATTTGTTATGAAAACATGAAAAAACAAGTGCATATGCCCAATATATATCTTTTTTTCCATATAGCATTTGAGAAAACATAACCATGTGAAACTCTATTCATATATGTCCCACAAAACACTTCATACATCTATATATACCGACTCAAAACATAACCAACATTCATCAATAACAACAAGCAATCCAAGAACTTCAAAGTTCAAAAATCAAGACTTCGATTTCTAAAAATAAAAAAAATGGCTTTGTTAAGAGGTTTCATGGCTGCAAAGAAGATTCTTGGTGTCCCTGTATCAGGAACTAACAAAGCAACTTCAGCCCCAAAAGGGTTTCTTGCAGTATACGTCGGTGAGAACCTAAAGAAGCAGAGATACTTAGTACCAGTTTCTTATTTGAATCAGCCTTTGTTTCAGGATCTTCTCACTAAAGCCGAAGAAGAGTTCGGGTTTAATCATCCGATGGGCGGTTTAACGATCCCTTGTCGTGAAGATACTTTCCTCACTGTAACTTCTAAGATCCAAGGATGATCTGAAGAACAAAAATTTTAACATTTTTTACTATAGATAGATGACAATTTTTTCATCTTTCTTAATGAAAGATTTGATCTAAGGGATATAAATCTCAATGTAAATGCCAGTTTTTGTTAGTAATGAATGATGGAATCAATCAAAAAGATCCAGAAAGATTTCTTAGCTTTGTTTATATACAGTAATATCCAAAAGATTTCTTAGCTTTGTTTATATACAGTAATATCCAAAAAAAATTTCATATTTCTGCAAAATCAGAGAATCATGATCAAATATACCCAAACCGGGTTTATACACAATTCATCAAAGCGAGACCCGGTTTGTTGTCGTTTGAGTTTTTGAGGAAAATATTTTGGGTTATTCCGATTTCTCAACCAACATAACCAAAAACATAATAAACTAACTGTTTTCGAACCGACAAGACAATTCGGGATTTAGTTTTACACGCCACAATCAAACCGATTCCCGGTTTGTTATTTATCGGTTATCAGGACAAAATTTCGGTCTAATTAATTATTGTAACTTTTGATCATGAGCTTCCATTCATGGTGTTCTTCGCTTAATTGTTACTTTAGCATGAATCTGTTGATTCGAGATGACTTATTTCCAACTTCACATTCACATGTATGTGAATTCGAAAATTTGGGTGTTGTACAATCTACCGTTTGGATGTACTTGACTTTGTTTTTAATAAAAAAAACTGATTAAAACTAAAACTATTTTTGAATAAACAAAAGCCCAGTATTCTTTAAAGGGTTAATTAGGCTAATAATAGATTTGATGTCACTAATTAGGTGGGTAACAGTTATGAAACCAAATTTAAGTAAGTAACATATTGGTGACAAGATCTGACGAAAATACCCCTGGCTTTTAATTGAGAATTTTTGTAAAAAAAAAATTTGTAGCAGTAAAAACGTACAACGTAGTCAACCTATACTCGCATTGTAGTTCACTACCACCAATAATATAATATATCATAGTCAACTACAATAACAGTAAACATAACACTACGCTTAACCAACCTAACCTGCATTCACACTTTCGCCCAACACAGGCGGTGCATCCCTATACGTAACCATTAAGTTAGCCATCACATAATTCTGAGCCTCATCTGCGCATGGTTGCAAGACACATGGCCGGACTTTCACTCGAGCCATAGCATCCTCATTGTCGGCATCATCACCTGAGTCAATCAGATCCAAAGTGCAAGGCCAGTTGTGAGAGCATTCCCCACCCTCACATATGACAGCACCTGTGATCTCTTTCCTTTTCCTTTTCTTGTCATCATTCTCGATAGATTTGCAATCCATTAACGCAAAATTATGCCAATCACCATCATCTCCTTTCCTTTTCTTGTCATCATTCTCACTTTCGTACAATGACTCTTCACCAACCACCATCTCGTCCAGACTAATCGCCTTTCCTTTGCCACTCATTGCACATGCATCTGCAACTATGTCCACGGCAAAAAAGTGTTTGTTAGCACTACAATTTAGTCTGCCCCTCACATAGTAAACATTAATAGTTCACTAAAGACAAAATATATAGTGCACTATTTTCCAGTCATACAATTTGTAGGCAAAATAGTACACTATTTTCCATTTTATAGTACACTATTTTCGAGTCATACAGTTCACTACAGAAATTTCAATTACACCTCCACAAATATAAATAGTGAGCTATTACACCCAGTGCCGGTCCTGAAAATTTATGGGCCACAAGCCAAAATAAAATTTTGGGCCACTAACTATTAAAATTTTAACAAAAGAAAATAATTAAAATATTTAATAGCAAGGAATTGAACTCTCCACTTCAACATTCTTCCACGAAACACTTTACCAATAGAGGTAAAGGCAAGTTTTATCTAAAAGAGGGCCGATTTGTTATATAGACTTTTTATAAAAAAAATGGGCCAGAAGCCCATGCTTCTTTTGCTTGTGGTCAGGACCGGGTCTGATTACACCCAGTCGACTAAAATAGTTAACTTCTTAAAGGTTGGAAATAAAACATAGAAAATAGTAGGCTACAATAGTTACCTATCGATTGATTTCCGAGTTTTAGATATATACTCGCAGCCTCATGACTCGTTACACACAAGCTTTTCCAGTTTATAGTACACTATTTTCGAGTCATACAGTTCACTACAGAAAATTCAATTACACCTGCACACATATAAATAGTTAGCTATTACACTCAGTCGTCTAAAATAGTTAACTTCTTAAAGGTTGGAAATAAAACATAGAAAATAGTAGGCTACAATAGTTACCTATCGATTGATTTCCGAGTTTCAGATTTATACTCGTAGCCTCATGAATCGTTACAAACGAGTTTTGTTAGCACTAAAGTTTACCCCACATGAAGATAATTTGGGGTCACGACGACGGAACAATCGTTGAGATAATTTGGGATCTTTCATCGTCAGTATGATGATTGAATCGAACTTACCTTGGGTTTTTATATACAAGAAAAATTGTGGGTGAAATGGAAGATAACGAGAGGGATTATAAGAAATTGGAGAAAAACAAAGGGGAATTTGAGAAGAATGATGAATGAAATGCGAAATCGTGAAGGATGATGAATGAAATACGAGATCGTGAAGGAGACTAAGAAGATAAAAATGAGAAATAAGAAGGAATGAGAATAAAAAGGGAACGATGAGATCTCATAGATCGTGTTGGTGGCTACGGCGGCTACGTGAGGTGAGGAGGGCAAAGCTGATTAGGTTTGTGTTAATTTTTTTTTTTTAATTAAAACTTGTTTGGGTAAAAAACCAAGAGATTCACCAAAAGGGTATAACTGGAAATCAAGAGGACAAAATGTTATGAATTAAATTCTGATTTACTCCTTGTTATATTATATGTTTTGTATCTTAAGAGTATTATTCATTGGTATTTCCCTTCTTTAAATGTCTTATTAGATATATATGTGGGAGTTTCCTCCATACAATTTTCAAGATGTAATGATTAATGTAAACGACAAATATCAAATAAGTTTTCTAGTCATTGAATACATATCTTATATGTTCGATTGATTATACATGATGATACTAAAGTCTCTAGCATGAACACGTACACGAGATATCAGTTGGATCTCCAGGAAAGGGAAGACATATGATCTCACAGGGTTTCTTGCAGGGAATACGTTGTGATTCCACCACCCTTTCTGGTGATAAAGTCACATGCTGCAATACAATATGTGAAGTTTCTTCGGATAATAAACGTTTTGCTTCAACATTTTGAATTGTTACGATACTCATCGCTACAAAAGAAAGATAAATTGTTGTTATAAATAAGAATTTGCATCTAGACAATATTTATTGCAAGATTTTAAACATAAAATATGATACTTACCGAATGTAATAACTAATAAGATAATGAAAGCAGACTTCATTTTTTTAAGATGTTGAAGATATGGTGTCTAGAACAATTGTGAACCGTTTTTATAGAAGGGGGAAAATGTAGTATTGGCTCTTGGTCAAAATGTTATCAAGTTATAAAAGAGGAAGTCAATGTAAATTTTATAAAAATGATTTTTTTAATAAATTTCATAAAAATATACCATATAACCAAATAGTGGTTGAACATAGACATGTTTTTTGCACATAAACATAAGGCCCCTGATGAACATAGACATATTTTTTTAAAGATGAACATAGACTTGTTTTTTTTAACATGAACATAGACATGTTAGATATGAAAATCCCTAAATAATCAGTTTTCTTTCGTATTAGACCAAAAATAGGAAAAACACAAAAAAGTTGAATTTTGTGAATTTCCTCAGTTGCTCAAATCGATTGTAATTTTTTTTTTTTTTGAATTACCAGGAGGTTCGGGGCCGAATCCCGTAATTCTCCCAGGCCCGAAACCACAACATGTAATATTAGTTTCGTCCTAAGCGCCATTTGAACCAGCAACCTCTACGCTTTGCTTGAGATCTGTACCAGTTGAGCTATGCGCTCTTGGTGATTGTAAATATTTTAAGCAAAGGCATTGCTTGATGGATTCTCTAGAAACATCAAGAACAAATTTGTCAACAAAATTAGGAGATTCTATATCTTTTACTATTCGCTAGAAAGGTGTATTTACAGATGTATATATTATGGTCTACTTGAAGATTATATAAGGTTTCTGTCGCTCATAGAAGATAAGACATTAATGTATTAATATGGATATCTTTAGTCTTTGTCAAGTGATTATTCTGAGTCTTTGATTGATGAAGTAGCTGAAGTTTCTGCAGACAAATCCACATGATAGTTTTTAAGCTTCTTCATGGCTATTACATGAGATCTTGTAGTTGGGCTTATAAAAACATGATTTGGTGTCATAGATTTCTCGTTTCGTAATGAAACAAACATTTTGTGTCCCACTTTGTCATCTATCATATTCATATCCAGATTAGCATCAAGCAATAACAAACCATGTGATAATTTTGTCACATCTATGTCCCACACTTGTCAATCATTGTTTCAACTCATTCATTTGATCTATATATACACAGCCTAAAAACAGAATTCAATATCATCAAACACAAGCAATCCAGAACTTGAATCCTATTGACGTCATACATCTTCAAAAGCTTCAGGAATCAAACTTCCATACAAGAAAATGGCTTTGGTGAGAAGTATCTTCAGTGCAAAGAAGATTCTTGGTGGCTCTTTTGTAGGAACCAGGAAAGCAACTTCAGCACCGAAAGGGTTTCTTGCGGTGTACGTCGGTGAGAGTCAAATGAAGCAGAGATATATTGTGCCAGTCTCATACTTGAGCCAACCTTCCTTTCAAGCTCTTCTCAGTGAAGCCGAAGAAAAGTTCGGGTTTAATCCTCCGATGGGCGGCTTAACGATCCCTTGCCCTGAAGATATTTTTATTAGTATAACTTCTCAGCTACAAAGATGAAGATGATCCAACAAAATGACATTTAACATTTGTTTTTTCTTCTCAAATTAAAGATACAAAGTTATAATGTGAATAGTTGACATTTTTTCTCCTCCTTTCTTATTGGAAGAGTTTGTTTTAGAAAATTTCATTGTAAATCCCAATTTTGTATAACAAAGATCAAATCTATATATACAAGTTGCAGAAAAGTTTTTACGTAAAGATCACTCAACGAATAGATTGCAAGAAAAGTCTTAAGTGATTTCTTATTGCATCAAATCTTGAAACTTAATCAGGCTTTAGAACGAATATCGAACAACAAATCTTTCCAATATCTCTTTTTCCAACGTAAAAAAACTGTTTAATCTCTTTTAAATCTTGACATATTAAGGATCTGAACAATTTGTTACTAGCATGGAAAATAACTTGTTCTCTTACTTGTGTGTGTCTATTTTAATTACTCTGTTTTATAATAAAGACAAAAGAAGCTTTAATTGTGCCCTTGATGATGTGAAGTGGCTTTGTCTCTCATCAAATCAACCATATGACTTTGTCTCTGACCAAATCAACCATATGACTTTGTCTTCAACCATATGACTTTGTCTCTGACCAAATCAACCATATGACTTTGTCTCTGACCAAATCAACCATATGACTTTGTCTTCAACAGTGACTATTGGGATTTGGGACCCTCCATTGATACGTTATGATTTTTTTCATCATCATATATATCATCACCACAAAAATACTTTAGTCACAAAAATCTCCTTTATAGCATTGTCATGTGATCATATTTCTGGATATGGTTGAGAACAACTTAATTAGTGACAGATACTATTTGCTCTACTAGTCACAAAAATCTCCTTTATAGCATTGTCATGTCCCTACTTAAATTTGTTCTTATATAAAATATTTTGTAATGAGAAATCAATTTCAACCAGAGAGATTTGTTATGAAAACATGAAAAAACAAGTGCATATGCCCAATATATATCTTTTTTTCCATATAGCATCTGAGAAAACATATCCATGTGAAACCCTATTCATATATGTCCCACAAAACACTTCAAAGATCTATATATATCGACTCAAAACATAACCAACATTCATCAAAAACAACAAGCAATCCAAGAACTTCAAAGTTCAAAAATCAAGACTTCGATTTCAAAAAACAAAAAATGGCTTTGGTTAGAGGTTTCTTGGCTGCAAAGAAGATTCTTGGTGGAACTAACAAAGCAACTTCAGCACCAAAAGGGTTTCTTGCGGTGTACGTCGGTGAGAACCTAAAGAAGCAGAGATACTTGGTGCCAGTTTCTTACTTGAACCAGCCTTTGTTTCAAGCTCTTCTACGTAAAGCCGAAGAAGAGTTCGGGTTTAATCATCCCATGGGCGGTTTAACGATCCCTTGTCCTGAAGATACTTTCCTCACTGTAACTTCTAAGATCCAAGGATGATCTGAAGAACAAAAATTTTAACATTTTTTTACTGTAGATAAATGACATTTTTTCATCTTTCTTAATGAAAGATTTGATCTAAGAGATATAAATCTCAATGTAAATGCTAGTTTTTGTTAGTCATGATGGAATCAATAAAAAAGATTTCTCAGATTTGTTTATATAATACTGTAGTATCCCAAAGATTTTTCATATTTCTACAGAATCAGAGAATCAAAGCAAGATCCGGTTTGTTGTTTTCTGAGTTATTGTGGAAAATATTTTGATTTCTACAAATTTCCCAACCAACATAACCGAAGCCATAAAATTACCTGTTTTTGAACCGGCAATACAATTTGTGATTCTTTCTTGTTAGGGAACGAGTTCAAACCGGGTTTATACATACACATTACACACCACGATAAAACCGATACCCGGTTTGTTCTTTATTAAGACAAAAAATTAAAATGTCGGTGAAACTAATCTCATAATACCGAACCTTGAACCGGGAATAGTATCGATAATTGGGCTTTGGTAAGTGGTAACCGAGAATTGTAAACCGAAATCAAAGCCGGTTAGTGTTCATAGCAGAGTTTTTTTGTCTGTTAAACAAAGCAACCCTCGCAGCAAAATATATTTCTGGGTTCTTCTTCAATTCTCTGCAAATCTGTCAGTGACTTTGTCTCTCGAGATCTGACTCTGAATTCAATTCAACTACTTCTTCTTCCTCTGCACACTACACTTGTTTTTGTTTGTATTCCTTTAGAAACTTCGATTTTCGTGAAAGATGCGAGAAAAAATCTCCATCATCACTCTAATCAGATCCTAATCGTGGTTTCGATTTTGACCTTGGATCTTTGAGGAAGGAGCTTTGTATTTTGGTAGAAGATGGTGTTTAAATCTAGAATAAAATGGATTGCGTTGCTTGTGATGATTTTATCAGTGGGATCTCTTGTTGTTCATCTTTCGATGACTAAGTCTTCTAGTGTACAATTGGCTTCTTATGCTAGAGATACTCTTTGGAAAGATTTTGATTCTTTGTTAGGTGCTCAGGTAAAAGATAATGATATTGATGATGATTCTGGAGGTTTTGAATTTGAATTTGTGATTGAAGACTATGTGTTTGTTGTTTGCAGGATTTTAGAAATAAGCATTTGTGGAGGCCTGTCAAATCGTTGGAGACTTTGCAACCTTATGCCAATCCAAGAAATAGTTATCCTGGTACTTTATCTATCTTTGTTTGCATGCACAAGCTAGTTCTTAGGTAACCCAATATACATTTTTAGCTACTTTGATGTGGAATGTTGTCTTTTCTGCATTGATCATTGTTGCTGCCTTGTAAATGCTCAATCATATTCAAGTTGATGTGTTTAGTCTGCAGTAGTGTTATGGATGGTGTATGTTGTGTGTGACACTTTTGACAACATGAAAGTCTATTGGGATCTTTTGTGAAATTTGTACTGTGGATGTTAATTGGTCTTGGTACTGTCTCTTTGCAGCACCCAGTTCAAAAAACAATGGCTTCATATATGCAAAGATATTTGGTGGATTTGACAAGATAAAATCTTCTGTATGTATCAGTTGACTCGATAATTTCAAGATTTCTCTTTATTTTTTATGTTTATGTAATTTGATAACGTCTTTGCAAATTTTCTAGATATGTGATCTTGTCACCATATCCAGGCTTCTAAATGCTACTCTTATCATTCCAGAGCTTCAAGAAAGTCTTCGCTCAAAAGGCATTAGGTGCGCCTAGCTCTATCCATTATGCTGTTCTTTTTTTATCTTTGCACGTTTCTACATTAGTTTCTGTTAAAGCATGTTTCTTTGCCTTGATATCAGACTCTTCTTTACTCTAGTTTATTTTTACATGCTGTGCAGCAACAAGTTTAAGAGTTTCTCCTATCTTTATGATGAAGAGCAGTTTATAGCTTTTCTTAAAAATGATGTGATCATTGCTAAGGCCCTCCCTGAGAGCTTGAAAGCCGCAAGAAAAAGGAATGAGTTCCCTCTTTTTAAGCCCAAAAACTCTGCATCACCAAAATTTTACCTCGAGGAGGTATTGCCAAAGTTAAAGAAAGCGGGTGTTATTGGATTGATCATCTCTGATGGGGGATGCTTGCAGGTACTGAGTGTTTGTTCTCCCTTAGACTGTTATATCTTGATGCAGTAACTTCTCAGTCTATAGAGATCTCTGAGTATATATCTTTCTGCATGCAAACAACCATCATTCGTCATATCACGTTCTGGTCATTATGTGTTTACTGAAGAAGTTGTTATATTAGTTAACATGGTGTCTTATCCTCAATAAATTTGTCTTATTTTCAGTCAACTTTGCCAGCTTCAATGCCTGAACTTCAAAGGCTGAGGTGTAGAGTTGCCTTCCATGCCCTCCAGCTTCGTTCAGAAATTCAGGTGCTGGGCAAGAAGATGGTTGACAGGTAGTTATGATATTTGTTATTTAAAATTTGATTGACAAAAGAGAGGAAAACATGAGATAGTTATGGCTTTGGATTATTAATGGTGGGAAAGAACATTACATGCTTGGCTTTTGTTTCTTTAATCATGAAGTACCTAGCTGAGAAGTTTATAAATAAGTTTCAGGGGTGGCCTTTTTAAATTTAGCTTGGGGTCTTGAGGTGGCTTTGTCCATCGACCTCTGAAAATCGCCTGCGTCCCTGACAACTATGTATGTTATCTTTTCCAGGTTACGTAAATCAGGTCAACCCTTCCTAGCTTATCATCCTGGCTTAGTGAGGGACAAATTGGCATATCATGGTTGTGCTGAGCTTTTCCAGGTAAAAGTTTTCATCAATCTCCATCTGAATTATTTGGTAGAACAAATTGTTTATATCAGATACGAGTTACATGAGGAAGTAATTTTAAATGGTAAAATCGGTTTCTGACGCTACTTATCATTTCAATTTTGAAAGGATGTTCACAGTGAACTCATCCAGTATCGGCGAGCTCAGATGATCAAGCAGAAGATTATTTCAGAAGAACTTATTGTTGACTCGCACTTACGCAGGGACAATGGCCTATGTCCTCTTATGCCAGAAGAGGTAGAATCCGGAGCTTCTCTCAAGTTATGATAATAATGCTTATATGGACACCTTTTATATCTTGTTACCCTTTATGTCTGCCTTCATGGTGCCTCTTGAAGCTGAATATGCCTCCCTTATGTTTGAATTCATGCAGTTCCTAGCAAAATTAAATATATATGCAGCTTCTTTACCTATGCTTAGAATTCCCATGTAATACACTGTTTTCAGTATGCTGACATTCTAACGCACCAATTGGATCATTTCCTTACTGCTGTTTTGATGGAACTGCATTGGCTTCTGTGATGCTAAGAGTTTATTGGTATTGAAATTTTGCAGGTTGGAATTCTTTTGAAAGCATTGGGTTATTCTCAAAAAGCGATTATATACTTAGCTGGTTCTGAAATGTTTGGCGGCCAACGTGTTTTGATCCCTCTGCGTGCCATGTTCCCTAATTTAGTGGATATGACTTCTTTATGCAGCACAGTGGAATTATCAGAATTGGTTGGTCCTGAGACACCTCTTCCAGAAAATACATTCAAAATGGCTCCTCGAAAAAGCGATAAGCAGCTCAAAGATGAATGGAACAAGGCAGGTCCTCGGCCTAGACCTCTCCCTCCTCCTCCTGACAGACCTATCTACCAACACGAAAAAGAAGGATGGTATGGTTGGATTACAGAGAATGATACAGAACCAAGCCCTTCACCTATGGATCTTAGAAATCAAGCGCACAGGTTACTATGGGATGCACTTGATTTTGTTGTATCTGTAGAAGCTGATGTGTTTTTCCCTGGTTTCAACAACGATGGTAGTGGGTTGCCAGATTTTTCAAGTTTGGTAATGGGTCAGAGGCTCTATGAAAGACCCTCGTCACGAACATATAGACTGGACAGGTAAGCAAGCTTATTACTCGACAGTTAATGAGTGCATTTTGAAGGTGAAATTGATATAAAGCTTGTTAGTTTGAATGAAGATATTTTTAGTCTATCTATTTGGCTGATACATAGATCATATATTACAGTACTTTATGAGAATATCTGTTTTGCAAATTAATTAACGACGGTTTTACTAATCTTCTTCAACAGGAAAATTATTCAAGAACTTTTCAACATTACCCGCGAGAACATGTACCATCCCAACCGTAACTGGACACTTCGTGTGAGGAAACATCTTAACTCAAGTTTGGGTGATAGTGGGCTTATCAGGCAGTCTATGCTGTCGAAACCAAGGTTGTTTCTTTCGCATCCGCTTCCTGAATGCTCATGCAGAACATCGGCCCTTGAGGATTCCAAACAAATACGAAGTGATGATGGCAGATTTCTCTATGGAGGTGAGGATGAATGCCCTAAATGGATAAAATCAGCTGGGGTGGAAAAGAGTAAAACTGATGATAGTGATCAGCCTGATTATGAACATGATCTTCTCACTGAACAGTCAGAAACTGATGAAGAATTTGCAAAAAGTAAGGTTGCTTCAGCTTTTGACCAGGATGAAGAATGGGATCCTAATGACTAGCGTGACAACGATGCATATACTGCAGTGATGATTTTTCCCAGGTTCTTTCAGGAAAGGCGAAGAAGCAAACATACGGAGGTTCTTTTCTTGTTTTCTATAGTTACCGGCTTTTTTTCCTTTTCTGAGAATAAGCTTCTAGTGTTATTCTTTTGTTAGAAGTTCCTTGCAAATTAGTTTCATACTCTTTATACATCAAAAGCTTCTCAAAGATATTGGTATTGCCTCCAAGCGCCCTTATGCAGCAAAGGATGACTGATGCAGTAGAGGACTGTCGATATGCTTCATCCTTCTCTAAGGTCTTCCCTTGAAGCAAATGTGAAGCTGGAGGTATCTTTTGTTCTTTTTTTTACATCATTGTAAATCTGATAAAGGTTAAAATTCAGATTCTTTTATCCTTTTTTTCTCCAATAGTTTTTTTCTGGATTTGTTTTTACACACTACAGATATGAAAGATAAACGTAAATTTCAATAGAGTTTTAATATTCACTTGCTGCCTCCTGATTCTATTCATATCCATTAGACTAAGATGTTGGTATACGACTTTGGCCTTTGTAGAATAGTTAATTCATTGATTCAGTCAAAAGAATACATCATTTTTGTGGTGACAGTGGAAGGATTGTCATTGATGCGATTATACATGTATGTATTTGCAAGTTATACTGTTGAATAGAGAAGCTCCAGGAGCAGAGCAGAGAGAAGGGAACTCTAGGCACCGTTTTTCTGTTTCCACGGTTTGAGAACAGAGACAAGGCTAATGATGATGATGACAAGAAGGATGAGAATGGCAATGCACATCCATTTCCTCGAACTTTTCTGGCTTTTTATCGCCTTCGTTAGTTGGTTGTTCCCGGATTGAACATGATCCACAGCGCTCGAGACCTGTCAGACAGAAACAGAGTATGAGAAATCTAAACTCAGGGATTCATCAAAGGTAATGAAGAGATTGTTACCATATTCTCTATGTTGTCTAGCATCTCTCCCTGTGCATCCACCAGTACGGCCATATCAAGAAACACCTACAACCAAAAGAGATGCAGATGGCGAATCAGTTTCAAAATCTTGAGAGGTTTCGGATAAATCGGATTGAGGTTTACCTGTTGTAAGTCAAGGAGTTTCTTCTCTAAATCTCTGACAGCGTCATGGCGTTCCTGAATCTCAGCCAGTGTATCCATTATCTGCACAGAGCCAGCAAATAATCTATAACTTGAGATGCATATAAGAGTAGTTTTGTTGCACAGGTAATCAAATTAGTGCAGGAACATAAGTACCAACCTGACCTCGTCCTTGCTCCATGATTGCTTTCTCGAAAATCTGCTCACTGTCTCCGGTTTCAATCAATCTATCCACTGTCTACACATCCGAAAACGATTATCAGAACTGATACTAAAACCGATATCAAAAGATTTAGATCGAGAAAAGAAGAGTTTATTCCTTGCCTCCTCATCAACTCGTTGTCCGGTCACTAACCATTGTCAAAAACCAAACAAAACAATTAGCTATAGAATATCATTTTTGGAACATTTATCTTCAGACAATTTCTCAGTTCAAAACCTGTAAACACACGCCTCTCTACAACTTCTCTGTATTCTTGATGAATGTTCTGTCTTAGAGCCTACACACAAAGATAAGAGCTTAGGAAAATTTTCTAAGAGAGTTCTTGATTTTCAGAATTTTCTAAAGCCCTTCTCAAAACTTACTTGGAATTCAGATATCTTGTCCTTAAACTTCTTTTTAACCGCACTGCCGATAAAATAAATCGTGTTAAGGAAGAGAGAAGATCTTGAAGCGTATCGATAGATTCAGGAAATGAAACTCACATAGTTGTGGCTGTTCTTGTTCTGTCTACTCCAGTTCCTTTCCCACAACCTGGTTTACTCCGGTTCTCCAGATTCTGAAGAAATCAAATCAGGTCTTAAGTCTTAATTGAGATGAACAAGAATGCAACAATGTATTCATCTCTAAGCCTAACCTCTCGATCCAGTTCTTCGATCTTTCCTTTGATGAAACGAGAGATTCTTCCAACTTCATCAACATCTCTCTCCATCCTCTGTTTGATTGCTACACAACAAAGAGAAACCAAATTTCAATTCATCTAAATCTCAAGAACTTGTTTATGAGTTTTGAAATCAAAATCGCTTCGGATTACATTTCATTGCAGGAGCTTTAGAGACTGCCTTAGTCTCCTCATGTGCTCCCTGAAGCTTCTTGAGATGCTTATCAAGCTTCTCATATTGCTTTTCTATTTCTTGGACCTAAACAATTAATATGATGATCTCAATACAGACACACATTTGACATTGCTTGAGAATAGTTACACATGGATTAAAGCTTACCTTTTTGAAGAAATCAGAGAGACCAAGATTTCCAGAGTTACCAGGGCCATGTCCTGACTCGATATCGCTTCTATTAGATCGATCTCTGGAGAACTCTAACGAACCCTGTCCAATAAAAAACATTTGTCACATCATCATAATTATATATCTCTAGTGTAGTTTATCTCATAATATATCTTCCATTAAATCCCACATAAATCTCAAGATTTGTTTTATCATTCTGCTTCTATAAACGATTGTTTGAATATCACATGAAAAACTGTTCTAAAGAAAAGTCATTCCGTAAAAGTCTTGTAACGCAAGCAAAGAACCCTAAGAGTTTCTAATATCCATAAACAAAAATTAGAGATATTAAAGATCTCTCCCTTTTTAATAAAATGTACACGTAAACATTGCATGGATTAGAACAAAAAATTGCTAGGACAAGATAGGACAAACCTTTAAGAGGTCGTTCATTGTAGGAGAACTGGTTTAGAGAAGAAGAAGATCTATAAAAAAACAAAGGAAAGAAACTTGTTGAACAATCAACCAAATTCCAGATCCCATGCAAAGGAATATAAATGTAACCTTAAATATTCATAAATTAGAATGTACAAGGAAAAGCAAACCTGGTTTTATTAATAAACCCAGATCTCTCTTATTCTCTTTTTCCTTTTTGTCTTTGTGTTTTAAATCCTAAAAGTAATAAAGATAGATAAGCCAAAGAGAAGAAGAGATAAAGAGAGAGCTTCGTTACCGTATAAAGCATAGCAAAAATATGAAATTGTTAGGACACGTACGGTTAGGATCAACGGTTTAAATTAACTTTTGATATTCTTTTTTAAAACAACAAAAAGAAATTGGTAAATCTTGTTGTTGGACAGATCACTAATCAAATCTCTAGACACGAATTGGTAAATTTTGCAAATCCACTGTTATTGGGAATTTGATTCTTTAATTCTAAGTAAAATTCATTGTTATTAGTTTTAGGATTTTCAAATTCCAAGCGAAATCCCTTGTTATTGGAAAAGTTTGATTTTTAATGATTCCGTAAATCTATCAGAATGTAGTGTTATTGGTATATGGATTTCTTATAATTAACTCATTAAACAAGATTTTTAGAATACCTTATAAATCCATTAGATTCTGAAAATCTTTATAACTTAACTTTTTAAATACACAAAAAAAATTACAAATCTTCGTCTTTTCAAAATTTTGGAAATCTATACAAATCCAATCTCCAATAACAACCCCTAATTAAACTCTTATTTTGGGACAGTACTATATTTACAAGAAGTATCAAACCAAACTCAAACAATAGTAGCTGCCTTCACAGCTTTCTTGCTACAAATTACATGTTTAATTATTATTTTAATCCTTATTAAATCGTTTTTTAAACATAAGAATCATCCAAACAATTAGGACCAACAATGTATTTTACTCTTATATAGTAAAAATTCTTAAGACGTGCCTTCACGTTTTAAATCGACCTGTTCAATCTCAAATGAGTAAATCTTCTGAGAAATTTTCATAGTGCTTTTTTGACTTTGACAAGATCTATCAGAATAAGAAGATCTTCACATAGTATCTCAGTTGTTTTTCTATGTAGTTGAAGCTTTTTTTATGTAGTTGAAGCTTTCTCTTCATGGCTGCTTCCTCTTTGGTCTCTTCCCAATGGACATACGATGTGTTCCCAAGCTTCCGAGGTAAAGATGTCCGAAGATCCTTTCTCAGCTACTTGCTTGATGAATTTGACCGCAAAGGAATCATTACATTCAAAGATACTGAAATGAAGAGAAGCAAATCTATTAGCCCTGAGCTTGTACTAGCCATAAAAGAATCAAGAATCTCTATCATCATCCTCTCTAAGAACTACGCTTCTTCGATCTGGAGCTTGAACGAACTGGTGGAGATCATGGAGTGTCACAAAGCTTCTGGAAAAATGGTAATCACAATATTCTACGAGGTGAAACCATCAGATGTAAGAAAACAGAAGGGAGAATTTGGAAAGGCTTATAAAAAGACTTGTAAGAAGAAAACAGATGAGGAGAAGCAGAGATGGAACCAAGCTTTGACTGATGTCTCATATATACTCGGCGAGTATTCACTGGAATGGTTAGTTTGTTCTCTTCCATTCAAACCTCTGTTCTTGTTTTTTGAAATTCTTGTGCCAATTTTTATGGAGGAAACAATATTTATCTTTCTCAGGAAGAGTGAAGCTGCTATGATTTCAAAAATTGCTAGAGATATTTCCAACGAGTTGAACTTAACAGCATCGAGGGATTTCGATAATCTTATTGGCATTGAAGCTCACATATCAAATATGGATTCACTGTTATCCATAGAACCAGATGAAACAAGGATGATAGGGATTTGGGGACCTGTGGGGATCGGTAAAACAATAATTGCAAGAGCGTTGTACAATCGGATTTCAAGAAACTTCACACGCGGTATTTTTATGGATAATGTTAAGGGAAGATATAAGAGAAATGGATTTGACACTTATTTCTCAAAGTTGGGGTTGCAAGAAGATTTTCTTTCAGAGATTTTGGACCATAAGGATATGTCAATAAGCCATTTAGGCACAGCTGAAGAACGGCTAAAGTTCCAGAAAGTTCTTGTGGTCCTTGACGATGTCGATAAGTTAGAGCAACTAAAGGCTTTGGCAAATCAGCCTCACTGGTTTGGTAAAGGAAGTAGGATCATTGTCACCACAGAAGATAAACATCTTTTGGAAGCACATGGTATCACACTTATATACGAAGTGGAATTCCCATCAAGAGATGAAGCTCTACAGATATTCTCTCAATCTGCTTTTACACAAAATGTTCCACCAAAGGATTATGAAGAGCTTGCACTTGAAGTGACAGAGTTAACTAGTCATCTTCCATTAGGACTATGTGTTCTAGGCTCAGCATTGCGCGGGAAGAGCGTGCGCGAGTGGAAAAATGAACTTCCTAGGCTCAAAACTAGTCTCAATGGAGACATTGAACAAGTGTTAAGAGTTGGTTACAATAGCTTAGATGATAAAGATAAAGCTTTGTTTCTCCATATCGCGTGCTCATCCGAAAGCGAAAGAGCTAATGCTGACACGCAGTATTTGGCAAACAGTGGCCTAACTGTTCTTGTCAAACGGGCTCTTATAAGTATACTGAGTGACAAAAGTATCACAATGCATCATTTGTTACGACAAATGGGCAGAGAAATCGTTCGTAGACAATCTATCCAGTCGCGTGAGAAATTTCAGTTCTTGATGAGTGCTCATCAGAGCTATGATGTTCTTGCTGATAATACTGTAAGTTTTTTTCATTCTTCATATATCATCTCAATTCACTTTAGCTTATTCAATTTGATACATAAACTTTGTACTTTTGGTCATTTTCAGGGTACTGGAACTGTGTTAAGCATCTTGTTCGACACATCAAAAATCAGTCAATTGCTCCTAGGCGAGAGAACCTTAAATGGAATGCATGATCTCCAATTTTTCAGATTCTATAGAAATCTGATAAATAAGATTAGACAGCATCTACCAAAAGGTTTGGATGATTTGTCTCTACTTCAAAAACTTGATTCATTACTAGACTGGGATTCTTATCCTATGAAGGCCATGCCTTCCGAGTTTGGACTCGAACTTCTCACTGAAACTGAAACGCAGCAGAGCAAATTGGAGAAGCTTTGGGATAGAACCAAATCCTTGGCTTTTTATCTTTTAACTCACTATGCTTTTTACATGGTTTGGCTCCTAAGGTATGGATTTTTTTTAGTTAGGAGTATGTTCCCTCCTACATTTGCTAACAGCCACTCTGGAATCTAAAAAGATAGATTGGAGTCTTTCCATGATCTGAAATACTGTGAAGAGGTTGAATCTGAATAAGGCAAGAACCAAAGAAGCTTCTCAATCTCGAAAGCATTGTCAATGAATGGTTGCAAGGAGTTGAGAGCATCTCACCATATATTTGTAAGTTTGAACATTTCAGTGAGCTATGTATTATTGAAGTCTGCCATTAGAGTTCTACCTCATGTAAAATAGTGTCAGGACTTCAGTTTCTGATGTGATTTGGGATGGAGCTCGTGTAGATTGATTTTACCTATGTTTTGTGAAAAAGTTTGCAAATACAACTATGTTTCACCTTCACATTATTTTTGTTTGGATGACCTTTCTAGCCTTGCTAAAGTCAGATTTTAGATTACAGGAGGGAAAAGAGAGGATGGAAAAATGCTTATCTAATCTTTATTTTATTGATTATTATTAAGAAACAACTGAATCTAAAATGGCTAATAAAGACCTTGAGGTACACCAGAGATGTACATGAGCATCTCTTTGAAAGAGCTATAACCAAATAAAAAAATGGCTGACCAATTCAAGAGGAGACCTGGAAACATCATATGTACAATTACTACTACTACAACACTTTTGAGAATGAGACTTCATGAAATCTCTAGTAAAGCATAGCAAAAATATTAAATTGTTAGACACGTACAATTAGGATCAACGGTTGAGATTTATTTTTGATATTTATATGTTCTTTTTAAAAACAACAACAAAATTGGTAAATCTTGTTGTTGGATAGATCACTAATCAAATCTCTAGTAACTCTTATTCTGGGACAGTATTTTAACGTGAAGAATCAAACCAAACACAAACAGTGTACGTATCTCCTCCAATAGCTTTCTTGCCATACAAGGACACCTAAAATCACATATTTTTATATTCACCTGTAAAATCTTTGTAGAGCATTTGCCATTAAGGCCTATTAAAAGCTTATCAGGCCCAAAAAGGCTCGAATATTAAAACATTCGCTCCAAAGAGATTTGCAGCTAATAAGGTAAAAAAGTCTTCAATAGAATGCTTCTTCAGAATTGTTGACCAACAAAACAAAAAAAAGAACCTTCTTCAGATTTAAGAGTTACTCCCTCTCTTGCATATTAGTTGTCATTCTAGCTTCTTTTATTTTTTGTTTCATATTACTTGTTGTTCTGTATTTCCAATGCAGATTTATTACTATTTTTCCATCTTTTACCCTTAATTTCAGTTTAATAATTACTTATATCAAACAAAATAATGTATTAATTAGAGATAAAACATAAAATTTAATTGTTTTCTTAATTTGTAATTTGTGTGAAAACACCTAAAATGACAAATAATTTGCAACGGAGGGAGTATGACTCGTCCTAAGCCCGAGGACATCATGTTAATTGTCAACAGCTCAGTGAAGGTGACGAGTTGATAATTACTCTTCCATTAATCCTGACCAAGATCAAGTCTTTAACGATTGCTTTCACGTTCTTGGAAATTACCTTACAATATGAGACTTGATCTAGTCTAAAATAGAAATTTCCAAGATAAGTGTTGAATTTGAATGAAATGATATAAATGAGGACATCATGTTAATTGTCAACAGCTCAGTGGTGAAAGTGACGAGTTGATAAGTAGTGTTCCATTAATCCTTGACCAAGAGCAAGTCTTTAATGATTGCGTTCACGTTTTTGGAAATTACCTTACAATATGAGACTTGATCTAGTCTAAAACTAGGAAATTTCCAAGATAACTGTTGAATTTGCCTCAATGATAGTATAAATGAGGCCATTATATTCATATGTTGTGCAATCCATAAAAACGTGATTTAGAGAAAGCAAGTTAAGTTAGAGAAAAGAAAAGAGCAAAAAAATTGTTGTTGGTTAGGGTTTAGGGTTTGGACCCAAATCTCATGGCTTCTTCTTCCTCTAGCCACGACGTATTCACAAGTTTCAGAGGCAAAGACGTTCGGCGAACTTTTCTCAGTCACTTACTTAACGAATTCGACCGCCGAAGAATCATCGCATTCGTCGACAATAGTCTCACTAGCAAGTCAATTCCTCCTGAGCTTGTACGAGCAATTAGGTCATCTAGAATCTCCATTGTCATTCTATCGAAGAGCTACGCTTCTTCGAGCTGGTGCTTAAACGAATTAGTGGAGATCATGAATTGTAATGCTTCCGATGGACAGTTGGTGATGACGATTTTCTACGATGTAGATCCGTCGGATGTACGGAAACAGACTGGAGATTTTGGGAAAGCGTTTAAGAGAACTTGTCTTGGGAGAACAGAAGATGAGAAGCGGAAATGGAAGCAAGCTTTGATTGATGTTGCCAACATTCTCGGAGAGCATTCTAAAAATTGGTGTGTACTCTTTGATTCCACTATTACTAATTAGTTTTGATACTGCTTGTTTAGGTTTGTGAATCTCTTGAGGAAATGATATGTCTCTGTGTTGTTGTCAGGCATAGCGAAGCAGCAATGATTAAGAAAATTGCAACAGATGTTTCTAACGTGTTGAATTCGACACCGTCGAAAGATTTCGATAACTTTGTTGGAATCGAAGCTCATATAGAGAAGATGAAGTTAGAGTTATGTTTGGAGAATAAAGAAGCAAAGATGATTGGGATTTGGGGTCCTGCTGGTATTGGTAAAAGCACAATCGCTAGAGCGTTGTACGATAGGTTATCCAGCAACTTTCAGCTTACTCTTTTTATGGACAATGTCAAAGCAAGTTATAGGAGTAATGAAAGCTATAGTTCCAAGTTAAGGTTGCAGGAAAGGTTTCTTTCTGAGCTATTCAACGATAAGGATTTAAGGATTAAAAATCTTGGTGTTGCAGAGAAGCGGCTAAGGAGTCGAAAAGTGCTTGTTGTTCTTGACGATGTGGATAATATAGAGCAACTTAATGCTTTAGCAGATCGACCTGAGTGGTTTGGCAATGGAAGTAGGATTATCGTGACCACTGAAGACAAAGAGCTTTTGGAAACACATGAGATCAACCTTATATATGAGGTAGGTTTTCCATCAAGACTTGAAGCTCTGCAGATATTCTCTCAGTCGGCCTTCAGACAAGATTCCCCACCAGATGGATATGTGGAGCTTGCAAATGAGATTGCAAAGCTCACTGTTCTACCGTTAGGTCTTTCTGTTTTGGGTTCATCATTGCGTGGCAAAAGCAAATGCAAGTGGATCCGTGCACTACCTAGGCTCAAGGCCACTCTTCATGAAGACATTGAGAGGATATTAAGAGTTGGTTATGATAGCTTAGGTGATAATGATAATCTCAAAACTATATTTCTCTACATCGCATGTTTATTCAACGGTGAAAGAAAGGATCGTCTCACCCAACTTCTTGAAAATAGCGATCTTGACATTGAAAGTGGACTTGATGTCCTAGTGGAAAGGGCTCTGATATCCATATCGAGTGACAAACGTATCATGATGCACCATTTGTTACAACAGATGGGGCAACAAATCGTTCGTAGACAATCAATCCATGAACCTGGGAAACGTCAATTCTTACTGGATGCTAAAAAGATCAATGATGTTCTTGCTGACAATACCGTAAGTCCCTTGTTTATATCAAATATTATGGATCTCTCAATATGATCTCAAGCAATTAGATTGTTCTGATTCTGTTTTTGTGGGAAATATTTTAGGGCACAGGAACTATTTTAGGGATATCGTTCAACATGTCTGAGATCGAGGAGTTGTTCCTTGGTGAGAATGCTTTCATTGGAATGCATAATCTCCAAATTATAAGATTCTACAAAAACAGGTCCGATAAGGCCAGGCTGCATTTAGATGAAGGTTTGGATTGTTTGCGTCTACCTCTTAACCTCAGATTACTCCATTGGGAGGCATGTCCTATGAAATGTATGCCTTCTCGGTTTTCTGCGAAATTTCTCGTTGAAATCAATATGCAAGAGAGTAAATTGGAGAAGCTCTGGCAAGAAGATCCGGTAAGTTTTTTAACTTGGAAAATGCATTGTGTTTTTTTTCTTCCCCAGATTAACAACAGTTTTTTTCCCTGTAATTGTTTTCAGACGCTTACAAGTCTCAAGAAGATAAATTTGAGTACCTCCATAAATCTTAAAGAACTTCCTGATCTTTCAAAAGCAACAAATTTGGAGAGGTTGGAGTTGACCCGTTGCCGCAGTTTGGTCACACTTTCTTCCTCTATTGGTGAACTTAGTAAGCTGAATTTCTTACACCTTGGGGAATGCATAAATTTAGAGTTTTTTCCAGCAAACCTTGCATTGAAGTCTCTAAGCTTCCTCAATATTTGTGAATGCTCGAAACTGAAAGATTTTCCGGAGATTTCAAGTAGAATTGAACGTCTGAGTTCGTCCTTCACAGCGATAAGAAAAGTGCCTCAATCAGTTGGGGAATGGGGTTATCTGAAGACATTTACAATGATATGTTGTGAAGTTACAGAATTCCCACGACTTCCGGCGACCATGTCAAAGTTGTATCTGGACTATTCAAGAATTACTGAAATTCCTGACTGGATCAAGAATCTCTCTGGGCTCAAGATATTGTCAATGACATACTGCAAGCAGCTGCAACACATCTCGCCAGACATTTGTAAGTTAAAACGTCTCCACACGCTTAAATTTACGGGCTGCATTAATGTAAGGAAATTTCCAGTAGAAATCTTCCAGAGCTTCAGCTTTGAGCATGAGCTGTTTTTGAGATTGGACAGTGTCCAGGCGAAGAGTCTGCCGGCGGATATACCTGACAAGACCCATAGTTTCCCCTTAAAATTGTGTATGAGTGATAATGATTTCACGAGTATTCCAGATTCCATCAAACATCTCTCGCATCTACACTCCCTTCACCTTCACGACTGCACGGAACTTATCTCGCTGCCAGAGCTTCCAGACTCCCTCTCAGAACTGCATGCAGAAAACTGTGAGTCACTGGAAAGCATATCTCAGCCATCTAACTCTTTTCACAACCCCAAGCTCGTTCTCAATTTCATTAACTGCTTGAAACTGGATCAAGAAGCGCGTAAACTACTCATTGAGGAATGGGCTTGTGGCTATGCAGTCTTACCAGGTGGTGAAGTGCCTGAATATTTTAGTCACCAAGCTATAGGAAGTTCACTGAGTATCCACTTAGATCAGAGGCATAGTGGATCTTTAAGATTTAAGGCTTGTATTGTACTTCCCGCTGGAGATTGGCCAAGTGATGTGGCTGCTAGCTGTATTGGAATATCTTGTCACCTTAGAGGCAAACACTCTACCTCTGTGTATAATTGGCCATACATAGATTTATGTCATACACTTGAGGCAGATCATCTTTTTGTTCTCAACTCTTACTTCACGCTAGAGGAAGACAACATTCCCGAAGACGAGTTGCGGTTTGAATTCAGATGCCTTCCTTGCGAGATACTGCAATGCGGTGTACAATTCTTGGAGACTTGCCCATGCACATATGACGACGTTGCACACCCCAAGTTATTGTCTTTTCCTCTCGAGGATGATAATCGGTAAATGGCAGTGTAACAGATATCGACTATAAAACTGAAGGCATTGGAGAAGCAATACCATGGGAGCAGACAATTGGAATGCAGGATCACCAATTTCTACGATTCTACAGAAATTTTATGGATAAGGTTAGACAGATTATACCTAAAGGATTTGATGATTTAACCTACCTTATAAACTTTATTTCAACCTAATTGATATGCAGGGGAGCAAATTGGAGAAACTCTAGGATGGAATCAAAGTCTTGGTTTTCCTGCGTCTACAGCTGAATGTTTATCCAGTGTTTTGGCTCCTAGAGTATGGACATGAGTATGTTCTCTCCTGCATTTGCTAGCATCCGTTTTGGAATCTCAAAAAGAGTGTTTCCAATCTAAAATACTGCAAAGAGGTGTTAAATCTGAACAAGACATGAATTCCTCCGTGGATGGTTGCAAGGAACTAGGAGACATCTCACCAAATATTTGCAAGTTACTACATCTTAGCTATGTAAAATTGTAAACTAGTTCACAGTGTTAAAACTTTGGTCGCTAATCTGATTTGGGATTGGGCTCATGAGTTGTATGTATGTATGTATGTTGACTTAATACAGTTTTCTGTTTCTGGTCTCTTTGGACGCAGAAGACAGTAGTAGTACTCTGATTTTGGGTCTTGATAATATTCCTCTCAAGACTTAAGTTTTTCAAAGGAAAGGAAATATATTGTTACTTGTGAAAACTGTTGCAGATAACAAAAGTTGATTTCTGCTTTTACAATTTGAATTGGTTGGGCGTTATAAATTAGACAAAGTGAACAGATTCATTGAAATAACTTTCTAAGCTTTTCTTTATTATTAAGAAATAAGTACACCTAAAATGGCTTGCGAAGACTTATAAAGAGCTTCAGGTACACCAGTGATGTACACGAACACAAGCATCACTTTGACAGCTACTACCAAAGTCTTAACAAATTGAAGGGGAAAAAAATGGCTGACGAGTTAAGTGGAGACATCATATGTACAATTACTACTACTACAACACTTTTCAGAATGAGACCTTATGAAAGGTAATGTCTCATTCAGTCATCACTCATCAGGGCTGGTTCCTGACTACCTTCACAGTGCTGTAGAATCGGCGAAGATCCTTCATGGCTTTTTCTTAGATCTGGATCGAGCGGATTGATGATGTAGCATCAATCTCTGGTTTGTACCATCGGTTATTCCCAGGCGAATCTGATGGAGATCCTTGCCCCGTTGTTACAGTGAAGCCTGATGTTTTTGTCTTTGGACTGTGGGACAGAGACTGTTGCTTCTTAACCTGGATTAGATAAGACAAAGATACCGAGAGAAAGATAAGCTTTCAAACATAAACTGATGCAACGACAAATAGTAAGCCGTGACCAAACAGAGGAACGACGTACCTGCTGCATCTGGATATCTCTGAGAGAAGGACGAGAGAGGTGAGGAGGAGTTTGAGAAGCAACCCAAGGAGGAGTTCCTTTTTCCACATCAGATTGCTGCAAATTTCTGGTTGGTTCCACAGGAATTGGCTTTGAAGTCAAGAAAGAACTCAGTAGAATCTTTCCTTCGGTTTTACCAGAAGAATCATCGCCTGGTAAATTTTTGTTAGTCCTAACAGGTTCATGAGGCAG
Source organism: Arabis alpina (assembly GCA_900128785.1). Lineage (NCBI taxonomy): Eukaryota > Viridiplantae > Streptophyta > Magnoliopsida > Brassicales > Brassicaceae > Arabis > Arabis alpina. The sequence continues at coordinate 1,632,662 of LT669790.1, read as the reverse complement.
AGTCTTGCTTTGTTCGTCTTGAATAGCTCGAAGAGAAGAAGATCCTTTTGAAATCTTAGCCCCACCCCATGCAGGACCTTCGTTCTTCGGCTTTGGTGGAGGAAAAACAATAGGTTTAGGGATATCATCAAGAGCACCAGTCAAGAACATCGAAAGCCCTCCTTTTCTATTCTTCTTCTTGCTTGTTGTCGTTGCAGCTCTCTTGCTTCTCGGTGAATCGGGTGGATTTTCTTTCTTCTGCGAGAGTGAGACAAAGTCTGATTCTTTGCTGAACCCACTAATCACCGTCACGTCCAACATTGCATTGCCATCCTATTTACAAGTAGCAAACACACAATATTTTAACCGATGCAAATGGATTGTCAAACGGTAACTAATGTGGTAAAACGGAAATTTCATTTCTTCACGAACGATATTATGCGTAGTAAAACTAACCTTTGGCTTGATGGCTTAATTATTCCTCTCCTATATATAAAACCAATGTATAAAAGCTAAGTCGGTGAATTATTGATTTTTCCAGATGCCAAGGCTACTCATGTACTTAGCGTCTGTACGTGACTGCTGACCAGAAGAGATTTGTGATATTTTCGGTTAGCTAGGAAGAAAATGTTAAACATTAACAACGCACCAATGCATCGGTTATGGACCCTGAGCACGCGTCTCAGTACATGAGCATTGTACTCCTAGGACTTTCCAACGCCTAGGAGTTACTCGTCACGGTCCAGGGCTGCCTAGACCTGAAGAAACTTGAATTTTGTTGAAAAAGACTTCAAAGTAATCATCTGCTGATTTAAAACTAAAAAAAAAGGTAATTTGGGGTTTGTTAACTCTAGTTAGAGCTGTCTGCGTCTGTTTATGTTATTCAATGATTTGTAGTCAGAAAGGAATCTTCCAAGAACGTCCCAGACTAAGGAATTGCGATGACTCTGATATTTTATATTCTAATACATGCCTCCACGTTCTTAAAGAATGAATTCGAAAAGATAAATGTTTTGACTTATACAACCACCAGATTGGTTTTGAAACGAAAGAGAACAACAGAAAAGTGTCTTCTTCTTCTTCTTCCGTTGCTCCCAAGTGGAGATACGATGTGTTCCCAAGCTTCAGAGGTCCAGACGTCCGTCGAAGCTTTCTCAGCCACTTGCTTAATGAATTCAAGCGCAAGGGGATCAAAACATTCAATGATAAGAAAATCCAGAGAGGTAAATCCATCAGCCCTGCGCTTAAACAAGGGATAAGAGAATCAAGAATATACATCATCATCCTCTCTAAGAACTACGCTTCTTCAAGCTGGTGTTTGAAGGAGCTAGTGGAGATCATGGAGTGCAGGGAGACTTGTGGGAAAATGGTTTTGACAATTTTCTACGAGGTGGATCCGACTGATGTAAGAAAACAGAAAGGAGAATTCGGAATGGCTTATAGAAAGGCTTGTGAAAAAGGAACAGAGGAGGAGAGGCAGAGCTGGAAGCAAGCTTTGACTAATGTCGCAAACATACTCGGCGAGCATTCACGTGAATGGTTTGATCTTCTTCACCATTCAAACATTTTGATTTTTCTGTTTTTTTAATCAATATATAACTTCATTGTTTTTGATCGAGGAAACAAACAAAACATTTTCTCGTTCAGGGACAGTGAAGCACTTATGGTCTCAAAAATTGCCGAAGATATTTCTAACAAGTTGAACTTCACAGCATCAAGAGACTTCGATGCTTTAGTTGGCATTGATGTTCATATAGCAGAGATGAGTTCACTGTTATGCCTAGAATCAGAGGAAACAAGGATGGTGGGAATCTGGGGACCAGTGGGGATTGGCAAAACTACAATTGCAAGAGCGATATACAACCTGATTTCAAGAAACTTCCAGCGCCGTCTTTTTATGGAGAATGTTAAGACAAGTTACAGAAGTGGTGATGACTTGGACACTTATGTTTTACAACTGAGGTTGCAAGAGAAGTTTCTTTCACAGATTTTGGACCATCAAGATCTCAAGATAATCCATTTAGGTACAGCTGAAGATCGGTTAAAGTTTGAGAAAGTCCTTGTTGTTCTTGACGATATCGATAAGCTAGAGCAGCTACATGCTTTGGCAGGTGGACCTCACTGGTTTGGTAATGGAAGTAGGATCGTTGTGACGACAGAAGATAAACAACTTTTGGAAGCACATGGGATCACACTTATATATCAAGTGGATTTCCCATCAGAACATCAAGCTCTAGAGATTTTCTCTCAGTCTGCTTTTACGCAAAACGCTCCACCAAAGGGTTATTTAGACCTTGCAGTTGAAGTGACAGAGTTAACTAGTCATCTTCCATTAGGCCTCTGTGTTCTTGGCAAAGCGTTGCGCGGGAAGAGCGTGAGCAGGTGGGAATATGAACTACCTAGGATCAGAACAAGTCTCAATCGAGACATTGAAAAAGTACTGAGAGTTGGTTACAATGGATTGGATGATAAAGACAAAGCTATATTTCTCCACATTGCGTGTTTATTCGAAGGTGAAACAGTTGATTGTGTGGTGCAGCTTCTTGCAAACTGTGGTCTAGACATCAATTACGGACTTCTTGTTCTTGTTGAAAGGGCTATAATAAGTTTAATGATTGACGAAACTATCATAATGCACCGTTTGCTACGACAAATGGGCAGAGAAATTGTTCACACGCATAGGAAATGCCACTTCTTAATGGGTGTCCGTGAGATTTGTGATGTTATTGCTGATATCACTGTAAGTATATTTTACCTATATTCACCTCACTCAATGTGATACATAAAGTTTCTTCTTTTGGGAAATTTTCAGGGCACTGCAAATGTTTTAGGCATCTTGTTTGACACATCAAAAGTCAGTGAGAAAGCCCTAAGTGGAATGCATGATCACCAATTTGTAAAATTCTCCAGAAATTTGATGGATAAGGTTAGACTGATTATTATACCTTAAAGGATTTTGATGACTTAACCTACCTTATAAACTTTTCAACTCATTTCTAACATAATCGATATGCAGGGGAGCAAATTGGAGAAACTATGGGGTGGAATCAAAGACTTGGTTTTTCTGCGTCTACCTCAGTATGTTTTTTCCATGTTTTGGCTCCTAAAGTATGGATTCCTTTCCATCATGAGTATGTCCCCTCCTGCATTTGCTAACATCCGTTTTGGAATGCCAAGAAGAGTGTTTCCAATCTGAAACACTGCATCTTAATAAGCTATGTAAACTAGTTCACAGTGTTAGAACTTTGGTCACTAATCTGATTTGGGATTGGGCTCATGAGTTGTATGTATGTTGACTTAATAGTTAATACAGTTTTTTTATGTTTATGCTTTTACAATTTGAATAGATTCATTGAAATAACTTTCTAACCTTTTTTATTATTACGAAATAAGTACATCTAAAATGGCTTGTGAAGACTTATAAAGAGCTTCAGGTACACCAGTGATGTACACGAACTCAAGCATCACTTTGACAACTACTACCAAAGCCTAACAAATTGAAGGGAAAAAAATGGCTGACGAGTTAAGTGGAGACATGATATGTACAATTACTAATACAACACTTTCGAGAATGAGACTTCATGAAAGGTAATGTCTCATTCAGCATCACTCATCAAGGCTGGTTCCTGACTACCTTCACGCTACTGTAGAAGCGGCGAAGATCCTTCATGGCTTTTTCTTCTATCTGGATAGAACGGATTGATGATGTAGCATCGATCTCTGGTTTGTACCAGCGGTTATTCCCAGGTGAATCTGATGGAGATCCTTGCCCCGTTGTAACAGTGAAGCCTGATGTTTTTGTCTTTGGACTGTGGGACAGAGACTGTTGCTTCTTCACCTGGATTAGACAAGACAAAGATACACGGAGAGAAAGATGAGCTTTCAAACACAAACTGATGCAACGACAAATAGCAAGCCTTGCCAACGACATACCTGCTGCATCTGGATATCTCTGAGAGAAGGACGAGAGAGGTGAGGAGGAGTTTGAGAAGCAACCCAAGGAGGAGTTCCTTTTTCCACATCAGATTGCTGCAAATTTCTGGTTGGTTCCACAGGAATCGGCTTCGAAGACAAGAAAGAACTCAGTAGTATCTTTCCTTCGGTTTTATTACCCGAAGAATCATCGGTTAACTGATTTTTGGTAGTCCTAACAGGTTCATGAGGCAGAGTCTTGCTTTGTTCGTCTTGAATAGCCCGAAGAGAAGAAGATCCTTTAGAAATCTTAGCCCCACCCCACGCAGGACCTTCGTTCTTGGGCTTTGGTGGAGGAACAACAATAGGTTTAGGGATATCATCAAGAGCACCAGTCAAGAACATAGAAAGCCCTCCCTTTCTGTTCTTCCTCTTGCTTGTTGTCGTTGCAGCTCTCTTGCTTCTCGGTGAATCGGGTGGATTTTCTTTCTTCTGCGAGAGTGAGACAAAGTCTGATTCTTTGGTAAACCCGCTAATCATCGTCACCTCCAACATGGCATTACCATCCTATTTACAAGTAGCAAAATACGATTTCAAAATGGTAACTAAATGTGATAAACATCAATAACAGCCATTTTATCATGGAAGGTATAATGAATAGTGAAACTAACCTTTGGCTTGGTAGCTTCAGAGATTTCATCGGTTACTTTATTCTGCATTGTATCTATTGCCACTTTAACTTCACCAAAATCAGGGAATGCCTCAACCTGTGCAAACCTCTGTTTTCCCTTTTTCTTCTTTTTCCTCAAACCGTCAGCCTTCTTGTTAGCCTTTCCATCTAGTGGCGAAGCTGACGATGATTTTGCTTCTGGCGACTCTTCAACAGAAATACCAAGTTCTACCAGTGAACTTTCGATATCCACTTTCTTTTGGAGTTTTGCTATTTGCTGACCATCAAGAAGTTGTCCTCTTGATTGTTTTGCTTCAAGGATCTCAATTTGTTGCAGTTTTTTCCTCAAAGCTCGGACTTCTTTAGAATTACGTTCAGCCAGCTCATCTTCTGGTTGTAAGAAGGAATCCATTCGAGAGCCTCCTTTATAAGAAAAGTGTTTCACATGGTTGTCACGAGTTCTTAAAATGTCACTCTCACTTTCCTCCTCTTCACTATCTATAACAACAGGAAATGTGGCTGTTGGTGTTGGAAGTGGTCGGGAGCTCCATGGTTCAGATGATCTGTCATCGAGTAATTTCTCCAGATTGGCAAGAACATCAGGTGACGTATTTGCAATAGATTGGGGAGCAGCTGTCAAGATAAAGTCAAGGTTTCGGATCACAATGTCCTGCAGCAAGAAAACACGGTGTAAGGTGGCCATCAACGAGAAGTCGATAACACACATAAACTACTCTTTGTTTCTATATATATGGTTTAGTATGCAATCATCAGAATTGAAGGTTAAGCATACCTCGCAGTACTTCTTAAGGTCCTTTGCTCCAAGTGAATCTGCAATCTCAAGCAGTTGAATAGCATTTCGAGGCTCTACTATACACTCCGCTGCCACTTTCTCGCATAAACTTTTCAAGCTAGGTACTGTCCTCTCCTTCGGATTATCATGTTGCATGGATGGTAACACGGTAACAGATTCCACATCATCAAACATGAAACACTCATCCAGTTCTTCGTCCCTACTTTCATCCGCTTGCACAGTCTGAGACTTCTTAAGCACATCAGGAGCGTAGGCAGGATGATATAGAGAACCCACAACCATAAGATGTGTTTCACCAACAGCAACTGTGGTTGCCCTTTTCAAGTTGTGGAGGCGAGAAATAGACGGCGGCGTATCTTTACCTTTCTTCCCATCCCACGTGTAAACTTCACCTGTACTAGTAACAGCAGATGCCCAATATTTACCCGCTGAAATGCTCACAACTGTTTTCCCGTGCAGCGAATGCAACTGCAGGAATCAAAATTAAACAGGGGAATGTTTTTCATTATTACTATGCGAGTCATACTGAGTGATTTAATTTTATTAAAAACAAGAGAAGGATGAATCCAACCTGTTGGCATTTAAGATTGGAGTCAGAAGAAACCCAATAAAACAATGCACCATCTTCTGCTAGAGCCATGCTGTGTACCATTCCCGCAGCTATTGCAGTCAATCGAAGAGGTTTTCTTCGATGAAAATTCAATAGTGTGCTCCCAGCTTTCTTTAAATTCCGGGAAACAATAACACGTCGTGGAGTCACCAGCCGATGACCCCAGGTGTACACCTGATCACAGAAGAAAGAAAGAAATACTAAAGGAAAATAAATTTCTATCCAGATTGAGTTCTCATAGTTAGATAAGATTTTCCACAATGTCATACATTCAACAAAAATTAACATGTAGTAGTAAGAAATTTTACCTCTCCATCTTCTCGTAACACGAGAGTGTGATATTTTGCAGATGCAATAGCAGTGAAAACTTTTCCTTTCAAGTAATCAACCAATCTGGGAGAATAGTTTGATGCAGAGTTGGAGGTTCCATAACCAAGCTGACCTTCCTTGTTGCATCCCCAAGTAAAAACTTCACCGTACTCAGAAACTACTGCGGTATGTTTGTTTGCTGCAGAAACAGCTACAATCTTTGCCTTCAAGGACGTCACTTTGCGGGGTGTTGCCTGAGTATCCACAGAGGTATAACCAAGCTGACCCTCTACATGAGCATCACAAACAACATCAAACTCTAGGATAAGAGAAAACGAGGCGATATACAGTTAAGATGAACTAAGAAACTAGGCTTGGAAGTCCAAACTAGAATTTAAGTAGACTAGAGCACTAGAGAGCCCATTCACAGAAAGATACGAAGTCTAATAAATGATTTACCTCTATTTGAACCCCAAGTGTATACGTCCCCACCCTCGGTAGCAATAACAGTGTGGTGCTTAGCTGCCGCAACTGCCCTTACACGGCGAGATCCTAAACCAGATATCACTTGGCGGGGAGTTATAACTGCAGCTTGACCACTGAGATAGTAAAACAGATAATTAACTCAATTGTGGTTTTACATAACCTTTCAAAGAACCTATGGTAAGCTTTAAGAAAAAACTCTAGCAAGTCATGATTATATGTACGCTCGGAACACTATAACTGATATTTTCGTGTTCCATCAGAAATTTAGTAAGGTAAATCTTTTCAAGTCACCATATCAGAGAATTAACAACAACTCATACCTGTGAATGTCAAATTCAGGATGTCCAAGGCGGCCACCCCTTCCAAATCCCCATGTGTAGACTTCTCCATGAGAACTAACGGCAACACTATGGAACTTTGCAGCAGAGACCAACTTGATCAAACACCCATGCAGTGAATCAACTCTGCCAGGTAGCTTCTGAACATCTTGATAGCCAGTTCCAAGTTGGTAGTTTGCACCATTTCCCCAGCTGAAAACCTCTGTAGCCACTGAAAAATGAACACACAATTTCAGCTTTCAAAAGTTGTGAGAAAAAGAGACCAGAAAATTAAGTTATTCCTTCAATGGCAAAGGTTGATACGTGATTAGTTACCCGAATTTTGTTGCTCGCCAATGACCTGAGCCACTGGACCTGAGACCAAATCAACCGGTGTTCGCAATTTTATGTCTTCCAAGGTAAAAGAAGCACCTGCGTCAATTAGTACACTAGCCACCGCGAGATGGCCAAAATGCAATGCTCTATGAAGACTACTCCAACCAGATTCTCCATCCTGAAACAGACATTGCACAATACAGAGCAAGGCTCAATTCTAAGCATTATGAATACAATATAAAATTCTAGATTCCAAATTATAGATATATGAAGACATAAACAGAGGATAGGTCACGAACCCTAGCATCAGGATCAGCACCAGCATCAAGCAGTCTCCTAACAATAGGAATGTGGTTTCTCCAGACTGCAATATGCAGAGGAGTCAGACCATATGCATTCCTTAAATTAATATTCCCACCACTCTTCTTCAATACGTTCAGCGCTGATTCAACATCAACCAATGACCCTTCTCGTATAGCAAACCACAAATCTTTCTTAGATCCTGAAAGTGAGCTTTTACGAGAAGTTTGCAAGCTCATCTTCTGCGTTTGAGGAGAGACTGACATTTCCATATTTCTAAACAGCAAGAAATCTCACTAAAACCTTATTCGCCACAAAATGTTGTGTCTACACTAAAGCTTATTCTAACTTATGCTAGAGCTGACGTTTCATTGTGAAAGTGAGCCGAACAAATCTCTCAAACTCTTCACAATCACTTCATCAGTGCGCAAAAGATCCTGATCATAAAAGACAAATGATATCAGATTAGTAGCTTCTGTGAGAAATATAGAGAACAAAGAATAAACAAGTAAACCAGAGTTATGAAAAAGCATCGCTACTTTTCTGTAAACTAAAAAAAATATGCATCTAATCTAAGAACATCTTAAAGCGACTAATACTTCCACCAAACACAAAGCAAAGAATCTCATTTAGCCTTACTCAAACAAGACTAAATAAAGTGTTTAACAGTGAAGTACATTAGACATTGTACCTAAACAACGATCTCTACAAAGAAATCTGATAACAAAACACAATCAGTAAAATCAGTCCACGAAAGAGATAATGAGATACAACACAACACAACACAACACAACACAACACAATACAATACAACACAATACCATACAATACAATACAATACAATACAATACAATACAATACAATACAAGATCGCACCTTTCGTAACCAGAAGCATTAAACTTAGATCTCTTATCAGTCATAATTCGATCCTCAAGACAATACCAACCAGAAAGAAAAAAACTCAGAATTCTTGCAAAAACATAAAATCCCAAAATCACAGAAATTTACCAGTTTTGGAAGCACCCATCATTCAAAAATCAAAACTTTAATCAAATTAAATAAAATTCGACTCATTTTCCAATTACCCATCAAAGCAAATAAAAACCGTTTTTTTTTTAAGAACAATAAACTGCCATTGAGTTTAAAACAATCAGACAGAACAGAAAAAGAAAAAGAAACTGATTTCGGTTACCTGAAATTGAACTCCGATGATGAGAGAGAAGAGATCAAAGACAGGTATTTATTATTACATATGGAGAAGAGGATAAATGAAAAGAGCACAATGGAATCTTCTTTTGGAAAAATTCAATTGTGTAAGAAGAAGAAGCGAATCAAACAGAGAATATACCCGACGAAGCAGAGGCGTGAATGAGCGAGAGAGAAAGGAGGAAAGCAGAGATCTCCGATTCAAGGGTAATTTGTAATTTAGTAGAGTTTTAAGGGAAAATGACGATTAAGTCCTTGGAGTTGTGTGACGTGCTTAAGACTCGGAGAAGAGATGGGAGTCATCTCTCTAGCCAGTGGTGATGACACGTGGCGACACGTGCGACATGTCAGAGGTAAGAGACGAGGTCAATGCACAAGTCATAGAAATGTCTGAAACTGAGAAAATTAAGCTTTTTTAGAGCCTTTCAATTATTCAATTTTGTGAATTTTTTCTGTGTATCAGACTTTTTCTACATTTTTCAAGTATTTATGGATTGAATTTTTCATTTTTGTTATAGAAATGAAAATTTGAGGGACAAAAATGTAAAAGAGAAATGATCAGATGCTAAATCAAAGGCATAACGTGACGCGTCAACTATACTGACAAACTATGATGACGTGGCTTTCTGTAATTGGACCTCATGTATTGTCTTTTCTAGCCAAAATGTCCACGTCACGGAGCTTTTCACCTTTGGTGAGAGAATTGTGGTCCTGGCCCGTTAATACACATATATAGGGCTTTGGCTATCCTCAACGTTTTGAAGTAATGATTAACACACACGTTGTGGTCTTGATATTTTCAGTTATCTCATGAAATTAGAACTTCAGTCTATAAATCAATAGCTTCTTTTTTTTTTTGCTAAATTGTAAATATTTCGTTAAAATGAAAAGTTTAGGGTTACAATGTTAATTGCAAACCTAGGAAATGAACTCATGGCAAAAAAATAAAACATGAGAACATAATTCAAACCGGTTTTCACTCTGATATACTCAACACTAGCACGGATGCTCATGGAACGGTACGAAGAGATGACGATGAACTTGATCTTTCCGAGTCCGAACGACGATGAGTAGTAACAAAGGCAATCGAAGGAATTGAATAGCAAGTCTCAAAACAGTAGAAGCATTTCGCAGTGGCCCAAGAGAGAATCGTCAACGGTACAAATCTCGAATCCTCGTTCACTGACTCTTCTCACATTAATGAGTGCGACTTAGACTATGAGTCCATGAGCTAACCCGAAGCCAGAAACCACCCTAACCCATTAAAATGCTCCTTGTCGCTCACCCTCCAAGTATTCTTGACAAGAAGTACAGAGCTGAGTTGACCCTCAAAACCCAACCAAGGAGCACCAACAAGCTTTACTATATCCTTATAAATCAATAGCTTAAAAATACTTTACTGATGTATCATTGCAAAAATGAATTCATACAGATATTTTGTTTCTCTAACATAATGATTTTGTGAAAAGAGTTGTTTTTTTTAATGGAATTTTTATAGAGAAAAACCATGTAGAATTTGTTTTAGTTGGTGTCGAATCAATCGATCGTACTAATGCTGAATGAACTTGGTATCGAATCAATCTATCGTAGTAATGCTGAATGAACTTATAACACGAAGCTTATGTTTTTAGTAAATTCTTAATTCCACAATACTATAGTAGTGATTAGGCCTAGTAGTGATATTGATATATTTTTGGGCTTTGCTCTTACTTCTTTGTATAAGATAAATTTTCATTCTCATTCAAGTAACCAAAGCAGAGAAAACAAAGATACATATAAGCATTGCAGCAAATGCAGAATATAAAGATGAAACAATAACACTCTCTTCAACGAAAGAGAGAGGCTCATTTCATCAAAACCTAAATTTTGGCTAAGCATATTTTTCTTGGAAGAAAAGTTATTGAAAACAAAAACAAACACAAACCATGGAAGAAAAATCCCGGTAAAATAGAGTATAAAATCTTCAAGCTCTTCACTTGGAACTAGAGAGCTGGGAGCGGATAAGCTTGGCCGCATCAACCATGTTCTTTAGTGCTGGTTTAACCTCAGTGTACTTCCTTGTCTTCAAACCACAGTCAGGGTTAACCCACAAGACGTTTTGTTCGAGCACCGCGAGCATTTTGTTGACCCTGTCTGCGATTTCCTCTGTGGATGGTATCCTTGGAGAGTGGATGTCGTAAACTCCTGGACCGATTCCTGCACCGTATTTCACTCCTTCACGGAACACAGAGAGAAGCTTCTCGTCTGAACGAGAGTTCTCAATGGTGATCACATCAGCGTCCATGTCGATGATCGAGTGGATGATGTCGTTGAAGTTTGAGTAACACATGTGAGTGTGAATCTGAAGAAGAAAAAAAACAAATCGATTAGAAGTTCGTTACGGATACATTCATCACTGTTTGAGATTTCACAAGTGTACAGTGTTACCTGAGTGCTGTCTTCGACGCCACAGTTGGTGATTCTGAAAGAGTGAACAGCCCAGTCCAAGTAGAAAGAGTGTTCGGCTTTCCTAAGAGGCAATCCTTCTCTAAGTGCGGCTTCATCGATCTGAATGACTCCAATTCCGCCTTTCTCGAGGTCTTCCACTTCGTCTTTGATAGCCAAAGCGATCTGGTAACAGGTTTCGTGCCTGGGCTGGTCGTTTCTGACGAAAGACCAGTTGAGAATGGTGACTGGGCCAGTAAGCATACCCTTCATGGGACGCTTGGTCATGCTCTGAGCTGTTGAGGACCAGAAGACTGTCATTGGCTTGGGACGGCTCACGTCACCGTAGATGATTGGTGGCTTCACACAGCGAGATCCATAGGATTGCACCCATCCGTTTGCTGTGAATGCAAAACCAGACAATTGCTCTCCAAAGTACTCAACCATGTCGTTTCTCTACGATGCCGTAAACACATTGCTAGAGTCAGAAACAGAACATAATGATTACTTTATGGGTTTCGTAGATGATTTATAGACTCACCTCTGGCTCTCCGTGGACTAGAACATCGATGTCAAGATCCTCTTGGATGTCAACCACTTTCTTAATCTCTTCCTTGATGGCCTTGACGTAATCCTCCTCAGAGATTCTAGCAGAAGATAGATCAAGGGATTCCAGTTAGCATTATAATCAACATGCTATAAAAATGCTTAAATGATCAATGCCAAATGATTGTGAAGAGACTAACTTCTTGGCCTTGTACTCACGGCGAACCCTCCTGAGTTCCACGGTCTGTGGGAAGGATCCAATGGTGGTGGTAGGGAGGATTGGAAGGTTAAGCTTCTTCTGCTGAGCATCGAGCCTTGCGCTAACCTCAGTTGCACGACGGTGGTCTGATCCCTTCAAAGCGGCAGCCTGGGATAACAGGAATTAGAAATCATCAGTATCAATACAAATATCATTGTAGGAATGTGAATAAAGCTTGAGTTAGACGCAAGAACTTACAGCCTTCTGGACAGACTCGTTGGTGACTCTTGGGGAAGATCTCCTTGAAGACAAAGCCTCAGCGTTGGCAGCGAAGAAACCCTGAAAGAGAGAAATATTAGAGAGTTGTAGCGCTTTCTAAATTAAGCAATAATTAGAGAAACATATCTGTAAATGCAATACCTCATTTGTCTGACCAGCCAAACCCTTGGCCAAAGCATCAACTTCAACAACCTTCTGGGCAGCAAAAGCTAACCACGACTTGATTTCAGCATCGAGCTTAGTCTCGTTCACAAGATCAACAGCGGTGTGGAGAAGAGAGCAGGAGGTTGAGACCACAAGCTTGTCTGCACAAAGAATATAACCAAAGAGTTAATAAAAGACAACAAATAAACACATCAAACTAAGTTATCCACAAGTAGAGAGACGCAATTAACTGAGATAGTTTTGGGAAAGCATAATACCTTTACCAACAACACCCTCAAGTGACTGCAAAGTGATGAGAGAGGCAGCAAGATCATTGGCCCAGATGTTCCTTCCATCAACAACACCAGCAAAGAGGTACTTGCCCTCGGGGAAACTGGACTTGATCAAGTCAAGGGTCTTGGTGCCACGGATCAAATCAAATCCAAAGGCAGTCACACCCTTCAATGAAGTAAGGGTCTTGTATGCTTCAGCAGGGACATCAGCGAAGTAAGTCTCCACAAGAACATTCAAACCAGATAGAGTTGATTCAAGCTCAGCATAAGCAGCGCTAAAAGCCTGGAGTTTGTGACCCTCAAGATCCATAACAAAAAGAGGCTCATCAAACTGAATCCAAGTAGCACCAGCTCCCTTAAGCTCCGCAATGACCTCCTTGTAAATTGGAAGAATTTTGGGAAGAAGGGAGAGAAGATCAAATGACTTCTCAACACCCTTTGCAAGCTTTGAAAGAAGCAAGTAAGACACAGGACCAACAAGTACAGGGACGGTATCAACACCAAGCTACATAAAACAACACCAAATTATCATATTAGAAACTTTCAATAGCAGAACAAATGGGAATATTAGTGACTAATCAATGGTACGTACAGCTTTGGCCTCCTTGTACTCATTCACAGCCTTGTGAGAAGCGTAAGAGAATTTCACTTCAGGGCCCAACTCTGGCACAATGTAATGGCTGCAACAAAACAAAACCACGTTAACCACATAACTCGAAAACAACGTCACTGCAAAGAGCTCACAAGATAAAAGAGTAGACAAAAAACTCACTAGTTGGTGTCAAACCACTTGGTCATTTCCATAGCTGGAACAGAGGCATTACCTCTAGCCATGGAAAAGTAAACATCGAAACCAATCTCACCACTATTCCATCCATATCTAGGAGGAACAGCACCAAGCATAGCAGTAGTATCAAGCACTTGATCATAATAAGCAAAAGTATTGCTTGGGATATACTTAATCCCAGCTCCAGACATCTGTTTCCAAATATCCGATCTAAGATCAGCAGAAACCTTCTGCAAATCATCTGCACTACTCTTACCATCCCAGAACGACTCCAATGCAAATTTCAGCTCTCTCTTAGGTCCCATACGTGGATATCCAACAATATGTGAAGCCATTTTTTGATATATATCTTTTTCAAACTACATACCAAAACACAATCACTATATCAAACACAATCACAAAATATACGAATCGATAAAGTTCTAAATCGGTATCAAACGGATCTGAATCGGATCAAAACAACACCAGATCTGATGATCTAAGTATTGATTCGTATCAATACACACTCACCGGAATAGATAGATCTAAGTTATTGATTATTGAATACACAAAGCGTTGAGAGAGGGAAATGAAAACGATGAAGATAAATAAGAGAGTGTGAAAGGAGACGAGAATAGTCATGAGGAAGCCATGGAAACTCGGAAGCGTACCTTACGGGGAAATTAAGGGTTGGGAGAGACGATGGGCAAGAGAGCGAAGATGGAGAGTGGCTCTTTAAGCTTATTTATAGCAAAAATTAATTATGATCGTTCACTCTCATGGTAACTCGATCTCGTGGTGGCTGATTATTTAATCTATTAAAATTAATTATAGAGATACTGTATATACAACTTTTTTGACGGCAAATAAATACTATTTGTGTTCCTAAAAAATAAAAAATTTACAAAAAAATGTTATTTCAGAAAGATATAGTTTTTACTGTTTTTTATGCATTTTTACAAATTTCAAAACAAATACTGAGATAGTATTGGTTAAACTTTATTGAAAACTGTAAATCGTAAAAATCAATACGTTTTCTTAATAAGTGTGTATAACCTTGAACATCTATCTTTTTAGAACAGAGGGAGTATGCAATTTATACACGCATTAATAATTAAATACCATAGATTAGTGCCGTAGATTAGTGTAATTAAATCATTTATTCGAAAGAATGTTATACGATAATGATTAAAAATACGAATTTTTAGCACGTTTAATTTTAACTTTCGGCTTTGTTTTTAGTAGGTTTTTAGCTTGAAGTGTGAATAAAATTTAAGGATATAGTCAAATTTGTACAACTTTTGAAAATTCTACTTGTATAGTGACCGGTTCGATAAAATACAAATGTAGTGATGGCGTGAATCTTATTGGTTTAGATTAGATAAATGTAAAATATCAACAAAATTTGATAAACTAAACAAATTTATAGGAAAGTGTATATATATGTGTGTGATTAATTAGAGGGTTAATTAGGGAATTAAGAGATGGGAGGAGAGTTGGTGTGTACACAATACATGAGGAGAAGGAAGTAGCGGGATTGGTGGGTGGAGCCTACATATGGGGTTGGTGAGATTCACAATTTAATTTCTTTTTTGCAAAACGACAACGTTTTGGGAGTCAGTAGCAACTGTGCCACAGAATTTGAGATTTGTTTGGTAAACAAAGTAGGTGAAGGATTATTAGAGGCTTACACATATTTCATATTTTATTCAAAAAGTGTTTTTAGTCTAGTGGTGGTGAACCAAATATACACAACCAAAAGAATGATTAGCTTAATTTCACACTCTAGCCAAACTATTGGTAGATAGCTAAATGACTTTTGGAGTGAAAGATTGACTTATTAAAATCCGTATTATTGGTGTATAAAGAGAAATTGTCAAGATCGCAAGTTGTTAGTGTTTTTGGTCCTAGTGAAGTTAGAAATTTATGTCTTGTATTTGTTTCTTGAAACATGTAATTGCTATGTAAATAGAAGAAAGCATGTACATCTCCACATTCAGATTTGTATAAAAGAGTTCGTAGATAGTGACAAGCAAGCAAAAGTTGGTAATTTTCTTGTTTGTTGAATGGTTTGGTCCGTTTGGACACCAAACATTGAAGTTTATTAACCTTAAACATTCGATAACTTGTCACAATATTCACCTTAATGAGGATTTTAAAATGAACTCATTATGCATGTGAAGTGGGTTGAAATTTCAAGTTTAGACAAAAAAATGGTAAACTATGTGAGTCAAGAATATTCCTATCTATTTGGGCGACTAATACGAATATTGGTGAATATTCTATGTTTATAATTAAAAAGTATCTTTTACCCTCTCTTGTTGCAAATCCCTCCTACGAGTATAGTATACTCCCTCCGTTCTTTTATGTTTGATGTTCTACATTTTTTTCTTGTTTTCTAAATATTGATTTTTTACTTTTTCAATGTGTTTTTAATGAACAAATTATGGTGAATTGTTAATTCCAAAGCATATTAAATAAAATTTGTGAATTTTTATAGGCCAAATATTATTGAAAAGTGTTTAGTCCAAAAAACAGTACATATATAATTGAGCATTAATTGGTTTTCTTAATATGTGTAAAAAAACTAAAATATCTAACAAAAAAGAACGGAGGGAGTATTAGTATAGTATAGTTTTTTGATAAATTATTTAATTTTGCTAATCACAACGACAGAAGTATTTCCTACATGGGTCAAAATGTAAGGAATAGTAAATTCACATGCCTTGCAATGGTACTTTGTCCCCTGTCGGTGGATCTAGAATATTAAACACACGAACAAATAGCAATCACACGAGCATTTAATGACATCTTTAATTTTCTCATTAGTTTCTTGCTAAATGTCTAATGTAGCCAAACCCGAAATGACGGCAAGAATTATGCTCCAAAAATAAAGAATTTACAGAAAATATGTGGACTTAATACTTTACCATGCATTTATAAGATGGTATTTATCAACAAGAAATAAAAAACTAACCGAACCATGAAAAAAGACAGTAACTAAATGGTATTAGAGTCCTAGCCCGTAGCTTAATATCCCATTAAGACGGCCCATCAAGTAAAGTCACAATAAGAAACCCTAAAATCTTAACGTAGCTTCCAATCATCACCTTTTTAAGCCACTCTTGATTAAAGACATTTTGAATTTTGATTTATTTTGTTAGGGTTTTAAAAGATGATGATTAAGAACGTATCAGTGCCGACGCCTGAGTTCGCGACATCTAAGACGGTGGTGTGGTGGGACTTGGACACCTCCTGAATTCTCACACCCTCCATCTCTGGTCGTTTGTGGAGAGTGGCACTGGAGTAGCACTAGCTTACTCAAAGGTATTTTGTCTTGTCCTCTTGACTTAATCTTGACTTGACCAGCAAGTTAACTTCTTGTTTGTGCTTTTTTTCCCCCACCCACAGATTCAGGTTCTGACAAGCAGATGAGACAACTGGACAAGGGCAGTGAAATGTTTTCTTGCAGATCCTGCTACTTTGATTGCCCCAGCATTGAAGATCTCATCGTGCATTTCAAGTGTGACCAACACATACTGGAAGTAAGCATCCTAAATGTTCTTGTATCAATACCTTTTCTTATTGTCTAGCCTCAACTAACTCCGTATTCCCTTTCTCCAGGTTGAATTGGCGTTTGAAGACATGGTGTCTAAGTTTCTCATTCGTGCAAGACAAGAAGCTAAGGCGAGGAAGAAGATGGCGCTGATGCTTGCGGAGGAGCAATCAAAGGCAAGTTTTTCTGATGCTACAACATTGAAGGGAAAAAGTTTGGAATCTGAAGGAGAGCACCAAATGAGGAAGCATCCCCAAGAAGAGGAGGAAGAAGAAGATATTTGAGGCAAGTTTTTACCATCTCAATTCTCAAGTCTCATTTCTCAGAAACGATTCCAAAATGTTGTGAAATATACAGTCCCATTCTGATTTACTTGCTTTGGTTGATGAAAGCAAACAATATGGAGAATGAAGAAGCTGGGCCTTCCCTCACAAAGAATGCTACTGCCAAGGCGAATAAGAAGCAACGAAAGGCAAGTTTTCCTTTATGAAACAACAATCACTCCAAATGTTGTACTCTCAGACTCGTAAGATTTGTAGCACCCAGAACTTATAAGAGAATATTAATATAAAAATGTTACCTTAAATTTCATAAAAGCCATAGCTAAGTATTAGTAAAACACCATGTTTTTTTTGCTAGAGGTAGAGAAGGTCGATTCTTATGGAAGGTAAACATGTTTTTGTTAGAGGTAGGGAAGGTCAATGTTTTAACAGCTCCATACATGGGGTCAGTTTCAGTTTTGAACATCCATTGGAGTTTCCTTTACGATTGTGCTCATGCCATGGACTGGCTTCATTTGTATATTCGAGTGGGCGTTTACAAGACTAAAAAAATAAACTGAGCCATATAATAGGCATAGTAACTACATTGTATTAGCCTACATTAGTTACTAGTTACTACTACTCTTGGTAGAGTTCACATATCCAAAACTGAATCCCTTAAGAAACCTAAAACACACCGGAATCCTCCCCAAAACCACTCTGCTTCAGTTCTTTAGTCTCTTACAGTTCCTTCCGCTTCCGAAACAGAGTTGGTTGGTTTGTTGGTGGTTAGCTACTTGCTTCTTCTTGCCTTTTCCAAATCTGGAAGATCTGATCAAATAAAACGTTTTGTGTAAGTTCTTCATCACAATAATCCATCAATCATAGCAGCAAAGATGATTAAGAATGTTGAAAACTTACAGAGCAATCCGTCGTCATCGCTGCTTTCACAATCTTCATCAGCAAACTATGGAAACAAACACGAAAAGTAATCAATCAAAGCAACTTTACTAAACCGCATCAGTAAGAAATAAGCAATTCTGAGGAAACACTTACTTCACTCTCACCATCAGAAGCTGAAGAAAACAAGCAAAGATAGTTAGAAATAATTAGACAATACTACCTCACGTAAGAACAAGAGAACTTTGGCTATTGAAAATGAGTTTTAACGACTTACAATCGACTTCCTCATCCTCATCACACCATATATTCCAATCGACTTTAATGTAAGGCGCAGGTTTCGCTTCCGATTTCAGAAGCCGTGGCCACCAGCTTCTCTCTTCTTTCTGAATCGAAAATATGATGTTCCTTAGCCCAACATTCTTTCGATACTCCTGCATCATACATATCACACAACACAAAGACATCAGTTAAAAGAACAACTATGCATAGATACTATACAAAGAATCTCTACACCTAGAGAGCATGCCTCTACTCTAAAGATGCCAGAAACTATCAAAGGTAACAACTTTTGTAACATATCAGTTAACATTCATAACAGTGATAGCTTGCTAGGAGCTTCAAATCTCTAGTTGATAGAAAGGAAAACAACACTTACTGGCACAATCTTGCCAAAGAACTCCAAGCTGAATTCAAACCGCTTGCTTTGGACACCAAGAGCAGAGAAGCTAAAGAGACCCTGAGGCTCACATGTGACTGAAATCTCCTTTGCATCAGGTAAAGCAACGGTTAAGTAAACCTTATCAGATCTTTGAGCCCAAAGAACCTCCGGATTACGACTACACACAAGTTGAGAAACAACAGTTAAACTCAAGAGAAGATCAAGACTAAAAAGATCATGAATTTACACAAGTAAACCTAAAACCCATTAGTGAACTAACTTAAAGATCATGACTTTACATCTAGATCACAAAATCACAAGAAAATTTTGTGTGGATTAAGCAAACATACACCAAATCGAATTAGGGTTTATATATCTTCCGATTTTCACTGAATCTCAAAAAACCCTAGAAATCGAAAAAGTACCTCATGTTTTGCAGCCAAAATAGACGGTGGTCGGAGGTATAGAAGAACGGCGAATCGATTTGAAGAGACACGAGTGAGCTCAAGCTTGAAACTTGAACAAGGTAAAGGTAAAACAAAAACTACATTTTAGCCCCAATAGTTTCTGAGTATTACATGTAAGACCCATAACTTATAGATGAATCACGAAATTGCTCAAAAAGGTTAAAATGTTTACAAATGCACCCATTTCGCTACAACTCTCTGGAGATTTCAATTTCTTGTGAAATAACCAATTTAATTTAATTTACAATCTTAGTCCTTGGATTTTCTAGCTGTTTCCATATAATCACAAAGACATATCTAATTTTAACCAAATGTTATCAAATGACAAAAAACAGAAATTTATAGAGAAAAGTTTTACTATATTACAAAATATGATTTGACAGATCTTACCATTTTCAATTTCAATTATTGTAATTAATTAAAAGAACACAAAAAATATCTTATTATATAAAGCTTGATGCGTCAAACATAATAATTCACAAGATCGCGACACGTGTCAAATCGATCGATCGAGATTTTGACACGTGTCACTTTTTAATAACTATTAATTTTTATTTTATGTTTTGTATCTATCTTAAAATTTCCTAATTACGTTATATCTTTTTGTGATTTCATTTTCTATTTTGTAATTTGTCATTCTTCTTTTTAAAATTTCCTAATTACGTTATATCTTTTTGTGATTTCCTTTTCTATTTTGTAATTTGTCATTCTTCTTTTTTCTTACGTTATATCTTCTTCGTATAATAAAATAAGATTAATACATGTCTAATAAATTATTTTAGTCCAAATAGATTTAGGTTTACAAATCCAAACTCTTTAAGGATTGCAATATCTTATCTATATAAGGTGCTTCTGTGATTCCTCAATCTTCTCACCAAGCAATTTCAAATTTCAATAATCTATTCACAAAAAACTCTTTTTCCATCATTACATAAACAATGGCTGCTCAAATTAAGACAAACACCAATTATTTAACCCTAAACCAGTTAAATAAAAAACGTGTTTATCGTCGTATTGTGGTACGTCTCATCAGAAAGTGGGAGGCGAGAAATTTTAATAAAAATAATGAACTCATAGGAATGGATCTTCTGTTACTTGATGAAAAGGTAAGTCTTTTTGTATTTTATGCCACTAAAAATCTTCATCCATAATTAATTATTTGATTAATATTTAACTACAATTTGGTTTTGTTTTAACATAGGAAAATACTATTCAAGGCTCAGTGCATCATTCGCTTCTTGGAAAATTTGGAAACAAATTATGTGAAGGAACTTTAATTGAAATTTGCAATTTCAATTTGCAAGATTGCAGTAAAAGTTATCGTGTGTCTGACCACAAATTTCTAATAAGATATAGTGAAAGCACAACAGTTGCTTGCATGGAACATCAAGTTTGTCAAATATCTTTAGAAAAGTTTCGATTTCAAAATTATGATAATTTTGCTAAACTCAAAGATACGCGAGATGATCTATACGGTAATATTCATAACTTTTAAATTTAAATTTTATATATATGAGTATCTATGTCTAACATTGGTTTCTTCCTTAGATGCAATCGGTTATATTAAAAGTATGGAAAAGTCGGATGTCCGTACGCATAATTCATCAACTGTTCGAAGAGTAATTTTGACTCTGTTGTTAGAAAGGTATCATATTACTCAATTTTACGCATCATATTTTTCCAGCATAATTTTACTCAATTCTTTTGTCCCTTTCTGTCGTTACATGTATTGTCTAGCATGTTTCAGCATGATTATTGAATTCTAAACTAACGTTACATGCATGCATTAATTAGTAGGATGCATGTATTAATATATTATTTTCCATGATGACTTTTAATAAAGTAATTTATTCTCTTTTACTAATAAACAGTAGCGTTGAAATACAAGCAACCATATGGGCTGAACAAGCAGAACAATTTGAAGATAAATATCGTGGAGTTAAAAGTGACGACATCATTCTAATCATGACAAGTGTTTTGATTAAGATGTATCGAGGTTCAACCTGTTTGTCAGCATCTTCTGCGACTAAATTCTATTTAAATCAAGATTTTGATTCCGTTGTTGCGTTTCGACAAAGGTATGCTATTAGTAATTTTTCTTTAACAATTTACTCATTAAGATTAAACAAATATATTGCACTAATAATAATTTATTGTATTCATTCAGTTTAAAATACGATGGTGGTTGTTCAATTAATCTTGGTGGCATGATTGAACATCATGAACCGAATAATACCCGTCCTGAAATTCAACACTCAATTAATGATATTTGGGAATTTTACACATCAGCTGAACCTCAGGTAACAACTAATTTTTAATTATTTAGTTATTTTAACCAATTTCCTTTCCAATATCTCTTACTAAATCTTTATAATATTCACACAATTCTAACATATGTGCTAAAATTTAAATGCAGGACAAGATATTTGTGTGTAAAGCAACCATTATTGATATTGTATTACGTAATGGTTGGAATTACATATCATGCTCATCTTGCTCAACAAAATTGCTAAAGTCAACATCTTCACTTAGGTGCAACAAATGTGGTAAATCACAATCTGTAGGAGTTTTGAGGTATTATTCATTGTACTTTTAATTTTTAAATTTACATTGTCCATATATATAAGAATACTAACTAACTAAAACAAATCTATTGTTTTCAGTTGTAGAATTGAAATAATAGTAGATGATGGAAACGACTCTGCAACTTTTGTTTTATTTGATGCTGCTGCTTCAAAAATCACTGGCACAACGGCTGAAGACGTAAGAATTGTTTATATTTATATATATAGTTCTCCACAATAAACTAATCTATACATTAGTGATGCTGACTTATATTTCTACTGACTCTTAAACCATTGTTAACACAGATCAAAAATAATTCTAGCGAGCAAGGATTGGAAGATATTCCCTCAAGTGTGCAGTCAATTGTAGGAAAAACTTATTTGTTCGAGGTTAAAATCAAGAAAAAAGATTTTGAGGCATCCTATCAAAATTTCACAGTTATAAAGGTTCTAGACCAATTAGAGGTGAAAAATATTTTACAACTTTGTCTTTACAAGATATCGGTTCATTCTATTATTTTATTTAACACAATGTTTTTTTGTCTCTTTATGTTTAGACAAATTCGGATGACAAGAACTGTGAAAGCAAAAGTCCAGATTACGAAGAACACGACGAACCCACCAGAGCTTTAGTGAAGAAACCACGAACTGAATACTGAATTTATCTTTGATCTTCTATAATAATAAATAAGATAGTTCTCCTTTAATTATTTCTTCCTATCAAGTTTGTCTCTTAGATGTCTATTATTCTAAGAAAACGATAGTTTTAACTTAGTGGTTTTATTTTATTTGTCCTTTTTTCAAGAATTTATTATATTAATGCAAGGTTTTAATAAAAAATTATCGAGCCTGATACATAACACTTATTTTATTAAGAGATCAGATTTACATACTTTTGATACCATTATATATCCAAATCATCATAAGACAAGAATTTATTATATTAATGCAAGGTTTTAATAAAAAAATATCGAGCCTGATACATAACACTTATTTTATTAAGAGATCAGATTTACATACTTTTGATACCATTATATATCCAAATCATCATAAGAAACAAAATCTTTCTACTTAAATTAGATACTTGATCTTATTTGATCTCACGTTGATCATTATTATAATTCAAATCTATCTTATATATCTTATTAAAGTTCCCTTCATGTCAATTTTGGGGAACACAACAATTTAAAATTCCGTTTCAATAATGCATGTCATCGTCAAAATAAAATAATAAAATAAATTGAAGTAAGAAAATGTATCGTTGCTTAAGATCATTTTTATATTTTTACAAGTACAAAGTTTAACCACTAATTCTACTGGCAAAAGGACTATGCTATTCCTTTTTATGGATAAAAGCAAAATTATTATTTACGTAATGCTAATTATTAAAACATATATAAAAGTAAAGTAAAAAAACATATAAAAGTGAAGTAAAAAAATAACATAGGTCCCGGACACATTATGCGTTAAGTTATTGATGACATTGATTAAAAACAGTATCGTTGCTTAAATCAATTTTATTATTTTTGCCAATTCGAGGTTTAATCACTAATCCTACTGGCAAAAGGAATAAACTTCCTTTTCCTCGAGAAGCAAAATCATTTATTTACCTAATGCTATTAGGAAAAAGACATCTACTAATCTATATAATAAGATTAGACCAAGAGACGTTGCAATAAGCTTAAATCTCAATTGTGACATTAACCAACAACTCTACAAAGAATAAGAGAATTAGTGAGAAATCAGAAAAATCAATGAGCAAAAGAAACCGACGTATCATGAATGATGATCAGATTGCTATGATCGAGAAGGTGCTTAAAGATGAACCTAATATACGGTTGAATTTGGAGAGACTTCAGACATGGGTCCACAATCTAAACCAATGGGTAAGTATAAAACTCAAATTTTGTATGATTTATATTTCAAAATTCATTACTCTAACTTTACTTTACAAAATATAGGGTCCTGAAATTACAACTGCGCAACTTAGAAACTGGTAAGAACCGTTTTTATTTATCTAATAAGTAAATCCCAGTTACTACTTTCACATCTAACAAAAAATATATTGCAGGATCAACAACAGAAAAGCAAAGGTAGCTCGCACTAGCAATCAATCAAGCCCATCAAATTCAAGTGCAAATATCTTTCAAGATAATCTTAGAGAAGAATGTAAATCCCACAACAGTTTTGATGGCAATCCAGACGGGGGAAAAAATATAGCCGGAATAAAAGGGCGATGTCTAAGAAAAAAGAGAAAATACAATCGTGGTAAGAATCTCATAAATTAAGTTCCAACAAATTCAAACTAATATTTTTCATTACGAATATTTGTTCTTCCTTAACTCAAATACGTTATTGTTTTAATGTGTGTTATTCTTTGTACATGGATAAATGAAAACAGTCAAGAAAAAGCCAACAAATTGGTAACGTGTATGTACTGCAAGGCTTTAGTGTGGAAATCAGAAAGTCTAAAACTGAATGGGAAAGAATTAAAATTTTCGATATGCTGTCAGCAAGGAAGAGTTGAGTTGCCGCCATCTAGGAAACCTCCTGATTACTTAGAGTACTTATTATCACAATCAACGTCGTTTCGTAACAATATACGAGCATACAATTCAATGCTTGCCTTTACATCAATGGGAGGAAAAATTGACAACGATATCAATTCAGGTTATGGTCTTTACACGTTTCGTATGCATGGTCAGAATTACCATAAACTTGAATCCCTACTACCAAAAGAAGGACATATACCACGCTTTGCGCAGCTATACATATATGATACCCTCCATGAAGTACAAAACCGTCTCACTGCACTAACAAAAGGAAAGGAACATCAACTGAATGAAGATATCTTAAGAGGATTGATTCAAATGGTTGACGAGTTCAACGAGTTAGCTAAAGTATTCAGAATGGCTAGAGATAGATACGAGACTGGAAGAAGTGAAGAATTCTCAATTAGACTCATTAAAAACAAAGAACGTGGCAGACAGTTTGACCTTCCACAAGGAGAAGAGATTGCGGGACTTATTGTGGGTGACATGTCTATTCCAAATTGTGACAGGGATATAATAGTGCATCCTAGAACGGATAAACCTCAATGGATTAGCTTTTTACATCCATCGTACATGCCACTACAATATCCTTTGTTATTTGCATATGGTGAACAAGGTTATAGCGAGAGAAGTATTCCATATAGTTCTCGGGGATATGCTACCAAGAGATCATATGTTACAATGCGAGAGTATTATGCATACCAAATACATACGAGATTAACATCTCTAGGAACAATAGTTCGTTCAGGTCGCCTTTTCCATCAATACATTGTTGATGCATATACTGCTATCGAACAAGAACGTATGAACTTTTACCATAACAATCAAAAAAAGCTTAGAGCAGATCTCTACAATAATGTATGTGATGCAGTTGTACAGGGGGACGCAGATTCTACAAAACTAGGCAAAAAAGTAATTCTTCCATCTTCATTCACAGGTGGACCGCGATACATGGTAGAAAATTATCGAGATGCAATGGCAATATGCAGATGGTATGGAAATCCAGACCTCTTCATTACTATTACTGCAAATCCAAAGTGGGAAGAAATCAGTGATCATATAAAGAAGGCTGGAAACGAAAATGCAAATGATAGACCGGATATTGAATGTCGTGTATTCAAAATGAAGTTAGAAGAACTTCTTACAGACCTACAAGATGGTGTCTTCTTCGGTCCTATTAAAGCAGGTACAAATATCATTTATAATAATAAAATATAATCAATCTTTACATTTTCTTACACATCATTTTCTTTTCTTATAAACAGTTGTTCACACAATCGAGTTTCAGAAACGTGGTCTTCCTCACGCACATATACTTTTGTGGTTGCAAGATTCAAAACAAATTCCAACTCCAGACGATATCGATAGTTTCATTACATCTGAACTACCAGATAAAGTGGCTGACCCAGAAGGTTTTCAGTTGGTTGAACAACTTATGATGCATGGGCCATGCGGACGAAAGTGTATGGATGATAACAAATGCACAAAAAAATTTCAAGACCGTACAATAACACCACAAGTATCAGTGAAACTGGCTATATAACCTATCGTCGGAGAGCTGATGATACAAAATATGTCATGAAAGGAGACACTAAGCTTGATAATCGCTACGTAGTGCCTCACAATCTCTCACTCCTAAAAAAGTACAAAGCTCACATTAATGTCGAATGGTGCAATAGATCGTCTGCCATAAAGTATCTATTCAAATATATCACAAAAGGAGTAGACATGGCTACAATGTTGATCGAGAAACTATAAGTAGTGGATCAGAATGCAGAAGATAAGTCAAAAGAAGAGATCAGTGAGATAAAAAACTATTTGGAATGTCGTTACCTCTCTGCATGTGAAGCTGCATGGCGAATCTTTGCCTTCGATATTCATGCACGTAAACCTGTGGTAACAAGGCTACCGTTGCATTTACCAGACCAACAAACAATCATTTACAATGAAGAAAGCGATCTTGAAAATATTATCTCAAAAGATGGAATTCATAAAACAATGTTGACAGAGTACATGGAGATGTGCAAAAGCTGCCCTGAAGCAAGAAAACTTACATATAGTCAGTTTCCTACAAAATATGTGTGGGATTCAGATGCAAAAATTTGGACAAGAAGGCAGAAAGGATTCAGCATAGGAAGAGTAGTGAACATTCATCCAAGATCAGGAGACTTATACTATCTGAAAATGTTGGTAAATATACTCGAAGGTCCGACAAGCTTTGATGATATACTAACAGTAGATAATGTAAAACATACCTCATTCAAAGCAGCGTGTTATGCACGAGGGATGTTGAATGGTGATTCAGAATGGAAAGAGGCTATGGATGAAGCAGCACACTATGCATATCCTTTCCAACTTCGCCATCTCTTTGTGACATTGATGCTATATTGCGAATTAAGTAGCCCTCTTTCTTTGTGGGAGCATTGTTGGCGTCACCTAGCTGAAGACATACCTAATAAACAAAGAAAAACATTCAATTTCAGTGGTCAACAATTCTCCGACGAAGAATTACAAAGTTATACACTCATAGAGTTAGAGAAAATCCTGGCGCAGAACGATAGATCATTAACTGAGTTTGAAGATATGCCAAAGCCAGACAAGGAATTGTTGAAAAAGATGAAAAACTCAATGGTCCAAGATGAAACAAACTACAAAATTCTAGAACAAGAAGAAGAAAATTGCAAGTTAATCAAAACGTTAAATGACGAGCAGAAGAACGTCTACGATGCCGTTATCGACTCGATTGAGAATAATAAAGGAAAACTATTTTTCCTCAATGGACCAGGTGGAACAGGAAAGACTTACGTGTATAAGACGATCATCTCAAGGCTAAGATCACAGCGAAAAATTGTTTTACCAGTCGCTTCATCCGGAATTGCAGCTACACTTTTACCTAACGGTCGAACTGCACATTCACGTTTCAAGATTCCAATAGATCTTCATCAAGACAGCATGTGTAACATAAGTCGTAATACGATGCTTTCTGAATTACTTGAACAAACAGACCTCATCATTTGGGACGAAGCACCTATGTGCCATCGGTTTGCATTTGAAGCTCTTGATAAGAGTTTACGAGATTTACTCTCAATGTCAGATCCAGATGCAGCAACCAAAACCTTTGGAGGAAAAACAGTGCTCCTTGGAGGCGATTTTAGACAAATTCTACCAGTGGTACCGCAAGGCAGCAGGCAAGAAACAGTTATGGCAACAATAAACCGGTCGTATTTATGGAACTATTGCAATATATTCACTCTTGAAAAGAATATGAGGTTGCACCAAGCTGAAAGAGATTTTGCAAAATGGATATTACGAATCGGTGACGGCACCGCTCCTAAGCCTGCAAAATATAGGAAAGCAAACAATGAAAATGACATAGTCGAAATAGACAACAAACTGCTTTTACAAAACAGTGGAGATCATGTTGAATGCATTGCAAAGTCTACGTATCATGATTTCGATGTTCTTTTTAAGGACAAGGATTATCTAATTGAGCGAGCAATTCTAACTCCAAGAAACGAAACGGTGGACGAAGTCAATAACTACATGTTATCTTGCTTAAAAGGAGATCTAAAAGAGTATTTGAGTTCTGACAGTATCGGAGACGACAAAGAAGAGGTGGCAAATCAACATATTCTTTACCCCACTGAATTTTTGAATACTTTGAAATTTTCAGGTATTCCTAACCACCAACTAAATCTCAAAGTAGGTGCGCCAGTCATGCTGCTAAGAAATATAAACCAAAGAGCCGGGCTTTGCAATGGTACAAGATTAATAATAACTCGCCTAGGAACAAGGGTTATCGAAGCAGAAATACTTACTGGAACTAATGAGGGAGTACGGGTTCTTATTCCTAGAATTAGCCTCACACCAACATATGCAAAATGGCCTTTCAAGTTAAAGAGGCGTCAATTCCCTCTTCGAGTCTGTTATGCAATGACGATCAACAAAAGCCAAGGACAAAGCTTAAACAAAGTTGGTTTATATTTGCCCAATCCTGTTTTCTCACACGGACAGTTATACGTTGCGCTATCAAGAGTGACAACAACTGCAGGACTACAGATTCTTAAAGCTGAAACAAAACACTACGACAATAACGTTGTGGAAAATATTGTATTTCAAGAAGTTTTCAACAACGTCTCATCTACAAGACAAACAGAAGAAAGAATTGACAGCGAAGAAAATATTGATTTGTTTTTTTAATTTTGTTTTCTATTTTATTTTTTATAATGACATAGGCTTCTCATACAATTTGTGAGTTTAAATGTTATTAAAGTCCCAAACTTCCAGTAACTTCAAAATCCGACTTTGCTACTTACCGTGATTCACACCAATGTTACCAGTGTTGGAATGCCTTGATACCTTCAAAAAAAAACACAAGCAAACAAACTCAGACAGTAACCAAAAATCAATAATGGGCACAAAATTTAGAGCAACACGAATCAAAAGAGAATAAATTTAGAGTTAAACAATAGAAACATTGCAATCTTACATTACGCATGTCAAGTTTCGAGGCTGCCGTTCCAAAAACCAAAGTGGCTGAGCCAAAGATGATAACAGTAGCAGCTGCGAATGCTTTTCCAACCGCAGAAACCAGAAAATCAGGGCTCATAGATTAAGCACACTTTGCAAACACTAACAAATCAGACAAAGACTCTGCTCTGTTCCTACACTAGCAAGAACAAAAGACAACCTCATCTTGGTGGCAGTTTCTACTTTTCTATACACTTCAAACACCTAGGCTTTCTTCTCTAGAAGCCCATTGTGTAACTATAAACAAACACATCAGCAAAACTACAGAAAGATACTACATAATACTAAAACTATAACCAAAATTGCCAAGAATTGCTTGATTACTTTTCCTCACAGTCAATAACACACACCCAGAATCACAATTTTATCGATTTAGAAAACGAAGACTAAGGAGGAAATGGAAGAAAAACGAAATCGAAAAATTACTAGAAGCAGCGCCAATGGAGGAAGCGGAGCATCGATCGAAACCCTAGCACCACCGCGACGATTGGCCGAGAGATGGATAGATAATCCCGTCGGCAAAATGTTACATCGACCAAGAACTCTACGTTTTGTTTCTCTGTTGGGTTTTTATGGCCCGGTTACATACGAATATTAGATCTTACTGGGCTTAAAATTAATATCATACTTTCTATTTTCTTATTTTATTAATTTCCCATTTTGATGTCCGTGTTTTATAAAGAGAGTTTTCATGTCCGAATTTTGATCGATCAGTTTCCATAAGCATTGTATGTATTAATTATTGAATAACAATTCATTTAATATTTTAAACAAGATCTTTTACTCTACGATTATCGTTTATAGCTATTTATTGGACAATCTCTCATCTATAAACTTTAACCTTCACTTTTATTCTATGTATTAAACAAACATATCAATAATTTAATGATAAATAATAATTCAAACAACAAACCCGTGCAACGCACGGGTCCTTCACCTAGTATTTTATATAGTATGATAGTAAATTACTAATTACTATTGGACATGTTTAGAGTTTTTAGATTTATTTAGAATCAAGTTCATACATGTAATCTATAGATCCCCCTCTAGAAAAAGATTAATTAGAGGATATCTTAGTTTTTTGGTCTATATATTATATACTACTTTCAAAGCAACAACAAAAATTTATTTCGTAGACATCTTTTAAACTCGTATCAATGGTTTTCACAAAAACTAACCAATATTTCATTTTCGTGCTATTCTCATTTCTTGTTATCCTCAAAGCCTCGTCTTCTTTTAAAAATCATTTAGATGGATTGTTACCGTTTGCACCAAAACATGTTGTGATCATTAACGAACTTAACAAAATAAAACAAGAGCAAGATGGACAAATATGGATATTTAAAGGAGTGAATGGACAACATGTGTCATAGTTTGTAACAAATCATAGATCAATAATGACATATGCTATTTGCAACGCTGACACACAATGACACAAACATGATCACATATATATAATGTTTCTAGAGTTTTAATATGGTGTACACAAAACACTTTGGCTTAGTAAGCCACACATAATAATGAAATTAAACTGGCACTGGATAAGTTGTTTTTGTATGAATTGCAATACGGTTGCTTTAACTTTGTTACATTTGTTTAACTTGTCGATATGCTAACGTCAAATTTCATGGTTATACATGATTTTCTTACCCCCGAATTTTTATAGATATTATATCTATATGAACTATGTTGGATTATGATTGTCAAATATCAAGGTATTGTTTTAAAATGTATTTAAAACCAGGGCTGATAAAAAATAATATAATTAGACATGTGTAATATAATTGCATACAAGTTTAAGGATGCGGTTAATAACTTAGTTGATGATCACTTCATAATTACGACTCACATAACATGCAAAAATAATAAACCTAATCATGAACAAACTATCTAACCTAATTTATTACACCGCAAGGCGAAAAGGACACATACCTCTAACACTCTAAAGGCTCTAACGTATTTCTTAATTTACCTAATGTATCATGTTATATTATTTCGCATTCTACAAATCATTTTATTTTGATGTCTTTACATATGTGGAAAAAAAACAGGATATAACATAAAATGAATCGTTTGAAAAAAAAAAAAAAATTTCTTTGATATAAACTCGTATCACTTTGCGAATAAAATACTTTTCGTGTACCAAAGATCAATCTTTTTGATTAATCGAAGTAAGAAATAGCCACTTTTTTATTTCGAGTACTCAAAAGTTGGCCAGTCGATTCTAATTAAGCTGCACCAGCATTTTTATTTTTTTATATACCCCATGATTGAATACGACACTGACATGTAACTAACAGAAACAAAAACTAACCAACAAACAAAATACACAAAATGAAGAAAAATACGAGAAAAATCTAAATTCAAAAATTTATTCGAATATGATGCACAGTAAAATCTAACAAAAGAACATGTATGTATAAAACTAGGTGGACTAAAATTTCATAAATTTTTTGTGTTCTTATGTTTGTAAGTATTCACTTTACTTGCGTTCTCATTCATATCTCCAAATACAAATCTCAAAACCACAAGATAACAAAAATATGTGAAAAACGTCGGCAAAAACAAAAAAATATGTGGAATCGCTTGCTTCTGCACGTGACTAGAGAAGAGATTAAACATCATATGGCTAAGCTAAAATTGTAAATATGCAATATATTGCAGAATGTAGCTATAGTGATTTCAAAAACTGAGACTAATGATGTGTTAGTAGATTTAGAATTCATACACAACTAATCTTATTTTCTTTACATAAATTATTCCATATGTAAATACTAGATTAGTATGTATACAATTTGTTATATAGTACTATTGTTTTCTTGAAATTGTAAAGGTAAGAGTGGTGGGATCCACATGTATCACTTTAAACGTCTGATGTGACCTTTCTGATTGAGATGCCATCGTGCGAAAGATTACACTTTAGTTTGTGCCACAACTTCACTTTTTTTGCTTCACCTTAGTTATTTATTACTTTCCTGATTTGTTTTGGATGGATCTCTGGTTTATTTCGGTTGGTTTTTTCAGTTTCATAATACTGAAATTTGAAAAGATATAAAAATTTGAATTATGTTAAAAAAGACTTTTTGCTTGCCTCGACTCGATCGTAGTGTATGTAGACCATCCATCACTCTAAACACCTAAAGAATATTGTCTCTCTATCATTACTTTATTGAGTCTTTTCACTTTTTCTTGGCCACAGCTTTGGCCCGAGTGGGTTTCTGCTATTTGGTCCCTATTTTCTGAAAGAGATGATATAATCTGAACATATTTATTTATTGTTTGGAAATTAATTTAATTTGTCTACTGTATATTAATACTGATTGTAAACTTTGTAACCAAATAAAATATCAGAAAATACGTCGGCCAAAGCCGGTGATATTTCCTATTTAGTATTAATGCATGTGAACAGTTTCATGTTCTTTTTTAGATTATATTTTTCATATAGTATATTATAAATTTCCTTGTGTTTTTTGTTTGATAAAGAATAATTTCTTTGTTGTTGTCTTCTTCTCGTGATAGAGAAGAGGACCAAACTCTATGTTGTCAGCTAGTGACAGTTTACTTAATCGTATGGTTGCTAAAATGTTTTTACTCGATTTTGCAGAAAACATTATTTATCTTCTAACAAAAAAATAGTATAATCTTTTTGTTGGGTTAATATTGTTCTCATAGTATTCTCTGTTTTATCCTTATAAAAATATTATCCCTCGTGAAGGAATCTTGAATGTTTTTAAGCTCCTTGAAGAATTTTCCACTGTTGCAGAGGATTTGTTATCTTTCACATTTTCTCCTTTAAATCAGTTTGCTACTTTTTTCTTAGAATAAGAATCAATCTCTCTTTTCACAGTTCCTTCATAAGTTTGCAGAGGTATTTCTTCATCTCAAAGGAAACTATTTGTCTTCTCATTTACAATTTTTCTTCTTTTGATGAAACTGAATCTTTTTTCCCGGAAAATTTTGTTTCAAAATAATTCTTGCATTTCACATCTTCCTGCAAGGTGTCTTAAGGAGGTGAGTTTCTTCCTGTTTTTCAGGAATTCACATGCAAAAATTTATCTTTTGTAATCATTTTAGCCTTAAAATTTGAAGATTTGAACTCTCTAGTTTCTCTATTGTTTAATGCATTAACCAGAAAACAATTAAACATTAGATCTTGAGAGTGGACCCAATTCTCAGTTCAAAATTCAACTTTCTTTTTTTAGTACATTATACATAAATGTGATTCTTGAAATTTAATGTGTCTGTCTCTCTTTGCAGGTGTTGGTAATGATAATACCTATGTGATTTTATTGCTTAAGTAGTTTGTGTTTGTTTTATGGTCTGATCTTGTGTATGGCTATGGAGAAACTCTTTTGTGGCTTGCCATTAGTGCTTCTGGTTCTGCTTTTAGCTTCCATTGATGGGTCAATACAGCTACAATCATCTCAATCTCAAACTCTAGTGAGGCTACAAGAGCTTCTTTACTATCCTAAAGTGTTAAGTAGCTGGAACAACTTCACTGACTTCTGTAATTCTGAGCCAAACCCTTTGTTAACTGTTGTGTGTTACGAAGATAGTATAACGCAGCTTCACATTATAGGAGACAAAAGAGCTCATTTGTTACCAAAGAGTTTCTCAATAGACTCATTTGCTACTACTCTTGTTAAGCTCCCTGATGTTAAGGTTCTAACCTTCGTATCACTCGGGTTATGGGGTCGGTTACCGGATAAAATCAACCGGTTATCGTCATTGGAGATTCTCAATGTGAGTTCTAATTACCTCTTTGGAACCATTCCTCATGAACTCTCGTCTCTTGCTAGCCTTCAAACGCTTATACTCGATGAGAATATGTTTTCTGGTGAGTTACCGGATTGGATTGGTTCTTTACCGAGTTTAGCGGTGTTAAGCTTGAGAAAGAATGGGTTAAATGGTTCATTGCCTTCTTCA
Source organism: Arabis alpina (assembly GCA_900128785.1). Taxonomy (NCBI): domain Eukaryota; kingdom Viridiplantae; phylum Streptophyta; class Magnoliopsida; order Brassicales; family Brassicaceae; genus Arabis; species Arabis alpina. The sequence continues at coordinate 1,598,656 of LT669790.1, read as the reverse complement.
TTGAGTAGTTTGTCTGGTCTTAGAGTTCTTGCTCTAGCTAATAATCAGTTTAACGGAGTTTTACCTGATTTAAGCCATTTGACAAACCTTCAAGTGCTTGATCTTGAAGGAAACTCATTTGGACCGATGTTTCCTCGGTTAAGTCACAAATTAGTTACTCTTATACTCAGCAAGAACAAGTTTAGATCTGCAGTTTCATCTCAGGAAATGGGTTCTTTATATCAACTTCAACATTTGGATCTTTCTTTCAATACATTCGTCGGTCCATTTCCTACTTCTTTGATGTCGCTTCCGGCGATAACATACTTGAACGTTTCACACAACAAACTCACCGGGCGGCTTTCGGCTAATCTTTCTTGCAACTCACAGCTGCTTGTTGTCGATCTTTCGTCAAATCTTCTTACCGGAAGCTTGCCTACTTGTCTTAAACCGAGTTCCGGTACCAGCAGAGATGTTCTCTATGCAGGTAATTGTTTAGCTACTACAATTGAAGAAGATCAGCGTCCAGTTTCATTCTGTAGCAATGAAGCTCTTGCTGTTGGAATCTTACCACAGAGGAGAGACAGAGTTTCCAAATTGGGTATTGCCTTAGGCATAACTGCAGGCATTCTCGGAGTAATTCTCCTCGTCGGTGCATTGTTTATGGTTCTTAGGAGAGTTAATGCTAAGAGAACAGCGACAAACTCTTCACCAAGATTGATAACAGAGAATGCTGCTATGGGGTACACATCAAAACTACTATCCGATGCAAGTAAGAAGATCAAGGAATCTTTCATATAGTGTCACACATGTCACATATACAATGAGTTTTAATGACTACTTGTGGTTTCTGCAATGTTTTGAAGGGTACATCTCTCAAACAATGAAGTTAGGAGCACTTGGTCTTCCAGCTTACAGAACATTCTCACTGGAAGAGCTCGAGTATGCGACAAATAACTTCGAATCCTCTGCTTTTATGGGTGAAGGTTCTCAAGGACAGGTAAAAAAAGTTACAAGTTATCTCTTGTTTCCAAGTTATGAAAGTGAGATTTCTCATCTTCTGCTTGTTCTTTTCAGATTTATAGAGGGAAGTTGAAAGATGGATCATTTGTGGCGATTAGATGTTTGAAAATGAAGAAAAGTTGCAGTACTCAAAACCTGATGCATCACATCGAGCTCATCGCTAAACTGAGACACCGTCACTTAGTTAGTGTTCTCGGGCACTGCTTCGAGTGCTACTTAGATGATTCAACAGTTAGCAGAATGTTCTTCGTCTTTGAGTATGTCCCAAATGGAGAACTCAGGAGCTGGATTTCTGGTATTACATTGAAACATGTCCCAAGAAAATAGTATAATCATTATATCTTGTGATAACTTAAACTGGAATGCTCTTGTCTTTACTGTATTAGATGGGCATATGGAAAGATTGCTTACTTATGAACAACGCATAAGCGTAGCGATAGGTGTAGCAAAAGGGATTCAGTTCTTGCATACCGGTATTGTACCTGGTGTTTATGATAACAACTTGAAAATAACAGACATTTTGCTTGACAATAACCTTGCGGCGAAAATTAGTAGCTATAACCTTCCATTACTTGTGGAAGGTCTTGGAAAGGTAAATGATATCAATAAGTTTGAATCTTCTTTGTTTCTTGAATCCTATGTTGAATTTGTTTTGCTTTGTGTTTTAAGGTAGGACAAGTAGTATCTCGAACCGGACACAAAGAAATTCCAAGGTGTGCAAATCTTCTTCATTCTACTAATAGATACCGGTATAAAAATTTCGGTTCTTAAACCAACTTACATGGTTTAATCCTCTGTTTCTCATCAGCAACATCAAAGAGGAAGATAAAATTGATATCTATGACTTTGGAGTGATCTTGCTTGAACTTATAGTGGGAAGACCACTGAGAGCAAAGGGTCAAGTTGATGTTCTAAAAGAGCAGGTAACAACGCCATTCGATATATAACTAGAAATGAAATCGAGATCTTCTACTTCAATAACTATGTTTTTTCTTTGTGGTAGTTACAAGCGAGCATTGCAGCGGATGATGGAGCGCGAAGAAGCATGGTGGATCCAACGGTACATAGAGCATGTTCTGATCAATCATTGAAGACAATGATGGAGATATGTGTAAGGTGTCTTCTCAAAGATCCTTTAGAACGTCCTTCCATTGAAGATGTTTTGTGGAATCTTCAGTTTGCTTCTCAAGTTCAAGAAGGTTGGTTACAAAACAGTAATTCCTCAAGCATGCGTGGCTCGCCTTCCCCTGCAGCTTCCTCTCTTCCTCCTCCCTCCTCTCGTTTACACGTAACAACACTCGAATCTCCCCGAGATTCAGGTAGTTTTAAATCAAATATTGTACCACCTTTTATGATCCATTGATTCAAAGTGCTAGATTCAGGGAATATAAGTAATAAGTTGTATAAGATTTAGGGAGTTTCTTGCTTGATCTGAGATTTATATTGAGTTTGTGTGGCTGTGAATTGCAGGCTATGAAGAACATGAGAGGTAGAGAGACAAGAGTTTTTGTTTGGTCCGTTGTGTTCTTCACTACTCTTTGTAATAATGAAACCTAGCTTCTATCTTATTATATACATAGTGTTTTTTTTATTGTAATTTTCTGTCTTTATTTTATTGGTTTTTGTTTGTTGGAAATGATCAAAACTGTTAATAAAATTAGACTAACTGCAGTGGATTAATTATTGGTAAATACGAAGTAGTCATTACCAACATAATCTACTCTCTAGTTCGCACACTGCACACATATTTAGTGGTAGTACTCACGCTGGGAAAAAAACCCAAACCGAACCAAACTAAAACGAACTAACTGCACTCAAACCATTTGGTTCAAGCTATTTATAACCTGAACGGTTCGGTTTGATCTTAGGATAACCCAATGTGTGTTTTCAATAAGTAGTTAAAATATACTCCCTCCGTTCTTTAAAGATTGATGTTATAGAATTTTTTTTTGTTTTCTAAAGATTGATTTTTTATATTTTCTATGCAATAATAATGATAAATTGTAGATTTCAAGACATTAATTGGTTTTATTGGATTGTCATTGGGTCAAACTTATGGAAAATTGTTTAATACAAAAACCAATGCACTTTTAGTCAAACATTAATGTGTTTTCTTAATATGTGTGAAAACTCTAGAAAATCAATCTTTAAGGAACGAAGGGAGTATTAAACAATAAAAATTGTAAATTTGCTTTTACTGTGAATTGTTTTTTTTAGTTTTCATGGTTTTTCCTTTTAAGTCTTCTTTTTCAGTTATTGTGTCATTGTTTCCTTTTTTTTTATCACTTCTCAAATGACGATAATTCTTCTTTGTAATATATTAATTGATATGTTTGCATAACTAAATTAAAATGAAACGAACTAAATCAAACTAAAAATAAATAAAACCAATTTAATTTCAGTTTTTTAAAACAAAAAATCAAACCGAACAAAATAAATAAAAGACAAGTTAATATCAACACCAGGAGGAATATGTGTACATACACGGCTTAGTCTACGAATGTAGCCGTAATTTTGAACTATAAGAGTTACACTATCACTGTTTGTTCAAAAAAAAAAAAAAAAAAAAAGAGTTACACTATCAGTAGTTACTTCAGTTTTTCTATATTTGAGATGACCATATGCTAATTGCAATGCGTCGAGTTTAATATTGTTTTTTTCACATATAAATTAATATAGAAATAGTCTATGTGAATGAAACATAGATATAATTAATGTTGTATGATTTTTGTAGTCACATACGTAAAAGTTGTATAATGTTTACAATAAGATTTGAGTACCCGAAAAAAAAAGTGCACAACCTTTGCTCTTTCAAACTTTTGCTTCTATTATTTTTACATTTGATTATAATGTTTGTAAACAATAACCAAATGTAAAAATGATGAAAGCAACAAATAATATGGTTTATGTTTTACGATGAGTTTGTAAATATAAAGTTTTGGGTTTTTGAGTTAGTAATCTAAATTAACTTCTAACATAAAAAAGGGATCTCAATTTTGTCTTTTTCATGTTCATCATTTTGATTAGATTGCATTTACTTCAATAACATTTGTTGTTGTTCTTTTCATTTTCTAAATATAGAGTTTTGGTTTTGGTGTTGTAGATAAACAGCTACGTTTTTCCCTTTTGGTATCTTTTTTTCAATTGGACTAGAGGTTTTGGTAAGTATATATCAAATTAATAACTGGTTTTTGTTTTTGTTTTTGTTTTTGTTTGTTTTCATAATTCTTTTTAGTAATTGAAAACAAAAATTAATGACTAACTAGTAACGACTAACAACGACATTATTCCTCATCGAATTGACAAATACGTGAAACAATGTTTAAACACTATTTATTCTTCTTTGCTTAAACTATTTCTTTTCTAAGTCTCAAAGAAAAGAAAAGAAAAAAAAAACTATTTCTTCTCCTTTGCTTTGAACTAATAAAGAAAAGGAGAAAATACAAATGAAGAATAGTATGCATAAGTTTTTCATAAAACATGTAATCCCATAACTCTTTTTCATTCAAATTGAGTAATGATTTTGATATTTCCCTCAAATTATTTAATCCAACTTTTTAAATTATACCAAGCTAAACTAAAGCTAATTTCGTTTCGGTTTAGTCTCACTTGTTCCGGTTTAGGCCCATCTATAATAAAGTCTCGCCTATCTCTTCCTATTAAATCCCCCAAAACCCATAAAGAATCCAATTTGAACTTAAGCAAATATACGAAGAAAGAGCCCATTCGGCCCACTTCGGAAAGTGACAAAAAATCCCACAAATTTTGTTAAATCAAACCAAAAAAACCCTCGTATGATTTCTTTTGAAGTTGAAATAGTGTACCTTTTTGTTATAACGCATTTTAAAAATAATTAATTTCATATGAACAATAAATATTAAATCTCATTAAAATATTATACCTATGTTGAATACTAGTATATAATTATTCTCTTTTTTTTCAACATGATTAGAAATGAGATAGAAATTTATTAAAGACAATCCTAATTATATTCATCTCCGGTGAAAAGCATCCGCTGGAAATATAACCTCCGCCGCAGCTACAGCCGTCGAACCAACCCCCGCCGAAAAATCGACACCGCTCTCTTCTTCATCCTCATGCTGATCTCCTCCTCTACCTTGTTGATGCGTTGGCATTTGCTGCAACGAATGTTCTAAGTTAGCCGGAGCCATGATGTCATAGCTAACGGCTGCTGCCTCCGCCGCGGTGGCAAAGCTGTTCATGGCGGCTCCGGCTAGAGTGGTGGAGGCGGAAGAGTTGTTGGAGTATTCTGGTTGTTGCATCACGACTAATTGTTGCTGGTGATGATTTTGTTGTTGTTGTTGTTGCATAACGTTGGCCATTGCGACTCTACTATTTATTAGTTGTGATTGCACCAACGATAACTCCGCTTGTAGTGAGGCCACCTAATAATTTATGGTTACAAAAATTTCACTTTGTTATATATGATAATCACTTAAGCGTTACATTTTTAAAATAAATTCGCATTTAACATTAGAACTTGAAACAAAAAAATTGTGAAAATTTGTAGTAACATGCTAAGAAATGAAGAGCAAAGCAAATTGATTGCAACCACAAATTTGACTAGTAATTTTTCTTAATTATCGCATTTACACATTGTCTACGAAAACATCATAGTAGTTCTCCTCTCTCATATTTTTTTTAGCTAAGCAAATTTGAAATCTAATACAAATCAAATTCAGTTTTTCTATGAAAATGCTATAGATTCCACTAAGCAGAAAAAATACTTAATGCTATATATTTTTGTTTGAAGTTTGTGAATATCAGTCCTATGTCATCTTTATTGCGACGTGCCAACGTTTACATTTTGTTTATTTCATAACGTTCAGAAGTCAGACTTCAAACGTCATACGTCTATCGTTGATTTTAACCGTTACAAACTAAAGTAACAAACAAATTTCGGACACCTGAACAGTAATTCTGATTAAAAAAACACCATGAATAAATCTTAGACATTTTATTATATAATATAAGCATAATAATAATATATAAATTACCTGTTGTTGAAGAGCAAGGATGGTGGAGACACATCCATAGACAGGATCAGAGAGTCTAGCCTGAGCCTCATAAGAGATCGTAACCACCGCGTCGTGACGACGGTTCACCGGAATATGATGCAACAATTTCGACACGTTGCTAGCTCCAAAAACCTTATGGACCGCCGCGAACCTAGCCGCTCCTTGGTCCGACCCAAAATGTGGAGCAAATATGCATCCACTCACACACTTCCTTCTCAAGAACTTGCAAGCCCCACACGGCGAGGCAGTTCCCGTCCCCGTCGTTGTAGCCGTCGCCATGGCTCCTCCGCCACCGGAAGTTAGTGATGAAGTCGTCGGGGTATGTTGTGATGAGGTTCGTTTTCCGGCTGATGATTTCCGGCGAGAATCTGAGGTGTTGTGGCCTCGTTGTTGCTGATCAGCCATCACCAAACAAACATTAATTATGTTTCTTTAGAGTTTCTTGTGAAACAAATGATATTTATAAATGTATGTTAAATTTATATATGAGTGTGTTTATGTGAATGTGTGGTATATAAGTAAAAGAAAAAACGGAAGAGGCCACGTTTGTTTCATGAAGGAGGTCGCGAGGTGAATGTGGTAATCTTTTCTTTTATTTTCAAATTGAATATAAATTGTATTTGTTTTCTTCGTAATTTGGAATACCATCAATATAATAGTAGCAAGTAAGTACAACATAATACTATAATTTGTTTTTATTGTAATTAAGTTACATTGTTTCAATAATTCGAATAATCTAGTTGCCATACATTTTTATACGTTAATTATATCATTTTCCAAAATTTAACTAATCTGACAGCTTCAAACGTTATATACTACATTTTTGACTTTTTTCACATTGTTCTTATCATTCCTACTACTACTTGCTAAAACGTATAACGTATAAAGTAAGTCAAACGAGAGAAAACGTGTAAAACATTGTTGACTAAATAAAATGTTGGAAGTGAAGTAATTATTGCTTATGTTAGAAGTGTAACATTATCTATCAGTACGTAACACAAATCACATAGATTAACTTTTTTTTCCCCAAATAGTAGAATGATGAAAATTTGTAGAGTTAAATAAAGTTTAAACTGTTTTTGAAAATATAGAAATATGGTTTAATTGTATTAGTTCCAAACTTTCAATATATTTTTTAAAGCAATATAAGAAATTTTTGTCACCATTATATGTATATATGTACGTAGAGACAATATGGTTGGTATTGGTAGGTGCAAGAAAGAGAGTATAAAATGGGAAGAAGGTGTGATGTGAGGTGCACGTGCAAAGAGTGTTTGAGTGTCTAGTCTTTGAAAATTTAAAATTGCAAATATTGGTTATGGTTAGAACTTCTCTTACAAACTTATTGAAATGCGAACTTGAGATATAAACGTCTGAAAACATAGCAATAGATTTGATATTTTTTAATCATAAATATCTAGAGTACTTATGCTTATCAAAGAAGAACACATATAAACGTTTTCAAAAGGAGAAATTTTTTGGAAGGTGTTTAAATGAGATGGCTAGGAGCTATATTAAATTAAGTTAATTATTGGTATTGGTATTGCTATAGCCTAAGGGTAGGTTAAATTATGTGATTATGACCCAAAAGTATACTCAATTGGTAGGAAAAGAGTAGAGAAATAACTCTTCTATTGCATTGAAAATACATGAAGTACACGATTTCTCTTTTGTTAATTCAATCATATACATCAAATTGAAGTTTAAGTCCAGAACATGTTGATGCAATTTAAATCATCTGTTATAAACAGTAAATCGTTATTTATAAGAAAAAAAAATCAAATAAATTTGATGATGCATATAATAAGAAAAACAAAAATATAACGAATAACAAAATCATTGTACTTAAATCGCATTATTATGTTAGATTCCAAACAAAGATTAGTGATGCATCATGCATGTGTTCGCATCGTTTTATTTATAAAAAGAAACAAGATTAAAAAGATAGTTTCGTTGCCTTAAAAGGTGACCTAAATGTATACATTTATAATGATTGTATTATAACAAATTATGTAGTACGTATAACACCATCTTAGTATCGTATGCGTATGGATACATTAGTATATGTGTTCGTATATACATTATCTGTGTTATGTCTGAGGGAAGAGAGGCACAAGAATCGTGTTGACCGTTTCGTGTGGAGTTCTTTGGAACCTAACCAACCTTTTCATGTACGTCGTGCTCCTTTTCTTCACAACATTCTTCTCTTTTCTTCTTTTCGTTCAAATTTTATTTGTATAATTTCATGATATTTTAAAACCTTCTAAACACTGGTTTACTTAATTTTCCTAAATAATTCTCTAAAGTGTTAAGAAATTGTTAAAAGAAATTACTATCAAAAGAACTAGCACAAGAGCAGTTTAACTTCTTGTTGTACATAAACTTCACCATTGAAATCAGGTGTTCTCACAAGGCAACGTTCCTAAACAACAAGGACTACCACAAGAGCAGTTTAACTTCTTGTTGTCTCCGTTCTTCTTGTCACTGATACTGACTTCTCCATAACTGAAACTTAACTCTTCCTCTGCAACTATGTCTCTTGCTGCAAAGAAACAGAGCCGAGGAAGCAATGCTCCTGAGCTTCTCAATAGAACGGTGGAGAGATTTCCTCCGTCACAAGAATGGTTAATGAATCTAGCAACGTTTCCGATTCTTGTGGCGTCGATGTTTATCCTTAAACAAGCTTGTCCTGAGGGGAGGTGTTCGCGTATGACTAAAAGAGCTGAAGAGAAGGATTGTGTTGATCTGAGTTTGTCGTAGAGTTTTTGACGCCTACGTGCTTCATCCGTTGTCAATAGCTCACCTATAAGAAGACAAAACGAAAAAAACAGCTTCACAATTTCGCCTAAACCCAATGTGAAGGCAGCTCAAGTGATGTACAAATGCTCATTGAGAGACAGATCACAAAAACACATCCAAGGGAAAAGATTTGCCTATAATCTCAAATTTCAGCATCATATTACCCTCAAAGTAACTGAAGCAAGAACATATCAAAAGATCAAATCTTTCACTGTAATGTAACGGAGATCACTATAATATAATGCTAGAATCTCGTACCAATGCACCGAGCTAACTCTTCAAACTCCTATGCTTTCAAACTTAATGGCTAGTAACCAATGCTACTGTTTGTCTAATCATGCACTCTTGAACTTAATGTTCAACTTCCAACTCCAAGATAGATCTTTCAAAATCGATATATAATACAATACCAGAATCCTCCCAATGCACCGAGCAAACTCTTCAAAACTCCTATGGTTGTGCAGTTAAATATTCCAATGCTAATGCTCGTCTAAGCATATAATCTTGAGCTTGATTTTCAAGATAAATAATAAATATTCCAAAATCAATTAACTAACGTATCAAGTAACGTTGCCTAAAGCTAGTGTTCCTCTAATCATGTAATCTAGAGCTTGATACTCAACTTCCAAAACAAAACATCCAACTATGAAACCAAAGCAATCACTATCCACTACACTATCCTAAAATCGAAATGGTTCTTGACATTGTTATGTTACCTGCATACTCACATATGAATTGGCCTTTCTTGATAAACTGATCAGCATACAAACACCAACCTTTCTTCACATCTCTAACAATCTTCAAACGAACCAAAATCCCCTTTTGACTCACCCTATTCGTACAATCCAACCCACAACCACAACCAAACCCACATTCATTACCTATCTCCTCCATACCCTCAAGTCCTAAACACTCACAATACCCTTCCTCACACTTCTCACACTCACATCCAAACTTCCTCTCTCCTAACTCATCCACTAAACTCACCCCAAATCTTCCACCTTCACTCACATTCTCCGATTTCGAACCATCATCCCCAGATCCTCCCCACCATTGTCGCGGAGGAGGAGAAGAAGATGGGATCTGAAACGGTGTGTATACGAAGTAAGCGTATCGTTGAGAATCGATGGAGTTGTGAAATGGGACTGTGAGGGTTTCGAGAGATCGTGTAGCGTTGAGAGATCGTTGGAGAGTGATGGATTTGGAGATTAGGGATAAGGGTTTACAGGTTTGAGAGATGACGGCGAGTTCTTGTGGGTTTAGCCATGGAAGTATGAATTTTGCACATCGGAGGAATTTATCGGCGGCGGATTCGCCGAGACGACGACGTTTCGCCGGTGGTGGTGACTGATGTTGCATTTTTTACAAACCAATGATTATGATTTTTTTCTATTTTACATTGTGCTGAAATACCAAAACGACGTCGTTATGCAATTGTTTAACACAAATTAGAGAGGCTAGAGCTTTTTGGTACTAAAAGTGAACAAACTACAATTTTTGTTTTTTGTTTTTTGTTGGGTCAGAATGCTAAATTTTATTGCTTACGTCGAAACTGTCGACAAAATACAAATCAATAGAACTCGATTAGTTAACGAATCCATTAACTTTTCGTGAACAAAAGAAAAGAAAAACTCTCTTAAATAAAAGTCAGCATCCTAATCTCGAAAATAAAGTTATGGATATCGATTTCTATTTACCAAATAGGTTATCAAGTACTGTATCATAACACTTTTTTTTTGCATCTAAAAATTATGATTCATTCAGTTTTCGGATTACAATGATGCTTGATAAAAAATTTCTTTCCGGAAAGAGAATTTTTTTTTGCTAAGAGAGTTTTCCTTTCCGGGAAGAGAGTTAGGAGCCGAAACACTCCCTTAAAAAAAGAAACATAATACATAAATGTTATTTTTTGCTAATAAAACAGAATTTTTAATTATTTATCTAGTTTTGATATTACTGTTATTTTGTATAACAAGAGTTAACAGTAATATCAAAACTACGATGTGTTACTGTCCCGTAATCCCATTAACATATTTTAACACAAAAATTTAAAACTTTGTTATTTATATAGTTGTTCATTTGTATTTGCATATGTTATAATCCTAAACATATTTGAACAAGTTTTTTACATTAAATCCAAGAAAAAAAAAACAACCTCCAAAAAAAAATAAAAAAAAAATCATTTCATATTTTATTACCACCGTCGGTGACGACTCTATAACCAATATCCCGACCGTTCGTATCCTCCGGAGTTAAACAAAATCTCGAAAGTCTCTTCCTTTACCCACAAAGGCGACAAATTTCACGAAATGCCATCACCACCAACAACAACATCTCTCTCGGTAACACAAACCATAAACGGATCACACAGTTTCACAATCAAAGGCTACTCTTTAGCCAAAGGAATCGGGATCGGAAAACACATAGCAAGCGATACTTTCACCGTCGGTGGTTACCAATGGGCAATCTATTTCTACCCTGATGGGAAGAATCCTGAGGATAATTCAGCTTATGTCTCTGTTTTCATTGCTTTGGCTAGCGATGGTACTGATGTTAGGGCGTTGTTTGAGCTTTCGTTGCTTGATCAGAGTGGGAAAGGGAAGCATAAGGTTCATAGTCATTTTGATCGTGCTCTTGAGAGTGGTCCTTATACGCTCAAGTATCGTGGCAGCATGTGGTATGTCTTGTTCAATTTCTCTCTTAGTTCTTGTTAGGGTTTTGAGTTATCAATTTAGGGGTTACTTGGTTACTGTTTCATGTTTTGGTTGAGATTAGTGAAAACCCATTACGTTTGGGACTTGTTTTTGTTGGTTTGATGTGTGAATAGATTATGAGTGGTTAAAGGTTTGATTTTTAGGATGGAAACTGGAATCTTGGGAATTTAGAGAACATTGAGATGCATTGGATGTGAATTGCTCAATCTGTTTTGGTTTTTTGTGTGTGACCTGAGTATGGAATTGAAAGATGAGTGCTGGGAGGTTTCAGATGTGAGAAGATTAAAAAGATATTTTCTTAATGAGAGAGATAATGTTAGAGGCTGCTTGGCTTGATGTGTGGATTGGTTGAAACTGTGACATTATGGAAAGAGAGCAAGTAGGATCTTTAAAACCTGTTGTTATTGACATTCTGAAATCAGTTTGCTTGAACTTTCCATAAAACAGAGTTTAGGTCTTGCTGCTTTAGTAGCTTGTAGCGTTGGTTTTGAATTTTAAGGAATCTTGATTGGGAGTTTTTTTTGCTGATATACATCATTTGCTTGAAAATTAGATGCTCTCACATGTTGGCATATGCACCAATGTTTTCAAATGGTAGGCTAATTTGAAGTTGGAACATTGGTTGCTGTTCACATGCATATAAGCAGTACAATTGTCTGCTTTTCTGCTGTTATGAATCTGTTCGTGGTTAGGTTTTACTGCCACCTGTATGAGTTAAGCATTGTAGTATTGTCTTTTGCACTCAATTTGAAGGTGATACCATTCGTTTTCCTGCTTTTAAGCATCTGTTTTAATGTCTGCCTGTTACCATTGTCTGCTTGATTCTTCTTGATGGTGATCATGTGTGTATTTTCATATTGACTCTGAATTAGAGAGACCCCAAATTGTTAAGTGCTTGTTAATGCAGAAGAATCATTCCCTTATTAGAGTCTTGTCTTCATTACAGGGGCTACAAACGCTTTTTTAGAAGGATTATGCTGGAAACATCTGATTTTCTGAAGGATGATTGTTTGAAAATTAATTGCACCGTTGGAGTTGTGGTCTCGGAAATAGATTGCCCACGGTTACATTCTATTCATGTCCCTGCATCTGATATTGGATCTCATTTCGGGATGCTTCTGGAGAATGAGGACGGTTCAGATATAACTTTTAATGTCTCTGGTGAAAAGTTCCGTGCTCACAGATTGGTATTGTCTGCTCGATCACCTGTCTTTGAAAGCGAGTTTCTTGATGTTACCGGAGAAGAAGTTCGTGATATCGAAGTTACTGACATGGAACCTAAGGTTTTCAAGGCTTTGCTCCACTACATATATAAGGATGCTCTCATCGAAGATGCAGAGTCAGCTTCATCGTCCGGTTCATCTGTTGGTCCATCTGCCTCAGACACATTAGCTGCAAAGCTGCTAGGAGCCGCAGATAAATACAAATTGCCTAGACTCAGCTTAATGTGCGAGTCAGTTCTCTGCAAGGATATCTCAGTTGAGTCAGTTGCAAATATTTTGGCTCTTGCTGACCGCCACAATGCTTCAGCCTTGAAATCTGTTTGTCTGAAATTCGCAGCAGAAAATCTTATCGGTAATAGTGATCTTCCTATGTCTCATAACTGAAGTTGATTCCGAAACCGAGTTCGAAATTGCTTAACCTTTTGTTTTTGGTGCAGATGTTATGAGGTCAGAAGGGTTTGAATATTTAAGGGAACACTGTCCATCACTTCAGTCTGAGCTTCTGAAAACAGTTGCGGGATGCGAAGAGGAGTTAAGCGGAGGAGGAGGAGGGAAGACGAGAAGCGTGTGGGGCCAATTCTCAGACGGTGGAACCAACACAAATGAGAGAAGACAACAGGCATGGGGAGAGATCAATGGAGGAGGAGGAGCAGAGAGAAGTCGGAGTGTTTGGGTTTACGTTGAGAACGCTAATGCAAGTGGTAGAAACAACAATAATATTGATGATCCCATGGCAGAAGATTGATCAAATAAAGAGCGAAAGAAGAATCCGAGTAAGCTAAAGTAGGATCAAACATGTGTGTTCTTTTGATGCTGACATCTTAGTGTTTCCACGGTCAAATGCTGTGGCTGAACATAGGAGAGACGGTTTAGTGTTGTTATTATTGTATTACCTTTTTTGTGTGTAATAATTGGAGCCACTATATCAAACTAAACACTCATCATCAATATAAAAACTCTCCTTGAAATGTATTTTGGTTGTAACATAAACACCTAGCACAAACGTAAAAGAAACAATCCTTACCAAACAATAGAACTTGAGAGCTTTAAAGCAAATCATTTGCTACCATAAGTTGCGAAAAACCAACGAGCATCCTTGGAAGGCATTGACGATGAAGCTGCGAGGTGTTGAAACCGTTGAACAGCCATCTTGGTTTGGATATTGTAGACGCATATACTGGCTTCATAGCATAGTCTATTCGCACTGTATCTATGAACCTGATCGTTACTAAAATATATGCAATTTTTCTTCACTCCATCTTTAGCCTCAACTGTTATTCCTACATCCAAAATCAATGCTTCGTTCCCTAAAGAATCGATTCTTTTCCACTTTGATGATTTTGGATCTATCCCATAAACTTGGAAGTAGCTCATCTCTGGATAGTTCACGTTGCTTGCGATGATCAAAACTTCTCCGGACAAAGTTACAGCAAGATTGTTAAAATGTTGTTTACCATCAAAATGTGGAGATCGGAAACTTGCACATTTCTTTGGAGAATCACCACCACCAGAGAAATCAAAAACAGTTACCTTTCGACTTCGACTAAGCACGTAAAGCTTGCTTTCTTTTAACACCATATCGAGGCAACCTTGATTCTTCAAAGGTTCAAACACTTTCCAAGCCCTGTTGGTATCTCCTTTCTTGTAATATGCAAAAAAGCAGTCAATGTTCCAAACAACAAAGTAATCTTTGCTTCTTTCATCTACCCACAAAACCGCGCTTCCTATGTTAATATCTTGGCATTTACCAGTTTGAAAATTTCCAGATTCATAATAGAAAGTCACCAAGAAATCAGAGTCACCAGTCCTCTCAAAGCTCATTTTCCATCCATCAATTGCTCCTATAGAAGGAAGTCGGATCTTCTCTCGAGTAAACAAATTCAGAAGATGAAAATTGGTTCTATGGTCTAACATCAAGAACCAACTACCGGAATTCGCCAAACAACGACTCCTAGGGAGATCAAACCCGAGATCTCTTACCGTGTATGATTTATGTTCACTAGGATCATACAACTTACATGATTCGTTGTTGATGCTTTCCACATGTTCATTTGGAAAGAGAATGAGCCATGGAGTTGGGTTTTGTCTGATGCATAACTCCGATATCAAATACCAATCTAAAGAAATGGACCTTGCTATATGAAACTCCACAACGTTCAAGCGTGCCAAGACCAATCTAATCATGTCAGGGACAAGAAACTGCCCTAACTCTGATGATGATACTAGTGGTTTTTTTATAACCATTTCCCTAACTTTGATCTCTTTGGCATTAGCCTCAAAGGTATGTGAAACATCAATGGTAGCTTCAAACAATACACATGCTGATAATTTGTTTCCCGCGGGTTTTAGGATTCTTGAAACTTCCACACAAGATTTCCAACGGTCCAAGGATATTTCTAGTCTCTCTATATTGCGTCCATACCTTGAAACTGCATACCCTTTGATTTTTATCTGCAAGAAATGCGAAAAGTTATTTTTTTCTAGGGTTAGGGTTTAAGTGAATTATGCGATAAAGTTCTATCTAGCTAACCTTTCCTGGTTTCACCATTTTTACGTCCCGCACGGAACATATTGTGCCCTGTAAACAATTTAAAACAAAAAAAGTGAATTCAACAGAAGATTATGTTCGATTCAAAAATTCGATAATCTGATACTAGTTTACATAAAATCCGAACCAGATCGGGGACAAGCTTAGGATACTTTGAATCGCTAGTATTTTCGTTGGAATCGATCATCTTCTCCGTCGGCGGCATTATGATTGTCAACTTTAGGGTTTGTGCTTGCTTATTTGTCACCAAAAATTGAGGATAAAGTTTTCTAAGGATAAATTTTCTAAAACGGCAAAATGTTGAGTTGATCAGTGACACATGAAAATATTGGGAATTATTAATAATTAAGATATATAATGTGATAAGTTTGACAATATATATATTTGTCATTAGGGTTTTGACCTAAAAGGAGAAGCCTACTTGACGGCCGTGACATAGGAAGGAACAAAAAGGTTTGGCCTACAAAACATTATTTGATTAGTGCTTTTCGTTATTTTACAATTTGTTGTCTCTTACAATTTGCTTTCTTTTTTGTGATCATCGTATTTGTGGATACAAAACATCATTTGATTAGGGTTTTTCGATTTTATTTCCAGAGTCGGTGTCTTTTTTTGGGATAAATTAGTTCTTTTTAATGAAATTAGTCTGCGTTGTTGTTAAAAAAAACTAAATTTTGTCGATGCATTTTGTCGTTGAGGCTTGAAAAGTAAACTAAATTTTTTTTGATTATTTAGTGTCCAATCTGCGACTTACATAACGAATTACTGGGGAAAATTTTGTCATTTTTTTTTTTTTTGCTAAATAAAATTTTGTCATTTGTTCGGGCAAAAGAAGTTGTTGCAACAAGTGTTTTGTCAAAACGATGGTATATATTGTCTATGGAAACAGCTTTATGTCATTGATTATGTTGAGCTTTGTGATAAATTCTCTATGTGGTGTATACGTCCTTTACTACTTCATTCCCCTAAATATTGGCGTCATTCGTGGCAATGGAACCTTGTTAGTATGATTTCGAGACTGAAAGTTTATGCGTGTATAGGTTGCAAAGGAAAAATACATGCAGAGAAAAAGGTCACCATGATAGTCTTACTCGATGCAAAGTACATGAAGAAACAGGACCAAGTTGAAAAAAATATCTATTTATGGTTGCAAAAAAAGAGACTAAAAGAAAATGATTGAAAATATTAACTTGAAAAATTCGAGATATAAGAAACGTATGTTAAAGATTTTTTTTAAGGATTTGAATTTTAAAAAGTAAAATGGAATCAGGAATAGCAAACTTTCCACCCCACGAATTGATCATGAAGTACAATAAATATTTTACAAAGGGAAATATGTAAAAGAGTAAGAAAAAAAAGGATTTATAAGTCATTCATCCTCTTACATATAAAAAGAAAAGGTTAATAAGATATATAAGTAACAACATCACTTCATGTTAGTTGTATGATCCCTTGACCATAAAACCTACATAGTAAGAGATCTCGAGTTTGATTTCGCTACTAGTCGTTGTTTGGCGAATTTCAGTCGTTGGTTCCTCATGTTAGACCGTATATCCGATTTTTATCCTTTGAATGTGTTTACTCGAGAGAAGATTACTCTTCCATCCCAGAGAAGATGATAACAATAACTGGAATGTGTTTGAACCTTTCGAAAATGATAGTTGCATTAATATGACGTTTAAAGAAGGCAAGCTTTACGTGCTTCGTGTAACTCAAAGCGTCACTGTTTTTGATTTCTCTGGTGGTTATTCTCCAATGCAATGTGCAAGTTTAAACAACCTCTGGATTGGAATCGATATCTTCCTTACTCTTTCCCCGAGTTTGAAAAATATTTGCATCTCTAAAACCTTCAACGATAAATTAATATAAGATTCAATTTTAAGAAAAGAACCTACTAATATTTAATCTAATGTATAGATAAATTACTTAGCACTTTATCATAACTAATATTATCATTTTTTGGCACTATATCATAAACTAATAACTACATTTCTCTTCAATTTTTTTTCTAATAATTTTAAGAGATTCACTTTAAAGAAAATCATAGTAATAATAAAATTCATAAATCAGTTTGTCTATCCTAACAAACAAATCACAAAAGTCACCATATCAACAAGAATCTTGATTTCCCCAAAAGTTAGAATCGTGCACGCTTCTCTAAGTATCTCCAGCTCCAATACCTTATCTGGATCTTGTAAAGGTTCAATCTTTATTGGATTTTCTCTCATGGGTTCGCTCTGAATCGATCAAAAATCAAATCTTTTTGTTGTTATCTGTTACGTTTGGTTGAGATATGAACAGTCTTGTGAGAAGGAAACAAGTTGATTCTGTTCATGTGATAAACAACGATGCAAATCATCAACTTGCTAAGAAATTAACCGCAGTTGATCTTGTTGCTATTGGTATGTGAATAAAGATCCAAACTTTTCACAATTTTTGTTGATAAAGTCGACGTTTTTGATTGTGTTGATGTTGGGTTTGTTAGGAGTTGGGACAACAATTGGAGCAGGAGTGTATATACTTGTGGGTACAGTAGCTAGAGAACATACAGGACCTGCTCTTGCTGTATCTTTCTTCATTGCTGGTGTAGCAGCTGCTCTCTCTGCTTGTTGTTATGCTGAGCTTGCTTCTCGATGTCCTTCTGCTGGAAGTGCTTATCATTATGCGTATATATGTCTTGGAGAAGGGTAAATGAATGGATTCTAATGTTAAAATCACTGAAACATGTACTTGTTGTTCGTCTTGAAGCTGATACTTTTTGATGTTCTTGTGTACTAGGATTGCTTGGTTGGTTGGTTGGGCATTAGTGTTGGATTATACAATTGGTGGATCAGCTATTGCTCGTGGGATAACTCCAAATCTGGTATTTGTTTTCCTTTTGAGTTATATGTAATCCTGGTATCTTGTTGATTGGATTCTGACTGGTGTTTTCTGTTTGTTTAAGGCGTCTTTTTTTGGAGGTATTGATAAACTGCCTGTGTTCTTAGCTCGACAAACCATACCTGGAGTTGGTATTGTGGTTGATCCATGTGCAGCACTATTGATTATGATTGTCACAGTACTACTATGCTTTGGGATAAAGGAGGTACTTCATTGAATTTTGTTTCAATGCAATTCATTTCAGGATGATTAGATAGTGTAACAGTGTTAGTGTCGGTTTATCTTTTTTGTCGTGACAGAGTTCATTAGTACAAGCAATTGTAACATCAGTGAATGTTTGCACCTTGGTTTTCATCATAGTAGTTGGTGGATATTCAGCTTGTAAGACTGGATGGGTTGGATACGATCTTCCGAGTGGGTAATTAACCTATTCTTCTTTTTCCCTTGAGCTTAGTTTTGTGTCACGGAACTATTTTAAATGTCTAATTCTTGTCTTAATAGGTATTTTCCTTTTGGATTAAATGGAATACTCGCCGGATCTGCTATAGTATTCTTCTCATACATTGGATTTGATACTGTGACTAGCACAGCCGAGGAGGTACATAGATTATTGAATAATACTTTCATACTTCTCGAATTATCATCCTTGTTTATTATCCTCAAAGGACTCACTTATATGATTCTGTATAGAATTAGTAATAGAAAAGGACCTTTTTGTCTTAGTAGTATTGTCAACTCTTTCTTCCAATAATTCCACCAATTTTCTTAGTTAAACTCTTAAACTTTTGGTATTGCCACAACAGGTTAAAAATCCTCAAAGGGATCTTCCACTCGGCATTGGGATTGCGTTACTGATATGCTGCGTTCTGTATATGCTTTTATCAGTAGTTATTGTTGGATTAGTCCCATACTATTCACTGAATCCTGATACTCCGATCTCCTCTGCATTTGGAGACAGTGGGATGCAATGGGCAGCGTAAGCATGATACATCTCTGGAGACTCAAATTTCTCTCGATTTCATGTGTGAACTATATATATACACATATACTTCCTTTCGTCTCTGAGTTGTTTTCTCTTATTATTTCTGTATATTTCAGGTACATCTTAACCACTGGGGCAATAACTGCTCTGTGTGCAAGTTTGTTGGGTTCGCTTCTGGCTCAGGTAGTTACCATTTCTTATTGTTTTGAAAACACCAAAGTTCAGTAGATTTCGTAACAGAAATTTCTTAGTTGTGAAAGTAGCTCAATGATAGGTTTTGTGTGGGTTATGAAGATGCACACATGTCATTTTGACAATGCTTTGTGATTTCTTTTACTAGCCACGAATCTTCATGGCAATGGCTAGGGACGGATTGTTGCCGGCTTTCTTTGCAGAAATTAGCCCACGAACTCAAGTACCGGTGAAAAACACAATCGTAATTGGTGTGCTGGCCGCTACACTGTCATTTTTCATGGATGTTTCACAGTTATCCGAGATGGTAAGCTGACCTTTGCCTACATTACATGTGTCAATGTCCCATGGAAGGATTTTCACCTACAATTAGTGGCAAACAGAAAATAGATGTTTCATTGAGTAGTATAGTATTGATATTGTTGTGACAATTGGCGTCATATAACTGAGTTGAGACGGGTTGAAAATTCACTTCTGTTATGGTTAAAGGTTCTTCTCTGTGTAGCTCACATCAGTATTAATTGAACAGGTAAGTGTAGGCACTCTGATGGCATTCACTGCGGTAGCAGTTTGTGTGTTAGTACTTAGATATGTACCACCAGATGGAGTTCTCCTACAATCTTCGTCTCAAACTTGGGCTGATACTGATGAAAGTAGAGCTGAAACTGGAGATTTTCTTGTGGATGCTATAGAATCTTCTGATTCCCCTCTACTTGGTGATGAAAGAACTCGAGGTACTAAAATGTACTCAATCACCTAGTTACCATTTGTATTAGGTATGTTATTAAGATTTGTCGTTACTGATAGATGATTTTTCTAATTCTTTCTGATGGAACAGATGAAAAGTATTCGGGAAAGAGAAGAAAAATTGCTGCCTGGAGTATAGCTCTTGTGTGCATAGGTGTCCTAGGCCTCGCTTCCGCTGCTTCTGCTGAGCGTATTCCAAGGTCGGTTCATCATCTAATATCCGATGTCTGTACCACCTGTCCTGCATGTATTTTCACACGCCTAATCAAATCTTAGTTTCGCGTAAACAAATCTGTTTAATTTGGTTGAGTGGTTGATCAGCTTTGAACGACATACTGCTACTTGTTTGTCAAAGAGAGCATCCTCAGTTGGAAATGCATTCCTGTTTCGGAATGGTGTGAAGCCTTAATCAACCGATATGTTGGAAGATTTACATGTTTTTATCTTTGTAGTGGTTATATCCTCTAATGGGTTTTCTTCTTGACCATGACAGTTTTCCTCGGTTCACTATATGTGGTGTCAGTGCAGCCATCTTACTTGGCAGTTTGATTACTCTTGGTTACATCGATGAGGATGACGAAAGGCACAACTTTGGACATCAAGGAGGTAAGGCCTGTAGATAGTTAATTCAATTTTGACCATATATAAGATGGTTCTAGCCATTAGTGAGGCTGTGAGCTTTGGATGGTATCTTAATTTTTTCAAAGGTCTTTTTTGCTTAAGAGTTTCTATACATTTACCGAGTTGGTTATCTGGTTAGGACGGATATTTTGAGGTTTTGGTAGCAACCATACAACTTACAAGTACTAGACCTCCTTGGATTTATGCTCGAATAAAATTTACTCACCAACATTCTTTATTGGATTATGTTTCAGGATTTCTCTGCCCATTTGTCCCATATCTTCCTGTTCTCTGCATTTTGATCAACACCTACTTGATCATCAACATTGGGTGAGTGATTGTGATAGACCCATGTATGACTCAAAATATTGGAATGTTTTCTAAAACATTGTCGGTCTTTGTAATGGCAGAGTTGGGACATGGATCAGAGTCTTGATATGGCTGTTTGTTGGAAGCCTGATTTATCTGTTCTATGGCCGATCGCATAGCTTACTGAACAATGCGGGTTACGTTCCAACGACGACTTTTACAGGGAAAACAACAGATCATCTTGCTTGAGATCAGTGGCTCAATGTAACAAAGCTGAAGGGACTCGAGCTCAAGCTTTGTTGATGCTGAAGTGGCATTTATAGAGAGTTAAACAGAAGCACAGGTCAACAGTATATACAAAACTTTTTATGTACATTGTTATTCCTTATCTCAAATTTAAATTTCTTAAATGCCAAATTCATCATTATTTCTCATTTCCATTTCCAATTGTATATCTTTTGCCTGATCTTACAACTCTTTAAAATGCAATGTCACAACATATGTTGTATTCTCTAACTCGAAACATTAACAAAAATGGGGAAATTCTGACAACATGCTTAGAGAAGTGTAAGTGATGTAGACATACACATTAAAGGACAAACAATCATCTACATATGATTTAGTCAAATAACATTCAAATATAAAATAACCTAAGTGAAGCTATAGAAGGACTAAGGAATTTAACAAGAAACAGATATGAACACTGATCCTGTTTGCATTTACTAGCTGATTGTAGCTTCACCGTTGACTAAACTGCTTCTCTCTTCTTCGTTGCTATTGCTTTTTGTTGGCTTGTCACCACCGGATGCTCTCCTGACATCTTTCTTCTTCAGGACAAGTTCATCTCCAGATGCAACTTTTGATGCTCCTGTATATGCACGGTCCTTCGATGAAGTATTTACGTATTTCCTTGGTGAACTCCTGTCTTTGGTAGAATCACCTGTCGGGGGTGGTTTTTGACTGCCTTTGTCTGTCTCTGATTCGGGAAGTAAAGCCCGTACACTAAGCCGAAGCTGACCCTTTTCATTCACCTGCATTATCCATGTTTTTTGTTCAACAACTCATTAATTATCATTTCCAATTAGCTGTAGCATCTCTATGAGTTAAGAACTAGCTGACCTCTATCAGTTTGACGTCAATGCGGTCTCCTACTTTATAGGCCTGAATGGAGAAGAGTAATGTGGATGAGCACATGCGAAACAGTGAAAGCCTGAATAAAAGATGAATAGGGGAAGGGAATCAATGGGTGATGCTCACATCTTCGGGTTTTGCAAGCCATTCAGCACTCAGCTCACTGACATGGCACAGTCCTTCACGCCCAGGTGCAATCTCTACAAAGGCACCATAAGGAGCCATTGATTTGATTTCACAATTCCTGATAAGAAAGAAAGGTCATAATCCAAATCCACTTATGCTTCTTGGTCAGAGAAGGTATATGAAGGATACATACCTGTAGATATCACCAATAGAAGGAACCATTGTCAATCCACTGATAATCGCTTTCGCCCTTTCCAGACTCGCCACATCGTTTGCCATAATTTTGACCTTGACAAAGACAATGGTAATGATGGTGAACACCCATAATGTACACCTTAAGAAGAATGAAAAGAAAAATCTGTAAATCTCACTGTTCCATCATCTTGCATATCAATGGCCTCAACTCCAGATTCTTCAATAATACTCTTTACTTTCTTCCCACCAGAACCAATAAGAAAGTACACTTTGCTTGGATGGACCTGCAGCACATGAAATGCCAACAATCTTTAGCTCAACACAGTAAGGCGTTAGACTGGGTAATTCTGGGAAAATGAGTTGAAGCCTAACCATCATAACATGTATCAATGGAGCGTATTTTGAGAGACTCAGCATAGGAGGCGGTGAGCACTTTGCCATTTCAGCTGCACGGAAAGAATAAAAACTCGTAAATTGCATCTTAAACGGTTCCATGAATATCCCACTATTTAGAAACTAAATCTCCACAAGTTTAGTTATCGAGACGAGTACTCCATGAATATCTCAGAATCCCTTACCAAGTATATGGCGACGCCCAGCTTTTGCCTGTATCAGAGCCTTTTCCATTATTTCCAAAGTGATTCCTCCTACCTAGTTCATGATTGAAGAGAAGTAAAAAACCACAAGATGTAAACTACAGATTTATCTATTGCCATATATAACCATTTCGGCTATGTAAATCAAGAAACAGATAATAACCTTAATGTCCATCTGAAATGCAGTAACACCATCTTCATTCCCAGCAACCTATTGATAAACAAATCAAAGCATCAGCATTCAAATCAATGCAAGGACTTTGAAGGAGAAACCTTATATGTTCTAACCTTAAAGTCCATATCACCGGATGCATCTTCAGCTCCGGTTATGTCAGAAAGGATAAGGGGAGAACCATCACCGCCAAATTCTTTGGTATCCCAAACCATTCCCATTGCTATGCCAGCAACAGAGCATTTGACTGGAACTCCAGCATCTTGCAAAGCCAAGCAACCACCACAAACAGATGCCATGCTGTTAAAATTTCAGATCAACATAAGAAGCAAACACAAAATTTGTCATTCAAACAAACTTGGTACGAGCAGATCCTACAACCAGAAAGAAAGAAAAAAACTGACCTTGAAGAACCATTGCTTTCAGTTATTGTACTTTCGACACGTATTGTGTAAGGAAAATCACCATCACTAGGTAATATGGTCTCCAATGCTCGCTCTGCTAGTGTCCCATGGCCTACTTCTCTTCTACTGGGTGCTCCAATTCGTCCAACTTCACCAACAGACGATGGAGGAAAAGTGTACTGAAACATCAAAAGGAATAGCTTAGAAAATATCCCTAAGCTCAACAAGAAACTGAAAGAACAAACGAAGCATTGAATTTCCTGAAATATTTCAGTAAGATGCTATAAATGGTGTAAAAAAAACCCTTCAAAGTAAACTGTAAATAATAATAATAGAGGGAGAGCAAATAATGAAGAGACCTGAAGATAGAACCTCTTGTATTCATCATTACCCTCAAGGTTGTCAATTCTCTGCGCCATTTGTTTATCACCTAGAGTAACAACTGCCAGTGCCTGAAATAATCATCCAATAATGTTCCTTATCCAAAGCATGAGAATAACCAACTTCCTTAACATACATTATAGGCGATTAGACAGAGGAACGAAATATAAAATAGCAGGAAAATTCCCCAGAAGACAACAATCCTCTGTTACCTGTGTTTCACCACGTGTGAAAAGGGAACTGCCATGTGCCCTTGGAAGCATTCCACATCTTGAGTTAATTGGACGAATCCCATCCAGAGTTCGACCATCACTTCTTTTACCACCCTATGGATGTGGAAAACAAAAGATGTAAAACTTTCTGAAAGAGTGATTTCACTTTAGTTCATAGAATGCTTCAGTGAGAAAACCAATTTATCAATGTACACATAAGTGATAGAAATACAAAGAAATCAGATGTTATACCTCAACAATTCTCCTCCGAAGGATCTTTGACGATACTTCTTTGAAGACCAGCTTCACATCTACTTCAGAAAATAGCTAGACATGGGCAATAACTAGTTTGTTAGCATAACAGAAAAAATTGAATAAGAGAAAATGTAGGTCAGTTTCAAGCTACCATGTAGAAAAAGGTTAAGAGACTCACTAAAGGGATAGGTTTCCGAGGGATTGGCCTTATGTGAACATCTCCTTGGTCAACCTCGCCTTCAGGAACAACTTCCTCATCCTCGTCTTCATCCTCCAATAGTTCCGGTTGTGCTTCTATGGTTCCAAATGCTTCCTCATCAATGACATATCCCTTCTCACTCAGTATTGTTATGACTTTTTCTTCCAGTGACGATATGGCTTTCCTTCTTGGTATTTTGCTCTTAATCTGTAGCGCTTTGGTCAATTCCTCACCAGCAAGTTCCTGTGTACAGAAACTAATTAATTTGACACTTGATCTACGAGTAAATATCACTGTGATTTCATTCTTGAAAAACCAAACAAAACAAAACAACGTTTATGTAACATTATGTAACATACTTTCACATGCTTGTATAGATCAGGAGGTGGTAATCTGATAGCGTCAAGCATTTTTGCCTTTCCATGCTTCTTTGCTAAAGCTTCAATAGCAGTGCATGTAGCCTGTACAGCATCCTGGTAAAAGAATGAAAAAGACTCAACATTTAGTACCTAATCAAGATTTTAGAAAATTGAAATAATTCCACTTCAAACTTGAAATACCTGTCCAACTTTAACAGCTTGGACCAGCATTTCCTCAGGAAGAAAATTGCTGTAGCCCTGCAATACCGGATATTTGCAATGAGCAAGGGATAAGTACAGATAATACAGAAGAAGAGGAATTATGCAAATCTTGCAAACTCAGGTAAAGATTAAATTTGACCTCTATCGTTAAAATTGCAGTATCTGTTCCAGCTAGAAACAAGTCTAGCTGTGATTCTTCCATCTCCTTCACGGTAGGATTAACGATAAATTCGCACCCAATAAGACCAACCCGAACCGCTGCAATCGCCTTTGAATTTGGTACTTCCGAAAGAGCTCTGTGGTATTCATTCATTACAAAACCATGTCAGTGTTGCCAACACAAAAAGCTTCACTCATATAAAAACGGAAATGAGATAACCCTACATACACAGCTATTCCAGCAGATGTAACAGCTAAAGCATCAGGTGCGTGTAACCCATCGTAGCTCAAAACCTAAAACCACAAAGACGCAACAGTTCAATGACGAATGAGACCAAACCAAGATGACAAATAACAGTCATCTTCATACATGTTTAACAAATCCACAGAGAAGGAACATACCCAGGATAATATCTGAGTTTCATGGTAGAAACCTTTGGGCATAGTGGGGCGTAGAGGTCTATCGATCAACCTACAAATCAGAACCTGCATAAACACCAAAAGTAGAAACATGTTAAAAAAAGATGAATAAACAGAAGCAACCAAACATCGTTCAGCATTAGTAAATACCTCATGGTCTTTGGTTCTCCCTTCTCGCTTAAAAAATCCACCACTGTACCATAACTAGTCTCATTTAGATCACCATTCAGACTACCATCTAGTTTTCATGTAACCAGAGACAGTAAGGATCGAAAAAACACTTACCTAGTACGCCCTACAGCTGAGAATCGCTCCTGATAGTGAACATAAAGAGGAAGGAAATCTGAAGGCTCACTAGGAACATCAGCTAAACAAACAGATGTGTAGACAATCTACAGTGACAAGTAAACACAGTCAAAATTAGATCCAAAAACCACAACTCCCCCATATAACAAGTCACTGAAGCACACTTACAGTCTCTCCATCTGTCACCGTTACTGCAGAACTTGCTTGCCTCCCCATAAGACCAGTCTCAACTAAAATCTACACAGTAAACAAAAACTTAAACTTTCACCATAAAGAAACTAACAAAGCTCAACACAAACATCTTAAAGCAACAAACTTTAGCTACTCTACTCTAAAGGGTCTCAAATTCGAACAAATCCTAGCAAGTCTATAACTTTACAAACCCAATCATCTCCAAATCAAACAGGTAACTTACCTCTCTATTTCCAAAAGGGATTTTGACAGAAATGTGGTTAGGAAAAGCCAGAGTAGTCCCTTCAGCATCAGGTCTCACTAGAGCTCTAACACTAAATCTACTTGACCCACTTCTTGCGGAGAGAAGAGAAAGCGAACAGAATTTTCCACCGGCGTTGCTTTGGCCGGAGTGAAAACGAGGGAGATTCCGAGAATGGCTCCGGCGAATAGGCCAGAAGTGTGGAGTACTGTGAAGCGCGTTACTAGGACTCGTCAACATCTTCGAGAGAGAGAGAGAGAGAAACAGTGAGAAAGAGAGAGACTTTATCCGTTCATTGCAGACGCGGGAGCCGTCTCTGTGTGACTGTGCAGTCGTAGCGACTAGCCCAACCGGTTTGATACCGAACCGGGAATTGAATTATACCGAATTGATCTTGTTTCGAAACCAAGAGTTGCTTTGTACCGGGAATATTGGTCTGGTTTAAGTTGAAATGTACAAATGTTTTGAAGACAAACATTATGATAATAAAATGGATTCTTCTTAACTTGTATTGGTCCGATTAGTAATGTATACAAATTTTAATTGGTACGTAATGATACTTTATTTATTGGTTAGAGGAGAAGAGAACCATTCAACTTCACTATCTCAAGTTGAAAATTATGTTGTCTAAACTAAATAACATAGGTCCACTAAAATGTAGTTCAACTTCATTATACAATTCGTTTACTAATATTTGTTTAAAGCGAGCCGTAAAAAATTTCGGATTATTGGATTAATCCACTGTGATTATAACCGTTGGACTACAAGTCTAGAAAATTACAACTTTTGATTCAAATGGTAAATATAAAACTAATTGGTACGAAGTTGTTGTACAAGACGATACTATAGTTAGAATTAGTACCTAATGATACTTTATTTATTGGTTAGATTTATTTATTGGTCAGAGGAGAAGAGAAGTTTGTAATGCACTAGTATAATGCACTAGTATAATGTAACCATTCACCACGGCCGGTCAAATCAAATATGTGGTCAAGGCAAACAAAAAATTAAAATAGTTATTATTTATTTATTTTTTAAAATATTAACCTATAAAAGTATAATAGTTCATAAATTTATTTATATTTTATTTTAATGGTCCAAAATACTTTTATTTATGGCCCAAAATATTTTTTGTATGTAGTCTAGATAATTTTTTTACAAAAATGTGGCTCATAAATTAGCTTAGATATAAAAAATATGGCCTAAAATTTAACAAAAAAATTGGTGACCCTATGCTATTGTCTAGTCTGCCTCTTCTGGGCCGGGCCTGAACTTGACTATCTCAAGTTGAAAAATGTGTTGTCTAACTATATAACATAGGTCCATTAAAATGTAGTTCAACTTTATTATACAATTCGTTTACTAATATATTTGTTTAAAGAGAGCCGTAAAAACTTTCGGATCAGTGGATTAATCCACTGTGATTATAACCGTTGGACCACGTCCGCGAGTCCAAAAAATTATAACTTTTAATTCAATTGGTAAATATAGATAAAAATTGGATTTATGGGGTTTAAAACAATTAAATCTAAAAAAATAGCAAAACTCTTGACTAATAAAACAAAGAAAACGAGCCACTCTTACCAAAGGAGAACTAATTGATACTCTTTCCGTTCCTAAAACATAAAAAATTTGTTCTAGAAAGATAGAGTTTTTACTGTTTTTTATGCATTTTTACAAATTCCAAAACAAATACTTAAATACTATTGGTTAAACTTTATTGAAAACTGTAAATTGTAGAAATCAATGCATTTTCTTAATATGCATGTATAACCTTAAACATCTATCTTTTTGGAACGGAAGAAGTATAGCTTTAAAGTAACCCTTTTCTACCAAACGTGGGGCAAAACCACCTTGCATCCTTGAAATGTATTGGATGCGAGGAAGGGCTACGATATTTAACCTCTTGGATTACCTTCTTGGTTTTAATATCGTAGACGCAAATATTTTTGTCATCGGTGCATAGACTCTTCCCATTGCGTCTACAAAACTCATCATTACTAAAATATATGCAATTTTTCTCAAATCCATCTTTAGCTGCAATGGTTGTTCCAAGATCCAAAACTAATGTGTCGTTCCCTAATGAATTGATGTTGCTCCATTTTGATGACTCAGGATCCCACTTGTAGATGACGACTGAGGATCTCATACTACTTGAAATATAAAAAACTTCTCCGGACAAGGTCACAGCAAGATTTTCGGTATACTCTGGATGATACCAATTTGGAGATGGGAAAGTTGCGCATTCCTTTGGAGAATCACCACACGAGAAATCAAAAACAGTGATAGTATGGCTATCACCAAGCACGTAAAGCTTGCTATCTTTAAACACCATATCGACGCATTTTTTATTCTTAAAAGTTTTAAACCCTTTCCAAGTTTTGTTACTATCTCATTTCTTGTGATATCCAAAATAGCGGTGTTGAATGTTCCACACAACAAAGTAATCTCCGCTTCTTTCATCTACCCACAAAACGCCACTTACTATTTTAATATTTCTCCATTCATATTTATGGGCTTATGTATAATGCCTTTTATGTAAGTAATTAGGTTTAGGTGAAAGACTCTTTATGTATAAATATGGATAGCCGTCATTAATATAAAGTAATTCAGATTTTATAATATAATTCAGGGTTCTTCTCAATCTTTCACATACTACTTGAAATATAAAAAACTTCTTCGGACAAGGTCACAACAAGATTTCGGTATACTCTGGATGATACCAATTTGGAGATGGGAAAGTTGCGCATTCCTTTGGAGAATCACCACACGAGAAATCAGTGATAGTATGGCTATCACCAAGCACGTAAAGCTTGCTATCTTTAAACATCATATCGACGCATTTTTTATTCTTAAAAGTTTTAAACCCTTTCCAAGTTTTGTTACTATCTCATTTCTTGTGATATCCAAAATAGCGGTGTTGAATGTTCCACACAACAAAGTAATCTCCGCTTCTTTCATCTACCCACAAAACGCCACTTACTATTTTAATATTTCTCCATTCATATTTATGAGGTACATAATTTCCATAAGCTTTAGCCACTCCAAAATCAGACTCACCAACCCTCTTGAATCTCATCTCAGGTCCATCAGTTGCTTCCAGAGACGGAAGAGCAATCCTCTCTCGAGTAAACACATTCAAAAGAAGAAAATTTGCTTTGTGATCTAACATCAAGAACCAGCTACCAGAATTGGCCAAACAACGACTCCTAGTGAAATTAAATCCAAGATTTGTTACTGTGTAGGATTTCCGTTCACAAGGATCAAACAACTTACATGCACCGTTGTTATTGTTTAGGAAGAGAATGAGCCATGGAGTTGGGTTTTGTCTGATGCTGCATAATTTCGAAGTTGAGTACCAATCTAAAGAGATTAATCTTGCTCTAAGAAAAGTTGCACAGTTCGTGCGTTCCAAGACCAATCGAATCAGGTCGGGGACGAGCATATCCCACACTCCCACTTTGAATCGGAACCAATCATCGCCTTCTTCAGTGGCATTATTATGATATATAGGGTTTTTTAAAAAACTGCTCGTTATGATAGTTAGACTTTAGGGTTAATATATGAGCTTGTTTATATGTCACATAAAATAATGAATTAATTAGAGAAAATAAGGAAATTTCCTTAAAAAAATGCATTATGCAATATGGATACTGGGTAGCAACTAGCAAAGCGGTTCAGACCGAAGCGGTTCAGACTGATCAGTTACCTAATTTATTGATTTTGTTTCTTAACCAAGAGTTACTCTATAGTCTCTATACCTAGCAAATTGGTCTGATTTGGTTTGAAATACAAATGTTTTGAAGACAACATGAATGATAACAAAATGGATTCTTAACGTTTATTATCTCAAGTTGAAAAACGTGTTTGTCTAACTGTATATAACATAGGTCCAAGAAAATGTAGTTCAACATTATTATACAATCCGTTTACTTACAAATAATTGTCTGAAACGAACAGTAAACCTTTCAGATCACTGGATCAAAACGGTTGGACCACGAGTCAATAAATTTATAACTTTCAATCCAAAATGTTTAATATAAAACCTTATAATTTTTCTATAAATCAGATAAAAACTGGACTATGGTTTTCAAACACTTTCAATTCGAAACAGTAAAATATAAAACTAGCAAAAACTCTTGTCCCCATTTAAACAAATAATTATAATAATCCACCCTTACCAAAAGACAACTTTTGATATAGCTTTTAAACCAACCATTTTCCCCCAAACGTCGGAAAAAACCATCTAGCATCCTTGAAAGGTGATGAAGAGGAATCAGAAAGATGTTCAAACTCTCTGACTTTCTTCTTGGTTTGAATATTGTATATGCGAATACCGTTACCGGGGAATTTCATCCAAGAGTGTTTATATAACTCAGGCTTACACAAATATACGCAATTTTTCATAACCCCATCTTTGGGGGCAACCGTTATTCCTTGATCCAAAAGCAATGCTTCGTCCCCAAAAGACTCGATTCTGCTCCATTATGATGATTTAGGATCCATCTTGTAGACGTAAAAGGAGGATCCTCTTGAAGAAACGATTAGAACTTCTCCGGACAAAGTCACAGCAAGATTAATATATCTATTATCAAACTTAGGACGATACCACTCGGGTAATTCGAAGCTTGAACATAGCATTGGGGAAACACCACCGTAAAAATCAAAAACAGTAATAGTTCGACCACTAAGCCTGTAAAGCTTACCATCTTTAAACACCATATCGTCACAACCATCATTATTCAAAGGTTTAACCACTTTCCAGCTTTCATTAGTATCTCCTTTCTTGTGATGATATGCAAAAGAGCTATCAAAGTTCCAAACAACAAAGTAATCTTTTCTACTTTCATCTACCCACAAAACCGCTTTGCGTATTCTAACTTTATTGCTTTTACTAATAGAAGAATAGGTCATCACGAAATCAGACTCCCCTACCCTCTCGAACCTCATATCTGAGACTTGGATTGTTTCGAGAGAAGGAAGATGAATCCTCTCTCGAGTAAACAGATTAAAAAGATAAAGATTGGTTCTAGGGTCTAACATCAAGAACCAACTACCAGAATTGGCCAAACAACGACTCATAGAGAAATTAAGTCCAAGATCTGTCATTGTGTAGGATTTATTTTGACAAGGATCGTACAACTTACATGAACCGTTGTTTTTGGTTGGAAAGAGAATGATCCATGGAGTTGGGTTTTGTCTAAAGCATAATTCGGCAGTGGAATACCAATCTAAAGAGAAGGATCTTGCTTTATGAAAAGCTACGAAGTCCAAGCGATCCAAGACCAAACGAACCAGGTCGGGTACAAGCATCTTCCTCTCTGAATCGGAACCGATCAACTCCTTCTTCGGCGGCATTATGATAATAATTAGACTTTAGGGTTTTATTTCTGTAGATTTTTATTTCGATGATGTGATGATTCTGTTGAAAGTCGAATCCATATATAGCATATTGTGTTTTCGATATATATATAGTATACAAGCTTTTTTGTGTTTGTTGAGCGTTGTCGTTTTGACTTTCCCCTCGTGATGAAGCGGATCAAGGCCTAACAAGTTTGTTTTGGCCCACTCGAAAGTTATTAGAGAGAGAGAGAGAAACATATTCTGATTTAACATATTCTATCTGAAAGACAATTCCTATCTAAAGTAAACATATTCAAAAGATAAAATTTGTTCTACAGTCTAACATCAAGAACTAGGTATCAGAGTCAAACCCGAGATCTCTAACTAAGTAGATTTTGTTGTGATGAGGATCAAACAACTTAATTACATGAATTACGATATGGCCTTGTTCTATCGATGTTTACAAGTTTCTGCATTTTTTATTTCTCACTCTTAATTTTTTTGTCACCAAACAATCTTGTGACTATTTAGAGGATATACATTTTAATATAATGTAAAGAGAACAAGTATACACATTCCTTCTTTAGCCTAACTTTTTAACATATCAACATGTTGAAACTAAACATTTGCTTATCAATAGAATCTATAAAGCTTGTAGAAACATGACTAATCCTCTGTTTTGCTTTGCATTTTTGTGACAAGTCTCATCGAAACTCAACCGCCATCACTATCTTCTCTTTCTCTACCAACCTCAAGCTCTCTGTCATCTCGGCGTGCACTTAACATTTGAAGACGTTGAATACGATGTGGAATCGTACCGTCAAAGCGCAAGCTTTGAGGATCTTCACAATAAGCTACATAGTAAGCCAATACACATGCTTGTATCCATGCCAAAGCTACTCTTCCCTGAAAACACACACCAAACATAAGCTACTTTGTCTTTGATTCTGTTTCTTGATCTTTATAATTAAATAGCGTTAGAATTAGCAAATCTTACCATGAAATATCCAATAATGAAAGCATAGAGAGTGACTTCAAGAGCATAGTCCTTGTGGACTAACAACATCCATACTCCAGCAGTCAATGAAGAGACTGATCCAATAGAAACTGCGCTGAGGAAACAGAACGAGCTAGTGAGATCTGAATCAATCAGTTTCTCTAATCCGACCGTACTTCGAAACTTCTTCCATGTATCACTCGAAGCCTCCACGAATCCTTTATCATAAGTTCCTACATGTACAAATCCCCATCTATTTCCATATGTAATGAGTTTATTAGCAATGCTAGAGAAGCAATCAGCACCGGAATACATGACCTCATCGCTACTCCCTGACATTAGATTAACGCTTCTAATCGATCCTCTGATGACTACAATGATTGGAACAAGTGTTGAGCCAATGCATATGCTCCCAATCAAGTGTTTCACAGTGACGCGAAAAGCGTCCCAAGCGTTCATGTCTTCTCCATGAGCAAAGTTTACATATCTAGCCCGCGAAACCGCCACTTGTTGTACATTCTTGAGAACTTGCATTGTCCAAGCTAAGCTTATCAAGATTCCGGATATGAACAAAAGATCTAGATTTGTTCTAGTGGAAGTTGCTCCTCCAATTCCAGTCACCAAGAAACCAGAGTAAACAACGCTTACAATGATTGTTAAACTTACTACTTCTCTGGTTCTTGGAGGTGGGAAAGCTGTAGAAAGTGATAGTATCTTCTCGGTGTATTCAAGCCTCTTAGTGATCCAGCAACCATATAGAGATTGAGTAATGGAGAAAAGAACAAACACTGCACCAATCCCTGCATCCACCGCTGAGCCAATCAGAACAAGCAAGATCCCGACCGAGCAAGTGAGTATTGGACTAAGCCAAAACGTTGCTCTGACTGCTCTTGATGGATTGTAGATAAAGATGCATTGCCAAGCTAAAGATGCAACTCCTGAGACACCAATAGATGCTAGTAATGGAGGGTACCATTTCTTGGGTTGGAAATGGTGTGAACTTGCTAAGATGAGACCGCGAATGGTGAGAACGATCACCAAAAGAGAGATTAATGTAAGTTGTGAGAAGAGAAGACCCTTGAAGAGATTTCTAAAGAGCTTTCCGGTTATTGTTTGTTGTGTGGCAGGAGGTGGTCTACCTTGTTGTTCCTGCAAACCAAAAAAACAAATTTGGTTTCTCATTAATGGATGATTCGAGGTAGATGAATGTGAATTCGATACGAAAATGTAACAAAAAACACCATGGAGATACAAGAAGAGGCAGAGGAATTTAGTTCTTGAGTCAATAAACAGTAATGAAACAAAGAGCATAAAGGATAAAGCAAAAGATTATCTAGAGAAACAGAGAAGATACAGAGATCAAGAAAAGAGTTTCATGGTTCTTGATTCAAGAAAGAGAGAGACCTTAAATGCGATTGGAGAAGAAGAAGGAGGAAGAGATATTCTTGTTCTTGGTTCTTGAATCTGCACGCGAGAGGCATGGACGTTGTTGCTTGTTGATGTAGGCATAGCTTCGTTGTATTTGCCACGAGAGTTCCTTGGAACTCAAGTTCCAGTTAACCATCTTCGTCAATCATCATTCTCTGTATATACATATATCTTACTCAATAAGTTCTGTCATTGTGTTGATGTGTTAAGTTGGAATATTTAATATACATACTTTATTCCATTGCATTGACTTACTCCACCTCTAAACTAAACCTACAATTATTGTTGTTTAGACTACTAAAAGTTTCCTCAATTCCTGATCATCTTCCCCAAGAAATTAATCAATGTATAATTTATAAACAAATCCTTTGGTCTTCGTACTCCACAAATTATGGAATACGTTTTACAAACTCGTCAAGTTGTTTTTTCTTTCTTTTTGTTAGGTTTGTATTTTGGTAGTATTGATACATGTAGGTTCATCTTGGCTACCTAATATTGTTTTTCGTTAGTCAGTAGAATTGTTTAATCCATAGCTTATACTTAATGTATAGATACTATCATACTAAATAGATGTTCTAAATTCTTGTCTACACTTTTGTCACTGTCAACTTTCTTGAATCTAATCCAAGTACGATTTTGCTGTTGTGTTTGATGACATGGCAAATGCTGATAGGTAATCTTTGCTTACGTGGATATCTTTCAATATTCTCGTGAATTTACAGTTGGTCATTTGGTTGCAACAGCTGAACAATAAACAACACTAAATTTAATCTTTCAAGGAAAAATATTGCAACATCAAAATACAAAGAGTATCCTTGTTTGAATCGATTATACATGTGAAATCAAGTTATAAAAGCGATATATAGTTGTATTTTGTAGCAATAAAACGATATTTCTAAAGTTTTTTCAAGGAAAAGGAACTGAGTATACAAAAGAAATACTCCATCTAATTTTCTGTTCTTTCCTTTATGCCTTTTTGTTGTTACTTTTTGCCGTGAGTGGATAAGTATCGATATTCACGAGCTTGCTATGATAAATTTTCTCCTTTCTAACAAATTTTATGACTAAGAAATTAAAATATTAGAGAAAAAAAGAAACTTTTGATGGTGAGGTTGGTCAAGATGGATTGCTACTCCTATATACTCGTAAACATACAAATCAGTACCTAAACCAAAAGAAGAATTAGGTATCCGAGCCAAAAAAAAAGAAGGTAAAGTGGAATTCGTAATAGTTACCAACTCAAACATTCCTCATTTGACAATAATTATGAGTAACCTTTATTTTACCGTTACATAATAATACCTAGAAGTATGAATTTAGATTCCCCAAAAAAATAACACTGCCTTAGTTTTTATTCGACCGACAATTATCATTGTTAAAGCGTCAATGGTGGTATGAATTTAAACGATTAAAATTTCATTACACTTTAAAAATTGAAATTAGCTAATACAAATAAATTATATCAAACTCTTGTAAACAATAAGTGAATTAGATAAATAGTTATACATTCATATTATTCATATCATTTGGTCTATCACGAAATGATATTATTATCACATGGAAATCTATATCCTCACGTTAAGTCTTTTATGTGCCTCTATACGAAACTCTAATTACAATATGAATGACATCTCGAAATAATTGATTATGTTGTTGGTATCTTTGACAAGGTCCAATAATAACTTTTTGATTCTTAAGAAATACACTAAAGTACATGGGCCTTATTGAACCTCTATCGGACATGTTAATTCATTTTTTGTTTGGTGAGAAATGAAAATGTATTTCTCCGGTTCAATCAAACCTGAACAAACCAGAGTACATGTAAAAGAAGATACTCGGTTCTAGATTGACATCTTTGAAATTTTTTAGTTAAGAACCAAAATAAATCAGATTGGTACATTTAGACATCATCCACCAAATCCACCAACTGTACTCTCATTTATTAGATCATTGGAATTTACAAATATATCCTGTTAAATTCCAAAATCTTTACCACGTGAGTGCGAGTTCGAAGATCTAAAAACATGTGAAAGAATGTGAGAAATAGGACACATGCAGGACTTAGCTTGAAAGCAAAGAACCCAAATCGTACAAACCTTTTTATATCTTCTTAACTCTCAATTTATATTTGCATGTCCTTTAAAAATCATTGTATTACTATTTATGCTTAATCATCTACTTTTCAGTACAACTTTTTTATATGTTTAGTAAATCTAGTTTTTATTCTTTTGGGTAATGACCTAAAATACAGTTTCATTTCTCATACACGCAAAAATGGTAAAAAGCAATTTCTATACCACTTTTTGTTAAGTTGTTTTGTTGATCAATGTTTATGTCAAGTTTGGTGACAATCATCTTTCAAAATATTGGTAACCATATCTTCTGGTGCCAAATTTTAAATACAGATTTAGCCCATAAATGATCATATCAAGTTATCAACTACTCTGAGTTTATATAAGTTTATAATAAGGGTTTATTACACCTAGAAGTACTTTTCCAACTATTATTTACGAGAAGCATACTTTGTAGGCAAAGTATACTTTTTAAGCACTATTACACTTTTCTTTTCACTTTATTACCGAAACAGCTTTTGATTAAATTGTACGAAGAAACAGATTTGTTTGTGTGTGCACGAAGGATTTTTTGCAAACTCTATCGAAGCTCCGTTTCCGTATTTCATGGAGTTTGAAGTATGATACAAACTCTTTCTTTCTTCACTAAACCATCGCCATAGCCACAACTTTTTATCTAAAATTAAATTCAGAGAATACAAAAGCAAAGAAGGAGAAGAAGAAACCCATAAACTTTGATTAATTTTCTTCCTTTCTTCTTCATATCTGATTTCTCACCCTTACACAGATTGAACGGGTTAACAAGGAGAGGAATCTGTGCTTGAGGGTTTATTAGTGGAGAACCATTCAATTGGTTAGAGAGAAAGATTGAAAATCGCTTTTGTGATTTAGGAATTTCAAAGATTGAAAATCGATTTTAGTTTGTGATAAGAAGATGCAGATGACGAAAGAGGAGATTGGTAACAGAGGAGATGATATGAGGATCGATTTACCAGAAATCAAAACCCAAAAAAACAAAATCAAAAATCTCGACGAAATCAATGTTCATTACCTCCAAATTCACTATGCAAGTTTTAATTATCATCACATTTGGTGGGCTCTTCCTAAATCATTTGGTAGAGTATATTGGCTCAAGTATATGAGTTCTCTTTGATAACTATCAATGAATCAACATACCTTTGTCTCTTTGCGTGAAATGCAGGAGAAGTTTCTGAACATAAAACACAATTTATTCGTTAAATGTACTACGAACATAAAATACTGTTCATTGAAATTGTACAAGTAACAATCAATTGTTCGGTCAGTGTGTCTTAGGCTGTGGTCGCCTTACAGTGGACGAAGATGATTGGACGGTGCCAAAAGATATTCTATAGTTGAGGTAACGTTTTATGTTAGTATGTGAGATCAAATGTTTCGACCAAACTGTAGCCATATTCGTGTGCCATTGTAAAGAATTTACAATCTCAGGATTTGGCTGAAATTGGACAATATGCCATACATTCTGATTATATATAAACATGACCACATTTCAGTGGATGAATTAGTGTGGACACATATAATTTTTTTTTTCCACATCAAGGATCAGAGAGGAGGGTACTCAAAAACAATTATATCCCATACATTGATTGAATGACAAGAATCACTTGCTATCCGTGTTTCTCCAAAAACGAATTCATGACTAAGAAGGGAATGAAATTGGGTTTCGTCAATTTTACGTTTTTGTTGGATTTTTAGATTTTGGCTTCCTTAATTTCTGGGTTTATTAGATTTTGATTTAGAACTGGAATTTAGATTTATCAATTTGGGAGTAGAAATATCAATTTTTGGTAAAAGTTTAAACCTGCAAAATTCCCGAACATCAATTTGTTCTCTTGACCCCTCCAAATCTACGTCTTCGAATATGGTTTCTTGGTCTAAATTCATGAAAATCAAAATCCTAATCCATGGAAACCTATTACATCTCTCATGTATCTAGAACTGGGAAAAAAAATTGCTTGCGGATGAAACTATAAAATGTCATCATTTGTTCTTGTATTAGCTTCACAGAGACATTCATCTTTTCTTTCTGAGTTTTGTTATGGGAAAATAGGTACAGAGGAGGGAAAAAAGCCAAATCATTAAAGGCTTATTTCTTTCAAGGTTACTTTCACCTTTACACAGTATATTTACCTCTACAAGTATGCTTCTTGTAAATAATAGTTGGGAAAGTACTTATACGTGTAATAAATCCTTAGAATAATTTGTATGCTTTTCGAGCACATTTCTTAAATTTATGGGTCAAAAACAGAAAGAAAAATAAACAAAAAGGACATATTTGTAATTCACCAAACTAATCCTTCATTAAACCACACAACACACTCTCTCTCATTTTCTTGTCTTCTCCAAAGAGATTCCAAGAAAATTTACAGAGAAAAGAGCCAAGAAAATGTCGATGAAGAAACTATTGATGATCTCTTTCTCTCTAACATCTCTCCTCTTCTCCTTCCTCTACATCATCCCCACAACAACAACTCTCCTCACTTCCTCAAAAATACCCATTTTACCCTTAGAATCAAACCAAAACCACAACTCTACCCTCCCCTGTTTCGCTTACCTAATCTCCGCCTCTAAAGGTGACGTAGGAAAACTCAAACGCCTCCTCCGATCACTATACCACCGTAGAAACCATTATCTGATCCATCTTGACCTTGAGGCACCAGAGGAAGAGCATTTGGAGATGGCTAGGTTTGTTGCTGGAGAACCTATGTTTCAGATAGAGGGTAATGTAATGATGGTCGGAAAACCGAATCTTGTGACTTATAGAGGACCTACGATGCTTGCTACGACACTTCATGCAATGGCTTTGCTCTTGAGATGTTGTCGGTGGGATTGGTTTATCAATCTTAGTGCTTCTGATTATCCTCTCGTTACACAAGACGGTACGGTGAGTGTTTTGCATTTTAGACTGATCATGTGTCATAAATTTTGACATCTTTATTTAGAATGTTAGATTTAGCCATTAAAGATTGGATCTAGCTTTGTGTGATATGTGAATGAACTGGTTAGGTTAAGTCTATATGTTTCTTATTTACTTCTATTCTAGGCTTAGTGATGATTCATAATTTTTTACATTTTGGTTTGGAGTTTGGAATTTGGAATTACAATTAGAATGCAATGGTTATGATCAGTTTGTGTGATACATGAATGTGCACTGATTATGATAGGTTGATACATTGATATTGAACCGGTTATGTATTTTAATTATTTCTATATGTTTCTTGTTTTCCAACTTAACTCAAGTTTTTAGTTTATACATTGATAATGGCGTGTAGATATGGTGATGTAATTCTTTTATAAATTATTTAATGTAGATCTGATCTATGCTTTTTCTGAGCTGCCTAGAGATCTCAACTTCATACAGCACACAAGCCGGTTGGGTTGGAAAATGTAAGTTTATCTTTTGACATATTTTATCAACCAAACTAATTATTTATAGTGGTTGTGGTATTATTGGTAAGGAAAGATGATGGGAGAAGGGTAAATATTAAAAGCTAATAAAATGTGTAGGAACAAAAGAGGGAGGCCAATAATAATAGATCCAGGGCTTTATAGCCTCAACAAGTCAGAAATTTGGTGGGTTATCAAACAGAGAAGCCTCCCTACTTCTTTCAAGCTCTTCACAGGTTTTTATTTCAAGCTATTTAATTTATACTAATCAAACACACACACACAAAAGTTATTTAATTGATGTGTTTTGTGATCATAATCTCTATCACATGTACCATATTTACGTCCTTGCTTTGAACTTAAGATTAAACTAGTGTAAATATATAGTAGATAACAAGGAAAAGTCTTCTTTCATTTGGTGTGTACATCCTGTGAATCTGACATCAAAACGAGTTTTAAATCATCTTGATGTATAATAAAAAATTTGTTGCGTCTAAGGATTGATATGAGTGGAGTAAGACATGAAACCTAATATATTATTTTGTCGGCATAAAATATTGTATTTAGAATTGACAAAGAAGGATAATATTTAGTAGTTTACTTTGGTAAAATGTCTTTTTCTTTTGAGAAAATGATATACATTAACGTGAAAAATATTTCAGGTTCTGCTTGGACGATCCTATCAAGACCGTTTTCAGAATATTGCATAATAGGTTATGACAACTTACCAAGAACGCTTCTTCTCTACTACACTAACTTCGTTTCATCTCCGGAAGGCTATTTTCAGACACTCATATGCAACTCTGATGAGTTTAGGAACACGACCGTGAACCACGACCTCCACTACATCGCGTGGGACAACCCGCCAAAGCAACACCCTAAGACTCTAGGGACAAGGGATTACAGAAAGATGGTAATGAGTAATCGACCATTCGCAAGGAAGTTCAAGAGCAATGACCCGGTTCTCAATAGGATAGACCGAGAGCTTTTGAGAAACAAACGGAAGCGTGGGTCAAAACCCGAACCTGGTCCTGGTCCGGGGGCTAGGAGGTTGAAGAATTTGCTATTGAGGCTAATGTTGAGAAGAAACTTTGTCAAGAAACAATGTAGATAGAAAATGTGAGCAACAGAACTCTATATAGAGATACCTTGGATCTTATTCTTTCTTGATTTTTTTGGGTTGGTGATTGTTCTGTAATGATTCATAAGAGAATAAAGAAGAATTGAGATATAAATATATAATGTTGGGTTAATTTGGTTTTGGATTGCAAAATCAGAAGAACATTATAATATTGGGTTGGGTGGGCTAGATTCTGACACTCCATGTTATAAGCTTTTGTCCAATCTTTGATGTGAAAAGTATAAAATTCATTTGAAAGCGTATACTACATGTTCTTTTTTGGTTTGGGAATATCCCCCGACAAATTTAGAAGAAAAAATGACTAAATGAACTGTGTTTGCTTATGCTTCACTACTGTAAATAGATATCTGCTTTAGTTACTTTCTCAAAAAAACCTCAGCAAGTTTTATACATTTCTTTGTCGTG
This sequence comes from Arabis alpina, assembly GCA_900128785.1. Taxonomy (NCBI): domain Eukaryota; kingdom Viridiplantae; phylum Streptophyta; class Magnoliopsida; order Brassicales; family Brassicaceae; genus Arabis; species Arabis alpina. The sequence continues at coordinate 1,557,218 of LT669790.1, read as the reverse complement.
GTTACTAGTGGACCAAACTGGGCCCAAAATTTGATACTAATTTAGTTAAAAATTAATTTTTAAGTAACCAAAAACCGAGCAAAATCGAAACGTAAAGTAAGCATTGAACAAGGTCATGTACTATTTAAGAATGATATTTAAATGTTTCTTTTTTTATATGTCGCTGTTGTTCGAGTTTTCCTTTTTCCTAGAGCAACGCTCCTGCAAAGCTGCAACGGTCATATACACTAACTTCATTACCTAAACCACGACTCAAAACTAAATTTTCTTTCTTCTTTTGATTTTGGTTTTATGCGAATGTCTTTTAATGTTCTTAGTTAAATATTTGACCCCACAAAGCAACAACGGTCCAATTTCCACCTATTGGTGAGATGAGATCTTAAAGGTCCACTCCCACATCTTTAATCCGAAAATAAAAAGGTATATTGAAAAAAGAAATAACTAAATATTCGAAGGATTACACATGACCCATACCATCGATAAAAGACCCCAAAAAGCCAAGATTATTTATTACTCTATAACCCAATCACAGGATCTGATCGGACATTGAAGGAAGTCGCCGGAAAAAGTTGACCGGAACGGAAGGCATGTCGTCTCTAAACCTTGGATGTCGAATGTAGTAGAAGCCAAATCCCAAAACGAAGACTTTAAACGGAACAATGTAAAACAAAAACGATGCGAAAAGACAAAACACCACGAATATACACGTGGCGCGTGGGTCCCTCCAGTTGAACAAAGCTTCAATACGCTCTCCTTGAGCCGCCACGTCACCTAGTAAAGTCTGAGCCCGACCGGATAATGCTCTTAACCGGTCATACCTTATACGAACAACCTCCGGTGGTCTAGTTGCCGGAAAACCATCAAACTCCTCGTCTAGCTCGTCGGGTGTGACGGAGTCAACGCAAGAGTGGCGTGGGTCAATGCTGTTGACTTTGACTCCGCCACGGTAACGGAACCTTAAGGCTAGGATCAAGAAAGCGTACATGAAAATGGTTGGGAGGACTAAATGTGGACACAAGACGATGGCCACGAGAAGTAAGTGAACGAGGACGGTGGTTGGTGTGTGGACCCAAGTTCGAATCCCGTGAATCCAACGGGCTATAGTGGCTGCACGTGACAAGAACGTGATGACACGGAACCAATTAGCTTTGCTTCTCCTCATGCTCCACACATGATTGTCCGTGTCTAGCATGTACTGAACCACTTCTTGGCCTAAAGGTGGTTCAGACCGCGCGAGCCGCGCTGTCACGATACGCATAGCCGTGTGACGCAATATATCTTGTTGAGCAGGGCCGAGCGGGCGGACATAATGCATCCTAGGGAGCATTGGTGTGACATAGGCTTGAATAATGCTTAGCCAAGATGGACAAGAGAATCGGACCGCGATTTCGATTTCTCCCATTTTTTTAGTTCCACTTGGTAGGATTACGGTTAGTGTGTAGGAATTTAGGTAGACGCGGTTCATGTCGAGAGTCGAGAGACGTACGCGGATTTTCCCAACCCGAACGTCTCTTCCTTGCTTCCCCGATTCGTCCTTTTTGTATCGTCCGTTGTCGAATACTCCAATCGTAAGGACCGTGCACGGATCATAAACATCCCAAGTATACTGCTCGTTCCAGCGTGGATTAAACCGATCTAGGATCGTACGCGTCCTAACCCATTTCGGCCCATACTTAGCAACCACATAAGCATCAGTGGTACCTCGTGTACCATCTCTTGTCTTCACGGGAAGTAAATTAGTAGCTCCACGGACACCCACCTCCAACAAACCAATCGGTGGCTTGGCTAATTGTTTAGCAGAAGGTCGAACATCGCTCGTCACGTGAGCCGCCTCATCAAGCACATGATATCCACCTTCAAGGCAAACTTTCACATGAATCCTCCCGGAATACGGCTTCTTCTCATCGCCAGCGAGATTAAACCACCTCGATTTCGGTTCCGTCCGATCATCATTTCTCCTCTCAACACTTCCCATATGTATCTTAGTCTGACCAATTGATTGACCATTCGTTAAATCTTCCACGGACACTATCAAGAACGGCTCAAACGGCTCCGAAGCTACGAACACAAGATCCTCGTTCCAAGTCGGGTTACCTGAACCAGACGAAGAAGCAGACGGTCCAATCGAAGTCCTAGCCGTTTTGAACACTTGTGGACCTAGCTGAGCTTTAACATAAAGCTCAGTGGTGGGGATCTTTGACTTAGATTCGGAACCCGAACCACCCGAACCTAACTGCAAATCTTGTGTTTGTATAACCGTTAAACGCAAATACCAAAGCTTCGGAGATAAATAAACCTTTGATCTCGTCTCCGGAATCAAACCACCGGAATCAGATTGCCAAGCTTCTTGAAACGCTTCATCGGCTTGAGTCCCTAACCAAACAGCGAGCATGACGTCATTCCCCGGTGATTTCTCTGATTCCAATGTATACCATTGAGGAGCTAATGGACTATCCGGAGGTACACGCTTAGGTACTTCTTGAAGATCAAACGACACCGTTCCTAGACAACTCTCCTTCATTGTAGTAGTTTTATCTTCGTTCTCAACTTTCTCTTCAGACCAAACTGATAATTCTAGTGAAGTCGAGTTTAAGCTTTCTTTCTCAAAAGCAAACACTTGATCCCAATCTTTACCGGTTTGACTTCTTGTTTTCACACTATTTGTACCAATCACAAGCTTCGCGTAAACCGGATTGCTTCCAACGTTCTTCGCTTTCGCTACACGAATGTATAGAAACGGCATACGATCCACAAGATCGTAACCACCACCACGGTTTTGATCTCTGGTTAAAGAAGGTAACTCAAGATCCGTACCGATTAGATCTTGCCGGTTTACATTCTCCGGTTTAATCCCTAACTCTTTATGCTTCACCGGTTCTGTTTTCTGCGGTAGAGCCGTCACCGTAGGAGGTGGTGTAGCGACGGTGACAGGTGGCTTTACGTTAGTAGTCTCCGGTTTAGTTTCTTCCTTCGGTTTATCTTCCGGTTTAGCTTCTTTCTTCTCCTCTGTTTTCACCTCCTCTGTTTCTTTCTTCACTTCCTCTGTTTTCGGCTTCTCCTCCGTCGTCACCGGAGCAGCTTGAACCTCCGCCTCAGGCTTCTTCACCTCCGTCGTAACCGCCGGTGGATTCTCATCAACGTAATAAGCTTTTAAACCAATCTCACCTTTAATCTGAGAAAAAACGCTCCTTTTCTCAAGAGGGTAATAAACAAGAGTCTCAGATCCAGCCATAGCGAAAGCACTTCCAGCGATCTTAACTTTCCCGAGAAAAGTACTTCTTTTTCCAGTTTTCTTGTCGTTGCAAAGATTGATCTCGAGTATCTCTTCCGCCATTGTTGCTGCATCGTGTACGAAAAACTCGAGCTTTTCGTCCCATTGTGGATTCAGATCTCGGAATTTCGTCTTTGTTCGTCGTCTCTGGCCGTCGAAATCTACTATTGCGTATGCACTCGCTGTTCCTTGACCGTCTTTTGGCATTAGGTTTCTTGCGTTACAGATCTCTACGATAAGCTTTCGTAGAATAGTATCTGCCATTGAAGAAGATGAGAGACTGTTCAGTTTCTTTTGAGTGTGAGAGAGAGAGAGAGAAGAAGGAAAAAAAGTTTGAATTTTTATTTTTCTAAAGAGAGAGAGAAAGCACTGTTTGTGTTGGATGCTCGAGAGTGAAAGGTTTAAAAAGGAGTTGGTGAGAGAGAAAAGACACGTCAGTATTGACACGTAAGATCATATGCCACGTGGATAAATATAACAAGACGAATCTAATTAAGTTTTTTAATGAGAGAAAAAGTTGGTTCAGGTACTTCTGAGTTCTGAACACCGTGCTTGGTGGTGCTATAGTGTGGAATCATATTATTTGGAGAAATAAAATTTTACTCAATTCTAAAATTTTTTTTGTTAAAGTCAATTCTAAATTTGCTATAACTAATTATTAATTAATAAATGTTTTTATAATTTGTAAGTTTGGAAAATACTTTGGTAATGTGGTTGTGAATTTGTTGACGAAGGAGCTTCCTCGTTGAAACTATGAAACAAAATGACAAATTGTGTTTGTTATAAAACCGTGTTTTTAGAGAGTTATAAACTTATAACGTTCAAATTTCATTAATGAAGTGATATGCTGAAATTGAATACTAACATTCATCATGCAGAGAGTTTCCCGTTGTGAAAATGACAAATTAGTTTTCTTACCAAATCGTGTTTTAAGAGTTATAAACTTATAACGTTCGAAATTAATGAATGAGATGAATTTTGCTTAAATCTTTCACAGTAAACATTTTTTTTCAGAAAAACACTTTGCATTAATTATGCATCAATTAATGTAATCTCATCGAATTAAATTAAATTAAATACAATATATAAACCAAATTCATGAAAAAAGTAGAAACATGAATTACAAAGCAACTAATTGAAGTGAATCCTGATTTCTGTTTTTCTGAAAATTGACTACTCATTCATAAGTAGTTTGTAACAATAACATAAAAAACCCATAAGTTGTTAATCTATATTGACATTCGTTCGTATTATATCAGTATTTAAAAATATAGAGTAGTACTTATATTTATAGCCATTTTCTTATGTGACTTATAGAGCTTTAATCAAAAATGATTTGTTTTCTAATTATGTGAACATGATATGCTTGCTTGCATGGCCGGTAAAATATTATTCATTTATTTAGAAAGGGAGAATCTTTTCAGAAATGCAATTTGCATTGGAACAAATGTAAGAATGCATAGTAATTGCAATTGTACGAACTGGAATGGTTAATTGCATGAATTTTCTTTGCTTTTCACTCACACTAAATGCATCTTTCTGTTTGATGTTTGTAATTCATTTTTTGTATCTATTTCTGGATGTACTTTTTTACACTGATAGTTCATAGTAGTACAAATGAATCAGAAGCCGTTAGTTCTTGTTCCACAACGCGCACGTGCACGGCATACATATATTGATAATATTCTTTCATGTCTATAAGTAGGAGTACTTTTTCTTATTATAATTTTCAGTGAAACTTGGAAGTACTTATAGTTCATTACGAATCTTATCAAAATGTTTTCTTTCTAAACCCCGGTATGTGAGCTCCGAATATCTTCTCAGAACATACACGTTAGAAAAATCGGACCAATATTTTAAAACAATCGACATGTTTATATATACAAGTACATAACAAAAACTATGTAGGACTATAAGAATTTGATGTCTCACTTTAACCAGGTGAGTAAACTGCTCTTGGCTAAATCATTTCCTTTTTTTGTTTGGTAGGTTTAATAAAAAATATAATTATAATTACTAAGATCAATAATCAATCTCATTGCCAATTTTACTATAATGGGAGTAGCTTTCATTTAAAGCAAATAACTTTAGTAGATCGATATTTCATTAAAATATGAACAAAGATCTTAGGAACAAGAACATCAGAGAATCTTGATGATTTGGCATGAAGATGAATTTACATATAGTTTTTTCCTTAACCTCTTTATTAATTTATATTGATGATAGTACCTTTATCAAATTTATTTATTTTGGCACAGTACTTTTATCAATTAATAAAATATGAAATTTCCCCAGTTGCTTTACTTTTTGGTTTGCTTCTCTGCAGAAATGAACGTTGCCTTTGTTTTCGTGTTTCTTGCAGCGACATAAAGATAGTGGATTTTTCTATAAGAAAATATATAAACCCTAACTTTTATGTATTTGTTTTCCAAGATTGAAATTATAATACTGTTTTCCACATTGGTCGCATAAGTCTGTCAGAAATGTTTTTTTTTCCAACGGTATTTATTTTTGTAGAAAACTGTATACTCATACACTATATATTTTGTTTGTTTTCGTATGGGCTTTCGAGTTTTGAATTTTGCGAGGTTTTCGAGTTAATTAACTAAATTTAGGTTTCTTCGGACCAGAAACGAAACCGAGTTCTCTGGATAAATCAGGTCGGGTCGGATTGGTGTGATGGATTTTAAAGAGACTTTTAGGCCCAGTGTATTTAGCGAGCGGGCTTTAGCTCAGCAATGTCATTATCACTAGCATATTTTTAATCTCTCGATAACTGCGAATTTGATTGGTCCACGTGGCGGATAATATTATATCGCATTTTTTTCTTTTTCAAGGAATTTATTCCAACCCAGCCAATCAAACTAGATTACTGGTATGTAGAATCATGTTGGTATGTAACATCAGTTCCACATGCACTTAAGCCATCGCCAGAGCCGGATCTGTAGACATTATTTTGAAACATTTGAATGGGGCCCCTAATTTATAAGGGGCCCCAAAATTATGTATAGATATATGTATCAATATAAAAATTTGAAAAGAAGTAAGGAAATTTAGTAAGAGATTATAAAAAACATATTGTGCGGTTTCTAAATCGTTAAAAGTAAAATGTTTTATACAATTGTATGATAAAATATAAGAAAAACTAATAATTTTGTTCATAAACTACAATATTTTGTTTTCCGAAAAAAAAAATTCTTAGGACGACCACTTTGGTTTATTTAATTTTTTCTTACGATGTTAGATTTTGTATAGGGTCCTAAAAATTCTAGATCCGGCTCTGGCCATCGCCACATGTGAAACCAAAGTCCAAGACATCGCCACTTGAGCAATAGATAAAATATAATGAACCATTTCCGACGTACACATACCCAACTGAAATTATTTAAGAAAAGTTCTCTTTAACGAAAATTTCCAAAAGAATAGACTTTTTAAACCTGATTATATACGTAAGTAAAGAGAACTTTTCTATTCAGCCTAGCTATTATTTTGTTTTCAACGACAACTTCTTTAGACAAATCTGTACGAAATATGCTTTGGTCTTATGCCTAAAATCATCTAATGACTGTATCATATAATAACATCCTCAACCCCAATGTTGCTTTCTTCGGGTCATTTTTAATATTTTTCATAATCTCTTTTATTTAGAAAAATAAGTTTTTTTTTATCATTTTCGGAAATTAAGAACGAGTCTTCGCATTGCATTAAATTAACTCCATGTTGATTTACATTTAATCGGATGATGGCGCTCGTTTATTTTCTTCTTAGTACACTTGTTATATTATATCTTACGCGTTTAAATCCAATTGTTTTGGGTCGTTGACTAACATTAGATTAAACATATATTTAGTAACAAGATTTTTCTAAAACTATAGTCTATCTCGTCTAACTCAAGAAAAATTCAAAACATCTAACTCGAAGAAGTAGTGTGCAACTAAAGAAACATTCAAAACATCTAACTCGAAGAAGTAGCTGTAAAGAAAAACAAGCCTTGTATAATTTGTTGATATAAACAAAGTTGTCTCTTCTAATCGGTGTATTCATTGTGTTAAAGATACAAATTGTTTCCAAAACGTTTCAATCACCCTACAAGTGTTATAGTACGCATGTAAATTCATCAAATAGACATCTAAAATATTACAAGTTTACAACTACAGTAAGGTTAAAAAGATTCAAACTGTTTCTACCAACATAAAATAAAACTTTAACATCACCTAGCTAAGCTATATTAATTCTCATTTCCAGGCATATACATATCGTATGTAAAATACTAATAAATATACATTAAGGCAGCGGAATGTTTCAAAGTTGTTAGTACGTACGCATTTGGGTTTATGTATAGATTTATCTCTCTTAATTTGAATAAAATTGACTGACCTATTCGACATATACAAGATGTATTAATTTACTCTTTAGTTAATTTTCTTTATGGACGGTCTATTTTAGCGTATATATATAGTAGTGGTTGATCTATGAGGTCTCATAAGCCATTCTACAAGAACTAGCACTACTACATCGCAACACTTTCTACAAAAACAAGATGAAGATTGCAAAGTTTTCTGTTCTTCTCTTGATTTTCTTTGTTTTCCCGGTTGCATTTGGGCAACTGAAAGTCGGGTTTTATAGCCAATCATGTCCTAATGCGGAGAATATCGTAACGAACCTGGTCCGTCGACGGTTTGGTCAAGACCCTTCAATCACAGCCGCCTTGACTCGGATGCATTTTCACGACTGTTTTGTTCAGGTAATTTTGATATCTTTATATTTAATTAAGTTATTCATATTACTTGTTTTAAAAAATCGAATGATACTAGTTTTAATAAATTAACATAATCACAAAAGCCAGCAAAACCTTTTACAATATGAAATGCATGTAAATAACCTGATTTCCAAAATGCAAAATAAAGTTTGAAAACCATTTTTTTTCTTCATGATGTAAATATCCGTAAATTGAAACATAAATATGTTTTTTGTTTTTTAAAAATAATTTCTCGTTGACACTTAGGGTTGCGACGCTTCCCTACTGATAGACCCAACGACGACTAAACCAGATACGGAAAAAACCGCTGGTCCAAATGGCAGCGTGAGAGGGTTCGAGCTGATCGACGAGATCAAGACAGCTCTCGAGGCTGAATGTCCATCAACGGTCTCTTGCTCCGACATAGTCACGCTTGCCACACGTGACTCCGTGTTCTTAGGTGGAGGACCGAACTACATGGTCCCAACCGGGCGCCGTGATGGCTTTGTCTCGAACGCTGCCGATGCTTTAAGCATCCTCCCAGGACCAGGCATCCCAGTCCCAGCCATGCTTACGTTCTTCTCAAATAAAGGAATGAATGTTTTCGATGCAGTGGCTCTTTTGGGTGCACACACGGTTGGTGTGGCATTTTGTGGTAATTTTCAGGATAGGATCTCGGACCCATCCATGGACCCCGCTTTGGCTGGCAGGTAAAATTTTGTTTTTACTTAGGACCGAGTTAAAACATGGTAGAAACACTAGTACAAATCACTAGTTTACAAGTTTTGATACGAAGACTTATCATATATAGACTAATTTATTCCGATCAGATACGACTTTGATAATAAATTTTTAAAAAACAAAAATCTGGTTTGAGTATATTTTTTGCCTAAAAACCTTATATATATGTTTGGAATGTTAAAATTTTCACTTGAATATTTGTCATAACAGCCTAAGTAACACATGTTCGGCCGGAGGCAGCCAATTTGCATCACTGGACCAGTCAACGCCCGCACAATCAATCTCATTCGACAACTTGTTCTTCATTCAGCTCAGAGCGAGGAGAGGAGTTTTGCTACTTGACCATCTGCTCGCGACCGATCCTGCCACTTCTGGTGTTGTGTTTCAATACGCAAGCAGCAACGACTTGTTCAAACGCCAGTTTGCAATCGCGATGGTGAAAATGGGAGCAGTTGATGTGTTGACCGGTTCAGCTGGTGAGATCAGGAGGAATTGTAGAGCATTCAACTAAAGCTTTATGCTTCTTGATTGTTCTTTTCTCTCCTTTGGTTCTTATGAATTGTGAATGGTGATTGTTTGTTTATAGTAATAAGTATACGTATATCTTTAAAATAAGATTTGGTGGATCGATTTGATACTAACAGTATGTTATGTTGGGACCAGATTTGAGTGAATTGCAAAAATATATTTTGAGTCGAAACTAATTCTGGAGTGGTCCGTCCATTTTTTTTTCACCCTCAAGCACTTGGATAATTTATCTCTTTCTGAACTGAAAAATATAGATATATAGAAGGTTAAGAAAGTTGGATCTTGTGAGTTGACCGGATTCCAAATTGATTTATAGGCAGCACATGGAATCAAAATTTGAATAAAATCGTTGACTTGAGCGGGGGGGGGGGGGAGTAAAATTTATAAAAAAAAATAGTTTCCGGTATTATATCATAAGCTAATCATTTTTCCAGCGACAATTCCTTACACAAATTAATATCGAATCTAGTCTAATTATCCTGCATCGTTACTACGGTTCGAGTTGAAGGAGCGTTGGAACGAGGACTAGTTGTATGCTAGTAGTCTAACATGTTATAATTCTGTTATAAGGCCGCAAAACTCATACCCTATCTATTGCTTACCACGGTCTGAGTTGAATGAGCGTTGGAACGAGGACTACTTAAACTTTAAACCAAGCTAAACCGATTTTGAAACTAAATTAACGAAATCAAAATTATAGATAATTAAAGAAGACGGTTCAAGGTTAAACTAAATTGAACAAAAAGACCTATCAAAATCTGTGGTTGGGGATAGAAAATTTTCGTTTTGTGTAGCTCCTTAAAGAGGTTCAAAATTTATGTGGCTGAAGCAAGAAATGAAACTTCTGGGATCGATCACCAAATAATTTATTTTGTTTATTTTAAGTCATCTGTTGAAAGCATCATAAAATGATGTCACCAACCTCAAGGTTAATTTCTACTAGTCTTTTCTATTTTAGATTTTGTTTACCTTTTTTTTCTTTTCAGGAAACTTAAGAATAATTCATTGCATAATCAAACCCCTCTTGGAGTATATTTAACCGGACCGTGGATCATTGTCTCATTGATCCGTTTCTTAACGTTTGAAACTATCCATTTTATACAGATTCGGAATTTCTGTGGACTAAACATCCTAAATTTCATCATTTTCTTAACTTATGTATACATTTTTCAAAATTTATTAATAGAATAACACAAAATATTACTTTACTCAATGGCAAATAAATTTACCTAAAGTTTTAAAATTATTGATTAAATAACAGAAAATTATAAGTAGATTTTAAAATGAACTCAAGTATTCAGTCTCCATAAACCCTGTTGTTATATCTCCTGTATTTGAGTTTGATTTATAATTGGCTAAAGTTAAATCAATATAGTAAGAGCCTAAGAGGTAGACTTTAGCTCATCTAACTTAATAGTTAATACGGAATGAACTAGTCTTACCACACTTGAAAAAATCAAAAGGGACAAACTAAAATTTCACTATCAGTGTCTCATTTTGCTTTTTAATTTTAAACAGTTTTTCTTTCTTAATTTTTCATTTCTTCAAAATCAAAGTATCTAAATGCACTAAGGATGGATATGTACAATACTTAGTAGCAACTAACTCATCTGACTATATCCAATATTTATAGTTTATCACATTAATGCGACAGTGAGTTAAAAAAAAATGATTTCGACCAAGTAAAATATAAAATTTAAACTACTTGGTTGAAACATACATCTTACCGACTATATAAAATAGAAAATCTGTTGATATCATCTACTTTTGTTTATAAAAATTATTTTCTACTTAGCTACTTCAAATTTCATCATATACTATTAAATATTCCATAAGGCAACGGAATGTTTTTTTTTTTTGTTAAAGGCAACGGAATGTTTGCCTTTGCGTTTATTCATTTACCTCTCTTAGTTTAAACAAAATTGACTTACACGTATATACTTCCACTCTATAAAAATATATAATAACCGGTCGATTTTGGGGTATATATAAAGGGTTTGATCTCAAAGGTTTCATCACACATACTCCACAACAAATAACACTTTAATTTCGTATTGCAACCCTTTCTACCAAAAAAGATGAATATTGCAAATTTTTATATCCTACTCTTAGTTCTTTTCATTTTTCCGGTCTCTTTTGCTCAGCTGAGAGTTGGGTTTTATAACAATTCATGCCCTAATGCAGAAACTATCGTTCAAACTGTCGTCAGCGATAAGTTCAAGAGTGATCCCACGATCACGGCCGCTTTGCTTCGGATGCATTTTCACGACTGTTTTGTTGGGGTATGAGTCTCATTTAACATCTATTCTAATCATGAAACCCTTAGAGTCATTAGCATATGTCGATACTAATTTAAATTCAACTGCGAAAACGTCAAAAAACCGAAAACATATATGCGTGAAAAAACCAATTTTATGTATGTGTGAAAGAATATTTAATTTGTAATATAAGTACAAACCTATTAAGACAGTGAAACGAATTGTGTCATGTTATATCAATGACACAAAAAAATCCACTGTCTTAATAGGGTTGTGCTTATATTACAAATTAAATATTCTTTTACGCATACATAAAATTGGTAAAACTATCTTATTAGGTATAAATATTGATTTTTTTATTTATGTTTAAAACACGTTGAAATGTATCTCTTAGGGTTGTGACGGTTCTATTCTCTTAAACTCGACGGATTCAGAAAGATTTGTTGGTCCAAACTTAAGCGTGAGAGGCTTTGAGCTGATCGACGAGATCAAGACTAAGCTCGAGGCTCAATGTCCCTCCAACGTCTCATGCTCCCACATAGTGACTCTCGCCTCACGTGACTCCGTGGCCTTAGCTGGTGGTGTGAACTATAGTATCCCCACGGGACGACGTGATGGCTTGAAAACGAATGCAGCAGGTGTGTTCGACCTCATTGGACCAACCGCCTCCGTGGGTGCGTTTCTCAGATTCTTTGGAAACAGAACGTTGAACACATTCGATGCCGTGGCTCTTTTGGGTGCACACACAGTTGGTGTGGCATCTTGTAATTTATCACGAATTTTTAAGGAACCGGACTGCCTGACCCGTCCATGGACTCCATTTTGGTAGCAAAGTAAGATTATTAGACCGACTTTTTAATTTATTAGTTTATATCGAAATGTAAAATCAGTTTAACTTTAACCAAACTAAAATTCAATTTTGATTAAAATTAGGACAGTTTAGTCTATTTGGATTATAAACACCTTATCAACCATCGAAAAATATATGAGTGATGAATAGTAAATGGATTTTGATAATCAAGTATTTAAAAAAAAATTATACAGTCTAACCACCATATGTGCGGTCTCAACGAACCCATCAACGGGATTAGATCGGTCAACGCCGTTGACTTTTAATAATGAGTTTTTTGGACAAATTCGAGTAAAGAGAGGAGTTTTGCAACCTGACCAGCGGCTCGCAACCGACGAAGCTACTTCTAGTGTGGTGGCTCAGTATGCAAATGACACTGACTTATTCAAACGCCAGTTTGCGATCGCAATGGTCAAATTGGGAGCGGTTAATGTCTTTACCGGCCAAGACGGTGAGATCAGGAGGAATTGTTGGGCATTCAACAACTAACTTGTTATATAATCTGATTCTTGATTGTCTTGTTTGTTGTTTTTCGATTACTGTCAATAACTAAGTACTATATGTTATGTTGGTTCAGATTTGGGTGACGTGTGATGTGTTTTAAGCTTCTATATTGATCTTCTTTGGAATATAAAGTATTTAAAAATTATTTAATGATCAATTTTTTAGATTAAAACATATTTATTTATATTTACATTTTTCACTAACAGAATTAATTTATTAACTTCCGTAAAATTGAAAATATATTTAGTATTAAGATATTATCCATTGTCCTATGTCCTTCAATCGGTTCGATAGTGTGACTCGAATTAAATTCATAGTTTGGTGTAGGAAAACATTTTGTTATTGACTTATTGTTGACTAGTAGAAGAGTCAGTGTTGTGCAGCTCGCGCAAACGAATTATGGGCCCAAAAATGGTCTTAACACCCCAAAAGTTTTAAACTACATGTAGCACAACCTGGGCTCATTTTTGTTTTTGCCTTTATTAATCGGCCTCATTACTACTCATTCCGTTCTTTTTTGTTTGATGTTTAAGGTTTCTACACACAAATTAAGAAATCATTTAATTTTTAATTTTTTCAAAACAAAACATGTTTTATCATCAATTCCAAAAAAAATCAACCAATAAAAAAACAAACTGCAGAATTTAAACAGTCAAAAACTCAAAATCACAATTAATTTTACATAGAAAATTGAAAACATCAATCTAAAGAAAACAAAAATATCACTCTAAAACATCAAACATAAAAGAACGGAGGGAGTAGTATTTAGTGTAATACATCTTTTTGGAACATCCCACAGTTAAATATGAACATAATCCCAATGAACTCATAGAATCAATTAAATATAAACATGTAACATATATACTATAACTCAAAGTATCAATGCACATGCCATCTCTTGGCAATCTAAAAGTAATATTATTGTAGCGCATTTCGGATTCCAATAGTTTAATTTGGAGTACAGTAATAAATAAATGTGAGAGCTCCAAACAATAATGCTAGGTACCGGGCCTTGGCTATGTATTTTCTATAATGCTAGAAAAAATACATCATGTAATTTGGACTACGTAGCTTTTTTATATGATAAAATTGTATATTTTAGAGAGGCCACTTATTTATTATAATATAAAAATGAAAAAGTAAAATTTCGATCCGACAAATAAGTCTTAGTGTCTTACTGAGGCCGTAACACAACACATTTTTAATTGAACGATAGGACTTCAAATTCGACTCTCATCCTTTTGATGGGCATTAAAAAATCAGAGAAAATAAAGTATCTTTAATATTCCCTTTAATAGACACTTACACACGCGTACATAAGTAGAAAAAAATGAGCATAACTAACTAGAGTTTAGTTAGAACCTAGTCACAATAATTGTAATAATTAAAATTGGAAAGTGATGTTTTGTGCTCGTGTGTGACATTAGGAAAGATGTTGTCTTTGTTTAGTTCACATGTCATTTTCACAACAACATTGGCATTTGTCTTAACAAAGGCCAAACATAGTGCCGGCTAATGATGATTAATTATAACTTTTGCACGTAATTAAAATTTCCAATGAACTGAACTTATATAATAAATGCATGAATCTGCCTACCTATTATTTGATCATTAACATATTTTCTATTAGTTTAAATAAAAAGATTAGAGAGCTTTAGCCTTTTGGCTATTTTTGTGATGACGAAGTATTCAAGTGCGGGACACATCAGAGTCGGGATGATAGGGATTAAACATTTTTTATATAAAAAAGATCTACGGAATTCTTTGATTTTAAAATCACCTGCGCCGTATCTTTGATATGTGTTTTGCACCAAACCCATATGATGTGTTATTATTAATGGAAAGTTATGTCGACGATCATGAGACCCTATGTTAACTAGTATTTAATTTTAGCTACAAATGTAGCAACTTTATCTTATTGATGGATAGGGCATTGGAAAGAAAGTTCCAATTGGTTTATTGGCTGGATTACCAAATTTTCTAGTAACACTGGTATACAAAATGCATAGGCAAACCATAAATAAAAATTGTCTGTTCACATCACATGCACATACAAATAGCGTAATATTATGTAAAATAGTGTATTATTTGATAAAAAAAACATGATATTTGTTAACAACACAAATGATGTCTAATTCTAAAAATCGATGTGATAACTGAACCAACTTTTTGATGATTTCGCCATCCATTTCGTTTTTGCAAATTAGATGAATAACAAATTAGATTATCTAGTGCACATTCTCTATTTTATTATGAGAAATTATCTATTAGTTTGACGAAATCCTTCGAGCAAAATTATCTTCAAGAAACAGATGAGAGAAACATTTTTGTTTGTTTCCTTTACAATAGGGAAAAGGATAGAGAGATGATTGTAGGTATTTGTCGGGATACATGCATGATGAATATATGATTATTATTAAATACTTAATGTTCTCTATTGTAATTTTTTCCCTCCCCAGCTCCTTTTTATCCTATTTTGTCTTTTTCCTATTTTTTAATAGAGAAAATATCTAAGTGCTCTGCAAGTTCACTGGACAAATCAATAAAACTCAACTCTATGTCAGCTCCTTTAGTAAAAACTTGAGTCTTCAACAGTACCATGTATATAGGAATAGGAATCATAATCATAATCAATCATGAATCCCTTCGATCTAGATATATATACAAAAGGATCATAATCTTTTGTATGTTGTTATTATGATTTTGTATAAGGAAAATGATCTATCTTCGTCACTTCATCAATATATATTTTGTATAAGGATTATGATGAATTGTGAGTTTAAATAAAACTGATGTTTAAAGTTAATTAAAAAAATTGTAACTGTCATTTATCAGCATTTAGCTCATATTTTTATTTCTTAAATTTTTCCATATGTATAACACATTCATATTTGTTTTTTTTTACTATCATCAAAGTTATACTTAAACGATATACATATGACGTAGAGTATTTTTCCTTTCGTACCTAGCTAGAGAATATATGCATGTCTGAAGGTCATAATCCCCAGAAGATACAGTAAAATTATTAATTACGTCATCATATGAACCTATCATGATCATCTCTTACACAGACACATTATTTATCATGTATAAGTAAATAGTCGTACTTGTGTATATAGTCCGTACATGTCACAGAGCAGGACCACATATCTATGATTTCTAGACGATACAAAAGTCTCGAAGTCTTACAAGATTTAAGAACCTCAGGACCACAGAGATCGTTTATATGCTAATCTAGGGCTTCTTTCCTCTGTTTTTGTGAAGCTTCGTCCAATTTTCTAGTCCAAATCCTAGACCCTATTCTATTCTTAATTAAAGATTATTACCATATCTAATTCTGTACTCCAAACTTTCAGTGTACATTTATGTGTGTTTGTACCAAACCCATATACTGTTAGCCTGTTACTACGTACCTATTTAATAAACAATAAATAATAATCATTCCTTTTTGTTATTAAAAAAAGTATTCCTTTATGGTGATTTAGCATATGTGTAGAATCTGTATATGGTAAATTTTTCATCGTCAATGACTACTACACATATACGTACGTTTCATATTATTATTACTATATCATAAGGTATAAATCACATTTTAATGTGTAATTACTAATAGTTATTGAATATTCACATATATATATATATATATATATATTTGTTTTCACATAACATATGAGTTTCTCTTATTGTTGCAATTGGATTGAAACGATGTCTAGATGAATTTCTGTCTCTGCGGAGATATCCAAAAAATTGGGACAATACGTACCGAAACAGATATACTGGTAAAATATTATGCTAAGCAACCCTATTAAAGTATAGTACAATTAAAACATCCAACAGTAATAATTGCATGTTTCCAAAAGATGAAGAATTTATAGACAACTTTTCACTTTAGCAACAAAGGTTATTTTTGTGCGTGTACATTACCCAAAAAAGTGAATTTTTGTGGGCGGGTGAAACACAAAGTATTATTCACCCGTTGATAAACAAACAAAATACACTCACACTTGTGCCCTAAAAGCATAACCACATGTTGGTCGGTGTCCCTGAATCCGAATATATATTTATACTAATATAAGCTTATATATAGCTAGGAAACCTTTTTCATCCAAAAATAAATATCTACGGGAGAAAAACTCAAAATATGTTTTTATTATCAACTTGATAGAAAATGCCGTCATTTATATAATAAACAGAAAACTATACATTTTGATCAATATTGTGGGCAAATAGATAATATCATTTCCTCTGTCGTCGCTAGATTTAGATGATATCGTTATTTTATTTTTTGGAACGCAAGTGTGTTTTGTAGGTAAATATATATAGAAATACATCTTTGGTCAGAAAAAATAAGAGCATAATTTGAGAGGGTGATAAGAGTAAGTTGTTATCCTATTTTTTCTTTTGCAACAAAAAGTTATTTAAAAAACAATTATAGAAGTAGATAATATGTAGTAAATGAGTATTACTGTTATTCAAAACGTTAATAGTGGCAGAAAATGTATAACAATTTTAATAGATAGTGAAATTTGATTTTATAGGGAGATAAATAAAAATTTGATTTGATTTTTATTGTTACATAACGAGCTTTTTCTTATTTGAATAAATCACTAAAATACATATGTCTGGTTATTATTCTATTCCATGCATAATAGACGCAATAAACATTAAGAAAGAACAAACGCAACAAAAATCAATTATATATATACATACAATTTGTTATAAGTAGTAGTCGCATGCACTCATTACTTTAGTCACTGATCATAAATTTGTTTGATATGTTAGCCATGTATACCCATTCAAAACTTAGTCCGTTCAAACTATAATCATCCTTTTAAAACTTTTGATAAAATTTGCTCAGATTATACAGTTTGTATTATCTCCTTGCATATATATTTTTTGAGTTTTGTTTTTCTACTTTTTCTTTAACTGTGAGCTATTTTTCTTACAACGGTTAATTTAATTGAAAGTATTATAAGGGTTCTGGAGATCTAAAAGTTTTTCCCTGACTGATCAGATTGATTTGATACAACTGGGTATTGCTTGTCTTAATAACTTTCTCAGCCTTTGTCCTTTTCTAACTTTTATGTTTTTTTCCTATGACTTCCTGACATATCTATTATTTATACATTAATTAATATAAATATTTAACATGATTTTTTTTCTGTAAAGTAATAGTATAATACATATATAAATTCTAATTTAGAATAATATGTTTGTCCCTAAAAACAACGTACAGAAAGAAAAAACACAAGAGAAGACAGAAAACAAACATAATTTATTAGTTTAACCTAATTAATTAGATCTATGTTGTATTTTTTAAAAATACATTAGAAATGGAAAAAACTATACCAAAACAGCTATAGAACTAAAAAAAGACAGGCAAAAACAGAGGGCATCTGAAAGAAGCAAGTTGTCTCCTACTGTTTTTCTACACTCCACCTTTTGCATACGTATATACGCACACTCACCTATGTACGGATTTTTTAATTTAAATTTTGCATTTCAAGTTAAATACATTCTCCCTAACAATAATATTTTTTAGATCCATCGATCATACATCATTGTACACTGAATATACACCCCATTCCCACGCATCATTTGTACACTGAATACACACTAATTTGCATATCTATTATATATATATATATATATTTTTCCGTAAAATTCTAATTTATATTTAATAATATGCATGCATATGTGTAACTCAATACGCTCAAAATCGTTATGGTATGACATAAAAACTAATCGGGAAAGATCAACGTATTTATGAGCAATGGATTCTATAACACATTCACTTGTTGAGTGGTAAATTAATAAACTCCAATATCCAATACATCATGAGATGTTTGGTTCCATTTGTTGAATTTATTTAGAAGAATCTTAGCGGCTAGACTCGATGTCAAGAAGAAAATGACTTAATTATATACTCTTTCTATTCCTAAAACATAAAAACTTTACAAAAAAAAATTGTTCCAAAAAGATAGAATTTTTACGGTTTTCTATGCACTTTTACAAACTTCAAGACAAATACTGAAACACTATTGGTTAAACTTTATTGAAAACTGTATTTCGTAGAAATCAATGCGTTATCTTAATAAGTGTGTATAACTTTAAACATCTATCTTTAAGGAACGAATGGAGTATATAATATTCTCTTTTTAATTTTATTTTCGAAATATTTAGATGCTTGATCAGAAATATGGACTCAATACCAAGGTGCCCTTGAGAAACTAAATATCTATTTCTCATCATTTTTATTATTTTCTGCAACACCTTTCGATCAACTATGATCAGGAAAATATATTTTATAATCGCTCTTGGAGTCTTGACCAAAGTTATGATATTACCAAAAAACAGGCTAGCTAAATATAAACCAAAATAAAAATAAAACTTCAGGGTTCTCATAGGAATAAAATAAACAAGAAACAACATAATTAATAGGAATAGACAAATCGTCCCTATGTTTTATAATGTTAAATGACAAATAAAATCACCCAACAATGTTTAAAGATTAGACAAATCATTTATGTTCTTTTGCATTGTTATTTTTTGAAGTTTGTCATTCAATTTATTTGGTCATTTGATATACTTTATTTTATTTGTTGTCAACAAAAACACTCTAAATCTTACTGTCAAATATAACAACATTTCGCACGTACAAAATAAAAATTCGAGTGGCTACCCACTGTAAGCCATGTTTGCTTAACGTCATAGGTAATAAATAACTGCACGGTTTCTTTTTGACCTTCGGTTTGGATCGTCATTCTTTACTACTCTTTTGTTCTTTATTATTTGTTAGATATTTATGCTTTGTTTACAAAATATTATGCACTGATACATAGTAATAATAATATATATTGACAATTTCAACAGTTTTTATTAACAAACTTTTACCAATCTATATGGCATACTGGTGATATCTATGACATCCTATAATTAATATACATTCGGTTTTTGATTTAAAACATTTTCTTGAATCTACCCCTACAAATATTTTCCTCGTATTCATAAGTTTTCAAAACTTAGTGACAAAGAAAAACATCTGATTTCTTCCATAGGAAATGACAAAAAAAATCTTTTTAGGCGTCTCTGTTGCATGACGCCAAAAATAGTCTATCCCAGGGAAGAAAATACAAAGTAGGTAACGATGGAGAGTTGATTGGGGGTGGGAAAATATCTACATACTTAATGTTGAGGAAATTTAATAAATTCAATTTTTAAACACAGGATGGTATATTAATTTTGTGAGAAGAGATTCAAGACTGTATAAAAAAGAGTTAGATTTTCGTCTTACGATGAATTTACACTAAACTTGTGTAATCTGTATGTTCACTTGCAGACTTTGCATTAGATGTCGAATGTTATGGTAAATAATATAGCTAGTGTAAACTAATTAATTAGAAATTGTATAACGTATGTCATATGTCGATCGAAGTCCAATATTAATACTTATATCTTTTTGTTTTCACTCTTGTACTTTGTCGGGGTAGTGTGAACTTTTCGTCCACAAAACCTGATCATTAAGCTATATGTATAGTATTGCTTTTGAAAATAAAGAATATATATATATTTTTTTAAAGAATATTAGTTTAATATTTATTTATTTTTGATGATTTATAGAGCAGAAAGAAAGAGGGACAATCAGTCAATCATAACCGACGACTTCCTCATTTGATTATTTTTTTCAGGTGGACAATTACAATTTGTGCCTCTCTATTTTGTTCACATTAACTTTTTTTTCTTCTTCTCAGTATTCATTCCGTTTCTGTTTAATATTTATAATATTATTAGCATATTTTTTGTTTTATATATTTGAGTTTCCATAAAAAATTCAAATTTATTATTATTTGGTAACTATTAGTATTCATATCATTGGTTGAAATTTTTAATTAGATATTAAAATGATATTTTTATATAGAATTTTTTTAATACCCATATCTTTAACTCAAACCGTCTACAAAACGTAACGGACGAAATATATTTTAGAACCGTTACAATATTATATATCATACTTTATCTGATAATCTGTTACTATTATTTTTTGCTATAAAAAATATTTGGAACAAATTCAAAAATACTATTTTTGGTTAAGTCTAGTGTTTATGTGTTTATCACCTTTCATTTTTGTGACCGATTTAACCAATATCAAACATTCAAGACTAGCCTTCAACCGAGTAATGAAAAGAAATTCAAATGGAACCGGAATATGGTTGAATATAGGGATACATTGTTTGCAAGTTTACAATGTTGGTTTTCGTATGGTCAATTTTCAAAAATACCACATTTTGAAATTTTTTTTCTAAAAATACTATTTTTTCAAATGTTTCAAAAATATCACTTTTGTTCAAAGTTCCAAAATACCACAAAATTAAAAAATTAAAAATTAACTTTTAACATTCAAACTAAACCCTAAACCCCAAAACCTAATCCTATCCCCTAAAAATATACCCTAATTTTGGAATAATTAACCCAAATACAATTTTTTTAAATTATAAACCCTTAAAAATCAACTTTTGTGTTTGTGGTATTTTTGGAATTTAAAAAAATTTGTGGTATTTTTGAAACATTTGAAAAATGGTGATATTTTTTGAAACAAAACTTCAAAATGTGGTATTTTAAGAAATTTCTCTTTTATTTAGGACTATTGCTAATTTGTTGGATAAAATCTTGAACAACTTTGGAAATGCAAGGGATTACGGATTCAAACGGATAATGTGTTGTAAGCATGTAAAATGCATATAACAAATTGGATTGCCCATGCAAATCAAAACGGATAAGAAATACGGTAATACGTTTTGGATACACATTCTATGACTAATCTTAGTTGTAAATTACACAGTATCTCCGAGTACGCGTTAGCAGTTAAACACTTTAATTTTGTTTGTAGCACCTATATACTATACATGTAACAAAATATAATATATGCTTAAATAACTCAAAGTATATTATAATGAACCCACCAAAGGATAAAGATAAACCACATGTAACTTAATAAACAAGGAAAAATATATTATTTAAGAAATCATTCTCCTATAAATTCATTACCCTCAAGTCACTACCTCTCACAAACTCAAACACAATTTTCTCCTTCTTTATATTCTACCCTTTTTTGTGCAAAACTTTATATTCTATCATAAACCAGAAAAATTACAACAAACTAAAAAAATTCAATATTCTAGAAAGCAATGGACCAAGAACAAACCCCACATAGCCCTACCGGCCGTAGTCGCTCACCGGCCTCCGGTTCCACCTCAACCGAAACGGTTAGGTCAAGATGGTCACCTAAACCGGAACAAATACTCATACTTGAGTCGATCTTCAACAGTGGTATGGTTAACCCTCCCAAAGAAGAGACGGTAAGGATACGAAAGATGCTCGAGAAATTCGGCGCGGTGGGAGATGCAAATGTCTTCTATTGGTTTCAAAACCGGCGGTCAAGATCCCGCCGGAGGCAGCGGCAGCTCCAGGCAGCAGCTGCAGCCGCAGCCGCAACCACCAACACTTGTGACCAGACCATGATGGTGAACAATAGCTTACCACATCATAGTGGGAGTGATTTGGGTTTTGGAGGTTGTGGCACATCTTCTAATTACTTATTTGGTGGGTCATCTCAAGTTCCTTATATTTTTCTTGGTCTATCTCCTCCTTCATCTTGTTCAACCTCATCTTCCACTTCTCCTTCTTCAGCTAGCTCTTCTTCTTCTTATGGTGGTGGATGTGATAATCATAACAATAATGGCATGGAAAATCACTTAACAATGTCTAGCCAAATGGGTTACCATGAAGCTAATCATGATCATTATCAACATCATAGCCCAAATGTTGCATCAATTTTGTGCCCACCTGATCAAAACTCCAATTTTCATTACCAACAAGGTAACCAAAAAACAAATGATTTGCATGCATCTATTTTCTTTGTAAACTCAAGTGCTTTGTCCTCTAAACCCTCTTTCTTTCCCCAAAAAGTCTCTAAAAGTAACATTTTTTTAATTGTAAAAGTTGTTTTAAAGGTAGAAAAATCCAATTCTGGGTGGGTTTCAACCAAAGAACCGACTTTTTTATTTTCTCGATTTAATTAATCAAGCTTTTTGGTTAATTATATTTCCAATGTTGCCTAACATTTTAATATGTAGTTTAAAAGTTCTATAATATTGCTTAATCTTGTTCTTCATAGTTATTTTGTAATATAAATGTTTTTGAAATTTAGGGGTCATTACGGTGTTTATAAACGGAGTTCCAACAGAAGTGACGAGAGGAGGAATAGACATGAAAGCAACGTTTGGAGAAGATTTGGTTTTGGTGCATTCCTCAGGTGTTCCTCTTCCTTCTGATGAGTTTGGTTTTTTGATGCATAGCTTACAACATGGTGAATCATATTTCCTGGTAATAATTCAATCTCATATATATATATATATATATATATTTTTGGGTATTATTTGTTTTTGTTTTATTGCTGATCGATTTTCTCGTGAATAGTTTTATTACATTGTTTGTGTTTTGAGCTCATAATATTATAATCTCAAGTAGTAGTATCTTCTCTCTCTTATAATCTTTCGATCTTCACTTTGGTGTTGAAAATAGGAAATGAGATGGAACCTAAATTGTCTGCTACACATATATTTAATCATATAATAGATTAATAATATAAGGTCTTTCGTAAGAGAAAGAGAATATAAACTAATTGATGAGTGTCGGTTTGTGCAGTAGTAAATGAACATGGAACTGAAGTTTTGTGATTTGACGAGGTTTTTCACATTTGAATCCAATAGTGTGATTTTTTTTATTCAAATAATTTTATTCAAGTATCATTGAACTCCTTAATGTTTCGCTAGTAACTTATTTTTTGTCAATTATACCAATATTTTTAGAATAATTTGTTCAAACTGATGAAAGAATAATGCTGAAAACAATATGCGGGAAAATGACTAAAAACAGCATTTTAAAAATTAATTACTATCGTGTATAAAGTTGCTATTTCGATAAATATTCAAATACTAGTTTGAACATGTAATTTTTTAACATGCTTCTTTTTTGTTTAACATTTATGTTTACTACTTTTAATGAAGAAGAATGAAAAATGAAAGTCTACAACAGGTTATGGAGATCACACACACACATATTGTTTCTTCTTTGTCTAAAATATTACGCAGTAAATTATTTTATTGAGTTCCTTGGCAAACGCAACATTGGGAAAATCTACTCTCTCTATTAAAAATTTAGTGTTAACTCCGATTCGGCATTAGGGCTTACTCTCTCTCTACCCCTCTCCCTCTATCTATATATATATATTTTTTTTTTTTTGAAATCCTCAAGAGATCTTTCATCAATTAGTTAGTCTTTGTTTTTTGTTTTAAAAGATCTTCATTTCTTTTGTTATTTGTTGTTTTCGTTTTGTTATTGACAGGTTCCAAGACAGACATGAACTGGCTTTACTCTTGTGTTATATGGTGACGCAACAGATGCCTTGTTATTCTACCTTAGACTTTATTGCTACGGTCCATCCATTTTTTATTTCCTTTTGAGTCTATCGTGTAATCAAAGTTTCTTCTGTTGCTTCTTATAGCTTTCTTCATTTTGTAATTTGTTTTTCAAAAAAGAAAAAGATGAAGTCAGAACTCTTCTTAGACGAAGAGATTTAATTAGTTTGTATCAGTTTAGTGAGTAAGATGTAAAATATTCCTATGTTGATTTGCAATAAAGTTTGTGTATAGGGATCTCCAAGTTCGTGCGCAGAGCAATGAATGTTATTGGAATTTTGTTTTTTAGATAATCGAAACCTATCACTTTCATATAGAAGTAGAATCATACTAAAGTTAATATTTTAAAAACATTGTACTCTGTTTACCTACTAAGTACATTTTTAGCCTGAGCTATGACTAGCAATTAGCAAAATATTAGTACTTTTTTTGTTTGAACGTCTTGTAGCAAAATATTACTACCATTTGTTTACTATGGTGTATTTATTGTCGATGCTTGATACACTCTGTATGTACTTGTGCAGTTAACAAGTCAAATGATGTCTTGATTAGTTTTTGTGTGTGTTTTGTTTCAAGTGTTGATTCAATTAGAAAAGCGATAAAGAAATGTATTAAATCACAGAACTCAATAGTACAAACTAGTATTTTCTTGAAGTTGTTTTAGTACATAAGATGCGAAACGATGAAGGTTGAAGTTGCCCATCATAAATCTGATTAACTATTAGAATCGTTAAATTTAATTTAAATTCTGTGATAAAAATTTCTAACGTAGCTGTATTGAAGTAACAGAAAACATTAATCCCAAAGTCCACGATCAAAAGACTACTTTATGATTAGTGGAAGGAAAAAGTAGACCTAAACTAGTGTATGATTATGCTTTGAGTTTTAACAACTGTAGTAGGATAAATTGTCACATTAATTTAAACTTTTTTTGTAAGTTAAGGATCCGCTTATTATATGTATGTTCTAGAGCTCGTTTCTACGATAAAGTTCGAAATAAACTAATATGGATGTGTAATGTGTTATGGTTTTTTTGTTGGAAATAAATCATTCCTACATGGTATTAGTGGACATACTTTAAAATAAAAAATTTCTACAGAAACAAGTAGTAATTAGGTAACTCAACACAGATAAAACATATACCAAACGATATAGAAAACGATTAATTGGTAAAAGATTGGCGTTGGTCATAACTAATTAATCATGTGATTAGTCATGTGATTTTAAACCGAATTCAAGATTTAAATTTCGGTGCATATACTATAAGAAAAATGGAAGAGCATAAGACAGCTGGTTCATCAGGTTTTGTATTCTTGTCGATTCTTGTTCTCCGAGACACGAACCTTAATTAACAACTCGAAGCAAGATCTTAATCGGATAGTTAAGACCAAAGAAATCTTACCTTTTAGTAAAACCAAATTTCTGCCCATTAGATCTAACCTTGTAAACATCAAGTGAAAGGTCGAATGTTCACTTAATAAGTCTACAAATTCTATTTATATTAGAAAAATCATGCACGCGGATACACATATATATACTCCCTCCGTTCCTTAAA
Source organism: Arabis alpina (assembly GCA_900128785.1). NCBI lineage: Eukaryota > Viridiplantae > Streptophyta > Magnoliopsida > Brassicales > Brassicaceae > Arabis > Arabis alpina. The sequence goes on along the minus strand of LT669790.1, from coordinate 1,531,296 downwards.
GATAGATGTTTAAGGTTATGCACACTTATTAAGATAATGCATTGATTTCTACGAAATACAGTTTTCAATAAAGTTTAACCAATAGTATTTCAGTATTTGTCTTGAAGTTTGTAAAAGTGCATAAAAAATAGTAAAAATTCTATCTTTTTGGAACAATTTTTTTTTGTAAAGTTTTTATCTTTTAGGAACAGAGGGAATATACGATATACACATTTGAATACCTTATTACTTTAAATTAAATGGAAATTGCGTAAGTAAATTTAGGTAGAAACAAACAAGATACGAGAAGTGAATAGAAAATAAAAGAATATGAGCTATTTGCTGTTAATTCTTGTACGGAATTGTTCATTAATCTTATAGTAATAAGGAGATCAAGAAGATTACTGATATAGGAGTAGTAGGCGACAACACCGACCACTATAACCAGTGACTAAATAACGCATGTTTTTTTTTTTTTGAAAGACTTATGACGCATGTTTGGTTAATTCTTGAATTCCGAACTCAAGTTTAAAGATAAGCATATATCAAGAGACTAATTACCATATGGATATTTTCAAACTCACTCCACACATCTTCCGATTGGCTTCCTTGTGGATAAATTAGTAAACCTTTATTATATAGTTTGTCTGCTAATTATTTCTGTAATTAGGAGACAACCATCCTTTTTGCGTTTGTAGCTTCCCACATCTATGTCTATTTTGAATTTTCGTTCGTTAATTAGAAAGTATTTCAAAGCATGCAACACTTGTTGACTAATTTTATTAATGGTTATAGTTTATGTTTCTTATTTGTTTTTTTGTTCACTCACATGTCTACTGATAATTATGTCTCTGTTTCTTGTTTATTGTACATTTAAATGTCAAATAATAAAATTAGAATCCATCAGATTACTGTTTATAGAAGAAAACCTAAAGTCATATCTATTTTTATTTTTATCATCACATACTTTTGGTCTTGGAAGTGATTATATGTAAACAAAGCATTACGTTACAATCACTTATAAATTAAGATATGGTTTATGGGCTTTTTCATTATGGATCTTCGACACATTTAAACATATTCGAACTTATTGAACACATGCTATTTTTTTCTTCTGATAATGAATTTGCAAATTATAACCTTTGGGCTTCTTAACCCTAAAATATTTTTTTAGAGCTTTTGATATTGGCCCAAAGTATGTCGGCCGGTTCAAAACATTTTCCACATTTGCTTCACAACCCCAAAGTTTTGTGTCATTTTCATGTCATTTTCTTCATTTTTGTCTAGTTTCTTCTTGGTTGAAATATTAAATCTTCTAGTTTTTTAGGACCTACTAATTTAAAATCAAAGAATAAGAACCAATTGCACAGTATATAATATATATTGTAGTATCAAAATATTTCAATAATAAAATCAAAAAACTTTTACTTCATCTATGAAGATCAAAGTTAGATCATACTCCATGGCATCTATGGAGTACTATTTAAATGCCATTAGATTTTCTAAATTAAAGGTTCCGTTAATTATCAGGAATTTGATGGAGAAATTCCACAAATCCCAAGACTTAGGTTTCCTTGTTTTTTATTATTTTTTGCCAAGGAAACTTTGTGGTGAGTTTGTAATATTTTGTAAATCCTAACTTTCAGTATATGATATAAACGGTTTAGCAAAAAAAAGAAGAAGAAGAAGTTAATACTTAATAGTTAATACAGTACTATGGAATTTGATTAGGCCACACGCAACATTGATAAAATTAAATTCAAAGGAGCTGTCAGGTTTTATCCTACGTAAATGTTAAATGTTGACAGACCAACCGACGATGTGATTTACACATTAAATTTACAATCTCTTACTTTAAAAAAGGATTAATTTACTCACAAGCAATTACAGACGTTACGTTATCTGTGAATAACCAAAGAGTCATCACAAAAAATGCTAGTATAAAGTAATTCAATTTGTTTACACGTTATTGTTAGTTTTTTTTCATTATAAAAAGTTACTTGATAAATGCTAGAGATCATTAAACGAAAAAAACTACCAAAATTAAAGAATTTTCATATGATCATTAAACTTTTACATTGAGTCAAATCTTTTAAATCAAATCACTCATAACGTTTTGACTATTTACTAAACAAATCTGACTAGTACATTAACTCTTTTTAACTTTTTACTATTTTTATTCCTTCAACATACTGTATAACTCTTTTTTTCCAAATAAAACTCTGAATTTCATAAATAATTCTACGTTTTTTTCTATTGTTTTCTAAATGGAATTAAACAAACTCTAAGATCGTTTTAATAGCCCCGCGTCTAAAGATCAACCTCGACGACTCAGTTTCTTCCTTCACAAGCGAGAAAGAGAGAGAGAGAACAAAAGAGTGTGTTGTGTTGTGTCTTCTCTCTCTTTCTGCGTTTTCATCGTTTCTCATCTACCACATAAATTTTTCTCATCACTCTGATAAATCTCACTCCGTTACTTTCTCGGGAAAAATTCTTTTTTCCTCTTCTACGAGATCTGTTCGATTCTTGATATATGATTCATTATCTTCTTGTTAGTTTCTATGAAAAACCTTTTCTCCAATCTCTTGTTTTAGTTTCTGAGAGATGGTTGAGAGATCAAACTCACGTTACCTCGGAGTAAACATCACCCGAAAATCTATAATTTTCTTGCTTATCTCAACCCTCTCGGTTCTTTCTTGGTTCTTGATCTTCTCTTCCACAAACCCTAACCGAGTTCTTGATTACATCTCAGTCCCTGAATCTACAGATTCTCCTCTCATCATCATCAAGAACGCCGAATCGCCAAATCCCCAAAACAAAGAAGATGAAAAAAGAGGAGGAACAAAAATAGAAGAACTAGTCACTGAAAACAGAGAAGAAGCAACAACAGAGGAACCTATTAGTGAGAACAAAGAAAATGAAAACACAGAGGAACCTATTAGAGTCGAAACCATCGAGAAGGTTTCTCTTTCTCCAACTCCAAAGCCATTGAAGGTGTACATGTATGATATGAGTCCAGAGTTTCATTTTGGGTTACTAGGTTGGAAACCTGAGAGAAACGACGTCGTTTGGCCTGACATTAGAGTTAATGTTCCTCACCATCCAGGTGGGCTTAACTTGCAGCATAGTGTTGAGTATTGGTTAACATTGGATGTTTTATTCTCTGAGCTTCCAGAAGATTCTAGAACCTCTCGTGCCGCGATACGTGTAAAGAACTCAACCGAAGCTGATGTTGTGTTCGTACCATTCTTCTCTTCGTTGAGTTATAACCGATTCTCTAAGGTTACACCAAAGCAGAAGAAGAGCCAAGATAGAGAATTACAGGTAATTAAGTCCAAAGATTATTCCATTTTTGTTGATACATTGTATCATATCTAATTAAGTCACAATCTTTATTTCATTTCTTACTTTGTAGCTAAATCAAGAATTGTATCAAACCTAAAAAGAACTTGAAATTGATCTTACTTTTTTTTTTAATAGGAAAATTTGGTGAAATTTGTGACATCTCAAAAGGAGTGGAAGAACTCAGGAGGGAAGGATCATGTGATAATGGCGCATCATCCGAATAGTATGTCTATGGCGAGGCATAAGCTATATCCGGCTATGTTTGTGGTTGCTGACTTCGGTAGATACTCGCCAAATCTCGCCAATGTCGATAAAGACATTGTGGCTCCATACAAACACTTAGTTCCATCCTACGTTAATGATACATCTGGCTTTGATGGTAGGCCGATGTTGCTTTACTTTCAAGGAGCCATCTACCGTAAAGCCGTGAGTAGTTGCTTACCTATATTACTTACCTAGATTAGTAGTCTCTTCGAGTAACTTAGCAAGTTTCGAATAAAACTAAAATCATTTGGCTTTTGTTAACAATCTTGTAGGGTGGATTTGTGAGACAAGAGTTGTATCACCTTCTAAAAGAAGAAAAAGATGTTCATTTCTCATTTGGTAGCGTTCAAAATCACGGTATAACCAATGCTGGAGAAGGAATGAGAACGTCGAAGTTTTGTCTCAACATTGCTGGTGATACTCCATCGTCGAATCGTCTCTTTGATGCAATAGCTAGTCATTGTATTCCCGTGATCATAAGTGACGATATAGAGTTACCATACGAAGATGTTCTTAACTACAACGAGTTTTGTCTCTTTGTTCGATCATCAGACGCTTTAAAGAAAGGTTTTTTGATGGGTCTTGTGAGAAGTATTGGGAGAGAAGAGTGGAATAAAATGTGGAGGAGATTGAAGGAGGTTGAGAAGTACTTCGATTTTCGTTTTCCGGCGAAAGATGATGATGGAGATTACGGAGTTCAGATGATTTGGAAAGCTATTGCTAGGAAAGCTCCTTTGGTGAAAATGAAGGTTCATAGGTTTCAGAGGTTTACAAGGCCTTTTCTTGGTTTAAGTAAAGATTAGGATTTTTTTTTTCTATAAGATTTTGGGAATTTGATTTAGATAGAAACGTAGTAAATGTTTTTTTGTTTTGGATTTATATAAAGAAATGTCTAATGTATAGTCTATAGACTCAGCCATGTGGCATAGTTGATGACTTGACCTCAGTTAGTGATTTTGGGCTAGTGGTAGAGAACCAAACAAAAGACATATTTTTTTTCTTGATACTCAAAAAAAGCCAAGAGCTCTTATTTGAAGACAGTACCCAAAAATGATGCACACACTCTTATGTGGTTGACCAAATAGTCATTAGGTAAAGAGCAGAATCTAGTTTTATTGAAAAATATACACAAAATCATTACAAAAATAAAAAACAGAGCTCCATGGACTCCCATCTGATTTTCATTGTGTAGGCTCTTTCTGCAAAGAGAAGAATAATAATAATAAGAAGAAATTAAAGAAAGTGTAATGATGCATGCAGTGTAACCATATAGAACCAAAAGGTACGTACCACCTCTTCTTTTTTCTCTTTCTCTTCTCTGAATAGTAGGTAACCGCCACCGAAAAGCAGACCTAAACCGAGTAACGCAGTAAACGCAGAGCCAGGCTGCAATTGTGCAAATCATAAATCAATCAATCTACTACGTTTTTGAGGTACAACAAGCAGATACGTACCGGTACCGGTTCCTCCTCTTTGCATGTGCATTTGCATTTGCAATTGGGGTTTCTTGGTTTCGTGGACTCTATCAAGTATCAATGGTAACAAGAAGACGATGTCTCTAGCATCACCATAAAATAAACCACGGCGCTGAGAAATAGAGAATGTTAGTGTATGTTGAATGTGTTTTAAAATTCTATATGAGTTGGTACAAGTGAAGATGCAACTGAGTTGAAGCAGTTTTCTGAAATGGTTCTTGAAGTAGTTACAAAGTACTACAGAGAGACGTCTGAAGCAAAACGGACTAGACTTGAAGATATGGGCTTGGGCCGACGAACTTAAGCTATTATTGACGTGCCAATGATGTGTAACTGAGCTGAAAGAATTCCTTGGAGAGGATCAAGGAGTTTGAAGACTTTCCTTATCTCTTGGCTAAGAATAAGAAAATGTAAGATATTGTTGCAGATTTGGAAATATCTCAACTTGGAGGCCAAGACTAGGTTTAGCCACCATATGGACGTCCTATTGTGTATAAATATGGAGTCACGACGTTTGTAGAGGTTAACCCTCATGATGTGAGAGAATTCTTAGTAAAGGTTTGGGGGGTTCGGGTAAGAACACAAAACTGTTACAGGTTAAGGGTTTGTCTTGTAATGTTCAAGATAGACCGTGTATAAGTCTGTGAACGGTTAGGCTAGAGAGGTTGTTTTAGGTGCAACATGTAAATGCATCTAAGAGATCTTCTAGTATGCAATATGTCTTAGCAAAGCGGATCTAAGGTTGCCTTGAAAGGGATATTTTGTCAAACATGCTAAGGTGTAGTTGTATCATGGATTGGGTATAGATCTATGAATGCGTGAGGCTAGGATTGAAGTGAGTGAGTGATCTTTGTAAAGAACTTATCATTTGATCTAGTATATGCGTTTTGAGACAAGAAAACCTTGTGTTACATGTGTTATGTTTCCTGTACAAGTTACTCTCTGTAACTGTCACACTTCTTATCTGTTACAAGTCGTATCACTCTCTGTTACAGCAGCTCTCACATTTTCAGAGGAGCCTTGAGAAGGGAGACGAGCAGATTGAATCTTAGCTAAGCTCATGGCACGGCGAACGAAGATCGACATCGAAATGGCACGTAATTCACCTGACGTAAAAGGTAATTTATCTACGAGTATTTAAAATTATTAATTGATTTTCTAACTCTAGATTTGGGTAATATCACCAATAAAAAAAATAATACTTATTTTTGGAAGCAAATTGCTATTAAAAAATGGCTAAACCTATCTCGAGATTCGAAGCAAATTTAATGGAAAATGAGTCAAGTCTCGAAATGTTTATATTTTTACAATAAAAAATGATTCAGGAGTCAGGACTCGAGATTTGAGCTGCTTTAATGTAAAAAAAACGAAGCGAGATCCAGATTTGGTTGTATGCTATAATGTATGATAGTTAACTTTAATGTATCTACAGTTCCATCTCACAAACCACTGAAAAAGCAATGTCAAAAGAAAAGAAAAGAGAAAAACACTCAAAGCAAGAAATCAAACGAGAGATGTCTGAGATTGATTCATTCACATTGGCTTTAAGGGATACACCACCAGTAAAGCTACCAACTCACAAACATCCTCTCTACCTTTCATCGCGCTTTATTAGCTTCGGTTTTTGTGCTGGTTGCTGTAGAGAAGGTCCAATCAAAGAAGGCTACCGTTGCAATGACTCTGAGTGTAACCATGTTTGGTTCCATAAAGAGTGTGCCGAGTCGCCACCACTACTGTTTAACGACTATCTCCATCCCCAACACCCTCTCATTCTATCTCATTCCAAAGATTATTTCGCCAATTGTAACAACTGTATACAAGGTTTTTCAGAAATCCGCTACTGTTGTTCATTATGTGACTTTGAAGTTGATTTTGCATGTGCGAGGAAACTAAAGCCGCTTGAAACTATTCATTCCATGTTTCATGACCATCCACTTGTCCACAATATGGTTAAAAGAGTAAAAGGTACTCGTTGTGAAATGTGCAAGACTTCAATCATGGAGAAGTATCTTTATGGATGTCGTCTTAAGTGCAGCGTGAAGTTCCATGAGGAATGTGCCAACCTCGTACCGGAGGTAAACCATCTCTATCACTCTAAACATCCTCTCATGTTGCTCAAATTGGAATCACTCTCGGCTGATGTTCGCAAGACATGTGTTCTGTGTGGAGAAGAACCGGGTCAACATTTTCAAGCCCTGCTTTATCATTGTTACATATGCAATATCAGCTTATGCTTATTTTGTACCAAAAATCCTCCACGTCTTGTTGTCCAGCATCGAAAAACTCGCGAGCATCAACTCTTCCTTATGCCCTCACATATCTCATTTACGTGCAATGTATGTCGGATGCAAGGTGACCAAAGTCCTTATTTGTGGCTTCTCTGTCCACCGGATTTGTATTGATTTACCTCGTGTCATAAACATCAATCGTCATGATCATCGTGTTTCTCTCATTCATCAACTCGGCCCTAGGTATTCTAGCTGCGGTGTTTGTCACAAGAATATTGATCGGTATTTTGGAGGATATGCTTGCTCAGTTTGCCCAAACTATGCAGTTCATTCTCAATGTGCGGTGAGGAAAGACGTATGGGAAGGGATAGAGCTTGAAAATATACCTGAAGAGGTCGAAGATATTGCATCCTTCGTATTGGTTGGTGATAACTTGATCAAACATTTCAGCCATGAAGAACACAACTTAAGATTCAACAAGAGCACAACTTTTCATGATGAAAACACAAGATGCAAGGCATGTGTGCGTCCTCTCTACGCCGATCCGATCTACGAATGTGAGCATTGCGATTTCGCACTCCACGAAAAGTGTGCTAATCTCCCAAAGAAAAAACGTCTCATCCACTCCAACAAACCATTTACACTTGTTACGACACACGTGGATAGTGGTAATCGTTTTTGGTGCTACTGTTGTGACGTAATATCAAGTGGTTTCAGGTATGTATCTGATGAGATCAATCTAGATATATTTTGTGGTTCGTTTTCTGAACCATTCATGCATGATGGACACATGCATCCCTTGTATTGTGTTAAAAAGGACAATTACACCTCACAGTGTAGTGCATGCCTTAAACATACATACAATAGATTTCTTCAGTGTGATACATGTGAATTTAGTTTGCACTTTGGTTGTGCTAATATGCCATTAAGCGTGAAGAGCAAATACGACGACCATACTCTCTTCCTCTGTTATGGTGATCAAAAGGCGAGCGGTAAATATTGGTGTGATATATGCGAAAAAGAGACAGATCCAGCTAAATGGTTTTACACATGTTCACACTGTGGTGTCACTTTGCATATGTTTCTCGTCATGTATATTGTTTCAGTTATTTGCCAGTTTATGTTAAGTATTACGTATAACACAAGTAACGTCGTTATTTTATATGTATAAAGACTACATAGATCGGCTTACACTCTTTTCGTAAGATGAAAACACACATTACATTACATTACATTACATGATCGGTGAAACAGAGTTATGAAACCATATTATTACTTGTTCTCCTCCGATTATTTATAACTCTTTCCTTGATTCCGAATCTACTTTCGACTGAATCTTGTCCGGGACTTTCTCAAGGAGCTTGGAGAGCCATTTAGCAGACTGTTTCTCGTGGCGTCCCAAATCATGTGCGTAGTCTACATAGTACAGTCCAGACCTTGTCTTGTATCCATCTTCCCACTCTAGTCCATCCATAAGCGACCACACAAAGTAACCTTTAACATTAACCTTGTCCTCGCTGCCAAAACCACAAAAAGAGCAATGGTTTTGTCATCAAATCGATCAACTACTGAGAAACAGAGTCATTTTGGAAACTGTATAAACATGAACTCACCAGACTGCTCCGTGTAATGCCATGAGATGTCTCATATGATAATACTTCCGGTTACTGTCGCTGAGCGCATCGGGAAGCCCATCTTTCTCTTCAAGTGTCTCCTTGTACCCTGAAAATGCAATGGATTTGACCTCTCAGTATGGAAATTGAGTCCATGTTTTAAGCAGAGAGCAAAAGACCATGGCATTACCGTTTCCAGTGACGATGATTTCAGGGTCATTGTAGTTCTCTTTGACGTATTTCAACACTTTTCTTAACCCATCTGCGCAAACTGGATGCTTTGCAGTAGCCGGCTGAAATATTATGAGAAAGAGTCTTAGATAAAACGAGCAAAACAAAGAGAAAAATCGTGTAGATGACGTATATATAATACCTGAGAACCAATCTTGTACCCATCTGGATTTATCGCTGCAAGCAAAACGAAAGGAGATTAGAAATGAAGATCAGTAATGATCACAGAAAGAAGCAAAGAATCTAATGGTTAGAAAGCAGAGCATACAATGTAATTGGAAGCGAGAATCAGCTTCCCAGCTCGGTTTCTCAGTATCAACATTGTCCACATGAGCAACAAACGCAGAAGTGAAGTAATTGATACCAACAAAATCACAAGAACCCTTCAGTTTCTCCTTCTGCTCAGGCGTAAACGATGGTAATCGAGCACCAACATTATCTTTCATGGTCTGAGGGTAATCTCCATGTGTTACTGGTTCCATATGCCTACAAAAAGCAGAGAGTCCAAACTCAAAACGCTAAAAGCTAATTTAAATATCAGTTAAAAGAATATTTCTTAAGACTACTCACCAGCCTAAAGTGAAATCCATAGCTCTCTTCACTATCTCCTCCGGATTTGAGGTAGATTTCTTATCATATGGTTCAAACCACATTGGACTCTGAATGATTCCGATCTTCCCATCTTTACACTGTTCATTTCAAATCCATGGATTAGATTCAATCATTTCAATGAAAAGGTTAACATATTGGTTTTAAAGATTGTTTTACCTTTCCGCATTTTCGGAATTCTTCCACAGCTTCGGCATGAGCCAACAGCAAATTGTGACTAACGGTGTAAACTTCATGACCAGATTTACCCGCAACGCATTTCTCATTGACGTATTTAGAACATCTTCCTGGTGCTTTCACTCCAGTCTCGTATCCAGCATGACTAAATTCATAAGGCTCGTTTATAGTAACCCAATGCTTCACTCTATCACCATATTCATTGAAAGCAAACTTTGCAAATTCCCGGAAATCCTCCCTATATACGAGTTTTCGAAGATATTATAAGATAGGAAATAGAACTGATATAACACAAGTTAAAATTTGGCTTCAGGGACTTACAAAATACGGTCACTCAAGAAACCGCCATATTCATCTTCGAGGGCCTGAGGTACGTCCCATTGAAACAGAGTAACCAAAGGCGTTATGCCTACATAAACGCAATCAAGAACACTATGTTAGCTACGAGGTTTCACGAAAAAAGAGATTTGATATGAATTGGTAACTAAGCATAAAAGAATAATGACCATTTGCAGTGAGCTCGTTGATAAGATCATTGTAGAATTTAACTCCAGTTTCACTCACTCCCTTGTCCTTCTTCCCATCTGATTGTATTGGAAAACACGAAAAATCGATTAGAGAGTGACTGACTACATGTCATATAATTGCAAAGAACCATTAACCAAAGAAATTGATTTTGTCTTACGAGGAAATATTCTTGACCAAGAGATAGAGAACCTAAAGGCATCCATGTTCAGTTTCTTCAGTAGTTGAACATCTTCCTGCAACATTCTCGAAAAGTTAGATTAAACGAAACATTTGCCATTCACACACTTAAACTTATCTTCAAAGAGAGACAAATAGCTCGTTAAATATCGAACAAATACCTTGTAATGATGATAGAAATCAACTCCTAGCCTCCCATCAAGGTTATTGTTCCTTTCTGCAGATTCATATAACACACGAATCAATCTCAAGATGGTCCAAATACGAAATCAAGACTAACATATACTTATCATCTAGTAGCAAACATTTTAAGAATCTTGTGATTGATTAGAAGAGGAGGAAAGACCTGAATGTTTAAGAGTGAAAGAGTCCCAAATGCTCGAACCTCGGCCTCCTTCTTCTGGTGCACCTTCATGCTATATACAAACAAATCAACCAAAATTAGAAACAAATTATCTTCAGAACCCAAAAACATTAACTCAATAATGAAACTAAAACATCAAAAAGATTCAAAAATTGTATGTGACTTATACCCTTTACAAAGAACCAATCTTAGGCCACACAAATCACGAAAGTTACAAACTTGAAAACTACTGATTGTTAAAGTAACGACCTTTAGATGCATAAAGCTAATCACACTTATGAAGCTACTTAGCTAGTTCTAATCATATAGAACTCGTGATTGTTTTTAGTAAAATGAAGAAACTTTCAAATCACTGTTCACTAGATCAAGAAATGTTTTGTTTTGACTTTCTAAAATAAAAATTCGATTTTTTTACCTGAAAAGCAGAAGTAGAAGCACCAAACAAGAAACCATTAGGAAAGCTTCCTCGACCAAACGGAGAACTTTCCGGACACACTGATCCACCATCGACGGTGGTCGGAGATAAAATCACAGCAAGAAGTAAACCAAGAAAGAGAATTGCTTTAAATGCCATTTTTCAGTAGTTTATATGGTTTATGAGAGAATCGAAGCTCGAGTATTTATAAGAGTCGAGATCAGAAATAAAATTTAAAGATTGATTCAATACTTCGAGACGAAGATTAAAGCACTGTGAGAGAGACGTGTGTGAGAAATGAATTAAAAAATATTATCTTGAAATTTAATTTGGATTTCTTAGCCTTGTCTCGTACTATAGTTGAGACAACAACGTTAAGGTTCCTTACCAAATACTACTCCCTCAGTTCCAAAGGTTATGCACATTTATTTAAGAAAACGCATTCATTTCTACGATTTACAGTTTTTAATAAAGTTTAACCAATAATATTTCAGTATTTATTTTGGAATTTGTAAAAGTGCATAAAAAACAGTAAAAACTCTATCTTTCTGCAACAAATTTTTTTGTAAAGTTTTTATCTTTTAGGAAAAAATGGAGTAATAACATCAAAATTTTATTTATTTTTATCAAACTAATACTTATACTAATCCAAGCATAAATTATGACATTGTAATGGTTAATTAAGTATATAATCAAGCTATAGTTTCCATTTGTAAATTGTAGATGATGCTAGCTAGAGTTGTACTACTAAACTGTTTTAGTTGGACCGACATGAAAATTAAGAGTTAAGTATTTTATACTCCCTCTCTTCTAAAAGAATTGATGTTTTAAACTTTTTTTTTTGTTTCACAAAATTTGATGTTTTAGATTTTTAAATATATTTTATTATTATTTAATACTACCATATTGTAAACTTCAAGAAATATTCACTAAAAGTATTTAAAGTTTGAATTACTATTGGTTAATATTGTATTTAGTGTTAAAAAACAATGCATTAATAGTTGATTAATTGTTTCTTAATTTGCAAATTGGCCAAAACATCATTTTTTGTGGAACAAGATGGAGTATTTAATTTGATTAAAATATATTCCACATGTCATTCTTCATTTTCAAAAGAATATATCTTCTCAAAAAAAAAAAAAATTGAACTTTATTCAACTTAATTTAATTTAATTTCGATTCTTGTAAAATAGTTGAGACGACGACGTTAAGGTTCCTTACTAACATCAAAATTTTATTATCAAACTAATACTTATACTAATCCAAATATTAATTATGACTAGGGGTGGGCAAAATATCTGAAACCGAATTACCGAACCGAACCCGAGCCAAATTACCCGACCCGAATTTGTAATATACCCGATCGGGTTTTATATCTCTAAATTCGAATACCCGAATCCGAATCCTTACCAAACCGATAACTGAACGAGTATCCGAACTACCACAAATAAAATTTAAACTAAAGATATTTGGATGTAAAGTTGGATATGTTAATGTATTTTAGATAATTTTTATAATGTTTTAGTTAATTCGATTATTATGGATTGTATTTGAATAAAAATAACTAATTTATCAACATTATTCAAATTTTTACAATTTTGTTTTTGATATTTTTTGGATAATTTATGTAAAAAATAATAAAATCGAGTTCCTTCTTTGATATCTATGTTAATTTCAAATTTTATTTTGAAATTTTTGATCAATTTAAGTTCTGATCAAATTCATATTTAAAGTGTATTTTCAAATAGGCTGTACATCGGATATAACCGAACCCGAAGTTTTCCGATCCGAACCCGACCCGAAGTTATAAAATATTCGAACGGGTTCCAAACCTCATTACCGAAATACCCGAAAATCCGAAATACCCGACCCGAACCCGATCGGATATCCGAATGCCCAGTCCTAATTATGACATCGCAATGGTTAATTATGTATCTAATTTTGTTTTATATAGTTTCCAATTTGTAAACGATGCTAGAGTTGTACTAAACTGTTTACAAAAGTTAGTTGGACCGACATGATAATTAAGAGTTAACTATTTGATTAAAATATATTCTACATTTTAAAAAAAATATCTTCACTACAATAAAAATTGAAACTTTATCCACAAAATTAAATAACAAAAATTATAAACCTAATCCCTTAAACCTCGCCGGCGACGAAGAAAACATGGCCTTCTCGTCTCCTTCACTTCATCTTCTTCCTCAGTATCCCTTCACTGTAATAACCTCAAAACGACACCGTTTCAGTCCCACAAAACCCACACTCTTCTCCTTTAACCATGAATCTTCTTTCACTGTCACAACTCCGGTACCGTCCTTCGTCGTCGGAGCAATCTCCGGTAAATCCTCAACAGGGTCTAAACCGAAATCCAAACCAAAACCGAAACCTCCTCCTCCGTCTCTAGTTAAAGAAGAAGACATTTTCGAATCAGAAACAGTCAACATTGCTGAAGATGTTACTCAAGTGAGTACCTTTAAAGGTTTCAACTTTATGTGCAAAGACTCGTTTTTTCATACTAAAGATTAGTGCTTTTTGATACGAGTTGCTAAAGTTTGGTTTTTGAGTTTAGTTGATTGGAAGCACACCAATGGTGTATCTGAATAGAGTCACTGATGGGTGTTTAGCAGACATTGCTGCAAAGCTTGAATCAATGGAGCCTTGTAGAAGCGTCAAAGATAGGTCAGAAACATTCCTAGATTGTTAATGGCTGCTTTAGTGCTAGTTTTGATGTAGTGTAATTGTACCTTTATGCAGGATTGGTTTGAGTATGATAAATGAGGCAGAAGATAGAGGAGCTATAAGTCCAAGCAAGGTTATTGCACATCTTGCCTTTAGATAGCTTTGATATTGTAGATTACTGATTTGATAGTGTATTGAAGCAGAGTGTGTTAGTAGAGCCAACGACTGGGAACACTGGTCTTGGGATTGCTTTTGTGGCTGCGGCTAAAGGGTATAAGCTTATAGTGACAATGCCAGCTTCTATAAATATCGAAAGAAGGATGCTTTTACGTGCGTTAGGAGCAGAGATTGTGTTAACGAATCCAGAGAAAGGTCTCAAAGGAGCTGTGGATAAGGCCAAGGAGATTGTTCATAAGACGAAGAACGCTTATATGTTTCGGCAATTTGACAATTCAGCGAATTCAAAGGTTAGAAATTGTCGAGGTTTTATGCTTTTATTCAAGGTTCCGGTTTTGTGGCCTAATAAGATGTTTTGGTTTGGGTAAGATACACTTTGAAACTACAGGACCAGAGATTTGGGAAGATACAATGGGTAATGTTGATATATTTGTTGCTGGAATTGGAACTGGTGGTACTGTAACAGGTACTGGAGGTTTCTTGAAAATGATGAACAAGCATATTAAGGTCTTTCTCTTTCTCTTGTTCTTCGGTTTTCGGGTTCAACCTCATGATTTCCTTAATCCTAAACATCTTTAAAACATAGGTAGTTGGTGTTGAGCCATCAGAAAGAAGTGTGATCTCTGGAGGCAGTCCTGGTATGTAGCATTAATCAGGCTTCAGTTCTCCAAATTCAGCTTTTATACTTTGGTAACATTACTAAACGATTTTTTCAGGGTACTTACCAGGAATCTTGGATGTTAAACTACTCGACGAAGTGTTTAAGGTTAGCAATAATCTCAACTAATCGAAAATCAACATTCCAAAATGATACAACTATAAAAAAAATGAAAGAGGATCATTTCAAACACTATAGGTTAGCAATGAGGAAGCTATTGAGATGGCGAGGAGACTAGCTTTAGAAGAAGGATTGCTGGTATATATATACTAATCTCTTATTGTTCTCGGTTCTTTTCGCTACATTACTTCGGGGTTATACTTAGGCTTTAATGTATATATACACATTAGGTTGGGATTTCGTCTGGAGCTGCTGCAGTAGCAGCAATAAGCTTGGCTAAAAGAGCTGAGAATTCAGGAAAACTAATCACGGTGAGGAATAACAGATGATTCAATTTCTAAATATCACATTATAGGTTCTGCTCTAATAGGTTCCATGACAAAATAGGTTCTGTTTCCAAGCCATGGCGAGCGGTATATCACAACGGCTCTATTTAGCTCCATCAACAAAGAGGTTCAAGAGATGAGTCCTTAGTAGCAAACCATTAGAATCCCCCTCAAGTTTGGTCCTTTGGTAGAGTGTAAACAACAGTTAACAAACTTCTCTGCAACATCGAAAAGAGGTAAAAATCGCTGTTTTTCTTCATTTTCCCCCTTTAAGTTTCAACTTCTTGTTGCTGTTACATTACAAGCCAATGCCATTACAGGTTTTGAGAAGGCTATTGCGTTAAAAGATGAATATGTCTCGTGATCAAACAGTTTTTGTCAAAGATTTTGTGATGTATAGAAGATCAATGACCATATTGTTCTGCTCTTAATCTTAAAGTTCGGGTCATGGAAGTGTATGACTGAACAAATAAATTTTTTGGCATCCAAATTCTAAAATTCATCTGAATTGTTAGACTTATTGATACAAAAATGTTACATAAATGTGATTAGGGCCAATCTCTTTTATTGCATCGAATTTAACTGTCCATTTCTCAAATGGAATAAAAATGGCTTCGCATGCATAAGGGCCCAAGTAAATACAAAAAGCAATCTAAGACCAAATAACATTTTGAGGTTTACTACATAATAACAAATTTTGCACATTTATTAATAGCACAACGAAAGATAGAGTTCTTGGTGAGTGCATTTTCAAAGGGACATAACGTGGATCGAAATGTGTATACGTGTTACTTACTAGGAATTAATTTTGCATAACGTGGAGGTCATGTAGGTCCTTCCTTTTTATATCCCAAGTATAAATCAAATCGTAGGAAGTCTTGTCGAAACAACATGCAATCTATGTTTCTTCTGAGTAAAACGGTACGTAGTTTTGTTGAGATGTAAACGTGGAATGTAATACACTGACACGAGTTTGGGTGTAATTGGTAATGTTGTTATTTCGCATTTTCTTTTTCATGTGAAAACATTATTATTGTTGTGAAAGTCAAATTTGCATTCACATTTCCACTAAGATAACGTTTATCTTCACGCATACGATTTATTTTTGTGTGGATCCCAATGTTACTATGCGTGCACAGTAAATTCTATCTATTTACCTGTTCTCTTTCATTTTGTAACAACAATTCACACAGCTTCAACATTAATAAGAAACTCTATCTTTCTTTCGTTCTCTCTTCTTTGTGTTCTGATTTTCCGAAGGTATAAATCTTTCACTTATTCTTAAATTTTTCCTCAGAGCAATTATTCAATTTTCTTTTATAATACGTTATCAGCACGATCACTCTAAAATTCCAACTTTTATATTCATACTTATTATACCCTATAGTGGGCGGTTTGCTGCCTCTATAGTTATTTGTTATTTTGCAGTGGTTGTTTAACGCACTATTATTTATCGTTTATTACGGTGTGCGGATTACCGCCTCCATATTTACTTATTGTGGATGCTTTATGCACCATAATTATTTATTTACTTGTTCATGGACGGTTAAGCCGCCTGCTAATTTATTTACTGTGTTTAATTATTTTGTTTATATATTAATGGCCGGCTTAGCCGCCTGTTAATTTATTGTGGTTGCTTCATGCACCATAAATTATTTACCACCTTTTAATTTATTTAACGCTTTACTTATTTATGTTAACGGTCGGTTTTGCCGCCTAATTATTTTACTTATTTATTTACTGTTTTTACTGTGGATGACTATGTCACCATATTTTTACTAAATCTGTGTTTATGGTTGTTACATAAAATGATTAATTAATTGTTTATAAATTTAATATCTGAACCGGTAAATTTTATCTGATTGATTACTAATTTTTTTTTCAAAATTAATTTATCTTTTACATCTGAAATTACAACGGTCACAAAGAAAAATTTAAAAAGTTTTTACCTTTTTAAAACGGCTAGTTAACGGTTATGAACAGTGATTTTTAATCTATAAATATACTTATTTTTCACTCTTTCATTTCATTCATAATTTTATTTCATCTCTTTTCAAACTAAGAAAATGTTTCGCTTTTTCTTAATCATTATAACATTTGTAATTTTTGCTTGTATTTACGGTATTTCTATTGGTGATTTTACTCCAGAAGAGTACATCATGAGTCTTATCTTAATGTTTTATGCATTAATATTTCTTGTAATTTCTTTTATTATTAATTTGTATGGTTGATCTTAATTAATGAAATTCTAATTATGATTTCTATTTTTTTTTTTGCTTTAGAAATAAATGGCAAATATCGAGAAGCTTAAGATTCCAGCTCTCGAAGTTACTGGAGAAAACTACATAGCATGGTCCACGAATGTCGAGCTTCATCTAAATGAAATGAATATAGTGGATACTATAAGAGAGGAAAATGAATCGCCTAGCCATGAGAAATCAAGAGCGATTATTTTCCTAAGGAAACATCTAGATGAAAATCTGATACATGATTATGCGAAAGTAAAAGATCCTGCAGAGCTGTGGCAAGCTCTAAAGGAAAGGTTTGACAACCAAAGGGCAATAACTCTCCCACATGCTCTTGATGAGTGGGTAAATTTGAGGTTTCTGGATTTTCAGTCGGTAGAAAAGTATAATTCTGCCATGTTAAGAATCGTGTCCCAATTAGAATATTGCGGTAAGCATGTGAGCGAAGAAGAGATGCTCAATAAGACTTACCTCACTTTTCATAAGGAACACTATGTTCTAGCAGAACAATACAGAAACTGCAGGTACCGAAGATTTTCTGAGCTGATTGTAGCACTTAAAATAGCGTAGAAGAATAGTCAACTTCTCATCAAAAACTACAACACTCGGCCTGCAGGAACCAAAGCAATCCCTGAAGTGAATGCTATGGTTGTGAAAAATCCAGAGAAAACGGATGTGAAAAATCCAGAAAGAGGAGGTCAAACTTATCGGGGTCGTGGTGGTCGATTCAATCGAGGTCGTGGAAAGTATTATAACCCGCAAGGACGAAAGTCATTCAAATGGGTTCGCTCTGAACATAATTCTAAAGGCAAGGAAACCAAAAGTAATGTCACTCAGAAGCGTGACGGAATCTGTTACAGATGTGGATCGAAAGGACATTGGTCCCGTGTGTGTCGAACTCCTTTACATCTTTGCAAGTTGTACCAAGAGTATGTTAAAGGCAAAGAAAAGGAGGTGAACCTAATGGAACACCCTGAAGGTGATACCCATCTCGACGCTTCGGACTTTGAGAATGACAACGAAGTTACCGACCTTGCTGAAGACTAAAATGCTTGTAGTGAGACTACTGAATAGTCTCTAGTTATGCCATGGAAATGGACAAAGGTACGACCAAATCAATATCCAAAAGAAACGTTAGAGAAATTTGTATACCGGATAGTGGAACAACGCACACTATTCTGAAACACAAAAGGTATTTCTCTAACTTAAAACCAACGAGAGTTACAATTGATACAATATCGGGTCCTGCAGACTTGATTGAAGGAACTGGTAAAGCCAACTTTACGTTGCCTAATGGAACAAAATTTTCCATAAGTAATGCCTTATTTTCTCCGAGTTCTAAACGGAATTTGTTGAGTTTTAATGACATATATCTTCAAGGATTTGATACTCAGTCACCAACTGAGAATGGAAAGAAGTATATGTTCATAACTTCTGATAAATCAGGAGAAAGGAATTTTTTAGAGAAAATACCAAAGTTTTCTTCTGGTTTGCATCATACATACATAAATGCAATAGAATCGCATCTTACAATCAAACGAAATCCAGAAGATTTCACATTATGGCATGATCGCCTTGGTCATCCAGGCACTTCTATGATGCGAAAAATCATAGAAAACTCTCATGAACATCCACTGAAAATCCAAGAGATTTATCAGGTGAATAGAATGACATGTGTAACATGTTCTCTTGGAAAATTAATTACGAGGCCATCCCCGACTAAAATTGATAAAGAATCACCAAAGTTTCTTGAACGAATTCAAGGTGATATTTGTGGACCGATACATCCACCATGTGGACCTTTCCACTATTTTATGGTATTCATTGACGCATCCAGCAGATGGTCACATGTTTGTCTCTTATCGTCTCGAAACTTAGCATTTGCAAGGTTTCTAACTCAAATTATCAAACTGAGGGCTCAGTTTCCGGATTATCCCATTAAAAGAGTTAGATTGGATAACGCTGGTGAATTTACATCTTAAGCTTTTAATGATTATTGTATGGTAACGGGGATTGATGTTGAAGATTCCTGATGAGTCTAGCAGCTGGTGAAAATCTAGAAATGTGTCTTATGGATGTTGTTACTGCTTATCTGTATGGATCATTAGATACCGATATTTATATGAGAATTCCTGATGGGTTTAAAATGCCAGAAGCATTACGATCTAAACCTAAAGAGTTATGTGCAATAAAATTGCAGAGATCATTATATGGGTTAAAACAATCTGGACGAATGTGGTACAATCGTCTCAGTGAGCATTTAATGAAAGAAGGATATGCGAATAACCCAATATGCCCATGTGTTTTCATCAAGAAAACAACATCTGGATTTGTGATTATTGCGGTATATGTTGATGATCTACACATAATTGGAACTCAAGATGAAATACATAAAGCATCTAATTATTTGAAAGGAGAATTTGAGATGAAGGATCTCGGACAGACAAAGTATTGCCTTGGTTTACAAATTGAGCATTCTCAAAAGGGTATATTTGTACACCAAGCTACATATACCAAAAGAGTGCTAAAACGATTCAACATGGACAAGGCAACTCCGTTGAGTACTCCTATGGTCGTCAGATCACTACAAATTCAAAATGATCCATTTCGACCACCTGAAGAAAATGAAGAAATACTTGGTCCTGAAGTACCATATCTAAGTGCAATCGGAGCACTCATGTATCTTGCGAATTGTACTCGTCCTGACATCTCATTTGCTGTTAATCTTTTAGCAAGATTCAGCTCGTCTCCAACACGAAGACATTGGAATGGGATTAAACATATCTTCCGATATCTTCAAGGGACAATTGATTTAGGATTATTTTATCTTAAAAACTCGAAAGATCAAATGGTTGGTTTTGCAGATGCCGGATATTTATCAGATCCGCACAAAGCGAGGTCACAAACAGGATACGTTTTTACTATTGGAGGCACTGCAATATACTGGCGTTCTCAGAAGCAAACACTTATAGCTACTTCTTCAAATCACGCTGAAATTATTGCACTCCATGAAGCAAGTCGAGAATGTGTTTGGCTCAGGTCAATTTGTCAACACATCCGATCATGTAGCGGATTACACGTAAACATGAAGCCAACGATCTTATATGAAGATAATGCTGCATGTGTTGCCCAGACGAAGGAAGGATATATTAAAAGTGATAGAACCAAACATATCCCTCCAAAATTCTTCTCATACACCCAAGAACTTGAGAAGACTAAAGAGATTGAAGTGAGATATGTTTGATCATGTGATAATGCTGCAAATCTCTTCACGAAATCACTTCCTACCTCGATATTCAAGAAGCATGTCTATGACATTGGAATGCGCCATCAACGAGATCTATATGCTTGATCATTCGAGGGGGAGCTTGCGTGGTTGTACTCTTTTTATCCTACTAGGGTTTTTCCCACTGGGTTTTCCTAGAAAGGTTTTTAACGAGGCAACCGAAAGACATAACGCAAGAGACATAGTGACATTGGTCTCCAAGGGGGAGTGTTGTGAAAGTCAAATTTGCATTCACATTTGCAGTAAGATAACGTTTATCTTCTCGCATACGATTTATCTTTTGTGTGGACCCCACTGTCACTATGCGTGCACAGTAAATTCTATCTGTTTACCTTCTATATATACGAGTGTTCGCTTTCATTTTGTAACAACAATTCACACAGCTTCAACATTAATAAGAAACTCTATCTTTCTTTCGTTCTCTCTTCTTTGTGTTCTGATTTTCCGAGGGTATAAATCTTTCACCTATTCTTAAATTTTTCCTTAAAGCAATTATTCAATTTTCTTTTATAATAATTATAATCGATTTTCACGTTTCCTAACTACCCTTATTTTAAAAAAAATTCGGATCCTAACTGATTATAACTAAACTTTACTAAACCATGTCCCAAATTCTAATTTACCATATCTTAACCTACTAGATCTTAACATAATTAATATTTTAGCATTTTCCCTAACTAAAATCTAAATTTTTATTTAGCCATAAATTTATATATAGTGTAAATGACCGTCATAAATCCTCATATGATATTTTATGTATATTATCAAGACGTTTCACTTCTTTTCTGGCATATTTTCCTAAAAAGAGGAAACAAGAGTAAATTTCCAATTTCTTTTCTCATCTTCATCATAGTTTATGTTGTTTGATTTTGCCGAGCTCTGTTTCTCTTCTCTGGCCTTCCTCACTTTGAGTCTTTTCACTTGAACTAAGGTAATTAATCACTTGATACTTCATAGATTAGGTAGATATATACCTCAAAAGTATATCTCTGTATATTGTATGTTTTATGAAACTTTGAACAAGAAATGAAAAAGAGAGATATAATCAATCTATAAAGAACAGAGATGTTCTGTTATGATAATTTAGTTTTGATTTAGAGATTTCCTGTGGTCTAACGAAAATATTATGTTTTTATGTTCTGTAATGATCTACTATTAAACATTTTGTATTTTGAAGGTTAAACATTTCGTTAGTGACAATTTTTGATGATATAAAGAAAATTTAAAGATTTTCAATTTTTGTCTTCGTTTGTTTGTGACAATTTTCAGATTAGAGTTAAAAGAAAGTAAAAAATTAGAAATGAGTACTCAAGGAGAAATGGAAGAGAGCCTATTATGTGTAGGATCAGATGCCAAGAGTCAGATCAATAATAGGGAGAGTCTCTATTTAAGAACGAAGGTTTGGAGTGAAGTAAGCAAAATTTGGAGAATAGCATTACCATCATCTTTGTTCCGAATCACTTCCTTTGGGAGCATCATTGTGGCTCAAGCTTTCATTGGTCACTCCTCCGAGTTGGGTCTATCAGCTTACGCTCTCCTCCAAAGCACATTTATCCGCTTTCTCTACGGTTTAATGGTATAAAACTAGTAAAGTCAAAGAGTCTTGATTTCGATATGGAGACAAATCCGTTAATTTTTGAGTAGATGTAGTATTTTTGTGTGTTTAATAGGGCGGTATGTCAAGTGCGACAGAGACATTATGCGGGCAAGCATACGGTGCAGAACAATACCATACAATGGGGATATATCTACAACGTTCATGGATCGTGGACACGGCCGTGACCACTTTGTTCCTACCGTTTATCATATTTGCGGGTCCTATTCTTCGTTTACTAGGCCAAAATGTTGAGATCACAAGGACCGTTGATGAGATTTATCCTTGGATGATCCCTTATGTATATAGCTTAATTTTCACCATGACTATGCAAATGTACCTCCAAGCGCAAATGAGGAACGCTGTTGTAGGCGTTCTCTCGACTTTGTCCTTGGCTCTTGACCTCTTGGTCACGTGGTGGTGTGTGAGTTTTATGGGGATGGGCATCGGCGGTGCGCTCCTCGGTCTTAATGTGAGCTCGTGGGCTATTGTATTAGCTGAGTTTGTGTACGTTTTTGGAGGATGGTGTCCATTTACTTGGACCGGGTTTAGTATGGCTGCTTTTACTGACTTGGTTCCAATGCTCAAGCTCTCCATTTCTTCGGGCGTCATGATCTGGTAATTAATTATTTTTCGTTAATTGGTTTAACAACTTCAATACAATATTAATTCAAATGTTACACAAACCCAATGCTAAAAGTAGACTTTCTATTGAAATTTGTTGACACACAATCACAAAGCCAAAAGAGCTAGCTAGTATATACTCCTTATTTAATTGTAGTATATAAAGTGATACTATTATGGTGGCAATGCTAATACTTCTATTCTCCAATCTTTTTATTTCCATTTTGTAACAGCTTAGAGTATTGGTACATGAGCATCCTTGTGTTAATGGCTGGTTATACAAAAGATGCGAATATTGCAATCTCTGCTTTCTCCATATGGTAAAGTCAAAATCTTCCTAGTCATTTGCATATTCTTACAGCTAAAAGCACGAAATTATGTGAATTAAATCACATTGAATTTTTTTTGCAGCCAATACATATATACATGGGAACTCAACATATGCCTTGGCTTCTTAGGTGCAGCTTGGTAATGCTCTCACATTTATAAAATTTTCAATCTTGGGATATTCATATTCATATATGCTATATGCTCAATCTAATTAATCTTAGCGTTCGAGTGGCTAACGAGCTGGGGAAAGGAGATGCAGCTGCGGTGCGATTTTCAATAAAAGTGATACTCACTGTATCAACATTGTTCGGAGTTATATTCTCCGCTCTATGTTTAGCTTTCTGTGGTCAGATTTCGCATTTGTTTACGAATAGCGATGAGGTTTCAAAAGCAGTGGATGATCTATCGATGATCCTTGCCGTATCAATCTTACTCAACAGCATTCAACCTATACTCTCAGGTCACACATCAAGAATTTATATACCATTCTCAAAATCCTATATTAGTTTACTAAAAAAATTTAAAATGGTTTTTGAAAAATGATGAAAACAGGGGTAGCAGTTGGAGCAGGGATGCAAAGTATAGTGGCATTTGTGAACTTAGGTTCTTATTATGTAATTGGTGTTCCTTTAGGTCTCATCCTTACTTATGTTTTCCATCTTGGTGTTAAGGTACTAATTAAACTTCTAATTTCTTCCTAAATTTTTGTTTACATGTTACTCTAAATGTACTTTAAAAACCCTTAATTTACTTTCATTGTGTGAATTGTAGGGACTATGGTCTGGAATGTTGGCTGGAATTGTGATCCAAACTTTGATACTGTGTTATATCATTTACAAAACAGACTGGGAATTAGAGGTACATCTAAGCAATTTAATATGTTATTCTTGCATAAAACAATGAATTTGCTCACAAGACCTTATACATCAATCAAAGTAACATTTATAAACTAAAGATTATTACTATATAAAAAAAAATCTTTAAAATCTCATTTAATTTACAGGTTAAAAAGACAAGCGAACGTATGAAAATGTGGAGCCTCAAGCCATCTAATGAAGAGTCGAATAATGTAAGAGAAGATGAGAGGAAGTGAGAAAAGTGTTTTAATAACATTGTTCTCTTTTTATTACATCAATTATATTTTTATTATCCATTAAAAAAAGTTTTATTACGCTGCCATTGTCAAATATGCTTGATTTTAATGTACAAGAGTTAGCTGATTCACGGATAATTCTACAGTTACACCTTCCGAAATTCAGTGTTTCATAAGTTTGGTTTTTGTGTGATATTGTAAACTTGATCATTCAAAGTTGTATCTGTAAAGCTAGTTCGTGAATCTTTGTTGAAAAGAGAAGAAGAGATATGGAAACGCAATGGAAATTTCCGTTTTCACTCTCAGAACTTGCTCCAAGACACCTCTTCCTGCTCAATCTTAGTCGTAATCCATATGTCAACTTCAAATGTATAGTTCTGAAGTAAAACCGCAAGCTTATCTTCTCTAGAACAAGATAAACTCACAAAGCGGTCAAAATCTTTCTCTAGTAAAATCAAAACATATTATGTGAGAAATTGCAATGTCTTTGTCATGTGGGTTCCTTTCCCTAGCACACCAGTAAGTGTTTCCTTTGATTGAAAAGCCTTTAAAAGGCATCACTATATCCCAGTGTGGATCAGTGATATCAAGAATCATCCATAAATCAGAGTCGAGGTCATAGATTTTATACCATATTATTTCTTCAGAAAAGGTGTAATAATCTATAAACCTTAAGATGTGTCTTCCGTTTAGGCCGTTAGAATTTATTGGTTCGACTTCGATCCATCTTGTTTCCCTAAACATGGTTTCCAAACCACAAGTCTAGAATCGTTTTTCAAGATCAACCCTTAATACTAATCCTTCAGCCCCTAAATCACTCCTACCCTCACTTATAATCTTATTAAAACCTTCACCTTAATCATTCTAAAGATTTAACATACTGTTTAATCTAATACCATTCATTCTCTATACTATTTTCACCTTTATCCAAATATCTAAATCCTAGATTATTCTATTCCCTAAGATCGTAGACATTTTAAGTAATTGATAATTCTATACAACATCATAGTCACACACTCGAGACATACATCTAGGCCTAACCCTTAAACTCTCTAGTTTCTAGACACTTTATTACATACATCACACAATTTATACATACATGTCATTAATACAAAATATTTCATTTCTGAATTGTAAGTGTTCCTCATCATTAGTCCATCTATAGTTTCATCAAAGCTCCAATTTTGCTTTCAAGCCTTTTCGTTACACCATCCATTTGAGTTTGTGTTCTTCACATCCATCTGCAAAATCAGATTAGTATTTGCATTACAGTTTGTTTTTTTCTTCTAAATTTCGAAAAAGACCGTATACAAATAGATCATGATCACATTAATCCCAAAGTCAAATACATATATGCTGAAATTAAGTAGATACATTTCAGACCATAATCTAATAACCCCTATTCTTAATTTTTTTTTATTAGAAAATAACTAGTCATTTTTAAAATAACTCAACAAGGAAATGCTTCACTATAGTTGTTAATAAACAGAGCACGATTACAATAGCTATTCAGCACGACAAATCCATACAAAATCAATCGACCAGTCAACAAAAAAAGCAGAGCATGCATTATGCATATTATAAATAATTTTATAACCTTCACAGTCGAAAGCAAAAAAAACCCTCACTTTAGTTCCGAACTCACACAAATCATTGAAAAAA
The DNA here is from genome assembly GCA_900128785.1 of Arabis alpina. Taxonomy (NCBI): domain Eukaryota; kingdom Viridiplantae; phylum Streptophyta; class Magnoliopsida; order Brassicales; family Brassicaceae; genus Arabis; species Arabis alpina. Next base: position 1,505,093 of record LT669790.1, on the reverse strand, counting down.
GACAACAATAGTTAGTAATCACCATCTTATGAATATCTTGTGACCACCCAAAAATATATCTCAAATGTTTTTTAAACTCCGTAAGAAAACACATGCACACCATACGTAAACAAAGAAAACAAATGAATCAGTGAAAAGACTTTACCTTGTAAAGTGGCGATGTCTATATATTTTGCATGGAAAATGAGATAATCATACATAAGTTTGAACGGTAGCGAACATATCAAAGGAATAAAAAAAAACATAATATTTGGACACGAGAAACAGAAGAGATTTGAAGAAAAACTGAGTAAGACGATTTTGATATAGACATAAGTTATCAGAAGAGATAAGTTTGAGTAGTAGAACAACATATCAAAGGAATGAAAACAGAGTATTTGGACATTTGAAGAAAAAAAAAACAGAGAATTTAGATATGTGAAGAAAAATAGAGAAAGAAGATTTTGTCATTAAAATGAGGAAGAAGTGGGTATTTATATAATAGACATTATTATCAACACTTTTTCAATTATAATATTCAAATAAGTTACCGTTTTGTAACGTTCAAAATTATATTATTTTTCTATAACCTAACGTTCGACTGTCATATCATATCATATCATATCTACAGTAAAATGTTGTATCGATGACAAAAAGAAGAAATAAGTATAAATCCTACGCGCACTGCATTGTAGTCACGTGTGTTCGTGTACACATTGTAGAACCAAGATTGTTACACAGTAAATGATAATCAATTATAATCGAATGTAACATTTAGCAATAAATCTATTAAGCTTACATTGTTTCTTCTTTCTTGAGTAGAAGAAACGAAATATTTTCTGAGCAATTTTCAGCAAAAACTGATAATTTATTACACTGAAATTTTCTCAGATTATTACATAAATACAGAGAGCAATTATAGGAAAAATGAAAGTTAAGGAGTAATTATTTGTACAATAGATTAAATGCAGGCAAATCTCTGATGCTTGAAATATCCTCAAGCGCTAATTCACGTTCCAATTGTGCTCTTGTTGATTTCAGAACCTCCTGCAACAAATGCAAAACCGGTTAACACAAAACCAAACCGGAATTTTCCAATCTTGGTTCAAAGACATTTACATTGAATTCCATGTATGAAGCTCTTTTGGCAAGCCATTGTGCATCCATCATTTGGAAAGCTATACAGTATAGATTATCAAACGCCATTTCGTCTTCTTCTAGAAACCCCAAGAACCTTATCCCGGCTATCGTCGACGGTTTACCTGAATAGAAACACAAACACATATGACCGGTTTGAGGTAACACATCGGTTTCACAAGAAAAGGAAAAATTACGAAGCTTGATTGGGTTTTACTTCGTTTCTTGAGTAGTTTACCTGATTGAAGATCTAGCATTTGTGCCAACATGAATGAGATGTTGATGCCAGCGACCGCGAATGGATATTCCCATTCGGCTCTTGTTCCATCTTGTTTATGTAACAATCTATGGAATGATTCCTGTCATAATGAAATCACAAATCGTGTTAGAACCGTTTGCGATTCACAGATAAATTCTATACATAGAACTGTGTAAAAAAGGGGTTTCAAAGATGTAAATGTGAGTCAGAGAAGCATCACAAACCGGATAGGTCTTTGCAAAGAAGATTAGATTCTCCAGAGATATATATCCTCCACCTCTACATAACGAAACCAATCATCAGTAAAAATGACTAGAGATGAAGAAGAAGAAGATTCGTATGACGTAAGATACTATTGTGTACCGGAAATCTGTTGAAGGGTCTGTTCCTTGCCAACCCATCTCCTTCCAGAGTTCGGATTTAAGAGGTGGTAGTTCCCTCTCTGGATAAGCTAACCTCCATAATTGTCTAAGTGCATCCTTTGAATCATGTGATTACATAAATATCAGACAAAAAAAAATCTTCTTGCAGTACTACGCAATAAGAGACTCAATGGGAACACTTACTTGATGCTCCACTCGAGATCCATCAAATGGAATTTCTATTCTTCGCTTTATGTTTCTCAGCCTTTCTTCCTAGTAAGAAGTGAAAATACAGAATAGTAGCATCACTCCTAAAGGTACCTCAACAGTGATAATTTATGACTCCACCAGCTAAATATAGAATTATCTGGAGAAATGAAACACATTTATTTTGTTCCTAAAACCAAGAACCTAATAAGTGTATACAACTTTGAGCTTTAAAGAGATATGGTACAGCCGTATAGCTAATCGATTATACTCCTCTTGAACATATCATTTGCTATATAAAGTTTCACAAGAAGATTAGGTAGAGCCTTTGAATATACCTGCAACATACTAAGAGGCGGTGGCAAAAGCCTCCCACCAGAACCTATTTGACCAAGAGGAAGAAACCTCCCAAAAAGCGAGCCAGATCCAAACACAATTTTGGCTGCAAAACCAAGAAACAAATTGTAATGTGATACTCCCCATTTTAAACAATCAAGCAGTGCCAGTGATAGTTTCAAGACAAGAAAACCAAACCTATCCACTGAGCCCATTGTGCAATCAACTGAGAAAAAATCAACGTCCAGTGAACTTGCTGTCTCTTCCGTTCTTCTTCCCAAATATCCTCCAGAGTACGCTCCTACGCAACACACCACATATACGGATACATAAAACACTTCTTATCATCTCAATTCAACAAAACAAACACTGAAGAAACACTAACCTCATTGTACTTATCTCTACTACTACTATTATTATCACTACTACTTCCCAACAACGGCTCGCTTAAAGTTTCCGAATCCGTCGCATCATAACGCTCATACTTCCTCCCATCTACATCCCCATGATGAAGCCGCCTCCTCAAAGTCGCAGACGCCATCTTACAAATCAACAAACACAACCGAATAATCCCCTGCATAACACCAGCAATCACATCAAACAAACAAAAAAACGAAACTTTGAAACTCTCAGATATCACAAATGCATCAGAAAGAACAAAAAACCATTCCTTTGTTCTGTATTTAATTACACACACAAGATCACAGATCAAATCAAGTGTTAAAAACGAAACCTTTAAAGCTTTTAACATAAACCAAATACACAAGAGACTAATTACAATTCGATCTAGCAAAAACTACACACCGATGAATCTGCGCAAAGTCACCAACCATTGAATCGTTTTACAAAATTCAGAACACTCAAATCTCAGATTCGACTTTTTAATCACAAATTAGGAAACTTGACAAAGAAAACACCACAAAATCCAAATTTGTAGAGATCTATCTATAAGATAACAAAAACACAAATTTGGGATTAGGGTTAGATCGATTCTCTTACAGGGAACGTGATCGTAAGTGAAAGATCTTAGCTTTCCTTCGAGACAAAGGTAAGAAGAATAGCTCACACAACAAATCTGATTCCCAACAAAAGAAACTGTCGCCGCCAATTTCACACACAATTTTTAATTAGATAAATTTTCTTCTCTAATCCATAAAATTAATTTAATTTTTCTTCTTTAATCTTACTACGTTACCATAAATTTAATTTAATTTCAATTTCTGGTTAGTCAACGACGTGTGTGCAGGTTTAAAACCAAAACCCGGTTTAGTACCCGGTTAAGATATTGTAATTAGGTTATACCCGACCCGACCCGTAATCATTCAATTTCTTTTTAATCATTTGTAATCTCTCTCTCACTAGTCACTACGTTACCGATTAATTTAATTTCAATTTCTTTGGTTCGTCATTAGTCCTGATCGATCGGGTATCCAGACCTGTTCGGTTCGGGGTTTTCCGGTTATTGGGTTTTTGGATTTTCAGGGTATCTATAGGATTTATTCTTTCGTGTCAAATTCGAGTCGAATTTGTTCGGTATCGCGAGTATTAGAATAGAAACCGTTCGAGTATTTCTACCTAAAAATACTCATAGTCATAATTATCCGATTTTTTTTTAAGTTTTAATACGATTTACATATTTTTTACCCGGATTTTCCGAGAATACCAAAAAATAACAAAAAAAAATTATGAAAATATCCGAATTCGTTTGTGTTTCGGATACTTGTTCGGTTTGGATTTTTAGTAGTACAATTTGAAAACCGGTTTGAATATTTTGAAAATTCGTTTTCGGATGATTTTGGTTTGGTTCGGTTTGATTTATTGGGTCTGGGGTTTATACCGAGGACAAACGTCATCGACGTGTGTACAAAACCACGACCCGGTTTACTATCCGGTTTAAACATTTGTAATTAGGTTATACCCGACCCGAGTCGACCCGACTCGACCCGACTCAACCCGACCCGTGTTCACTCATTTTCATCATCTTCTTCATCAGATCTGATTTCACTCTACGAATTCCTCTAAAACCCTAACGTTACTCCGGTGACTTTTTCTCCGATCAAAACGATGACGATTCACGCCGCCGTAATCCAGAAGCTACTAAACACAGGAGCACATCTCGGCCGTCGAGCGGCAGAGCATCATTTCAAGCAATACGCGTACGGTACTCGTAACGGAATGACAATCATCGACGCCGATAAAACCCTAATCTGTCTCCGTAGCGCAGCTCATTTCGTAGCTAATCTAGCTAACATGAGAGGTAACATCTTCTTCGTCAACACAAACCCACTCTTCGACGAAATCGTTGAGCTTACTTCTCGTAAGATCCAAGGAGATGCTTATAATCATAACCGTGCTATGAATCTATGGAAAATGGGTGGGTTTTTGACTAATAGTTATAGTCCTAAGAAGTTTCGATCTAGGCATAAGAAGCTTTGTTTTGGTCCAACTACTATGCCTGATTGTGTTGTTGTGTTTGATACTGAGAGGAAAAGTTCTGTGATTCTTGAAGCTTCTAAGTTACAGATACCTGTTGTTGCTATTGTTGATCCTAATGTTCCTTTGGAGTTCTTTGAGAAGATTACTTATCCTGTACCTGCTCGTGATTCGGTCAAGTTTGTGTATTTGTTCTGTAATGTGATTACTAAGTGTTTTGCTGCGGAACAGAAGAAGTTGGGGGTTAAAGATGAGAGTAAGGAGGTTTTGGTGAAGGATTTAGCTGCTTGATTTGGTTATTCTATGCAAAGTATGGAACTTTTTTATTGGAATTTTAGAGTTGGTTTTCAAATAATTGTGTTCTTGAGAGTTGTGGTATTCTCTCAACTTTGGAAATTCTGGTTGTCTTTTGCATATTTGGATGATTTATTGTTGGTAGATTGTTTATTCTTGGAATTCAATAGATCATTGTAAGGATTGAGTGTAGGAAGTTGGCATTTCGCAATTCGTTGACATTTCGCAATTCGTTGTTGGAAATGTTAGACATTGTGTATGGAAATGGTTACTACTTAGGAGTTTTGGAATGGTCCATCTTCTGTTCGGGTTAAGTGATGAGCTTGGCACTTGATGGCAATTCAATTTTAGTCTAGAGAAGTACTTATCTATCATGCTATTGATTTTTAGGGAGATCTCTCTGGTCATATCTCCTAAGTATAGTTTGTTGCTAGTTTTGTCAAGTGGATTGATGGGGTTGGTTTCCTATGAGGAACTGATCCACTGTACATGCTACAAAAACAGTTCAAGTAAGAAGACGCAAACGCAAGAGAAAGCAATGTAGTCTGAGTCTCCTTCTATCATCTTCTGGCTCTAGGTAAAGTCGCGGGTAAATCTCTTATAACTCTGGTCCAAATTTCATCTAAGCCTCTTCCCATTTCTTAATCCTTTCTTTGCCTTTGTGCCTCAGTCTTGTCTCAGAAAAGAAAAGTTTCCTGTCTACTTCCTCATTATATTACTGTCTGTCCAAGTTTAGCCTTATAATCACTGATCTTCAAAAGCACCGGCGAGAGAAGTGCATAGTTCTAAGAGGCCACTAACGATCGCAAACCACAGAAGAAGAGGTGGCTTTTAATTCAGGAGCTTGGAGTGATCGGCTTCCCCTGAAAACCCTTAGCTCCAATGAAAACTCCATATCTTCAAATCTAAAGCTTTTTGCACCTCAATAGCATCTTCAAAACTTCTACTAATGGACTTTGTCAAGCCACTTTTTCTTTCCTTCTCAATCGAACAAAGTGAATCATCCAAATGCACCCACAAAAAAAAGATGATCATGTTTTAATCAAGTGAAATGCGTGCTGTTTCGGGAGTAATAACCGACACACAACTAATACTCGGAATTTAGAAATGGTATTTTTCCTCATCATTAGCAGTTTAACACGACAAGTTGCATTCACATTATTTAAAAAGCCCATTATTAGTTTAGTTTGATAGAAAAAGCCTTTTTTCACCACAAATCATTCACAAATGATTATTAGATAAACAAATCCGACCGTTGTAAAGATACAACGGCTATGAAAACACACGCGATGTTCAAATCCTATATATACATCTCCAATACATTAAAAACTCAGGCTTTGAGAAACAAAACAGAAACTGATTTCAGAGAGAGAGAGAGAGAGAGATTACGGTGGTGATGAGATCAATTTGTCTCAGAGGTCTTATGGTTCTTTAACCTGAGTACGAAGAGAAACGAGTCTTGGAGATCAAGTAAGTCTCTCTTAAACGAATGAATCTATTGTAAATTAGGGTTTCTAGTTTAGGAAGATTTCGAAACTTCTTTCTTCTACAGTGATTTTTTCTGTTTCTAGTTTCTTTCTCTGCAAATCATCGCTTGATTAAGTAGATAAGGGTACTTTTTAATTAGGGTTTTCATAAGACTAGTGGTTTTGTCTCTTGCGGCTGATTAACTATGACTTAAACTGATTATCCTTTAATTTTACGCAAAAATCAATTTTAACATTGTTATTTGATCTACGAGTCACACCAAATCTCTGCTTTTTGTTAGCAGATTACTTGCTCCTAAAGAAACATCTAGAGTAAAGAAGCAGAGTCACAAGCGATTCTTAAACGATTCTTGGTAGATCTAAGAAACACAAAGCGAATGGTGAAGTTGAGGTAACTCTTCTCTTCTGGAATTGTCTTCTGATTTGGTATGAGATGAATTTTGTGTTTAGGTTTCAGGTAGTAACGGATTAGTTATTGAAATTAAGTGAATTACATGATAGTATAAAAACGAATCGAACATTTTATGTCTTTCTCACACTTGAACCCAAGACATTTTAGGTTGTCTTGTTAATAATAACAACATATTAGATAAATCTAGATTAGAATCCTTTGAGGAAAGATATTTTAGTTTGTCCTGCTAATTTAGAAATTAAGTGAATTACATTATAGTGAAAATCTAACCAAATGTGACATCCCGTCTTTTGATCGTTAGTGGTGGCATGTTTAATTTGTTGTTTCACTATTGTGTAACCATTTGGTTTCTAATTAATTTGACAATAAAAAATTATCTTCTCCTCACATATCAATTCAAATTCCAAACTTTTTAGATTGTCCTGTTAATTTAGAAATTAAGTGAATTACATTATAGTGAAAATCTAACCAAATGTGACATCCCGTCTTTTGATCGTTACTAGTGGCATGTTTAATTTGTCTTTTCACTATTGTGTAACCATTTGGTTTCTAATTAATTTGACAATAAAAAATTATCTTCTCCTCACATATCAATTCAAATTCCAAACCTTTTAGATGCCTAATTAACACATTAGATAAATATAGTAGAGAAATCTAGTCTAATTTTGTTTTGAGAGAGAGATTTTGAACTGTCAAATTAATTGTTGAAACTTAAGTGAATTACAAAATAGTGAAATCTAACTGACTATGTCATCCCGTCTTTTGATCGTTAGTGATAGCATGTTCCATTTGTCTTTTCACTATTATGTAACCACTTTGTTTCTAATTAATTTGACAATAAAAAATAATCTTTCCCACATACCTCAACCCAAACCTTTTAATTGCCTCAATAATAACTTATTAGATAAATCTAGTTTATAATTTGTTCGGAAAAATATTTTAAATTGTCAAATTAATTATCGAAACTTAAGTGAAATGCATAATAGTGAAACTAACCGAATATGACATCCCGTCTTTTGATCGTTAGTGATGGCATGTTCAATTTGCTTTTTCACTATTTGTGTAACCACTTGGTTTCTAACTAATTTGACAATAAAAAAATTATCCTCCTCACACACATCAATCCAAACCTTTTTAATTGCCTCGATAATAACAAATTAGATTTTAAAAAAGCTCATAATTTTTGAAAAAACATATTTTAAATTGTCAAATTAATTATCGAAACTTAACTAAAACGCAAAATAGTGAAATTAACTAAAACGCAAAATAGTGAAAGCTAACCGAATATGACATCCCTTCTTTTTGATCGTTAGTGATGTTATTCAATTTATCTTCTCACTATTATATAACCACTTAGTTTCTAATTAATTTGACAACAAAAAATAATCTTTCTCACACACATCAAACTCTAAAACCTTAAACCTTTACCGGAGTTCTCTCTACAGCCATGAAAATAACTAAAACAAGATACATGTAATGTATTTGTACTAGTGATGAACCAACAAAAAAATATTGCTACTAAAACAATTTGAGGCCCACTAAAGTTAAGGCAGACACGTGGAAGAGTCAAAGATCAAACCTTTTTTCTCTAAAGGTCAAAACTTTACCAAAATCTCCAAAATCACACACACACGAAAGCTCACTTCTTTACTAACGAAGGAGAAAGAGAGAGAAATGTCTTCCGTTGCAGCTAGGGTTTTCAGGGGATGTAGATCGTTACTAGCTCCTGCATCAAAACCCATCACTTCTTCTTCTGTGGTAAGTGGAGCCACCAAGAAATCGGCGGCGAAATCGAAGACGAAGGCTAAGCCTAAGCAGAGATCAGTCTCTCCGGCGAAGAGGACTTCAAGGTCTGCTGGAATCTTCAAGATGACTCCTGTGTCTCCGGTTCTTGCTCAGTTCCTTGGTACTGGTGAAACTAACCGTACTGACGCCGTTAAGGAGATTTGGACCTATGTCAAATCCCACGATCTTCAGGTTCGTCTCTGTTTTACCCTCTCTCTGTATATCGGTCTTGAATATAGACGAGATTTACTGGAAAAAATAGGGTTTTTTAGTGGTACACTTTTGCTATATGTTTCTTGATATTTGGAACTTATTAGAGACATTTGGTGTGTTGATCACAGAAAAGACTCAGTTTTTGCTTTGGAGATTTTTGGTCTTTGTGTCATCTTCTTCAGTCTCTCTACTCTACGAGTAGATTTGGCATTTTCGATGTTTAATTTTTCATGTTTTATGTATCTAATTTGTTCTCCATTTCTCCTCTCATGCGACTTTGATGTTTGTTAGGTTTACTTTACTCTCTGCTTTTGCATGTCTTTGCTATAACTTCCATGCTTTATCTCTGGTTGTTCTTGGTAAAACAGTAGTTTACGTCTCGAGTCTGTCTACTAATGCCTCATTAGCTGCTATGGTTAGAGTCTTCACTCACATTCGATCTAATTTGCTCTCTATTATTACCCCTTGTGTGCCTGTTGATGTTTGGTTTAGTTTACTCTCTGATTTTGCTTATCATTGCTACATCTCCGTGTGGGAGATGATATGGTTTCAGTCTCCAAACCCGTTCTCCTTTGGCTTTATGAACCTAGATAATAGAACAGAATATGTGATCCGAATCGATATCAAGTCAGAATTTGCTTTTACATTCGCTATCAAGTCAGATTGACGCATTGTATTGAGTTAGGGAATACTATTTTCTTTCTTAATTTTGTTCGAAATGTGTTTGTTTTTGGTTGCAGAACCCTGCTAACAAGAGGGAGATCTTCTGTGATGAGAAACTGAAGCTGATCTTTGACGGGAAAGACAAAGTCGGATTGCTGGAGATTACGAAACTCTTGGCCCCGCATTTCGTGAAGACTGCTTGATAAGATTAGCTTAACATGGTAGCTGCTGATTTGGTTTTTCAGTAAGCTCTTTTGCGTTGTTGTTAACGTTGTCAATATCTTTGAACTCTTTTCGTACCTGTTAAAACATGGTTAGACTAATGTTGACTTGTGAAGAATTGCTTTGGCTTAATGTTAATCAAGAGTGATCCAGTGGAAAAGGGGTTAATTAAGAAGTAACAAGTCACAAATGAAAGTCTTTAGATGCTAATACGCATGTTTTTAGTAGGCTCTCAAAATTTTAAACTTTGAAAGAAACAGAGTCGAAATGCTTCTTGGCACTAAATAAGTAATGTTTGAATCATTAAAGAAGCAAGAAAGAGTGTAAACGTTTGCAAATACACAATCCTGTTACTCGCAGATTTGAATAGTGGCAAGAAAATTATATCACCAACCCAAAAAACTCAGGTAAGTGGGAGGCAATAGATTAGCCTAGTCGTCCGCCCGAGGATAATCTCAATCTGCATCTGTTGTTTCTCTTCCAACTTGGTCCATATTTGAGCCTTTCCTAATTTTGCATCATCGCATAAGATGAAAATGTTCACTCTTTTATCTGCACGTATTCTTCCTTTGCAATCGACACACACTGTAGCTTTGATACAATCTAACCAGTTGGACCTATTTAACCGAGACCAAACGAAACGTTTCTTCATAATGAGTTAGATTAAACGTAAAAATGTAATATATGCATACATTTTCGTTTTTGTTTTTTGTTTTTGCTAAAACAAAATGCATTTACATATATTAACCAAACGAAAATATTGTATGTAATGAGTTAGTGACTTGACAAGTTGATTGACCACAAATATTCATCATTTTCTTTTGCTGATGGGGAGGTTTTCAAATAGAAATGCAATTTTAAACTTACTATATAATCTATTTTAATTTGTTTTGATATATTAACATGCTTTTTATTATTATTTATAACAAAATTATTTACCTAATTGTGTATTTACTATTTATGTTAGTAAAAGATAAAAATATTTTTATTGTGAGGTAATTTATGATACATAAAACAATCACACATACAAATATTTATACATTTGATCTTAGGAAAATACATATTGTTTTTGATTATTATGTCTACCAAATTTATATGATTTACATGAATAATGACAACTAATTTTACAATGAAAAGATATTGAAATAAATAACATTACATTTGTTTTGATCAATTTTAGACATAAAAATATCAAAACTCATGTCATTAATATGTTCAATCAACAATATTCATTTTCATTATATCTATGCATAAGATATATATTTTATGTTTATAGATATTAAAAATATTATAGTTTGTTATATACATTTAAACATTTAAAAAATTATTATTTATTATCCTATTCAATATTTAATCCGTGTTTTGGTATGGATCAAAATTTAGTTTTTAATAAAACTCATGATGTGTCATATTTGTGCAAATGTTGCTTGACACCTCAATGGACATAGTAAGGTCTTTTTTCTTTGGTCAAACTGAAACTTTCATTAAATAATTTAACAGCAGTTAGGTTAGGTCTGTTAATGCCCAGCCCGAATACAGAGATAATTTAGCAAGCTCATCGGCTTCGATGTTACAAGAGCGTGGAACAAAAGAAAAGTTTTCGATCTCGACTTCTTCGAGATTTTGATGAAAACATAATAAGGTCTAGGCACATCTTTATCCATTACTATGAAAATGAAAATAAATTTGGAAATATAGATTTCTTTCCAAAATATTATTGCAAAAGAAGAAATATTTAAGTCTAGTTGATATGGTTTACAGTCATACAATATATTACACCGTACCATATATGGATAGGAAAAGAAAGAAAAGGAAACAAGAGAAATCAGGAAAAGGAAAAGAAACTAACGAGAATATTGTGTTTTTAAATTTTAACTATAAAAACTATATACACTAATGATTAACATTAATGTGTTGGTTCAGAATATCCTTAGATCCTGTGTTTTGATTCTTCTCTGCGGTTATATAGTTCTTGTTTCATCTCAATTCTAGGGTATATATATTAGATCGATCATAAACAAAGTTCGGGCTTTATTAGTTTGTTGGGTTTTAGAGTGTTTTGGTCTGAAAAAAGTATTTGTAATTTGTGATAGATTTGGTTGGAAAATGATTGTAGGAGACAAGTGTAGTGGTGGTTCTTCGTGGAGCAGAGATGATGATATTTCTTTTGAGAGAGCTCTTACAATTTTTGCCGATGATCAAACTGATGAGATTCATTGGGAAGATATTGCAGCTTTTGTTCCAGGGAAAACTTCAGAACAAATCGAAGAGATTTACAATATTTTAGTTCATGATGTTATGATGATTGAATCTGGATGTGTTCCTCTTCCTGATTATGATTTTTCAAAAACAGATCTCAATTCTAATGACAAAGAATGTGACAACGGTAGCGTACGTGAGTATAAGCAAAAAGGTGAACCAAAAGCAAAGCAAAACCCACGAAGAGGAGTGCCATGGACCCTCGAAGAACACATGTGAGTTTTTAAATTTCAATTTATATGTTATTTTTGTGGTTATTTTGTTGTGATGGTCAAATTATTTATGTTTTGTGTTGGTATTCTATTATTTTCCTATATAATTGAGATTTCAAATCTTGTGTATGTTTTCCACGGAAGCAAATATCAAAGTCATTAATACTTAGAAGTAAACCATATAATTATATATATGTATTGAATTGTTTTTTCACTGATAAAAATTTACATATTCTTTGAATTGTTAACGAAAGTTTTTGAAAAGATTTCATGTATTATATAATCTATGAAAACTATCAATTATTTGAAATGTGATAGTACTAGTGCATGACCTTTTCTGTTGATTCATGTTTTGCAAATATTAAATGGCATAGGTAATTAAACATGAAACTCACACTATTTTTTGTTTACTATAATGAAAACAGACGATTTCTTGATGGGTTGGAGAAATATGGGAAAGGTGATTGGCGTAGCATTTCTCGTAAATTTGTGGTGACAAGAACACCGATTCAAGTTGCAAGTCATGCTCAAAAATATTTCGCACGTCTTAACTCCAAGAACAAGACCAAAAAGAGAACAAGCATTCATGACATCACCGTTGCAGAAAACACAAGTGTCTCACCACAACGAAGACCAATCACATGGCAAAACAATAACATCAATGTTGCTTCTGTCTATGGCACACCAAACACATGGAACACTCATCAAGCCATTTCGCAACCATCACTAGACCACCTTCCTATGTATGGCGCACCTACCATGTGGTACACTCAAGCCGCTTCGCAACCATCTGTGAATGTTCTTATGCATGGTCAAGCAATGGTTGGACAAATGCTCTTACCTTATGAATATGACATGAACTGTTTGGCTCCTCCACCACCCCTGGCTTATGGTGTTCAACATCAGTCGGTACCTTACTACTCGGTTCCTAGTGCACAGATCAACATGGCTGGTTCCATTCCGTACAACATGACTTATCTGCCTGCTCAGTCTCGTATATAAGTCTTAATTAGACTTTTGTGTTTTGTGCTTGTTTTAAGGTGGGATATGCGTAAGGGGGGATTTAACATTCAATTTGGTTTTTATTTTATTTCAATAAACACTACTATTTTTTATGTGTACAGTGCAATGAAATTTCCATATGAATTATATAACTTTGAATCATGTTTATTAATAGCCATTGTATATAATTTAGTTTATATATATAAACACAAAAAGTTAAAGATGAAAAATCATATTATAATTATTCACATTTTTAGAAAAATCTGAAAATCTAGATTATAGTTTTACTTTACGGACGTGTTCAATTCTGATATAAATTTGAACTAATCGATTTTTAATATTCTTAGTTTATGACACATAATAATGTTCTATATATAAGAAGAAAATGTTCACTGTTTTATCTGCATGTACTCTTCCTTTGCACTCGATACATGCTGTAGCTTTGATGTACGACATCAAACCATCAAAACCAGGTTTCTCCAAGCTTCTCATCGAGAACTCGATACGAGGCCGGTATGCAAATGTACAAACTAGCAAGTGAAAAGAGCATTCACCACAAAGCTCTACACAATCAACATCATGCTGTTTCCATAGACAGCACCATCGTTTTGACAAAACACTCGTCGCAACGGCTTTTTTTGTCGGAAGCAATGACAAAATCTTCGCCAATAAATCGTCCGGCAAGTCGCTGATATTTCTCATATTCTTCTTTTTGATATTCCTCCAATGCAAAACAATGTTTTACTTTTGGTAATGCAAATTAATCTTATCAATTATATAATTCTGATAAATATTTGAGTATGGTTTTTAAAACCCTAGTGATTTCAAACGCTTAAATAAAATAAATAAAAACTAGCAGAATTCTGGTTCCACAATTTTAAAAGAAAATCATCCATCCTTACCATAAAGACAATACAACTTTTGATTAAGCTTTAAAGTAAAACTATTTTCAACCAAACGTAGGAAAAAACCAATGAGCATCCTGGGAAGGAAAACGTATTGGTGTTGAAGCAGTAAGATCTTTATACCCTTCGAACTCCTTGTGTTTCAACACCTTCTTGGGTTTCATATTGTAGATGCGACTACCGTGATATATGCAGTTTTTCACCATCCCACCTTTGGCTGCAACAGTTATTCCTAGATCCAAAAGCAATGCTCCATCTCCTATAAACTTGATTATTTTCCATTCTGATGATTTAGGATCAATCTTGTAGACGGTGAATAAGCATTCATTACTACTCCTATTTGAAATGATCAAAACTTCTCCAGAGAAAGCCACAGCAAGACGATAACGACCAGGAGATGGGAAACTTGCACATTCCATTGGAGAATCACCATGGGAGAGATCATAAATAAACAATGATGACTCCATTGTTTCTAAGCACGTAAAACTTGCTTTCTTTCAACACCATATCGATGCAGCCTCCATTCCGAAGCACTTTCCACCTTCCATCACTATTATTATCTCCTCTCTTGTGATATGCCAAAAAGTTTTCACTACTCCACACAACTAAGCAATCTTTGCTTTTTTCATCTACCCACAAAACCGCTTTGCCTATTTTAAATTGGCTGATTTCATACGAAAATTTTCGACAAGATTTGTCTTTGTTACGGAGAGTTACATAAGAAACAAAATTATTCATCCTCATAAACATCTTCTCACTATCATCCATTGAGTCTAGAGAAGGAAGTGGAATCCTCTCTCGAGTAAACACATTCAAAAGATGAAAATCGGTTCTACGGTTTAACATGAGGAACCAGCTACGGAACTCGCCAAACAACGACTCCCAGTGAAATCAAATCCCAAATCTCCAACTATGTAGAAAATTTGTCACAAGGATTTTGATGGGAAAGAAGATTAGCCATGGATTTGTTCTTCCTTTGATGCATGATTTCGAAGCTGAATACCATTCCGAAGAATCGACAAAGCTTAAGCGCTCCAAGATCGGTCTAATCAGGTCGAGGACAAGCACCGGCTGCTTCGAATCATCGTTGGAATCGATCATCATCTCTTTTTTCTTCATGATCATTGCCATTTCTGAATGTTAGGGTTTGTTGTTTTCTTCTGATTTTATAGTTCTACTTCTAGCTAGGTTAAAAAACCTCAAATGAGCAGTGTGGATTTTAAGTACAAGATCACTGGTTGGTTCGCAATTTTACAGGTTGGACCGAATCGGTTATAAATCATTGTCTGGTCGATTGTTATTATTAAGTATTAACTATTTATATGAATGGTTCGGTTATCATTGATTTTTTTTTTAGATTTCTTTATCGTTCTGGTTTTAATTAATTTTAAAAATAATCGTTGTTTGTCAATAATATATGATTTTATAATTATGACTATTATGATTTTAAAAACATAATATTCATGCCAATTTCCCTTCATTTTTTTATGATTTTGTTAATTTCTTAAAACGATATAGCTGTATATTTTTTTTCTCTAAACCGTAAGATGTAATAAAATATGTAAATCTTTTTTTTTTGGTTAAGAATACGTAACTCTTGTTTAGATTTGTTTGGTATATTAGTTTATGATCTTGTGTTGATTAGGCTTTATATAGTCACATGTAATTACTCCGTCAAATACAAGAAAAACTTCAGAAACTTTCAGCTACAGTGAAAACTATTAAGTAATACTCGATAAAGTAATAAACTCGATAAACTAATAAATTCTTGTAAGATGGAACAATTCATCAGATAAATCATAGTTGTTGCTTTCAAGAGGTTTCTCCGGAAAAAGGATGATCCATGGAGTTGTTGGATTGGTGACTCCTCCGGTGCATGATTCCAAAGCTGTATACCATTCCGAAGCAACGCATCTAGCTCTATCAAAATCGACAAGACTCAAACGTTCTAGAATCAATATAATCGGGTCCAGGACAAGCACCGACTGCATCGAATTATCGTTGGAATCGGTCTTCTCCTTGAAATCGGTCTTCTCTTTACTCGGTGGCATTGCGATTTTCAGTTTTAGAAATAAAGACCCTATAATCAAATCACGTTCACACATACGATCGCACAAAAAAAAAAAGCAATTGAAAATTCTTGGAGAATGACCTAACCTCTTTCGTTACTTGTACGTCACGGGAGAAGCAAAACAACCCTAAGAACGAGGATAGGACTTATAAAACCTTTTTGCTTTACTCTTTTACATACATACAATATTTCCTTTTCTTTGTTTTTTTTAGAAAGTTATTATTGGTTGCGTGGATTTTAAGAATAAGATCACTGGTTGGTTTGCTATTTTACCGGTTGAACCGGATCTGTTTTAAATCAATGGTTGGTCGATTGTTTTATTTAATAACGAAACGAAATATATAAGTTATGAGTTCGGTTATTCTAAAATTTCTTTTACAAACTTTAATCGTTCTGGTTTAAATTTAATTTCTTTCATTCGATCGTGTTGGAGTCACTAATTTGTTATAAATCCCTTTGATCATTTTAAAGGTAATTAAGGCTAATAATGCTAAAAGCTTATGCTCATTTAGAAAAAAGACAAAAGTCAATAACCATAGGCAAGAAATTTAAGCTAGTCTTCCATTTAGAAACTGATTCCATCAGCAATTGTTGTTTTTCTTCCAACTTATATAATAGTCTTTATCTTTTGGGATATTCGCATTAGGTAAAATGTGGCTTCGTTACCTTTGCAATTATTCTTCCTATGTTCACATTCTGTACATATATTTTGAAATTCAAAATCTAACTAGCAATCATTCTCGTTAACACATGGACATCTCTAACAAATAGAAATCCTTTGCTATTCTTGTTGGATCTTCCATTAGAGTGGGATGTTACCAAAAATCACAAATCGGACATGTTCAACATCGTAAAACATTTTTACCTTAAAGAGCTTCCAATGGGAATTGTAAGTTTTTTTCATATATCAATCACAATCATAAACAATCATGAGGCTTATGCAACACATACACTCATCTGCGAGATACATCCATCATTGATATTGGGTGTATCTACTTCAGTTATTCCTTTTACTAAACACAACTAGTCTTTAATGAGATGCAGTTTTGAAAAAATAGTGAAAATGCTGTTAGATGCTGCAAGCTGTTTTGAAACCGAAAATTTATTTGAAATTTCTGAAAATCTGATCGTAGATCAATTTACACGGGTTGGGATAGGTTTGTGCGAGTTATTCTTCAACCAGGCTGAAGAACCACTTTCGGATAGTTTTACCAACTCAATCAACTTATCCATAGCTTTGCTTCTTCTACCATCCACCACTCGAGCTACACAAAATGTCTTCAACCTACATTCAGTCAATTGTAATAAAAAAAATCTTTTTCAGTATAATGTTACTTTTCCATATCATGAAATCTAAGTATTTACAATTTAAACCATGCGTAACAATTGAGAGGAATCCTCCTATAAAATAGAGTCGGAAAGTCGGAAAGTCGGATTATGTTTAGAATAAATAGTCCCAGAATTAGTTGAAAGTCGGGTCGGGTTTAAAGCAAATTAGTCTCAGATTTAGTTGAACCAAATGGGTGACATGCACAGATGCAGACTAGAGTGTCATCGTCTCTCATCTCGAAAGCTTTATCATCGTCATCAAACCTCAAAGAGCTTCGTCGAATCCACGCACTTGTAATCTCTCTAGGCCTTGACGGCTCCGACTTCTTCTCCGGCAAGCTTATCGACAAGTACTCTCATCTTAAACAACCCAACTCTTCACTCTCTGTTTTCCGACGAGTTTCTCCGGCGAATAATGTCTACCTCTGGAACTCTATCATCAGAGCTCTTTCTCAGAATGGTTTGTTCTCTAAAGCTCTCGAATTCTACGGGAAACTCCGGGAAGCCAAGGTTTCTCCTGATAAGTACACGTTTCCTTCCGTTGTTAAAGCATGTGCAGGATTGTTCGATGCAGAGATGGGAGATTCGGTTTATGAAGAGATATTGGAACTGGGTTTTGAATCTGATGTATATGTAGGTAATGCAGTTGTTGATATGTACTCGAGGATGGGATTGTTGGGTAGAGCACGGCAAGTGTTCGATGAAATGCCTGTGAGAGATATTGTGTCGTGGAATAGTTTGATTTCTGGGTTTAGTTCACATGGTTACTATGAGGAAGCTTTGGAGGTTTATCATGAATTGAGAAAGTCTTGGATTGTGCCGGATTCGTATACGGTTTCAAGTGTTTTGCCTGCGTTTGGGAATTTGCTGATTGTTAAAGAAGGTGAAGGACTTCATGGTTTTGTGTTAAAGTCAGGTGTTGATTCTGTTGTGGTTGTTAACAATGGACTACTTGCGATGTATTTGAAGTTTAGTAGACCAATGGACGCAAGACGCCTTTTCGATGAGATGGTTGTTCGAGATTCGATTAGTTATAATACTATGATCTGTGGATATATTAACTTAGAGATGTATGAAGAATCTGTGAGGATGTTTTTGGAAAAGTTGGATCAGTTCAAGCCAGATTTCTTAACAGTTAGTTCTGTTCTCCGTGCCTGCGGACACTTACGAGACTTGCATTTAGCAAAATACGTTCATGACTATTTGCGGAGAGCTGGATTTGTGCTTGAAACTACTGGGAGTAACATTCTAATCGACATGTATGCAAAGTGCGGTGACATAATAGCGGCAAGAGATGTGTTCAAGAGCATGGAGTGTAAGGATACTGTTTCTTGGAACTCGATAATCAATGGTTATATACAAAGCGGAGATCTTTTGGAAGCCATGAAACTCTTTAAGATGATGATGTTCATGGAAGAGAAAGCAGATCATATTACTTACTTGGGGCTTATATCTGTCTCCACTCGTTTAACAGACTTAAAATTTGGGAGAGGGCTACACTCTAACGTGACAAAATCTGGAATTTATTTCGATGTCTCTGTTAGGAATGCTTTGATTGATATGTATGCAAAGTGCGGGGAAGTAGGAGATTCTCTGAAGATATTCAATAGTATGGAAATTCGGGATATGGTAACATGGAACACGGTTATTTCAGCATGTGTTCGTTTTGGGGATTTCGCCACCGGTTTGCAGGTAATTACTCAAATGATGAACAGCGGAGTGGTGCCTGATATGGCGACTTTCTTGGTTATATTGCCTATGTGTGCTTCACTTGCTGCTAAACGACTAGGCAGAGAGATCCATTGTTGTCTTTTAAGGTTTGGATATGAATCTGAGTTGCGAATAGGGAATGCACTAATCGAAATGTACTCAAAATGTGGTTGTTTGGAGAGTTCCTTTCGAGTCTTTGAAAATATGAGTAGAAGAGATGTTGTGACATGGACAGGGTTGATCTATGCATATGGAATGTACGGCGAAGGTGAGAAAGCTCTTGAAGCTTTTGCTAATATGGAAAAATCCGGTGTTGTTCCGGATAATGTTGCCTTCATTGCCATCATCTATGCATGCAGCCACTCTGGTTTGGTTGAAGAAGGCTTGGCTTGCTTCGACAAGATGAAAACACACTACAAGATCGACCCGTTGATTGAACACTATGCTTGTGTGGTCGATTTGCTGTCCCGGTCACAGAAGATTTCAAAAGCTGAGGAATTTATCCAAGCAATGCCGATAAAACCTGATGCTAGCATATGGGCATCTCTGCTAAGAGCTTGTCGAACAAGTGGGGACATGGAGACAGCGGAAAGAGTGTCTAAGAAGATCGTTGAACTGAACCCGGATGATCCAGGTTACTCGATTCTAGCATCAAACGCGTATGCAGCCTTGAGAAAATGGGACAAAGTGAGTCTAATCCGCAAGTCCTTGAAAGAGAAACACATCAAGAAGAATCCGGGATATAGCTGGATCGAAATCAGTAAAAAAGTTCACGTGTTCCGTGCAGGAGATGATTCAGCTCCTCAGTCTGAAGCGATCCACAAGTCACTTGAGATACTTTACAGTCTGATGGCTAAAGAAGGGCACATTCCTGATTCACGAGAAGTTTCACAGAATCTAGAGGATGAGGAAGAGAAGAGACGTTTGATCTGTGGGCACAGCGAGAGGCTAGCCATCGCTTTTGGACTGTTAAACACAGAACCAGGGACGCCATTGCAAGTGATGAAGAATCTTCGTGTCTGTGGTGATTGTCATGAAGTCACAAAGCTGATATCGAAGATTGTTGGACGTGAGATATTAGTGAGGGATGCTAATCGGTTCCATCTGTTCAAACACGGTACTTGTAGCTGCAAAGATCGGTGGTGAATAGTTTCTTCGTTATAATTCAGGTGTAGCTGAAGATATTAGGATCAAGGGAATCATGTACTTGCCGTGAAAAGCAACTTTTTGTCACCACAAACATTGACCCCTGGTGGAATAAGTTGACATGCATTCACACATAAAAGAAGTAAATTAACTGATCAACAGAAGTAAAGCCACATAAATTTGTTGTTGAATTCAATGAAATCATCATCTTAGCTTTACTAAATAGAGGTTATTAAGAAGCGACAAATTAAGTTATAACAACCCACAAAACTAGATCAGGTACATGAGAGGCTATAGAAGAGNCGTAGTCCTCCGCATGAAGACTGACTCAATCTGCATCTCTTGTTTTTCTTCCAACTTGGTCCATATAAACGCGTGTATCCTTCGGGTACCTGAACAACCGTGTTGAATGTAAATGTTCACTCTTTTATCTGCACGTATTTTTTCTTTGCACTCGATACACGCTTTAGCTTTCATAAGGGACATCAAACCATCAAGACCAGGATTCTCCAGCGTACCAAACGGATCTCTAACTTGAACAGTTTTTCTAAGCTCCTCATCAAAAGCTCGATGAACGGTCCACGGCTGACTAGGACGACGTTTAGGGTTATGTCTAGTTGTATAAGCGCACAACCACATAGAGCAACGCAAACAAAGTTCTATACAATCAACATCATGCTGTTTCCATAGATAGCACCATCGTTTTGACAAAACACTTGTCGCAACAGCCTCTTTGGTAGGAAGCAATGACAAAATCTTTGCCAATAAATCATCTGGCATGTCGCTGATATTTCTCATATTCTTTTTGACATCTCTCATACTGGAGATTGTATACTGAAAAATAATCAAACACGATTTTAGTGACAATTCCTCATCTAGATGGAAATAAATATGAGAACAAAAAATAACCTATAAACAAATCAAGGGTGTGTTCACGAATACGATTACACAATTTAAGGCCAAACCTTCCTCCTGTTACACGGCCTATTTTTCTGTTTGGTTGGCTATCAAATATGTACATAACGGAGTCGGTAAACTTTAGAATTATCAAGTGCTAAAACCTAAATCAAAATTTAGAGGAGCATGTGGGCCATGTGGAAAATGTAAAATTGAAAAGTAAAAAGGAAATAAGTGATTTAAAGCATGGCTCCCGGATACTAGTGAATTGGTCAGTGTATAGTAACCGAGTTTGATTATCTAATCAAGGAGACACATCACTCTGGGAATTCAGAGACATGGTTATTACTTGCTGTATGTTCTTGCTCTATCACAGTTTGATCACTTCTTGTTACCTATGGTAAACTTCCATTTTAGAAGTTGAATCAATTTACAGACAACAATTTTTAAAAATGAAGATACATTCAAGCCAATCAAACAACTTTGTTAATTTCACAAAGCAAAATGTTCTTGAACCATAAATCTCAAAAGAGGTTCGGTCCTAAAGGTCTAAATCGGAAATTATAGTTAACCCTGAAGGGAAACCAAAGAGAGATTCATGATTTGCACAAGAATTTTTCTGACCAATGTTCTTCTATTAGTCACAGAAGAAGATTCCTAGAGGCTTTAGAGCATTGTCATATCTTGAGGTAAATTAAATTTACTTGTAGCCCCAAATACGTTGGCCATCTGAAGCACAGCGGTTTCAACGGCAGGGGCGGTTGGTACTAGCGATTCCGGGAGAGAGGGAAAGCACTCTGGCTGATTTTGTTGTTTATTGAAGACTGGAGTGTACAGTGCCAAGACAGCCCGGCAGAATATGAATCTGCAGATAAGGGAGACAAAATCCGAAACCTCAATAGACTATACCAACAATTTTTATGGTTCCAAGTTCTTACGCAATCTATGGCCAAAATGAACCTCCAATCTTGTAATAACGCATTAAACATGTTTGAATTTTGGAAGATCCTCAAGGTGTCTTAGAACTTGGAAGAGAAATATTTACCTTAGGAGAAGTCTTCTCAAGAAGGGCTCTTTTAGAATTTGTGACCAAACGGGGTGAAGGGTATCTGATGCTGCCAAAGTTGAAGCCCATTCGTTCATAATCGAAGAAAGAAGCTTCTCGGCCTTAACAAACATATCCTGACACATATAGTAGTCACAAAAAAATAGACGTAAAGAAAATGCATTTTGAGTATCAAGGAGATTAAAGCTCAGCTCTACCTACCGTTTCCACATCCGAACCAGAAATCCCAATAAGCAAGCAAAATGCTTGGACTGGTGCAGTGAGAAAGATGGTGAAAAGGCTACCACTGGGTTGACGAGAGAAATCAACAGAGATAAGCGGAGGAGTATGTGATGGAGACAGAAGCAATGCGGCTGGTTCTCCTTTCTCCGCTCCACATATATTCTTCAAAAGTTTAAAGCGAAAACATTCATACCAAACATAAGTATTCCAGAAATGAATCTTGACATAAGAAATACAGAGTCCAGTGAGTTACCCGAAAAACTGTGCTGGTATCACTGTCAATGATTATGAATAGAGGTTTCCTTGTGAACGGAACTAGATCAGAGGGATAGATGCAGCTTGTTCCTGGGGGAAAACAGTTGTCAAATAAAGTTCAGAGAGACTTAAAAGAGAGCAAATTCTATGTTTCCCTTGTTTCCATAAAAGAAATTTATAAATTTCTGCAGATTTCAGAGTTGTTCCCCTTGTGTGCAAAACATTCTAATTGGATCGATCACACGATGGTCCAAGTTTATCTAAGATTTTTGTCGGATCCACCTCCTACATGCATATGGCCTAATGTGATAGTATTAGATAGATGTTTACATGAAAGTTTCAATAATTCAGGAGTGGATACCTGAGAGCCCATGAGTGCCAAAAGACAAACCACATGGTGTACTGGCTGCATCCTCACTGTTTTGCCTCAAAGACTGACCAGGTGTGTCACCAGATGGGTCTCCCTCTTGTTTGATAGTGTGAGATTCAAAGTCTCTCAAAATATTCTCCTCAACGCTGGTTACACTTCTGGCACTCAAGGGAGATATTGAAGTCTGTCCAATCTTTCCTGAATGAAAATGTATATGTTAGAAGCTAAGGAACTCAATATTCTAAACAAACGAAGCATAATACACACATTATTACCAGAAGCAGACAGATACAATAAAAGTATGCCATTGGAAGGAAGCTCCTCACAAATGGTGGCCAAAACCTACCAAGATAAAACAGGTTCACAGGAAACCAATGGTTTTTGGTTAGATCAGCAAAAATCGCAGCTGTAGTTTGTGAAAGAAAAAAACTAAAACAAAACTAAAGTCAGCTTACAGCCAAGAAATGTGTTACAGATGGACGATAAAGGACAGCTTTGCGAGGGTTAGGCGGCAAAGTAGGATCAGTCATGTTCTGGGAGTGTAAACGAGTAACTCCAGTGGGAGCGTTCTGACCCATTTTAGCACCAGTTGACTGATATAATGAACCACTCGGTTCCCACTCTAAGCATTGAAGCATCCTAAACGAATCAAGCGTTAGCTCTGAATACTTGACCTGGTTGAAATCATACACCAAGATTGTAAATTTTAGAGTGTAAGAATATTTAGATAGCCATTCATACAAAAGATCAACAAGTAAACCGCTACCTCATTGTAGTGATAACTGCTCAAGATTGCATCTGTCAACCTTAAAGACCTACTTGCACGAGGTGTACCAGCATCCAGACTAGGATCCAACACAAGACTGTATCTTAGAGGCCTGATGTTCATAAAAGCAGTATCAGATTTCAGAAATCTAACTATTTCCTGTGCCACCACCTTCCATTCTTTAAAATCACTTTCCTGAAAACATGAAAAACTGTTTATATAATAGACTATGGAAAACAGAGATAAAATGAAAAATGGGTAATTTCTAAAGTACCGGAAAAGAAGACATCTAATTTCGACAATCGAGTAGCATCTTAGGTCACCATATCAAGCAATGTAGAAGATTACGTCAAAACAGAGCTGATCACATCTTTGCCTTAAATCTATATGATATTCTGTGACTCCATGTACATGCTATTATTATAACTTTATTCAGCTTCATACTGTTCTGCTTGTGATTCTAGCAGTGAGAATAGACATACAATCATGTTTGCCAATACAAAACACAAAGGATTACTTGCTATAAGCCAACAGCATGAAACAAAAACCAATACAATCTAGCTATAAACTGTTACCGCAAAAAGTGTCATCATTGTTCACTAAAACAACTACCTACAAACAGTCTAAAGCTGGAATAAGAGCTCCCAGAACAAACCTGGAATGTCCTCTTGCATTCATCTATCAACCGTTTAAACTGCTCAACGAGTTGATGCACCATCTCTCGACGTCCTAAGACCAAACAAACCATAAGAAACCTTGCAAGAAACCTTAGCTGTTTGTTTGCAATATTCACATCCTGAAACAATCCTTCTTTGAAATACTCTCTAGTCAATATCGCTTCATAGAACACATACGACTCAGACAAGTAACCAGCATCACTCGTTCGCATATAATGTCCATAGTAAAGCTGAGCAATACGAGACGCGATTTCTCCAATCTCCCATCTCTTAAGTCCAGCTTCTACAAGCTTCTGACGATTCTCTTGCTGAAACTTCCATAGTTGTGTGTATACCTTGAATACCTTGAAGAAATAGTTTTCATACCTTGAAACAAACAATCGAGCTCCAAATTACATTCCAGAAACAGTAATCGATTTCATTTCTGAGTCTCAATCTACCAAACCTAAACAAACTTCATAATCAAATCGGAATCGAAGGAGAAGAAGTACCTGCTGCGTTCATAGAAAGGTAAGTCTCTGATCTTGGAGAATTTCTTATCGGCTTTGTTAACGAGAGACCAGTACACTTCACTGAGAGGGATACTATTACCACCGGAGATTTGCTGCGACATTTCTGAGAAAGCAGTCACTCTTCTTCTTCGGAGCAATCGCCGTCGCAACGCGATCGGAGTTTTTGGTCGTCGTCTTCGTTTAGATCGGCGAATCAGAGATTCGGCTTTTTGTACCGACCGGTTTACGCGAGTACATTAGTCTGACCAGTGAAATTAGTCGGTTTATTTCGATTTCGC
Source organism: Arabis alpina (assembly GCA_900128785.1). Classification (NCBI taxonomy): domain Eukaryota; kingdom Viridiplantae; phylum Streptophyta; class Magnoliopsida; order Brassicales; family Brassicaceae; genus Arabis; species Arabis alpina. The sequence continues at coordinate 1,479,627 of LT669790.1, read as the reverse complement.
ATTTTTAAACGTTAATTGCCAAAATTACCATTTATTTAAAAAAAAAAAAATCAAGATTGCCATTTTTTCTCATTATCAAAATAGCCATCCATCATCATCCTTAGTCAGAAAGAGAGGTAATTATAGTGTTTAAAAGATAATAATTACATTGTTTAAAAATATTATTGTCTGGTGAAAAATTTGGCACTCACTCATGGCATTGGATCAACTACCAACATTATAACTTATAATGGAGATATTTGTATAACTCTGGGTTAAAGGAACTTCAGGTATGTTGTAATTCACACTGAATGTTTAACTTTGTTTTGTCTCTAATGTATTTCCTGAAAATATAACTTGATTGTAGGACACTGATATCACTTTGTCTACAATATCCTAAACCACAAAAGTTTTTGTCAATTGAAATTAGGTTGGAGTTCATAAAGATTGCCCACGACAACCGTTGTTCACTGTTGAAAGACAAAAACTTAAAATTACGAAAAATGATGTAGAAAGATTAAACAAAATGGCGAGTATGTAATTTAACTTTTCAAGGTTATGTATTTGACTTCGTTCTATCGTACTAACTTTTTTTTCATAACCCAAAATAATGGCGGTTGACAATACTTGATTAAAAAGGCCTGGTAGAATACATAGATGCAAACAACAACTAAAACATTTCGACCCATACATGTTTAATAGATTTTGAGAGCTAATTTTGTGTAATTACGAGATTTATAACGATCAGTCCTGGTAAATAAAAGAGGCGAAGTTTGTTCGTTATAGTTCTTTTTTAGGCTTATGTATTTTATTTTGATTAACTACCATTTGATCAAAACTAAAGTCTAAAACTTTCTCTTCATTGAAGTTAAAAAAAAAAAATGAGGTTCAAGATTTTTGATTTGTATTTCTGAGATTTCGGAGTGAACTAATATACTTTTCTTTGAAAACTGAAGTTTTATTCACACATCTAAAATATAGTTTTGTTCTAGTGTTTAAACATCATGCATGAACATTATTTCTATAGGATTTAGCTAATACATAACTAATTTCTGAAAAACTTGAATATGTAATGAAACAAACAAATAAGATTTTAGATTGAGGAAAATGAATCATATGATAAAGTAAAAGACAACTTGTACTATTATTGAACATTGTGCTGAGTTCAAGCCTAAACAAAAGACAACACTCCAACTTTTCTTCTTCTTTTAATTTGACAAGCTTAAGTCGAATTAGTGTGCATTACACAACAAATTTTGTAAATATGTGTTCACAAGAGGATGTGCATAAGCTAAAGGTGGATACATTTATCATTGCTGACATATATATTTTCCAAATAAGTATGTGTGTATGTTTTAGGGGGATAACTAAGAAATAGTAAGAAAAACTTCTTTGATAATTTAATAAAATCCTATAATATATTACATAGTTTACCATATGTATATTTGAAATTTTGATGCATGTTTGTTTTTGTAAACATTGTACCCCTCCATTCATTACATCTAAAATTTCCGTTATCTAATATTTTTAGCACTAATAATTTCTTTTGACGATAAAATAACACAACTAATTTGCCAAGATGTTTCTGATGTTGAGAAAAAAGAAAAGTTATTATTTGGGCTATGAACCCAGCTCACTTTTTTAATTTCATATTTTTTTTTTCAATGTTGATGTTATCATGTTAGATAACATAAATCACTACAGTAGCAAAATGTTGGATATTGCTGGTTTTTTTATTTTGCAATGCATAAAATAGTATTTCATCAGCTGTTTTTGTTTAGAAAAGTAGAATTATATTGTTTTTCAAAATTAATTGTTATATTATTTTGTACAAACCTATAGAGTTTTTCCGACAAAGAATTCTAAAAGTTTGAAAAAACTTGAACTTAAAAATTTATCACTCGAACATGTTACTTTTTGATAAGTTACAAAGAATTGGAGTGTTCGATTCGGATTTGTAATTAGTTTTATAAGTTAGTTTTATTTGGGTCAAAGTCAACTAAATGAGTTTTCTTTCGAAATTGAATGAGAAATTTCTTAAGTCAAGTCATATTTATTTGACTGATATTGAAAGTGTTTTTGTAGTTTGATAACATTAGAAGATTGCTTGATAAATGGGGATACTAGTGGGATGGACTTGGGAGGATGTATGTACGCCAATCATATTGGGAGACCCATCACCACTATGATATTTGTTGGACTTGTTTACTACCGGAGGTTGGCGCACTTGGTTGAAGACAAGATACAGTCATGTGCACGAGGGGCTGTAGATAAACTCACTAGACAACCTTGGAAGGAGATATTTGAATATGGTGGCCAACGTTTTGAGAAGATGGAACGAGATTCTCATGGTGGTGCTCTCAATTTGAAGGAGAAACTCTCTTACCTTAGTGATCCATGTGAAGTACATGTGTGCCAGAGGTGGCTTTATGGGGTATATGAGCAAAGCTAGATTCATGTGCCGAAGCAGCACGAACATGCACTCGTCTGTGTTTTCTGAGTTAGTTGAGTTACACATCCCATATGCCAAAGTTGCAGGAACATGTACTCGTTTATGTTTTCTGATTTTGTTGAATTACACATCCCATGTGCCTTCAAGCTGCTCAATCATGAACTTATGTCCATGGGAATTGGGCTTAGTATGCGTGCTAGAGATGATAATTGATGAGGTAAATGTTGTTTTTTCGTTTTCATTTTATCACTCTAGACATGCAAAATAGATGGTTTGTATGTACTAGTAGTACTTATGTTTTATGGAAAATGAGCAATATTCAAGTCCATAAAGAATATGGACAGATTTTAATCCCGTTGAAACAATTGTGTATGAAAAGTTAGATACTCCATGTCTCTTTTTTCATGGGTTTCGGTATACACTATTTTAATGTTTCGGTCTAGATTAGTCATAATCCCATCTAAATTGATATCTATGGTAAGCTCTAAAACGCTGACCAAACTACCTTAGTATTTGTAGTTACGTTTTCTAGCAACAGTCATTCCATGCTGTAAACATTCATATGCAAATTAGATGCATAAGGAAATCTCTAGCACATTTATTTAACAACCAAAATCTACAAGTTTTGTTGAAAGAGGTCATATGATCCCACAAGAGTGCTAACCACAAAAATATTATGTACCAGGAAAGATATCTAAGCTTTAAGCCTTTTTTTTCATTAGGCTTTTACTATTCATATATGTAGCAACTTAATGAAAAAACATAGCATACAAGAACACACAGACTTGTTCAAATTAATTATTTATAAATCTTTCTCATAAATGATTACATTTCCAACGCCATCAACGCTAAATTTATCTATCTTTAGCATATGCACACTCTCATAGTCTCATGTTATCATATAATTCTTCCTTCAAATTGTGTGATCGATTTATCAACGGTAAATTTATCTCTTTAGCATTACCACTTTCTATTATTTTGTAATCTTCGTAAATCATGGGCTTTTGTGAAAATAATGAATACCCTGCGGGTCTTTTCAGATGTTTTCGAAAAATTACTTGTGGATAGTTCCCGATAGAAGATTTAATAGAAATGGTACTGATTCTCATCTCAATTTCGTAGAATCTAAGTCGAACGTCAACTTACAGCCAAGAAAGTTAGAAAGCCAATGGTTTGTAGTTATGTCAGCCAAAACCGCAGATATAATTTGTGAGAAATACTAAAACTAAAACAAAACTAAAGTCAGCTTACAGCCAAGAAATGTGTTACTAGATGGACGATAAAGGTCAGCTTTGCGAGGGTTAGGCGGCAAAGTAGGGTCAGTCATGTTCTGGGAGTTTAAACGAGTAACTAACATTGTTGACTGCTTGCATTTTTTGTTCGTTCAGTTTCTTTTGGACGGTGCCAAATCCATGGTCAATAGTGTGAGAAACCATGGTGGTAAATTCATTACTGTAACCTACGGAGTTCTCTTGGGTCAGTATATAGTTCGATTTAGGACTAATATATTTCAATTCGATTTTGCTCATTTGGGATTTCTCCCAATCATGATAACCAATGTCAATTTAAAATTCTCCTACCAGTTGTGTGATCGATTATATGATTGAAAGTTGTATTTTTCTTAATTACGACACTTTCTATTAAGATGGAAGACTATTTGTAACCTTTATAAATCATTGGGCTATTGTGAAAACAATAATTACTTTGAGGGGCTTTTTAGATACTTTCCAAAAATCAAATGTGGTTGATACTTCCTGATAGAGAAACACCAAGAAGAAGAAGAACAAAATCACATGTTCTTAAATTCCAGTTTCATGGATGACCATCGTAATTCCGACCCAATCAAGAGGTATGATTCTGTTCTTACCTCAAAACCCAACAAAAAGTTTTGATTTTTAACTGTTTTACTAATTGTTCTCGATCTATAGACATGAGATTGATAAAGAAACTAGTGGTGCTACAAGGAAGCTAGAAGAGAATAATAATACTAAGTTAATTCAAGATCCTGAGGAAATGGCACTTTATTCAAAAGCAAGGTCTCAAGAAGAAGAGATTCATAATCTCCAAGAACAAATTGCTGCTGCTTGTTTAAAGGTATAACAACATTCATGGAAATCTTTTCTAATGAAAGAAGTTGAATCTCTAATGAATCTTTTTGGTTACAGGATATGCAGTTGCTTAATGAGAAGTATGGATTAGAGAGAAAATGTGCTGATCTTCGTGTGGTTAGTAGAATTCTATCTATCAAGATGAGAAAGTGTTCATGTTTGGCTTATGGGTTTGATTAGAAGTTGTTTCTTTACTACTTTAGGCAATTGATGAGAAACAGAATGAATCTGTTACGTCTGCTTTGAATGAATTGGCTCGTAGAAAAGGTGATCTTGAAGAGAATTTGAAGTTAGCTCATGATTTAAAGGTATATTTGGGTTGCCTTAGATTAAGTTACTTTTTGGTGTTCTGTGTTTAGTTCTCTTGCTCTTTATCTTTCAGGTTACAGAAGATGAGAGGTATATTTTCATGACGTCGTTACTTGGTTTATTAGCTGAGTATGGTGTTTGGCCTCGTGTTGCGAATGCTACCGCTATATCCAGTGGCATTAAGGTATGTACTTTCACTACATCTTTCTTCAAATTTATATACTATTCAGTCTTAACATTTATATACTTTTTCTTCGTATGCAGCACTTGCATGATCAGTTGCAATGGAAGATTAAAGCTTGCAATGTAAGCTCTCTATCCTGTATTGTTGTATGCATACTCTTCGTGGAATCGTTTGGAACATGTTCTGATGAAATGTTAAATCACAGGATAGGATTAGAGAATTATCATCTCTTGCGGAAACACAACCTGGAACAGAGTTTATTAGTAAAGACAACCATGATCCCCGAATTTCAAAAAGTCAAGCTTCTTATGGATCCACGGTAGTCTCAGCAAGTAATTTGCTCTTAAAGACCTTTCTAAAACGTGTGACATCTTTTTGGTAGAAACTTACTTTGCGTGTTGATATACTACCCTTGATGCAGGATCATGGTAATGATTACCGGACAAATGAGCAACTTTTGCCACCGATGGACAATGTTACGAGAAACCCTTATCAAAACCTTACGCAAGAAACTGAAAGTTTGAGATTTAATAATCAGATTGGTGGTGGACCTCAAGGTATTTCACAGCAGCCAAAAAGGTACGGTAATCATTTCGTAATTCTCTAAAACCTTTAATTGGTTTCAGTTTTTACCGAAGAAGTTATTTCACTGTGACGAATGCCTGCTTCGTTATGCTCACTTGTAGGGAAAATTTTGGATATCCTCTAAGTAGTGAGGCGGGAAAGGAAATGATGAGAGAGAGAGAAGAAAAAGCTGAGAGTTCTACCATGTTTGATCCTTATAATGGGAATGAAGAGTTTGCTTCTCATGTTTATGAAGGTCGATAAAACGTTTCTCCATTGACTATCCTAGTGGCTATACTTTAGAAATCTTAATCTGACCTTTCTTTGGAAACAGAGGGACCAGGAATCGATGGATTTCAGATTATTGGAGAAGCAATACCTGGAGAAAAAGTTCTTGGTTGCGGATTTCCAGTGCGAGGAACTACTCTCTGTATGTTTCAGGTAAAATATTTTGGTTATAAGAGTCTTTGAAACTAATCAAACTGATGAAGATTAATACATGGGCCGATTTGTTTGTTTCTTCTTGAAAAGTGGGTTCGGCATCTTGAAGATGGCACTAGGCAATACATTGAAGGTAAAATTCAATTTATTTGCCTCACCGGGTTTTTTCTCATCTGTTTAAAAACTGGACTATGGTTTAAAATTATACAGGAGCCACCCATCCAGAGTATGTTGTAACCGCGGATGATGTAGACAAACTGATTGCTGTTGAATGTATTCCAATGGATGATCAAGGTCGTCAGGTAATATACCGGGTTGTTACGGGTATTTGTAGTGGTTGTATGTGTTTGGATCAATTGTCGTAACTTTCTCTCTTTTCGATTATGCAGGGAGAATTAGTGAGATTGTTTGCTAATGATCAAAACAAGATTAGATGTGGTAATTTATTAAACAGATTCTAAGTCGGTTTTTTTTTGTAGATATGGAAAAGGTCTTTTTACCATCTCTTCTTTGCTGATAATGTTTTTGCCTATTATACAGATACAGATATGCAAACAGAAATCGACACGTATATATCCCGAGGTCAAGCTATCTTTAATGTGCAGCTTCTGGTAAGTCTGAAGCTCAGAGCTTAAATCCAGTGTCTTTGAGTTTAACTCAACTGTGGATATAATAACCGTTTTTCGCGGGTTCTTTTTTCCGATAGTTGGATTCAACAGAGAGTTGGGAATCTGCAACGGTTATTTTGAAGAGATCTAGTTACCAGATTAAAACGAACAACGTAGAAGCTGTGGTGATCTCAGAGAAATACTCAAAGGAACTCCTGGTAAGACACTGAATTTAAGCTCTTTCAATTTCTTGTTCAGAATCTAAAACAAAAACTCAAATTGTAGATAAAAGTACCGTGTGGATTCTCAACACAGTTTGTTCTGATAAGTTATGATGGATCTTCACATCCTATACGCACACTCAATGTCCGGTACATATCTATAACTATAAATCCCTCTCTTCATTTCGAAAATTTTACATCAAATCACAATAGTTTTATTTCAATTTTACCTCATTGTTCTTTACAAATCAATAATCAAATCATGTATTTGTGTTTTGTTTCACCAGCATGCGTGATACGTTGGTCTTGACGATGAGAATGCTTCAAAGCAAGGTATGTTTTGAGAATTACTGAATTAATTAACCTATTAGATTATACCTTACTAAATATGACATAACTCTTTAACTATAAAATGAAACTACCTTTGCAATAGCTGAAAACAATGATAATTTCAGTAGTCCCTACTAGTTACAGGCCGGCGTTGGCATGGTGCATTTGCACCATGTCAATGTGATTTTTGCAATTTTTTATTGGGGTTTAGAGCTATTTTTACAATTTTTATTAGATTTAAAGGTTTTTTTGCAATTTTCGCACTATATTATTCAAAAGTTTGGACCGGGCCTGACTAGTTTCGACACTCTTTATCATGTTGGTCTCTATCTAATTGTATATATTATCATGTATGCTCCATTAATATGGACACAATCATATACTATAATTAATTAATTTTTGTACATTTTATATAATATTTTCATGAGACAGGCACTGGACGAACGCAGAAAAGGACGAGTTTAAAAGTTTCAGTGTAACTACAGAACAGATCTATCCTCGAGTCCTTCAATTCAGTTTAATAAAATTCTGCAATTTATATTGTTTGTTATTGAGTAATAATTGTTATAGCTATAGTTTTTTTGTATTATTGTTTTGTCGTTTAGGTCTTTGTTTTTCTTTGGGTAAAGAAAAATATTTTTGTAATGTAGATGGTGTCACTCAACTTTGGACTGAGCTAAAAGCCTCGGAATCTTCTTCATTTTTTGACTTTTTTCTTACATAATAGATTATCTCGTTCCATTTAATATTTCTAGCTCTTTATTTTCTGTTTTTGTATAATTAAAATGGTCTATTTTAAATCTCGTTCTGTAGAAATAATCAATTAGTAGGTAGTTTAAAAAATTTACAAAACGGTTGCAAAATGAGTTGTAACTGTGTATAAAACTTGGTTAAAATGTTGGATTTCTTTAAAACATGAGATTACACCTAACTTTAGCTAGTTGGCATAACACAAAAATATACGAAGGAACAACTTTAGCCATGTGCAAATCAATCATCCAAATCATATTATATCAGCGTTAGTATGATCTTTGATTAATAATTAGTAGAATGACAGGGTGTCAACTTTACAATTAATGGTTTTTCTCAGTAAATGTATATGCTTAAGTTAACTAATCGTATAACATATATATGTTTATATGTTATTTTATTCGCAAATAGTTGGAAAGTTTTTCTCAATCGTATTATTTAAAAAGATGAATACCCAAGTGACTGGAATCGTACTAATAGTGTTCGACGCAATTTTAACATATTTTACATTAGAAAAAATAATCATTGGACGGAAGTTTTTGAACTTGCTTATAGTGTAAAGCTTCGACATGTTCAAGATCTCAGCATCAACCATCTCCATAATCAACTAAATACCACCAGTAAACCAAAAAACATGCATTAGCTAAGGTTCAACATCAACAAGAGAAACACAAATCTCCGTAAAATTGACATTGAAAAACTTAAAGGTCATGAGAAATCTAAAGTTTTCATGAAAGAATTTTCAAATATAAAACTCGATTCCCCAAAACGCAATTTTCCGAATTGGAAATAATTAAGCGAAATCATATTATCTCTCGCGACAAATCCGATGATAGTAGATCAACTGAGTCAACTTCCCCACATCATCGAAACTAGAAGAAAACGAATTGGCGACTTTTGGTGGACATTTGATTAGGGATTAGTCGTATTATTTAAAAAGATAAATACTCAGGTGATTGGAATCGTACTAATAGTGTCCAAGACCATTTTAACATATTTTAAACCAAAGATGTTCATAGTATGTAAACATATTTTCTTTTGTTTTATTGCAATATGAAAACCGGTTCAATTGAACTAGTCAGTATGTCGGTTGCAAGATTTGATTTTGAATATGTTTGGTTTTCTTTGCTTAGTATATGTATGTGTTACCTTACTATCTATATGTTTTAGATGTGTTACTTTTGCAGCAAATGACTATGTAACCAACTTGATTTATAAAATAACTAGCTTGATTCAGAACGTATGAAATGTTTTCTCTATAAACAATTTATTTTACGTAATCTATATTTGTTACGTTTTTATCTTACAAATTTTGCGACTTTATTTCACCACTGTATATTGGTACATTGGTGGATGAAACTTCTACGAAGATCTTTCATGCGTATCATAGAGCTATGATTGTAGATGAAATCTCGCTCAACTTCTATACTGATTAGTAGAGTGCGATATATGACATTTGGTCGGTCAGCTCAAAATTATACATGGTAATTTAGTTGTGTTCGTTATTTTTCTCGAAATTTTTAATTTCTTATTTGATTAAAAAACGACAGTGGGAAAATTATAATTACCATAATATAAAAATGTAATTGTACTTGTATTTCTGACCACATAACTGTAGATACGTGTGAATAATTTTGTCATACACGTGGCCCATGTTCAAGTATTCCACCTTCGTCAACAACACTTCACCAACCATTTTTATGCCTTCAAAAAGACTTTAAACCTCCTCTTTTTTTTCCTCTTTTTTTCAACTCAAAATTAAATTAAATTAAATTAAATTAAATAACATTATTTTGAGATATATAGTTTTGTTTTCATGATATGTATATAACATATAGTCACATTCACATTCTCACATCTCTAAAATTTTGGAGTATTTATTTCAACACTTAACTAACCATTTCTCAAGATAATGCATTAATTTACCCCAAAAAGATATATAAATGGAAGCATAAAGTGAAAAAGCTAAAGAATATAATATAAAATACATAAAGCAAATTCTACAACCTTTAGTAGTTATACTTCTAGATTTGATAAAACAAAACATTCAATATTACTCATCATAACATTAAAAAACTAACAAAATCATCATTTTTCACTACTTTTTTATCAAATTATCTCTCTAATGATATTAGAAAAATAAAAACACTTACCACACAAATCAGACCCCAAAGAAAAAAAAGCAGAGACCAAGAACAGAGGAAACACTTCACCTCTCTCATCTTCTTCTTCCTCTTTCCTCTGCAACAATCATCAATGAGTTCTACTACAGGAAACCCTAATCCATGGGGACCATACGATTCATACAAAGACTGTTCACAAGGAGTATGCAGTGTTTACTGTCCTCAATGGTGTTACATAATCTTCCCTCCTCCTCCTTCTTTCTTCCTTGACGAAGAAGACGACTCTTCCTCCTCCGATTTCTCTCCTCTCCTTATAGCTCTCATCGGAATCCTCGCAAGCGCCTTCATCCTCGTCAGCTACTACACACTCATCTCCAAATATTGCCATCGCCGTCGTAACAACAACAACAACCACACAATCTCCACCACCACCAATGATCGTGGAATCTCTTCCTTCGTCACTGATTCATGGCAATCGAATCCGAATCCGAATCCCAATCAAACAATCGGTGATGGACTCGATGAATCTTTGATTAAATCGATTACTGTATACAAATTCAAAAAGAGAGATGGATTTGTTGAATCTTCAGATTGTTCTGTTTGTTTAAGCGAGTTTCAAGAAAACGAGAGTTTGAGATTGTTACCGAAATGCAATCACGCGTTTCATGTTCCTTGTATTGATACTTGGTTGAAATCTCACTCTAATTGTCCTCTCTGTCGTGCTTTTATCACCGCCGTGGAATCCAATCAACAGATGGAGATGAGATCGACGGAGAACGATGCGATTTCGAACGGTTCTGATTCCGATTCCGATTCTGATTCCGTTGTTGTAAACATAGATCTAGAAACCAGATCTCGGAGTGAGGATGTTGTTAGTAGATCGAATTCAAATCCGAAGCCAGTGGAGGTTCATGGATCTAGAGACGGAGAAGAAGAACGGAGATCGGTGACGTTAAATTCAGGATCGGTGGTTTTGATCGCGGATATATTGAGGGAGATTGAAGATGAAGAGGAATCAGGTGGTGTTGGAACTTCGCGGCGAGTAGAAGAAGGTGACGGTGGAGAGAAGACGGTGGAATCGGCGGCGAATCAAACGAATGGGATTTCGAATTTTCTGGTAAGGAGTTCGATGGTGGCGATGAAGAGATCTGTTTCGACTGGTAAATTTGTTCTCTCTAGCTACGATCGATCAAGAAATTACTGTTTACCTAATTAAATTTGAAATATTGGGTTAAATATTAGGAAATTTGAATTTTATTTTTACAAAAAAAGGTTAAAATTAATTTGGTATTTATACGGTTTGGGTATCGTATATACTGATCAGATTCAAAGCTCCTCTCATGGCTAAAGCCTCAGCCATGAGAGGGGAGATTGTTTGGGCGAACGTTTGTGATCCCTTGAAGACGATCGTGTTATCCGGTGACATTGCGATCCATCCTAACCCTGCTTCGCTCTTGTCTATGTTGTTATAAGTTTTCTATGTTGTTAAATTACGACATAATTTCTTCATGGTAATCATTAAGCTTAAACTAATCATACGATTTTGCTAATTACAAGGAATTTTGATGGACCATTAAATGCACTCGAAATATTCATCAAATCCAAAATTGCATAATTTCATTAATGGAAAAGATTATGAAGATTAATCTATGCCAAAAGTTCAGAAATTAGTCCTAAAATCAAGGGTTACATATATATATACCTCACACTACAAGTATAAATTAACACTTTTGACAATCATAGTAAACACAAGTGAACCAAACAAAAGATCATTGCAAACACTCACAACAACATAACTTTTGTTTTACTCCAATGGCTCGAACAAACTCAATTCTCGTAGCTATTATCTTCTTTGGTTTCATGATGATCATGTTCACATCGGCTAATTAACCGAATATCTCATTCGGACAAGAATGAGATCACAAGTATGATGAAAGAAGAAGATCCTCATCAAATGTCGCTTTCAGTAGAGTGTAGCGATCCGATCAAGACGAGTATGGAAAGTTGGTATCAAGACCATCCGTGAGAAAGAGCATCTTTTGGGGGGAATATTTCAAATTAGGCGTACATGTTGCAAACTTATCAAAGGGCTTTCTCATCATTGTTTCCTCGAGTTGTATCTTGGGATATTCGTTCGTATGAGTTGTACAGTTTTATGTTTTTTTATTCAAATGAACGTAGATTTATCCGAAGATCTCCAATCCTACTCCATTTACCATTCCAAACTCCAAAATGAAGTAAAATCTTCTCCGAAATGGAGTACTAGCCAGTAGTATAGATTTTTTTGCTTATTTTTACTTTTTGGAGAATAAGGTGTGGTCAATCACGTAATCTTCCGATGTTTAATTAAATCAATAAAAGATAAGTCATTTGGTTTAGTTTCTAATCTTCATTTGCAGAAATATTCTACTAATACCTAATATCAATATAGTGATATATATTTTTCTAAAAATAAATAAAAAATATAGTGATATATACTAGGAACTAGCTAGTATACCATCTATGCCTCGACTTTGTAACTAAATTTATATTTTTAATGGAGTAAGGGCACCTTTGTAATCTAAAATTTTATGTTATTCTACTTATGACATCGTCTAAACATTTTAAATCTGCAATTAATTAAAACATATATAAAAGATTTGGAGTAATTCAACGGTAAATGATACCAAAACACCAAACTGTAATTTAATAACTAATCAGAATCATTGTAAAACCATTCGAAACAGAGTGCAGCTCTTGTTTCTTTACGTGTGATCAAATAGTTTTGAATTTACGGCCCTTATATTACATGTATTTAGTTTAAGTTTAACCTGCATGGTTTTTTTCTTCACCTTATAGTATATTTCTAATTTCGAAATCATTAAATCATATTTTAGCAGTTCCATTGAACGTTTGTAAACAATAATTAATAATAACTTTTCCAGTAACTATATAAAAGTCAAGAATTTTAACATAAACCTATCATGTAGAAAATCACGAGAGTAGTTTTCACTTAGAAGTTAGAACTGCTTTTTTTCAAAACGAATCCTTAAAATTAAATTTTACTTTGTATTTAGGAAAATAGTATTAGGAGAAGTCTATCTATGTAAAGGAATATGTGATGGAACGATCATATCTCCATCATATCTTCCTCACTTATGACAAATATCATTCTTACCATTATTATGTATAGTCTCTTTGTATAAATATGTACAAAACCATATCAATAGAAATGATCACCTTTACACAAGATTATATGGTATCACAGCAGAAACGAATACCTAGACCTAAAACCCTAGCCGCCTTCTTTCTTCTCTTCTTTCCTACGCTTTTACTTGAATTTTTCTTTCTCTCTGCGGCCATGTCGACCTCTGACAACTCCTCTCCTCTAATCACAACTACCACAGAGACCATCTCTGCTTCCCCTGGTGCTCTCCTCAACATCAATACCCAAAATATCGTTAAACTCACGGCTACCAATTACCTCATGTGGAGTCGTCAAGTGCATGCTCTCTTTGATGGGTATGCTTTGGCGGCTCACCTTGACGGTTCCCAGCCAATACCAGATCAAGTTGTCACTGTTAACGGTGCCACAACTTCTAATCCAGAGTATGTCCGGTACATTCGCCAAGACAAACTCCTATACAGTGCTATCCTTGGTGCAATCTCTTTTTCCATTCAGCCTCTGCTTTCTCGTGCCACCACCACCGTTGAAGTCTGGACTACTCTTGCTTCTACCTATGCTAAACCAAGTCGTGGTCACATCAATCAGTTGTTATACCAACTAAAACAATGGAAGAAAGAGAACAAATCTGTTGATGAGTACATACAAGGCCTCACCACCAGATTCGATCAACTTGCTCTTTTAGGCAAAGTCCTTGATCAGGAAGATCAAGTTGCTGCTGTTCTTCAAGGCTTACCAGATGAATACAAGTCCTTGATTGATCAAGTTGAAAGTAGAGACATTCCTCCAACGATTACTGAGCTTCATGAGAAGCTTATCAACCATGAGCTCAGGCTCATCACATCTCATGTTCCACAATCTTTTCCTGCCTCTGCTCATGTAGTTACCAACAAGTATCGCACTTCTCTTAGAGGTAACAATCGCAATCAAAACTCAGCCACACAACAACGTACCAACACTGAGAATCATCAATACTCAGCCCCACAACAACGTACCAACACTGAGAATCGTGTACCCAAACCATATCTTGGTCGCTGCCAGATCTGCGGTGTTCAAGGTCACAGTGCAAGACGTTGTTCGCAGCTTGCTCTCTATGCCTCTACACCATCTTCTCCTGGTTCATGGCAGCCTCGTGCTCACTTTGCTGCTGCGTCTTCCATGCCAGCCACTCCTTGGCTCTTAGACTCGGGGGCCACACACCACATCTCCTCTGACCTTGCAAACCTCTCTCTCCATCATCCTTACACCGGAGGAGAAGAGGTTATTGTCGGAAATGGCTCAGGTTTGCCTATAACTCACAAGGGTTCAACACCTTTACCTTCTTCCATTCGTACTTTATCTCTTCATGATGTGCTTCATGTTCCTGAAATAAGGAAGAATCTAATCTCAGTGTATAAATTATGCAACACTAACCGCGTTTCGGTGGAATTTTTTCCCTCATCTTTTCAGGTGAAGGATCTCAGCACGGGGACCCGGTTATTCCAAGGTCACACGAAGGATGAGCTCTATGAGTGGCCTGTCTCCAAACCCTTTGCCTCTACCTATTCCACTGCTATCCACAACCTCCAAACTTCCCTCTTAGATTGGCATTCGAGGCTAGGCCACCCGTCTCAACCTATTTTGAAGACCATACTATCTAAATTTTCTTTACCTTTCTCAGACTCTTTGTCACAGTCTTTGTCTTGCACTGACTGTCTATCAAATAAAAGCCATAAATTACCTTTTTCTCAGTCCACTATAATCTCAACGCGACCTCTTGAATATCTCTTTAGCGATGTTTGGACATCACCAATCATCTCTATTGATAAATTCAAGTATTACCTTGTCATTGTGGACCATTTCTCGCGTTATACTTGGTTATATCCACTCAAACTTAAGTCCCAAGTGTGTGAAACATTCATACGTTTCACAGCTCTCGTTGAAAACCGTTTTCAAACCAAAATTGGAACCCTCTTCTCTGATAACGGTGGTGAGTTCATTGCTGTCCGTCCTTTCCTCTCTTCCAAAGGCATCACTCACCTCACCTCTCCACCTCATACACCAGAACACAACGGTCTTGCCGAAAGACGGCATCGTCACATTGTGGAAACCGGTCTAACCCTCCTTACCAAAGCCTCAATGCCCACCACATACTGGACCTATGCTCTTGTTGCTGCCGTTTACCTCATCAACAGAATGCCAACTCAAATACTCAACCTTCAGTCCCCTTTTCACATTCTCTTTCAATCTGAACCGAACTATCACAAGCTGAAAATATTTGGATGTTTATGTTTTCCCTGGCTCTGCCCGTACAACAAACACAAACTCCAACCTAAATCGAAACCGTGTGTTTTTCTTGGTTATTCCTTAACCCAAAGTGCTTACCTTTGCTTTGACCCAATCACGAACCGTATCTATGTCACTCGACATGTACAATTTGTTGAGAATCAATTTCCTTTTCCTTCTCTTGTAGCTCCATCACCATCCACCTCACCGGTCATCTCTGTCCCTTGGTCACCACCAGCTTCTGAAATCCCAATCACCCAACCTCCGCCACTCCGTGCTCATTCTCCGGGTGTCTCGGTGTCGCCGTCCCCCTGCTCGGATTCTTTACCTGACAGAGTAATTCCATAGCCACCACCGAACCCAGCGGTGTCGTCTCCACCTCCGGTGCCACAATCCCACCGTGAATCTCCGGTCGACGTCACTCCGATGTCTCCAATCACTATCACCATCGAGCAACAAGACAACATTCTCCAAACCTCCTCTTATGGGCCATTATTACCTCAACCAAGCCCAAACACCACTTCCCCTCCTCCTAATATATCTTCACCCATTTTAAATATTAATCCAACAAGCCCAAGCCCACCAGTTACTTTACCTACAAATCCAACTAAACCTACGGCCCCTAAAACCAAAATAAAACCTCTTCCAAACCCTCATACCATGAGAACCAGATCCAAAAACCAAATAACTAAACCAACCAAAAAGTTTACTCTCTCCACCACCGTCTCAGACAAAATCGACAGAGAACCTCAAACACTAAATCAAGCCCTTAAAGATGAGAGATGGCGGAAGGCTTGCTCCTCTGAATTCGATGCTCAATTGCGAAATCAAACTTGGGAACTGGTTCCCCCAGCACCACACCAAAATCTCGTCGGCAACAAATGGGTCTTTAGACTCAAACAACTTTCTGATGGTTCCCTCGACAAATACAAAGCTCGACTTGTTGCAAAAGGCTTCACTCAACGACCAGGGATCGATTATTACGAGACTTTCAGTCCTGTAATCAAGTCCACCACAATTCGTACAATCCTCAAGGTTGCCGTAAGTAGAAACTGGTGTCTCCGGCAAATCGATGTTAACAATGCTTTTTTGCAAGGAAACCTTGAAGAGGATGTCTACATGGCTCAACCATTGGGGTTTGTTGACGCTGATAAGCCGTCGTATGTATGCCATCTCAAGAAAGCACTCTACGGTCTTAAACAAGCCCCTAGAGCTTGGTATTTGGAGCTTAAAAACTATCTTATGTCTCTTGGTTTCACAAATTCTCTCGCCGATACGTCACTGTTCATTCTCCAGCAAGATGGTAAATTGATTTACGTCTTGGTTTACGTAGATGATATCGTTGTCACCGGTAATCACACACCAACAGTGGAACTGATTATTGCCAATCTTGCAACTCGCTTCTCTGTTAAAGACCTCGGAGCTTTGTCTTATTTTCTTGGCATCGAAGTGGTTCGCACAACTCAAGGCCTCCACCTCAATCAACGGAAATATATTCTTGATTTGCTCCACCGAATGAAGATGACTGATGCTAAACCAGTTGCAACTCCGATGGCCTCCTCACCAAAACTCACGTTATCAGGTGACAAATACTCTGAACCCTCTGAATATCGCTCTCTTGTTGGTAGCCTACAGTACTTGTCCTTCACTCGTCCCGATATCGCGTTTGCGGTTAATCGGCTCTCACAGTTTATGCATTCACCTACTTGTGATCATTGGCAAGCCGCCAAAAGAGTGCTCCGATATCTTGCAGGCACTGTCACTCATGGTCTCTTCATCAGCGCCTCGACTTCACTTTCCTTACATGCCTTCTCCGACGCCGATTGGGCTGGCGATTCAGATGACTATGTGTCCACGAATGCGTACATCATTTATCTTGGAGATCAGGCCATATCTTGGTCCTCCAAGAAGCAAAAGAGTGTGGCTAGATCCTCAACAGAGGCTGAATACCGATCTGTTGCTAACACAGCTTCAGAACTAAACTGGGTCTGTTCTTTACTTATGGAACTTGGTATCAAAATCCCTAGTCCACCAGTGATATATTGCGACAACATTGGTGCCACGTATCTCTCCGCAAATCCAGTGTTTCACTCCCGTATGAAACATGTGGCTCTCGATTATCACTTCATCAGAGAACAAGTTCAGCATGGTAAGCTTCGAGTAGCACACGTCTCAACTCACGATCAACTTGCCGATAGTCTTACCAAGCCACTGAACCGAGCCCGCTTCTCCATCCTTCGGTCCAAGATTGGAGTCTCTAAAGCCCCTCCATCTTGAGGGGGCATATTAGGAGAAGTCTATCTATGTAAAGGAATATGTGATGGAACGATCATATCTCCATCATATCTTCCTCACTTATGACAAATATCATTCTTACCATTATTATGTATAGTCTCTTTGTATAAATATGTACAAAACCATATCAATAGAAATGATCACCTTTACACAAGATTATAAATAGTTGGTGTCTATATAACAGATTCTTTCTATTTCTTGTTATAATTTCCAAACGATGGTTTTATGTCAAATACAACAACAAAAGAGTTTACATGTTTATCAAGTTTTGGTAGGTTAAACTATATCACCACACAAAATGACAGTTGACATGACGCCATTTACGTGAAAATTTCTCCACTAATCATTAAGATTAAATACATCATACGATTTGTTATTTGCAAGGGGTTTGAGGACCATAAAGTGTTCTCCAATTATTCACGAGACCATAAATTGCATGATTTCATGATGTTAATTAGAGTATGAAAATAAGTAAACAAAGAGATCAATTTCTTCCTAAAATTTAATTAGTGTTTACTTATGGAAGTAAAATCAATCTAGTATGTTGATAGTTGACACAAAATATAAAAGATCGAAATCTTCATAATTTCGCCGACATGAATACTCCTAAAATCAAGGATTTTTGTATACCTCACTCCCTTTCCCACTCTACTATAGATAAACCCTCTTGAGAATCATTCTAAACACAAGCTCACAACCAAACAAATTATTCTAAACACTCATAACATTTCTTCTCTTTTTATATTTTTTGCAATGGCTCAAAGTTTCTCAAACTCGATTCTTGTAGCTATTTTTTTATTTGGCTTGATGATCATGTCTTCAATGGCTGATCAAATCTCTCATTCTGAAAATAACGACAAGAATGAGACAAATGTGGTAAAAGGAAAAGATCCTCAAGGGTTCAGTCATGGAGAATGTGTCGATGCGATCAAGAGTGTGGATGGTTGTTATGATGCACTCTTTGGGATATTCAAAGGAAAAGGTATTCATGAGATGAAACATGCTTGTTGCGAAACTCTTAATGGTCTTTTTAGCAATTGCTGGTCCACTTTGTTCCCTGGACAACTATACTTACGTATGACGATTAAGTTGATGTGTGTGTTTAGTCAAATGCAGGCAACTTTATCCGATGATAATTTATATTGGTAGTAATATTTTATTGCTATTTTTTTTTAATTCGGTGAATAAGTTGTGATTAATCACGTCAATGATGTAATATTCCTATGTTTATTCAGATCAATAAAATATTTGGAGTCTTTGTTTTAGTTATTAATCTTCCTATGGATCTATTATTCTTAAAGTTCTTGTCACTTTAATTTTACTATCTCTTTACGTTTTAACTTGGAAAAAAATGCACCAAATAGCATAAGAATAATGAAAAAATCCTGCTTAATTCTTAAAAAAAAATCGAAATGATAGTGCTTAGTTTATTGGTGTTAACACATTAATATTATATATGTCGAACTATGAAAATGCATCAATATGTTATTCTACTTGCAATTAAACACACAAGATTAAATTTTATGTTATTCTACTTATCAATCATGTTAAACTTGCAATCAAGTAAAACACACAAGATTAATTTTGTTTTTATGTTATTCTACTTATCACATCATGTAAACATTTTAAACTTGCAATTAAGTAAAACACACAAGATTTAGAGCCATTCAACGATGAATAATACCAAAACATCAAACTATAATTTAATAACCAATCAGAATCATACTAAAACCATTTGAAAAGCTCTTTTTTCTTTACGTGTGATCAATTAGTTTTGAATTTACGGCCCATATATTATACTTGTATTTAGTTTAAATTTAATCTGCATGGCTTTTTTTTCTTGCTAGTGTCACCACCTAATAGTGATTCGAAATGATAAAATCATATTTTAGCAGTTTTACTGAACTCTCATACGAAAATAAACCTACAATATTAAAATATTTTTTACCAACAAGTATATAAAAGTCAAGAACTTAACACAAACCTATCATGTAGAGTTGTAGTACACATATAAATCACGAGAGTGGTTTTCACTTAAAACTGCTTTTTTTCAAAACGACTCCGTATACTAATTAAATTTAACTTTCTGTTTAGAAAAACATTTGGTCCATGTATAATGAACTCTTCCTATTTATTATTATAACTTCCAAACTATGAAGAATCATATGTTCACTTTTGTCTCAAATGAAAAGAATATTCGTAGTTTTGATTTCAACGATATGATTTTTTTTTCAAACATAGAAAAGTTATATGATTGAATATTTTCAAGGTTTTGGTAAGTTTAGGTATATCACCACAATGACATCACGCCATTTACGACATACAGTTTCTCCACTAATCGTTAAGCTTAAACACATATAATACGAGCTATTTGCAAGAGATTTGATGACCATAAAGTGTTCTCCAATCATTCACGACATCATAAATTGCATAATTTCATGATGTTAATTAGCAAGTGTATGAAAATAAGTAAACAAGGAGATTAATTTCTTCCTAAAATTACTTTTAAATTTGGAGATAAAATCAACCTTGTATGTAATGTAGACACACAATAAATAAAAAGAGATCTTCATAATCCCGCCGACATTAATTCTCCTAAAATCAAGTCTTGTATACCTAACAGTCTCACACCCTCTCACACTCGACTATAAATAAACCATCTTGAAAAACCATTCAATCACAAGCTCACAACGAAAAATCATTCTAAACACTCATAACATATATTTTCTCTTTTTTTTGCAATGGCTAAAAATATCTCAAACTCAATTCTTATAGCTATGTTCTTCTTTAGTATGATGATCATGTCTTCATCGGCAAGTCAAGTGTGTCATTCAGACAACAAGAAGGACAAGAATGAGACAACTGTGGTGAAAGGGAAAGATCCTCAAGGGTTCAGTCCTGGAGAATGTGTCGATGCGATCAAGAGTGTGGAAGGTTGTTATGATGCACTCTTTGGGATATTCAAAGGAAAAGGTATTGGTGAGATGAGACATGCTTGTTGCAAAACTCTTAATGGTCTTTCTAGTAATTGCTGGCCAGCTTTGTTCCCTAAAAAACTACACTTACGTATGAAGATTAAGATGATGTGTTTGTTTAGTCAAATGCAAGCAGATTTATCCGATGATAAGTTATATTATTGATACATTATTGCAATTTTTATTTTTGGAGAATAAGATGTGGTCAATCACGTCAATGATGTAATCTTCCTATGTTTATTCAAATCAATAAAAGATTTTGAGTCTTTGTTTTGGTTTATAATCTTCCTTTGATTTTAATGTCATGTCGCTTTTACTATCTTTACGTTTTAACTTTAAAATTGCACCAACGAGAACAATAATAATGAAAAAACCCCTGCTTAAGTCTAAAAAATTAGCGAAATGATAATATTTAGCTTATTGATGTTAAGCACATAAACATTATACTTTATATGTCAAACTAAGGAAAATTACCTTTTCATATAACACTTAGAAAAACTATCTACGATCATGAAAATTTATATTCTAAAATGGTTGAAATTGTCCTATATGATTTTGCTACTTCCAAGTGATCTGATGATGACCGTAAAATGTTCTCAGTTATTCATGAGATCCAAAATTGCATAGACTCATAATGTCAGAGACAGAAAATCAGTAAACAAAATGATAAACTATGTCTAAAATTAATTTATAATTATGGAAAATATAATTGATCTTGAACATTAACTAAGTTTGTAACTTGGTATATATAACATTTAGAAAAGATCTACGGTATATACTCTATTGAATATGTTTATCAAGTTTTGGTATATATCACCATAATGATGACATTATGCTATGCATGCACTTTACAACACAATTCTTTTAATACTATGATCAATCATCTGATTATGATTTTGCTATTTCCAAGGGATTTGATGATGACCGTAAGATGTTCTCCACTTATTCATGAGATCCAAAATTTGCATAGACTCAGACTATAATGTGAGAGAGTGAAAATAAGAACAAAATGATATACCTATATATGTCTACAATTAATTTTAACTTTTGAAAATAGAACTGATCTTGAACGTATGTATTCTTTTTGGACAAACTAAATTTTCATTGAACTTAAAAGAATTTAACTCCACTTATGGAAGAATACAACAAGGCCACGAGAAACCAAGCCAAACTCAAGAAACTGGACCAACAATTTGTAAAGTTTTGTAGCCGAGATGGTGATGGGTGGTATGGATTTCGAAGATAGACGAGGAGACAAACCGGACGAGACTAAATTGATTGGCTCCATAGCAAGAGGAGAGGATGAAGATAAGATTAAAGAGAGACTCCTATCGGAGGATGAGAGGGATTCCGTGTCGAAGAAACTAGGTTTTGGTTTTCGCTTTCTCGATCGTCTTTTTAAAACATGTCTATTTAATTACATTTAAAAAATGAAATAAATATACACGAAATTATTGGCCGTCCCCAAAGCATAGAAAAAACCTAAAAATCACTATAAGTGGAAAATATCTCCTCTGGAAAACCTACAAGTCGTTTTTCTCTCAACTTGGCCATGGACAGATCCGCCATGAAAGTAATCATCTTCTTCTTCTGCTTCTTTGTTGTTTTTGTTACTCGCTCACTCTTTTTATTCTCCACTGTTAGTAGAATTTCTGATTAGATTTTTTTTGTGAACTAGGGTATCGAATTGAACGCTAGTGTTGCAGACCATCCAAGACTCGGGTAAACTTTGTTTTTTTCTATTGAGATTTTTGTATCTGAAAAAAACCAATAACCATCTCCTGCAATCAAATTATTTCAGGACAACGAAGAATGATCCGGTGGAATCGAACCGTCCAAGAACTAGGTAAACTTGTCTCTTTTTTTATTTTCTGTGTTGATAACATCTCCTGCAATTAAATTATTATTTCAGGAGCTATGGCAAAATGAAGAAGGCTGCTAGGGTGACAAGCTGGTAAATTCCTTTTATTTATTGAGAGATTTTGTATCTGAAACCATCTCCTGAAATCAAATTATTTCAGGTTTGATGAGATAAGGAAGAATGGCAATAAGTTTGAATTGCACGGAAAAACCTGGTAAACTACGATTTTTTTTTCTTCTATTGAGAGATTTTGTATGTGAAAAAAGATGGTCTGTTGATACCATCTGCTGCTATCAAATTATTTCAGGACATTTGGCAATCCGGTTCCAAGAACTAGGTAAACTTTTCTCTCTTTTTTACTTTCTGTGTTCTACTTTTGTGTTGATATCTTCTCAAATTATTTCAGGAGTTTGGAATTGAAGAAGGATGATTCAAGAATGTAAACATTCTTTTTTTTGTTTTTTCTTTTTATGAAAAAAGATGTTTCTTCTTTTGTGTTGATATCATCTCCTGCAATCAAATTATTTCAGGGATTATTACAAGAGAGTTTCGAGACATCCGTTTTTTGATCCCAAATATCAGCCTGAGCCTGAGGATGATAACAATCCGAGGAGGTAAACTTTTTTTATTGAGTTGTGAAAATATAATATGTCTTTCTTCTTTTGTGTTGATATCATCTCGTGCAATCAGGAGCATTACGGTGATTGTTTCGGGATATGACAAATCGCTTCCTGAGGATACTATCACGAGCTTGTTGAGGGAACATTTCTCTTCTTGTGGAGAGATCACGAAAGTTTATATTCATGCATACGCTAATAGCAAGATTCACAACAAATATGCTTTTGTTGATATCACTGGGGTAGGCGCAAAAGAGAAGGCGTTGCACCTTAGTGGAAGTGATGTGGGAGGACACAAGCTACTTGTTAAGTTCAAGCCGGTTTCGACTAAATACTTCGGTGAATTTACTCATGAAGAAGCTGTTGATTGGTCCGAACTCAACGAGATATCACGCAACAACCCCCGTCCCACTGATGTTTTGGTTTCGGGATATCACACTTGGCTTCCTGAGGAGAGTGTCAAGAGCGCTCTGAGTAAACATTTCTCCTCATGTGGAGAGGTCGAAGATGTTATTATCAGCATAGACAACGACGGTCTTCTTGGCGAGTCAGTGGTTTCTTCTTCCTCTTCCAAGCAAACTAAATTAATTATCTCTCTCAATTGGTAATGAACTAGAGAGTTGTTTTTAATTGTTACAGCATGGCTGCTATTCAAATCTGGGGAGAAGGTGCAGCAGAGAAGGCGCGGGAGCTTAGTGGAAGTGACATGGGAGGATGGAAAGTAGATGTTGAGCATTGCTCTGGAGAGGAAGACTTACCGTTGAACAAGATTTACGTGGGTAGGAGCCATGTTCCAAAACGCGGCCGTGGAGGCCGATTCTACTAGGGAGAAGGAATTTTTCAACATTGGGTAGGAGGAAGGCTAAGGTGATTAGGGAGCCATGTACTCAGTGCCGTCTTTACATTTAATAGTACCTTGGGCAAAAATAAAAATTATTGGACGCTTTTAGTATAAATTTAAATTTTGGTACCCTTTTACAATATAAATTTTTACAAAAAAAAAAAAATTTGAGCCATTTTTCCTTTAGAATTTTTAAAAAAAATCGGATGGGCGTAGGGCAAAAGCCCACCTTACCACCCCTCTAAGCCGGGCCTGCATGTACTTGAACCACAAACTCTTGCGAAGTTTTTTTTCTTTCTTGAAACATAGTGCATCCAACCAACATAAAAACACAACACAACACAACAATCAACACAATATCTAAAGTCTCGTTTAATACCTTACGGCCTCAAACCGAATCCAATCTTTTATTCTATAGAACCTTAAAACGGCTGACGTCAAAGTATAAGAGAAACAAAACATGCTGACGTACGACGTATAGAGGAAACTAGGCACACGCCTTTGTATTCGATTTCCTGTATGGCACGTCACAAATTGATCGAGTACAAGTTACTCCTTATCGGTTTAGTGATGTACTAAGTAGACATTGTTGTTTTAGAGCGAATAAGTACATTTTAGGCAATCTAAAGATGTGTCGTGGTACAATCAAATGTTGGTGGACTGTCACAATCACAAGCAGAAATACAATTTAACACCGATATTAAAATCATACAATAATTTATCACCTTGATCGGGAGATCAAACAAAATCTATTTGTTTTTGTTCCCACGACTACGAGAACTATAATTTTAAAAAGGTATCAATTGGAGGAATATGCAGTACTAATAACATAAAATGTTGAAAATCAAAACGATAACATGTATTAGCATATTCTTTGGTTGATATAAACAATTATACGCATATACTCTTTTATATTCCTTGCCATAACGTGTGTTATTATTTTTGTTGACAATTTTCTTATCATGTCTTCCTGTCTGTTTAGAAGTTACAAGTAACTAAAGTCGATCGTATACGTAGTATTATTTATCATATGGAAAATCAATTAGGTAAATAATTTTGTTGACACGAAATTTCTTTCATAATTTTTTTTATGTATAAATTATCTAGGGATAATTTGCCCAATAACTCTAAAAAAATTTATAATTAGTCTAGTAACTAAAATGACTTTATGTGGCATAATTATAATTACTAAATTTAGGGCTTTTTGTTATTTTCCTAATTATATTTTTTTTTTGGTTATTTCACAAATTGACCCTTATCAAACTAAATTTGTGAAAATTTAATTCTCATCTTAACTTTGTACAAATTCATGGATAAATAATAAGTTAATAACCATGACGTGCTTAATTATGATTTGCCCTTTACTTCCCGTATCTAAAACTCTTAAATTTTCAATCACTCTCATATACATATCTTCTTCTTAATACTAATAATGTGTAAAAACGTGTGTGTATATATAAACACACTTTCTCAAAACATTCACAAAATAGTAAAGAAACAAAATGGCCGAGACGACTAAAGGCTCATCAGGATCGTCGTATCCGATCAAAACCGTCGTCGTTTTGGTACAAGAAAATCGTTCTTTCGACCATACTCTTGGTTGGTTCAAAGAGCTAAACCGGGAAATCGACGGTGTCACAAAATCAGACCCGAAATCAAACCTGGTTTCCACTTCCGACCCAAACTCTCTCCGTGTTGTCTTTGGGGACCAGTCTCAGTACGTTGACCCGGATCCGGGTCACTCCATTCAAGATATCTACGAACAAGTGTTCGGTAAACCATGGAATTCGGATCACCCGGTTCCAAATCCCGGTCCAGCTACCATGTCCGGTTTTGCACAAAACGCTGAGAAAAACAAGAAAGGTATGTCATCAGCGGTTATGAACGGATTTAAACCGGATTCTTTACCGGTTTACAAAGAGTTGGTTCAAAATTTCGCTATATGTGATAGGTACGTCGGTTCGGTTTATTGTATCTAAAACCGAATTATTACAATTTAGATTTAAAGAAAAATTCAAGTTCTTGATCATCTTGTGTTGAGCAGGTGGTTTGCTTCGGTTCCGGCTTCGACGCAACCAAACCGATTGTACGTGCACTCGGCAACATCACATGGAGCAACAAGCAATGACAAGAAGTTACTAATAGAAGGTTTTCCACAAAAAACGATATTCGAGTCGCTTGATGAAGCTGGTTTTAGCTTTGGTATATATCACCAATTTCCTCCTGCTACTCTCTTCTATAGGTACTTTTTATTTCTTACGAGTTATGGTTGAAACCAATTATAGTTTAGCCATTTTTATAAAACTTTATAATAAGTAGTTTATCTCTTTTTCTAGGGTATTTTGGTCTAAAATTTTTTTATTTGATGTTTTATTAATTGATTGGTGTTATATCAAAGTTTAGCATAATAAGATAAGATATATAACGCTAGTAATTTTTTTTGCGTTTTATAGGAATTTAAGAAAACTCAAATATTTGACACATTTCCACCAATACGGAATACAGTTCAAGAAAGATTGCAAAGAAGGGAAGCTACCAAACTACGTCGTTATCGAACAACGTTGGTTCGATCTATTGTCAATTCCGGCTAACGACGATCATCCATCTCACGACGTTTCCGAAGGTCAAAAGCTCGTAAAAGAGGTCTACGAGGCCTTGAGATCAAGTCCTCAATGGAACGAGATTCTATTCATTATAACATACGACGAGCATGGTGGATTTTACGATCATGTACCTACTCCTGTTGATGGAGTTCCTAATCCGGACGGTCTCTTAGGACCATCGCCGTATAATTTTGAGTTTAACCGGCTCGGAGTTAGGGTTCCAACGTTCTTCATATCTCCTTGGATTGAGCCTGGCACAGGTAAATGTTACTACGAGTAAGCATTTCATTTGATGGTCTAATAGTAAGTTTAATCTTTTGAATAATGAAATTACTTATGTTGGTACAATGTGTAGTTCTTCATGGGCCGAATGGGCCGTATCCAAGATCACAATATGAGCATTCATCAATTCCTGCAACGGTTAAGAAAATTTTCAATCTTAAAGATTTCTTGACAAAGAGAGATTCATGGGCTGGTACATTTGAATCTGTTATTACAAGAGATTCACCTAGACAAGATTGCCCTGGTAATTATCCTCTTTTTTTCTTTTTTTTTCTATCAAAATTATGATTATTTCGAATTAAAAATTATTTTATTTTTTGTTATTAGAAACCTTATCAACTCCGGTTAAGTTGAGAGCGAGCGTGGCAAAAGAAAATGCACATTTAAGCGAGTTTCAAGAAGAGNTCAAGAAGAGCTTGTACTAATGGCTGCTGGATTAAAAGGAGATTACAAAAACGAGGAATTGGTTCACAAGCTATGCAAAGAAACTTGCGTTGCAGATGCTTCCAAATACGTTACAAACGCGTTTGAGAAGTTTATAGAAGAGTCTAAAAACGCAAGAGAAAGAGGATGTGATGAAAACGACATCGTTTATTGCATGGATGATGATGATGTTAATGATGATAATGTTGTGATACAATCACCATCACAATCACAATCAGAAGTACCACATGATGCTGGTCCTAAGCCGAAAATTCGAACGTCTTTTTTTAACAAGATCTTCTCTTGCTTAGCTCGACATGATTAAAAGAGTAACATAATGATTAAAATAGTGGTTTTCGTGTGTGTGTGTGTGTGTGGAATAATCCGACAATGTTTAGAATGTGGTGTTTTATTCATCAGGAAATAACATTTCATCTTGTTGTATAATGTGTACTCGTTGTTTAAGAAACTAAACAATTCTTTGCATTTTTCATTTTGTTTTAAAAGATTATACCGTAGGTGAGATCTACTTTAATTATTCGATTGATGAGTATATTTATATCAGAAACTAAAGTCACTAAACCCAGCTATACTACTGGGTCCCAACAATTAATTGTAATTATTCAGAGAACTATACCTTTTGTGACATTATGTGATAACGTTTGGCCATATAACTTTTGTCTAATTAGCTAAAACATATACTAGTATATATATACACTCTATTTAACAAAAATTTCAAAGTAAAACTTCTGACTCGAGCAATCTTCTCTCTATTGACAAGACACAAAATGATAAGACGTGCTATAGACTATGGTTTTATCAAATAATTTGTCAAAACCTAATTCATCTACTCCATTATTTTGTTTAATAATAGAGACTGATATTAAATGTAGGGACTAACGGGAGGAAATATTAATATATTTTATCAGTCAATATATAAGAAACAAACATTTCAAGCCACTAGAAAAATTAGGAACAAACAAACATTTTATGCCAAAAAAACACCCTTTAAAACGTTTTTCTTATGCACTTAAAAAAACAAAAAGATGAGTAATTATTTTGCCACTTCACCTACCGTGAGAGACAAAAACAAATGCAATGATATCCAAAAATCACCGTTTATTATTTGATTTTATAATGTAAAAATCACCGAGCTCAAAAACAAGCATAATTTATCTCTTATGGTTTTCATAATAAGTATCAAACAAAATCTCTGAACTCATTTAACTTTTGATAAGTTTTAATTTAGATTGCTAGTTTATATTATAAAAATTCTCTCTTTATTCCAAATAGTTTCTTTAATCTTGAGGAAGAGTATCATTTATCAAATGGGAAAAAAATATTATGCAATATAATATTCCCTTTGTTTTATATTAGTTGTCATTCTACGCTTTTTATTTTGTATCAAATTAGTTGTCGTTTTACATTTTCAATGCAAATTTATGATTGATTTTCCGATTTTATCTATACTCTTTTACCTTATTAACTTACATATATCAAATGAAAAACACATTAATTAGAGGTAAAACAAATTTTTTAAGTGTTTTTTTAATTGACGTAAAATTACGTCAATTAATATGCAACGGACGGAGGGAGTACCATTTATAACTAACTTACTAATCATGGAAAAATAATTAACTTAGACCTCGTTTCACCTAATATCACTAGTATATAATAATGCTACCATTTCGACATGACACAGCTAATTCAAAGACAGAGAGAAAAACAAAAAAAGTATGGTGGTGGAGACAAGCTCCGGCGATGGCTCATCATCTTCTCCGATCAAAACCATAGTCGTTTTGGTTCAAGAGAACAGGTCGTTTGACCACATGTTAGGTTGGTTCAAAGAGCTAAACCCGGAAATCGATGGAGTATCCGAATCCGAACCAAGATCCAACCCGATTTCTACATCCGACCCGAACTCTGCTCGGATCTTTTTCGGCAAAGAATCTCAAAACATTGATCCTGATCCTGGTCACTCCTTCCAGGTACACACCTCCGGTTTAGTCCCGGTTCACAAAAGTCTTTGAATCAGAGAAAACATGTTTATCTTCAACTCAAACCGGTTTAAGGGTAATCAAAATTTTCAAGTCAAAAACTTAATTTATTTTGTTTCTTTTCCTTTTTGGTGTTTTTCCAAATTTCAGTGTCCATAAATCATATTGGTTTCGGTTCAAATTACACTTTGTAACCAGACCGGTGCAGTTAAAAGTTTGTGGCATTATGTTGACTTGAAGCCAAATAACCGAATAATGGTCTTTTTCTTGGTTTTTTCCGGTTCAATATCCATACCAAATACTCAAATGCACACTCCTAACCCGGCTTGTGCTATAAATCTCTTGGTTAAACGTTGACTAATAATTTCATATGGTTTTTTGCTTACCGGTTCTCTTTACGGTTTAAATTTCATAAGCAACTCCAAATAACCGAAGTAATACTTGGTTTACTTTGGACATTTCGGTTTACTATAACTTTTTCTTTGAAATTTCAGGCTATTTACGAGCAAGTGTTCGGAAAACCATTCACCGACGAGAGTCCATACCCGGATCCGACAATGAACGGGTTCGTACAAAACGCCGAGGCCATAACGGTAGGCATGTCGGAGAAAGTTGTGATGCAAGGGTTTCCACCGGAGAGACTTCCGGTTTTCAAAGAATTAGTTCAAGAATTCGCAGTTTGTGACCGGTGGTTCTCGTCGTTGCCGTCGTCGACGCAGCCTAACCGTCTCTATGTTCACGCGGCGACATCAAACGGTGCGTTTAGTAATGATACTAATACATTGGTTCGTGGTTTTCCTCAGAAGACAGTGTTTGAATCACTTGAAGAGAGTGGTTTCACGTTTGGGATTTATCACCAATCTTTTCCTAATTGCCTCTTTTACAGGTAACTAATTACTTTTCTTTATTTTGAAAATTTATTATAGAAGAACGTAAAAAGTCAAAAAGTTACTAATTATGATTAGGATAGATTAGAGAATAGTATTATTATATGAAGAAAAGCAAATGATAATGACGAACCGACTAACTGTAGTGACATCTGGATTGCAATAAATTTATATAACTGAAATGAAATGAAATTCTCCATGTTTGATTTTTTGAATAAAATATGTATTTCGAATTAATCATGTAGTTGAGTGCTTTTGGGAAAAAGATCACATGCTTGGAATCTTTCGATTTGTAGTTTATATATAAAGTGGATCGAGTTGATTAGTAGTATATTATTACATGATCACTAATCTTGATATTCTTAATTCTAAGCGGATCACTAATCAGAGATTCGATTTTTGAAAAAAAAAAGATTATTTAAGCCATTATAGAGTCATGTAAATGTAATGATCCAATCACTAGTATTTAACTTTTGAACTTAATTAGGAACATGAGGAAATTGAAGTACGTAGACAATTTTCATCAATACCATTTAAGCTTCAAGAGACATTGCAAAGAAGGGAAGCTACCAAACTATGTGGTCATAGAACCAAGATACTTCAAGATTTTGTCTGCTCCAGCCAATGATGATCACCCCAAAAACGACGTCGTCGAGGGTCAAAATCTAGTAAAGGAGATCTACGAAGCCTTAAGAGCTAGTCCTCAATGGAACGAGACTCTTTTTATTGTTGTTTATGATGAACATGGTGGTTACTATGACCATGTCCCTACTCCAGTCACTGGTGTCCCAAATCCTGATGGTCTTGTTGGACCCCCACCTTATAACTTTAAGTTTGATCGGCTTGGTGTTAGGGTTCCTGCTTTGCTGATCTCGCCTTGGATCGAACCTGGAACCGGTACGTTTTTGTTTTTTTTTTATTGGAACCAAGTTTGTCTTAGTTTAGCGGTATAGTCATGTTATTGATACTCTCTTACTATATGTTGCGGTTAGGGTTAGGGTTAGGGCTGTTTCATTTTCGCCCAATGATCGTATAACATTTTCTTGCTCGCAATGCAAATTTCAATTTTGTAGTGTTGCATGAGCCAAACGGACCGCAGCCAACATCGCAGTTCGAGCATTCATCGATCCCGGCTACACTGAAAAAAATATTTAACCTTAAGAGCTTTCTTACAAAGCGTGACGAATGGGCTGGAACACTAGACGCCGTCATCAACCGGACCAGCCCAAGGACCGACTGCCCGGGTAACTATCGGTTATATAGTTTGTTATGGTCCATAGTAGACGCAAAATGGTTCACTGTATAATTTGTTTTCTTGATTCTTTCAGTTACATTACCGGAACTTCCACGGCCAAGAGACATAGACATTGGAACACAAGAAGAAGACGAAGATCTCACTGATTTTCAAATCGAGTTGATTCAAGCAGCGGCTGTAATAAAAGGAGATCATATCAAAGACATTTACCCGTTTAAGCTTGCGGATAACATGAAGGTTTATGATGCGGCTAAGTATGTAGAAGAAGCTTTCACTAAATTCTACGGTGAGTCCAAGAAGGCTAAAGAAATAGGTCACGATGAACATGAGATCGTTGATCTTTCTAAAGGATCTACTCGTCACTCGCATCCAAAATCTTTTATTCAGAAGTTATTCTCTTGCTTGATTTGTGATAATTAAACTTGAGTGATCTCCTAAGATTTGTGGTATATTTTTCCGGATTTTATATGAAGAGTGTTTGCACTTTGATTTCTACTTATTCCACTAATTCCATTTAAGACAACATTTAGACCTTACAAAGGAACAAAACAGAGGATTTGCCATAACATAACACTAGTCAGAAACAGAGGATTTGCCAAAACAGAGAATTAAAAGAGAACAAAAGTAGAAATGTAAGAAACCATAACACTAGGGATATTGTTATTTGTAATGATGAAAATTCTTCCTCTTCTTGATATGACAATTGCAAGCATCCACAGTCAAAGAAGTCATACAACCAAACTTCCTCTTTACTTCTCTCCACACACTTACCTTCTTCTTCTTCTCGCAATCAGCAACACAATCAAGCTTCTCAATCTCTCTTTTCTTGCTGTAACCAGAATCAATGTCAAGCCTCAACAACTTCTTACTCATATTATCCATTTCATCATCTTCCTCTTCTTCTTGATCATCTATTTTCACCTCCACACCTTTGATATCTCTAGCAACGTTATCACGAATCTGCTTCTGAGAGAAAAACAA
The DNA here is from genome assembly GCA_900128785.1 of Arabis alpina. Classification (NCBI taxonomy): domain Eukaryota; kingdom Viridiplantae; phylum Streptophyta; class Magnoliopsida; order Brassicales; family Brassicaceae; genus Arabis; species Arabis alpina. The sequence continues at coordinate 1,447,113 of LT669790.1, read as the reverse complement.
AACTTGAACAACAATCCTCAATGGAAGCTTCTCGTTCTTCGAAGCATGTTCACAAGCCTCTGGAGAAAGTTTACTACATTCAAGAACTCTACAAGCTTCCATCTTCTCCGATTCAGTCAACTCTTTGTGCATCTCCAAGAAAACATCAATTGCTTTGTATATTCCATCAGAGTAACTCAAAACCTCGTAAGACGCTGCAACCGCTATTTCTGCTAACTCCTTAAACGTTTCCACCTTTAAACCAGCGTTACTCGCAGCAGCCTCGAACAGAAACTCTTCCAACATTCTCGCTACATTGACAAACCGCGAAACATCCGAAACATTGTAGTCACTATAAAAGCTATTGAGAATGTTCTTCAACAGCTCAGTGTCATATGATCCATCTTCTTTTGATGACAGAATCAGAAGATCTTTTGATGTAGCCATGTCGAGCTGCTTACTTATCCTAACTTCAAACCCTTTTCGACAATCAGAGCAAGCGTCAAGAAATATCGATTCTTTAAGCGATTGAAACAAGAATCCACACGAGATAGCTCCTCTCTGGTGTGGTAAAAGCCTCTCAACAGCTTCAATAACTTCTCTCTTGTACCTTGAAACGCTTTCATCTCCTGAATCTTTCTCGAAAACCCATCTTTTCGCGTAGTTGCATACCGATGCAACGATGTTTTCCATCGAGACACTATGCTTACTCGATTCTAGGATCACTGGTCCATATAAACGAAGAGGTAATGTAATCAGATCTTCGAGCAATCTAGGTTCTTTAAGAGCCTTATCGACTACAGAATCTAAGAAGACATCAATGAGTCCAACATCAGCTAGCTTGTCAAGAATCTTATTGTTGCAGACACGAAGAGATTTCACAGTCTCGTTCCAGCTCGTAAGAACTTGTTGTTCCAAGAACATTACTGCCTTGTTTAACAAGTTATTAGAGCTATGATCATCGTTCATCTCTAGGTAATTAGCAATGCAGAGCACAGAGAGAATGTTTTCAGATGATAATTGGATTTTGTAGCCGTAACAGAATCTAGCCACGAGCTCGAATGTTTTCGAGTCGATGTCCATGTCTCTGAAGATCCAACGCAGTTCATCGATCTTGTTACACTCGAGTAATGTTGCCACTTTTGCTGATTTCTTAGCTAAAGTCTGCTAAACAAACACCAAAACCAATACTCAAAACCTTATAAATCAGAAGAAAACAAAAAAAAAGCGAAATCGAATTCAACAACTTACTTTGTGTAAATGAAAAGGGATTCCTTTGACGTAGAGGTCAAGATCTGGTGACTTTGAGCTTCTACAATACGATGAACATTAGGGTTTTTAATATTTCTTGTTAAATTACTCTAAATGTAAGAGATTAAGAGTCTTACCGGGTCGATATGTTCTTAAGATATCTATTCGACATTTCGTTAGTAGCTTTGAGATTGTGTTTGTTTGAAAAAAACTAGTATGTGACTGTAACTTGTTGTTGAAGAAACAAGAAGCTTGTGTTTCAAGGGGTTATGTAACTATGAAGAAAAACCAGAGAGAAAGAAGACGAAAGCATTTCTCAGTATTGAAGATTGAGTCAAAAGTTAAAACAGGAAGAGGAAAAAAAAGAGACGTTAGAGGGAAAATGTGGCTCTTGCTATGATTTAGGAAGTATTGTTATGGTATTGTGGGATTTCAAAGAGAAAATGTAAATTATCTTCCTCCGCGATATTACTGGGGTACATAACTAAATACTAATTAACCTAATCTAATTCAGAATATTTTTGCTAATCAGTTTCTTTTTCTCCTCATATTATGCTTTATAGATAAAGACTAGACCAACAAAGAATTCAAGAAAATGAAGAATATGTTAGAAAGATATGAGGAAATCGTTTAATCATTTCCATAGCATTCCATTTATTATAATGACGGTTAAAACAACATACTGTAGCTGCTTTATTACACAAGACAAAGAAATGAAAAATACACATAACAGTAAAATAAATGGTTACAAATTACAACAATTAATGAGAAATGATTTTTTTTGTTTAAAGACATTATAACAACAAACAATAGAAGCAGAAGATGAACACCATTTACTGATCTGTAACCAGTTTAGAACCTTGATAAGAGAACAACTTCACAGTGTTTCCATAAGTTAACTCCGCGAGCTCTTCTTTCTCCATGTTTGACATGTTTGCAACATAATCTAGTACCTGTTAAATGCGGAAAAGATCATACATAAAATGTATAATATAATCATAAGAAGAAAAAAAACATGTAATCATAGTAATAACATACAGCAAGAATGTTAGCAGGCTCATTGAGAGTTGGTTTTGGATCCGAAGAACTATCATCAGATTTTGGTAATCCGTCAGGCGAATCTGTCTGCAATAAGAACCTATCGGAAGGAATCTACACAACACCGGGAAACAATAAGATCAATACTTTTTTGTTATCTGGAAGTTGTATTGTTACAGAGGAGAAAAACAAACAGATTTCAAAGTTTTCTTTGCGATTTTCTCATCAATGTAAGTGAACCAGCCAGAAAAAGAGAAGTATGCACCAAGCTCAGCAAGTTTAGGAACAATTTCAGATGAACCATTGAATGAATGAAGAATCACACCCACGGGAAAAGGCCCTACGGATCTCGAGAAATTTAGTGCGCAACATGAAACAAAAATGCATAATGAGTTTTACCCTTCAATATCTTTGTAAATGCAACTTGTGGATATATATAGGTACCTCATTATCTCGATGAGATCATCGAATGCATCGATGCAATGAACTGCTACTGGTTTGTTAAGTTCTTTTGCAAGTTCAAGCTGTGGCCGAAACATGGCGGGCTGGTCTGCGTAATCAATCCCTGATGCTAAGGGACTTTTGTCCAAACCAATCTATGAAAACATAACATAAATGTTGATGTACATGTTATTATGATGACATCAATATTATCCAAAAAAGTGTTTCAATATATACTCTTCAAATTCATACATTAAATTAAACCATATCGTTTTGCAGTATGCTTGGTCAAACACAATGAACCAATAAATTTTAACATTTCAGAAAAATGAATCAAGAGATTAAAAAGACTAACTTCTCCAACCGCAGCCGTAGGAGTGGTCTCAAAGAGCTTCCTCAATGTTTTAAGCCAATGAGGGCTCCTATCTGCAATAAACCTTAAAACCGAAAACAGATAAAACATTAAAAATAAGCTTAATTTGTTCTGAAACGTTTTCTTATTAATTGAAGATTCATATGCATATAATATAAAATCCATACCAAGGATGAAGTCCAAATCAAGGAACAACAGAAGGATACGTCTCTCCCATTTCTTTCACCAAGTTCCAATCTTTCTGTCTCCATAAACAAAAACCGTTAGAAATATGTATTTAAGTGTGTAACAGTGACCGAATGATCAAGAAAAGTACCTCGGAAGTTCCATTGACTGCGAAATTGGTAACACCGACAGCTAAAGCAGCAGATATGAGCTCAGAGGTTTTGTCAATGACCCTCTGATCTTGAAGGTGACAATGAGCATCAAACAACTTCATCTTGACCTTGATGTTCTTGGTTCTGAGAGATCTTTGTTGCTTCTTTCTTCTCTTTTGATGTTCTTAGATTATCTGGAGAGACATATATATATAATAAAACTACTTATGTTTATAGCCTTATAGCTTAACCCCAAAACTATGGTTTCGTCACATGATTAACACAAAGCGTTGACTTTTGAGATAGTTTGAGGTTAAAATGACAAATGCTACGAAAGTCTGATCTGGATTTACTTGAAACTTGATAAACAAATACATTTCGTAAGAGTATTAACCTAACTTATCTCAAATTAGAGTAAGGAATCAAAATAAGACTTGAATAAGACTTATCTATATATGTGATAATGTAAAGAAAGAAACAAAGACAACTCTTATGTTTTGTTTAATACACTTACAGAGGCAGGCATGTCTTAAAAGATGGGTTTGTTAATAAGGTATCATTAACTTTGTTACAGACTTTGATCCATTTTTCCCAGCTTGATTGATTTCTACATCTTGTTCGATGAAAGTGAAACCTGACTAAACGAAAGAGATGGGCTAAGTGAAAACTGTGGTATGTATAAACACCAGTACTAAAATTGCGGCTAAACAGATGTCTCAAGAAAAAAGACTTACCAAACATGTCGTCCATCATCAGACATCCTTATAAAAACTGACTGACTTTGCATCGAGTTGTTCCTTTATATGCACAAACATTTCTTCAAGCTTAAACACAAAATAATCATATGCCTCCTATAATTCATGATTCCCTATTATGTAATCTTAGTTAGCTCGTAAATTTTCAATTTCAGTTAGATAAAGAAAATGTGGTAGGCAGCATCAACAATCTACTAACTTTAAGTTTCATACACTGACACAGAAGTATCCAATCTCCTTTTTTTCTCCAGTTTAATCAAGAAATCTCAGCAGTAATATATTTTGAAATTCCAGAAAAGAAAGAATCTAATCAAAAAGAAAAACATAACAAGGGAAAAAGATAATATCAACATAGACAAAAAAATATATTATCTTATTATATAAAGTAGAGTTTGTCAAAATTGTAACTCACGAGATCTTGCCACGTGTCTAATATCGATCGAGATGATGACATGTGTAAAAAGAATAAAAACGAAAAACTAACGAAAAAACTGTTAAATAATTAAGTAAATAGTGAAAAGAAAAAATTGTAATAGTGTAATTTAATTAGAAAAAAAAATAAAAAACTAACAAAACAAATTGTTAAGTGACTAACTAAATAGTGAAAAGGAAAATTCTAATAGTTCAAACTAATTAGATTTTTTTTTATAATAGTCTAAAATAATTAGGAAATAAAATAAAATTTATAATCCAAACTACATATATAAAAAATTAAGAAAGAAATCGAGAAGATATATAAGTGGCAAAAAAACTGAAAGTATAGAACGAATAGTTAGTAAAACCATTAACCTAAAGAGATTATAAAAAATAAATAAACAAAAATTATAGAAAAAATAAAAGAATCTTATTATATAAAGAAGAGGGGATTTGAACTAATTTATATTTTCTATCTTGCGGTTAACAAAATGTATTTTATGATAAATAAATTGATAATTATACGAGTTTCAACTTAAAATACGATTATACGGGTTTCAATTTAGAATATACTTATATGTGTTTTAATGTAGAATATAATTATAAAAATAATAAATATATAAATAATCAATTTTAATATCTAATACCCGCATATTATGCGGGTCCTAATCTAGTTATTTATATAAATCTTGATTAGAAAACTACAAAATGACGGTTAAATTTTTTTTAATAAATAAGTGAACATAAATCATAATACTATGTACTCATGCAAAATGTTACAACAATACAAGAACGAAAAAAAAAACTTATGAAACTGCATACTCACTCACTTCCACGGTTTACACAAGACAACAAAATTACAAAAAAAGAAAAGTACGTATTTGGTAAAAGAAATAGGTACAAACATTCCACAAACAGAAAACAACAACTGATGAGAGATGAGTTTTGTCCAAAGACAAGAACAACAAACATATAAGAAAAAAAAAGATGATTATGATTGTTCATTGTCTCTTTGATTAAAGATAATGTTACAATTGTGTGGACTGGATCGACACCATCTAATGGTCTCTAACCAATTTAGAACCTAGTGGAAGGCATCAACACAACACAATGTAACATATATAGAATTGTATCAACGTGTAACATGTGATAGAAATCAAACAATATAAAATATGAAAATTTTCTATATCAACATACTAATGAAGTTTTATCTAAGTACATAAAAAGAAGTTTATTTAGTAAATTCATTTGTATATATACATCATTTTATCAGTATGTGATCTCAGCCGTTGGATTGAGTCCTTGATAGATTCACCGTAACTCAACTGTCACATCAAACGGCACCGTCTAAAGACTAAACAAGGCAAAACCAAAAGGTTGGATTCTTCTTCTTGTCTCTTGTCTCTTGTCTCTTGTCTCCTCTCTCTAATATTCCTTCCTCTCTTCCAAATCTTACGAATTTGTTTACACACACAGAGAAAGAAACATGGCGAACAATCACACCGATGACTTAGACGAGCTTCTCGATAGTAAGCTTTTCTCTTCAGTTCCATGTACCCATCTCTCTTGATTCGTGTAAAGGTTCCATCTTTAGGTTGTTTCGTTAAGTTTTCTCTGTTTTGTATATCTCAGGTGCTTTAGATGATTTTAAAGATCTCAATCTCTCTCAAAGGTTACTCCTTTATCTTACCCTCTACCTAATTGTATTGATCCTATATATTTAGCTCCAAAGTTTCAATTTTTCGACTGAGTTAGTGTCTATTATGCTTGATTAGTTATTGAGGATGTGTTGTTGTTGTTTTAGGAATCAGAAGGAAGAAGAAGAGGTTAAGAAGAAGGGAGAAGAAGAAGAGAAGGGTTTATTACCAAGTGGAGTACAAGGACTTGGAATGGGATTACCTGATATGAGAAGTAAGAAGAAAGGTAAACAACAAAAAGAGGATCATGTTGCTGAAACTCTTGATAAGCTTAGGGAACAAACTAGAGAAACTGTCAAAGGTTTGGAATCCATTTCTTCTAAGCAGCAACCACCTCCTGATGATGATGCTATGGTTGAAGATTTTCTTAAGCAATTCGAAGATCTCGCTGGTTCTACGGTAAATCAAATACCCTGTAGATTTAGGATGTACCTTGTGTTGCTTTTGGTCTTTGGATTAGATATAAGAGAATGTGTGATTCTTCTACTGTACCTGATAAAGATGGTAGTACTTGACTACTACTTACAAGTAGATTTAGGAGGTATCTTGTGTTGCTTTTCGTCTTTCGATTAGATATAACCTTGATCACTACTCTGTTGGATGATGTTTTCGTGGAACCAATGTGTGATTCTTCTTGTCCTGTGTCTTCAAGGTTTTTGATAGAGTTTGTTCTTTGATGTTAGGTTAAGGTTTATATTGAGATATAATGTTTATGTAGCTTTAGCTTTGTTGACTCTTTTCTTGTTTTGTGCTTAGGATTTGGAATCAATGGTTGAAACTATGATGCAACAGCTATTGTCGAAGGATGTTCTTCACGAGCCAATGAAGGAGATCGGTGCAAGATATCCGAAATGGTTAAAAGAGAATGAAGCTAGTTTAAGCAAAGAAGACTACAAACGTTATTCGCAGCAGTACAAACTAATCGAAGAGCTCATTGCGGTTTACGAGCATGAACCGAATAATTCGTCTAAGATAATGGAGATTATGCAGAAGATGCAGGAATGCGGACAACCACCGAATGATATTGTTCGAGAGATGGATCCCGGGTTTGATTTCGCAAATCTGGGCCAAGTGTGAGTCCTCGCTCGTCCTTTGTATCTCATTTTTCTCAATTGGGTTTAAAAAGAACTAATTTTTCATGTTTATATCATTCACAGAACTCCAGAGATGCTCGAGGCCTCACCAAGTTGCTCTATAATGTGATGTAAATGTAATCATCACGGAACCAAACTCTATATCATCTAATGTACGATTACAATTTCACCTACACACAAAAAAAAAAAGTAACGGTTAGTGCATAGACATAAAAATATCATTGTTGTTTTGATGAAAACCAACCACATAAATCTCTTCCAAAGGGGCCATTTTATCAGTATTATCATATCAGTATATGGTTTAAAAGTGTTAAACCAGAAAAATTGAAAGTTTGTAAAATAGAGTTCTTGTGCTAAGTCTGATTAAGTCTCAAAACAATCGTCCTCTATGGCCAGCAAGATCTTGTTTAAGGCGTGCTTTTGGAAACCGGAGCTAGTCACTCCGGTTAAACCAACACCAAGAGAGCTCAAGCTCTACGGTCCGACAAGGAATAAGATTTCACTTGGCTCTTACAGTTAGTTCCCTATGAACCAACTAGTAATCATCACCATGATGATCTGGTCGATGCGATCAAGAGAAGCTGGTTTTAATATTTTCCGTTCACTGGTTGGCTCGAACCAGCGGTCCTTAATTTGATGTGGAAGGTTAGAGTAAGTTGAAGTTGGACTAAGGAGTGTTGAGCAACTTCTTCCAACTCCAAAAAAAAGTTGTTATCTATTTAGTATCCTCTTCGATGATACATACGGCCAAATCCAATCATATGCTTGTGATAACTGTAGATTATATACAGAACAAAATCTAACAGAAAAATAGTGGCATTTTTTCATATGAAAATAGAATAGCAAAAAAAAAAAAAAAAGGCATGTGAGTACTAACAAAAATCATGCTAAAAGGATAGAAAGATATTAGAGACTGCCGAACTGAAAAAAACCCCATAAAATACAGTTTTAGAAAGAGTAACAAAAATACAATTATCGTTTTTATCGTTCTTCTCGAGCCATAATCGTTTTTTTTTTTTTTTTGATAAAGCCATAATCGTTTATTGTGTACCTTTAATTTAGAAAATGCGATTTAAAAATGTCCAATGAAAACTCATTATACCAAACAGTTAACAAAACAACAACAAAATATCATAATACCAAACTAACAAAATGTTTAATATGTGCGAAATTGCGAATACTAGAGGTCTATATATTGAAACAGTATCTTTTGGTTAACTCTATCTTCAAAAGTCTCGAAACCATGAATCATCAAGTGTCCTTTCCACAATCCACCACCAGTGGTCTCTTGTTCAAGGTTCATCGCCAGCAGCCGGAGCTAGTCACACCGGCTAAGCCAACGCCACGAGAGCTCAAGCCTCTTTCCGACCTAGACGACCAACAAGGACTAAGGTTTCAAATTCCGTTTATCTTTTTCTATAGACCAAACGTTACAAGTAATCATGATCCGGTCCAAGTGATCAAGAAAGCTCTTGCCGAGACGCTTGTTTACTATTACCCGTTCGCTGGTAGGCTCCGGGAAGGTCCAAACCGGAAACTCGCCGTGGACTGTACCGGAGAAGGTGCTCTGTTCATCGAAGCTGATGCTGACGTGGCGTTTGCTGAGCTGGAGGAAGCTGATGCTCTTCTTCCTCCTTTTCCTTGCTTAGAAGAGCTTCTCTTTGATGTGGCAGGTTCGAATGACTTGCTTAACACTCCTTTGCTTCTTGTCCAGGTACATATCACATGTAACATCTTTTTTATCTTTTCAATTGTTATTGTTTTATAAAAAATGAGTTAAGTATCCAAGGGTTTTATCGTAGGTCACGCGCCTGAAATGTGGTGGGTTTATCTTTGCACTTCGTGTGAACCACACCATGACCGATGGAGCCGGTCTATCTCTCTTTTTGAAATCACTCCGCGAATTGGCGTGTGGGTTACACGCGCCTTCGGTTCCACCCGTGTGGGATAGACATTTTGCTGACTGCTAGTGTCTCCGCAAGCGTGACCCACACGCACCGCGAGTATGAAAACAAGGTTGAAACCGATGACATATCTATTGGAGTCCCTTTGGTTAGTCGGTCTTTCTTTTTTGGAGCGGGTGAATTCTCCGCTATACGGAGACTTCTCCCGTCCGGTCTCGATAATACTACTTTTGAAGCGTTGACTTCATTTTTGTGGCGTTGTCGAACCGTTGCATTGAATCCTGACCCCGAAACCGAGATGCGGATGACGTGCATCATCAACTCGCGCGGGAAATTTAGCAAATCACCGCTACCACAAGGTTACTATGGAAACGTTTTTGTCATTCCGGTGGCAATAGCGACCGCTAAAGATCTGACGGAAAAACCGCTTGAGTTTGCTCTGAGGTTGATACAAGAGACAATGGCGAGCGTGACAGAGGACTATGTTCGGTCGGTGATGGCCTTAATGGCAACTAGAGGCCGGCCAATGTTTGTGACGGCTGGGAACTACGTTGTGTCGGATTTGAGACATTTTGATTTAGGAAAAGTTGATTTCGGACCATGGGGGAAGCCGGTGTACTGTGGAACTGCTAAGGCCGGTATCGCTGGTTTTCCAGGAGTAAGCTTCTATGTGCCGTTCAAGAATAAAATGGGGGAGACAGGAACCGTTGTTGCAATTAGCTTGCCGGTTCCTGCTATGGAGAGGTTCGTGAGAGAGCTTGACCATTTGTTAAAACGTTCAGAATGTGTCTCTAGAATGTGAACCAAAAATCCCAAGAAGTTTACTATGTCGTCGCTCTTAATCGAGACTCGAGACTCGAGACTCGAGACATTATAATTATACTGTAGTAACTAATGTGTCATAATAAAATCCAGTATATCAAATTTGGTTTACATCAGTAACTTTTTATTTATTTCTATTAGACATACATACTCATTACTCGCTGTTAATAAGCTTAAGTAATTGTACCAGTTGGTTTTTAATTATCTCATGAATACGATTACGACACTCTCAAAAGAGACTCTTCTATGATTTCGAATGGTTTTTCTTTTGTCTTGGGTCATAAATGTGTTTATGAAAAATATCTGAAACTTTGTGGTGTATACCACTTGTGTATGCCACACCACATGATAGGTTATCTAAACCGAAATTCGAAACATTGTTTTCAACGCCTATTTACTACTCCCTCCGTTTTATATTACTTGTTGTTCTAGGGGATTTCACATAAATTAAAAAAACATTTAAAATTTCTGTTTTACTCTTAATCAATGTGTTGTTTTGTTTGATAGAAATAATTATTAAGCTGAAAGTTAAGGGTAAAAAATGAAAAAATAATAATAAATCTACATTGAAAATACAAAACGACAAGTAATATGAAACAAAAAATAAAGGTTAGAATGACAACTAATGTGCAACAGAGGGAGTAATATGATACAAATAAATGGAAAAAATGAAAAAAAGGCAAGCCAAATGGAATGAAAACAAGTATTAAGCTTTGGATTCGTTACGCGAATTCAAGGAAAACCAGAAGCAGAAACATCCACGATACTCGGTTTCAAAAATAAAATATAAAAAAACATCCACGATACTTTCTTTTTTTCATTTGTTAAATTTCCTTCCACTCTTATTTAGTTATTTGAGTACTTTTCTTTCTTTTGTTGTTATCAACATATTTTCACTAAACTAACAAAATAATCCCAAGATATATGTCAATACAAAGAGTTAAATTTATCTATACTGCTCTAAAACCCTTCATCGTTCGTTCGGCTCCCAACAAATATCCTGAGTATAATAAACAAAACGTTATGTATTTGCTTATAGTAATTTAGGGTGATATAATTATATGTGTTTATCTTGTTATGCACTTATACATGCATGAAATATAAGTGTTTTTCTTTCTTTCATGTTTTTCATGTTTTTTCCAGTTCTCCCACTCCACCAAATGTTGACACGTACGTTGCGTAGAAAACAAACACAACTACTAGCGTACAGAACCATCTACTTCATATGTCATATGATCCTTAAATCAAACGGTCTACAAAATATAAAGAAAAACAAAATTTTGTACAAGAATTTAAAATTTTCTGAAACATCATAGTAATACTTGTCGGTAACTATTACACATTAGCATCACTAATTTATTAACGGTGAGATCATCCCGTCGTCTCTCAGCTATCTTAATTTATTAATTTTCATTTAATGCAATTATTTACTCTAAATATTAAATCATTAAAAAAAATTCACAACCACTCGTATGAAAACGGTTCTTTGCTGTTAGAAGATTTTTCAATATAGTTAGAAGATTTCTTTGTTGTTGTTGTTGTAGGAATCAAAAGGAAGAAGAAGTGGGTAAGAAGAAGAAAGAGGAAGAAGAGAAGATTCAATTACCAAGTGGAGTACAAGGATTTGGAATGGGATTACATGATATGAGAAGTAAGAAGAAAGACCTCTTAGCTCAACTGGTAAAGATCTCATGCAAAACCTAGAGGTCGCTGGTTCGAGTGGCGCTTGTGACGAAACTAATAGTACATGTTGGGGGATGATGGGCTTAGGCCCGGAACCTCCTGGTAATTCAAGAAAAAAAAGTAAGAAAAAGGGTAAACAACAATAAGTTTCGAAAGAGGATGCTGAAACTCTTGATAAGCTTAGGGAACAAACTAGAGATATTGTCAAAGGTTTGGAATCTATTTCTTCCAAGCAGCAGCAACCAGTAGCTTCTGATGATGATGCTATGGTTGAAGATTTTCTTAAGCAATTTGAGGATCTCGCTGGCTCGGTAAAACAAATACCCCGAAAACTCGAAAGTGTTTTGTCTTTTTTACCTGACTACTACTTTCAAGTTGATTTAGGAGGTATCTTGTATTGCTTTTCGTCTTTCGATTAGATTTAAAGGTTGATATGTACTGTGTTGGATGATGTTTTGAGTGTAGAACCAATGTGTGATTCTTCGTGTCCTCTGTCTTCAAGGTTTTTGATAGAGTTTGTTCTTGATGTTATGTTAAGGTTTATATTGAGATAGTGTTTATGTATCTTTCGCTTTGTTGGCTCTTTTTCTTGTTTTTTTGCTTAGGATTTAGAATCAAAACAATGATGCAACAGCTATTGTCGAAGGATGTTCTTCACGAACCAATGAAGGAGATCGGTGCAAGATATCCGAAATGGCTAAAAGAGAATGAAGCTAGTTTAAGCAAAGAAGACTACGAACGTTATTCGCAGCAGTAGAAACTAATCGAAGAACTCATTGCGGTTTATGAGCATGAACCGAACAATTCGTCTAAGATAATGGAGATTATGCAGAAGATGCAGGAATGCGGACAACCACCGAATGATATTGTTCAAGAGATGGATCCCGGGTTTGATTTCGTAAATCTAGGCCAAGTGTGAGTCCCCTGAATTGGTGTTTTCTTCTAATGGATCTTTCTGACTTTAGAAAGAACTAATGTTTCATGTTTGTATCATTCACAGAATTCCAGAGATGCTCGAGGCCTCACCAAGTTGCTGTATTATGTGATGTAAATGTATCATCACGGAACCAAAGTGCTTAAAGAAACTCTATATCATCTAATGTACGATAACAATTTCACCTAAACACACACAAAAAGAGTAAGGGTTAGTGCATATACATAAATATCATTTTTGTTTTGATGAATTAGCCAACCACATAAATCTCTTTCATAGGGACCATTTTATCAGGTAATATCATATCAATATATGGTTTAAAAGTGTTAAACCAGAATAACTAAAAGTTTGTAAAACAGAGTTCTTGTGCTAAGTCTGGTTAAGTCTCCAAACAATCGTCCTCTATGGCCAGCAAGATCTTGTTTAAGGCGTGTTGTCGGAAACCGGAGCTAGTCACTCCGGTTAAACCAACACCAAGAGAGCTCAAGCTCTTTTCAGACATAGATGGTCTGATAAGGAATAAGATTTCACTTGCCTCATAGTTAGTTCCCTATGAACCAACTGTTAATCATCATCGTGATGATCCGGTCTTTGCGATCAAGAGAAGCTGGTTTTACTATTATCCGTTCGCTGGTTGGCTCGATCCCGGCAAGGTGCAAAACCGGAAACCGGCGGTCGAGTTTGCTCTCCATAGTCCTTAATTTGATGGGTAAGGTTAGAGTTAGTTGAAGTTGAAGTTGGATTAAGGAATGTTGAGTAACTTCTTCCAACTCCAAAAAGAAGTTTTATCTCTTGAGTGGCCTCTTACATGAATACATACAGCCAAATCCAGTCATGCTTGTGATAATTGTAGATTATATACAGAAAAATAGTGGCTTTTTTCATATGAAAATAGAATAGCACAAAACAAAAATTAATAAACAAAAAAAATAGCACAACAAAAAGAGGCATGACTACTAACAAAAATCATGCTAAAAGTATAGAAAGATATTATTCTGCCCAATTGAAAAAACTTACATAAAATACAGTTTTAGAAAGAGTACCAAAACATTTAACAAAAATAGAAAGTCAATTAACTGAATTTTTTTTCCGAGCCAAAATCGTTTATTTGTGTACTACCTTTAATTTTGAAAATGCGACTAAAATATGTCCAATAAAACTCATTATACCAAAACACGTTAACAAAAAGACAACAAAATATCATAATACCAAACTAACAAAATGTTTATAGGTGAAAATAGGAAAATACTAGATGTCTAGTCTATATATTATGTGGTTAAAACACTGTCTTTTGATTAACTCTATCCTTAGAGTCTCAAAACCATGGACCATTATCAAGTGTCTCTCCCACCATCCACCACCACTGGTCTCTTGTTCAAGGTTCATCGCAAGCAGCCGGAGCTAGTCACTCCGGCTAAGCCAACGCCACGAGAGCTTAAGCCTCTTTCAGACATAGACGACCAACAAGGACTAAGGTTTCAAATTCCGGTTATTTTCTTCTATAGGCCTAACCTCACAAGTAACCATGACCCGGTCCAAGTGATCAAGAAAGCTCTTGCCGAGACGCTGGTTTACTATTACCCGTTCGCTGGTAGACTCCGGGAAGGTCCAAACCGGAAACTCGCCGTGGACTGTACCGGAGAAGGCGTTCTGTTTATCGAAGCCGATGCTGACGTGGCGTTTGCTGAGCTGGAGGAAGCTGATGCTCTTCTTCCTCCTTTCCCTTGCCTTGAAGAGCTTCTCTTTGATGTGGCAGGTTCGAATGAGTTGCTTAACACTCCCTTGCTTCTTGTCCAGGTACAAATTAAATGTGTCATCTTTTTATATTTTCAATGGTTATTGTTCTCAAAAGTTAGTTGAATGTAAAAGTGTGTTGCGTGAAGGTCACGCGCCTGAAATGTGGCGGGTTTATCTTTGCACTCCGATTCAACCACACCATGACCGATGGAGCCGGTGTGTCTCTCTTTTTGAAATCACTTTGTGAGTTGGCGTGTGGGTTACACACGCCTTCAGTTCCACCCGTGTGGGATCGACATTTGCTGACTGCGAGTGCTTCTGCGAGTGTGACCCACACGCACCGCGAGTATGAAAAAAAGGATGAAATCGATACCATACCTATTGGAGTCCCTTTGGTTAGTCGGTCTTTCTTTTTTGGAGCGGGAGAATTCTCCGCTATACGGAGACTCCTCCCGTCTGGTCTCCATAATACTACTTTTGAAGCGCTTACTTCATTTCTGTGGCGTTGTCGGACGGTTGCATTGAGTCCTAACCCTAACACCGAGATGCGAATGACGTGCATCATTAACTCGCGTGGGAAACTTAGCAACCCACCGCTACCACAAGGTTACTATGGAAACGTTTTTGTTATTCCTGTGGCGATAGCGAGCGCTGGAGATCTGATGGAAAAACCGCTTGAGTTTGCTTTGAGGTTGATACAAGAGACAAAGGCGAGCGTGACAGAAGACTACGTTAGGTCGGTGACGGCCTTAATGACAACTAGAGGCCGGCCAATGTTTGTGACAGCTGGGAACTACATAGTGTCGGATTTGAGACATTTTGATTTTGGAAAAGTTGATTTCGGACCATGGGGCAAGCCAGTGTATGGTGGAACCGCTAAAGCCGGTATCGCAGTTTTTCCGGGAGTAAGCTTCTATGTGCCATTCAAGAATAAAATGGGAGAGACCGGAACCGTCGTAGCAATTAGCTTGCCAGTTCCTGCTATGGAGAGGTTCGTTAAAGAGCTTGACCATTTGTTAAAAAGTCCAGAATGTGTCCCTATAATTTGAACCAAAAATCCCAAGAAGTTTATTATGTCTTCGCTCTAAGGGCTTAGTCGAGACTCAGAGACATTATTATTTATGTAGTAACTAGCTATTGTGTCATGCATAATAAAATCCATTACTTATTTACATCAAATCTGGTTTAAGTAACTAGAAACTAATTCTCTATTTATAAGTTTAAGTAACTGTACCAGCAAGAGTTTCTTCGAATTCATGGCAGCTAAAGTTGGTTTTTATCTCATGAATAGGATAGGAATATTACGACACTCTCTCTAAAGAGACTCTTCTATGATAGATTAGTCAAATTTATACAAAGAGTTAAATTTATATTTTTCAAATTAGTCTTTTCGATGAATACATACAGCCAAATCCAATCATATTCATATGCTTGTGTTAGTTGTAGATGATATACTAAAGAATATAACTGGTGTATTTAAAAAAACAGTAGCATTTTTCCAATGAAAATAGAATATCACAACACAAAGCACGAGAACAAATACAAATACATTAGACCAAACAAACAAATGTTAAAATATATGCAAATACTAGATCGTCTATATATTTATAATTTATGTGATTCAAACAATGTCTTTTGGTCAAGTCTATCCTCAAAATCTCAAAAAACCATGGACCGTCAAGTGTCTCCCCCACCATCCACCACCATCGGTCTCTCATTCAATGTTCATCGCCAGCAGCCGGAGCTACTCACTCCGGCTAAGTCAACACCACGAGAGCTTAAGCCTCTTTCAGACATAGACGACCAACAAGGACTCAGGTTTCAAATTCCGGTTATCTTTTTCTATAGACCAAAAGTTACAAGTAATCATGACCCGGTCCAAGTGATCAGGAGAGCTCTCGCGGAGATGCTGGTTTACTATTACCCGTTTGCTGGTAGACTCCGGGAAGGTCCAAACGGGAAACTAGCCGTGGACTGTACGGGAGAAGGGATTCTGTTCATTGAAGCCGAAGCTGACGTGGCGTTTGCTGAGCTGGAGGAAGCTGATGCTCTTCTTCCTCCACCATGATGGATGGAGCCGGTCTGTCTCTCTTTTTGAAGTCACTTTGTGAGATGGCGTGTGGGTTTACACGCGCCTTCGGTTACGCCTGTATGGGACCGACATTTGCTGACTGCAAGTGCCTCCGCTTTTTCTTCTATTGAGAGATTTTGTATCTGAAAAAAGATGGTGTATTGATACCATCTCCTGCAACCAAATTATTTCAGGACATTTGGCACAACGAAGAATGATCCGGTGGACCCCGTCCAAGAACTAGGTAAACTTTTCTCTCTTTTTTATTGATTCTTGAAAAAAGCTTGTGATCTACTTATGTGTTGATACCATCTCCTGCAATCAAATTATTTCAGGAGCTATGGCAAATTGAAGAAGGATCCAAGAATGTAAACATTTTTATTCAGTCTTTTTTATGGAAAAAAAACGATGTCTTCTTCTTTTGTGTTGATATCATCTCGTGAAATCAAATTATTATCATCTCGTGAAATCAAATTATTTCAAGGATCATTACAAGAAGAGACCTCTTCCTGATCCCAAGTATCAGCCTGAGGATGATAACAATCCGAGGAGGTAAACTTTTTTTTATTGAGTTGTGAAAATAAAATATGTCTTTCTTCTTTTGTTTTGATATCATCTCGTGCAATCAGGAACATTACGGTGATTGTTTCGGGATATGACAAATCGCTTCCTGTGGATACTATCACGACATTGTTGAGGGAACATTTCTCTTCGTGTGGAGAGATCACGAGAGTTTATATTCATGCACACGCTGATAGCAAGATTCACAACAAATATGCTTTTGTTGATATCATCGGGGTAGGCGCAAAAGAGAAGGCGTTGCATCTTAGTGGAAGTGATGTGGGAGGACACAAGCTACTTGTTAAGTTCAAGCCGGTTTCGACTAAATACTTCAGTGAGTTTACTCATGAAGAAGCTTTTGATTGGTCCGAACTCAACGAGATATCACGCAATAACCCCCGTCCCACTGTTGTTATGGTTTCGGGATATGACACTCGGCTTCCTGAGGAGAGTGTCAGTAGCGCTCTGAGTAAACATTTCTCCTCATGTGGAGAGGTCGATCTTGTTATTATCGGCTTAAACAAAGACGGTGATCTTCGTGAGTCAGTGGCTTCTTCTTCCTCTTCCAAGCAAACTAAAATTAATTATCTCTCTCAATTGGTAATGAACTAGAGACTTGTTTTTAATTGTTACAGCACGGTTGGTATGGAAATCTGGGGAGAAGGCGTAGCAGAGAAGGCGCGGGAGCTTAGTGGAAGTGACATGGGAGGATGGAAAGTAGTTGTTGGGCATTGCTCTGGACCGAGAGATGTACGGTTGAACGAGATTCACAGGGGTAGGAGCCATGTTCCAAAACGCGGCCGTGGAGGCCGATTGTACTAGGGAGTAGGAGGAAGGCTAAGATGATTAGAGAGTAGAAATCTTTCTCTCTCTCTCAAACGCAAATGTAAACATTCTTCTATGTTTGTGATGGCTGAGAACTACATAGTGTCAGCTTTGAGACATTTTGGTTTATAAAAAGTTGATTTCGGACCTTGGGGTAAGCCGGTGTATGGTGGAACCGCTAAGGCAGGTATCGCTGCTTTTCCGGGAGTGAGCTTCTACGTGCCGTTCAAGAATACAAAAGGAGAGGCCGGACCGATCGTGGCAATTAGCTTGCCGGTTCCTGCTATGGAGAGGTTCGTGAAAGAGTTTGACCAATTTTTTGAAAGTTCGGTATGTGTCTAATGGATTTGAACCAAATATTGATCCAAAGAAGTTTTTTTATGTCTTCGCTCTAAATTTAAGGTATCATGCATACTAATATCAAATTTGGTTTAAGTTCATGAATAATATCTGAAGCTTTGTGGATTCACTACACGTGATATGTTATCTTAACCGAAATATGGAATATGTTATCTTAACCGAAATATGGAACATTGTTTTTCAACGACTAATATGATACAATTAAATGGAAAACAATGAACACAAAACAATTGAATAAAGAACATTATTAAGCTACAAACTGACAAAGTAACTGAAAATGACTAAGCTTAGGATTCGTTACACAATTTCAAAGAAAACAAAACCATATAAGCAGGAACGTACACGATACTATTTACATTTTTTGTCTTTTGTCAAATTTCCTTCCAACGCATGATCATTAAACTAAAATGTTACTCACAAACTCATAATATAAATAAATTGATTTATATTTCATAATGTTATATGACATAATTACATGTTTACATTGTTATTCACTTGTACATGCATGAAATCTTATCTTACTTGTTTTTCCGTTTATAAATGTTGACACATACGTTGCGTAGAAAACAAACACAACGACAAGTGTAGAGAACTATCTACATCAAAAGCCATGTGATCACACTAAATCAAACGGTCAAGAAAACGTAAAAACAAAAAAACAAAATTTTTAAAAAAATTCCAAAACATATCGATAACTTTTGCACACAAATTCAAAACTTAGATAACCCACAAAAGTAACGTGTACTAGTTTAGTTTCTAATATTCATAAAATTCCACCCACAAGAAAACCCCACCGAATCAAATCACTATTCATATTTACTTTCATACATTTTCACATTTTCCTTATAAATTCTATAAAAAAAAACCATTAAAGTAATTTACACTTTAAGCAAGAAGAGGATCAAAGCAACAATGGAAATCATCACAATCATCTTCCTCACCATCCTCTCTCTCTCCTTATCCATCTTCATAAAACTCATCTTCTTCTCACCACCACACAAACTCCCACCAGGCCCACCACGTTTCCCGATCATCGGAAACATAACCTGGCTTAAAAAAAACAGCTTCTCTGATTTCCAAGGCGTTCTCCGTGACTTAGCCTCACGTCACGGACCAATCATAACACTCCACGTAGGCTCAAAACCATCAATATGGGTCACCGACAGATCACTAGCTCACGAAGCACTTGTCCAAAACGGTGCCGTTTTCTCCGACCGTCCACTCGCACTTCCTACAACAAAAGTCATCACAAGCAACCAACACGACATCCACTCCTCCGTCTACGGCTCTCTCTGGAGAACACTCCGTCGTAACCTAACCTCCGAAATCCTCCAACCGGCGCGTGTTAAAGCCCACGCGCCGTCGCGTAAATGGGCTTTGGAGATTTTAACGGATCTTTTCGAAACAGAGCAGAGAGATGAAGGTTACGTCTTTAACGCTTTGGAGCATCTTCGTCACGCTATGTTCTGTTTATTAGCTTTGATGTGTTTCGGTGAGAAGTTAAAAAGAGAAGAAATCAGAGAAATCGAAGAAGCTCAGTACCAAATGCTCATAAGCTACAGTAAGTTCAGTGTTCTAAACATCTTCCCAAGTGTAACCAAGTTCTTGCTTAAGAAAAAATGGAGAGAGTTTTTAGATTTGAGGAAGTCTCAAGAAAGTGTTATACTTCGATACGTTAATGCTCGGAGTCAAGAAAACGCAAGTGATGTGCTCTGTTATGTTGATACGTTATTGAGTTTAGAGATTCCGATGGAGGAAGAAGAAGGGAAGAAGAGGAAGTTGAGTGAATCGGAGATTGTGAGTTTGTGTTCTGAGTTTCTTAATGCGGCGACTGATCCGACTGCTACGGCGATGCAGTGGATCATGGCGGTTATGGTGAAGTATCCGGAGATACAGGGGAAGGTTTATGAGGAGATGAAGAGTGTTGTAACCGGAGAAGAAGAAGAGATTAGAGAAGAGGATTTAGGGAAGTTGAGTTATCTTAAAGCTGTGATCTTGGAGAGTTTAAGAAGACACCCTCCTGGTCATTACTTGTCTTACCATAAGGTTACAAACGACACCGTTTTAGGTGGTTTCCTTGTCCCTCGCGAAGGTAAATATTCTCTCAATATGTTACCGTTGAAACAAATCCGAGCGGAACACCGTAGAATGGTTCCCATCGGAAATGTCTGACTTACATCGAAAAATATATAACCTTGTGCTCGAGCTCTTTTTGAAAGGGGAAGACTAGTAAGATACAATGATTTGGATTCGTGGAACAACTTAGTGATGATTTTAGTGTTTGTTTCTCTAAGTCCTTTCAAAAGAATAGTTTAGATTCCATTTGGTCTAATTATAAATGTATTTGATATGTGTTGGATAGGTACTATAAACTTTATGGTGGGAGAAATGGGTCGAGACCAGAAAATATGGGAGGATCCTTTGACGTTTAAGCCAGAAAGATTTCTAGAGAACGGGGAAGCGGAAGGGTTCGATATGACGGGAACTCGTGAGATAAAGATGATGCCGTTTGGAGCGGGACGAAGGATGTGTCCTGGTTACAGCCTTTCGCTGCTTCACCTCGAATACTATGTAGCCAATATGGTTTGGAAATACGAGTGGAAATGTGTAGAAGGTGAAGAGGTTGATCTATCTGAGAAGCAACAATTTATCACAATGGTCATGAAAAAGCCTTTCAAGGCAAATATTTATTCAAGGAGAAAGTGAATTTGCCTTATGTGTTATATCATGAAAAAACCCATTGGGCTAGTTTGTCATGTGTTGTTTACTGTTTGTTAAAACAAGTTGGACCTTTAATGGGCTTATATGTATAACAATCAATACTTTAGTTTTTGTTTCCTTCAAATTTCAGAATCGTATATTAGGAATTTCGTCTTTTTCATATCTGAATTGTCCAATTAAATCCGTTTCATACCCCAACTTGAACACAATGCCAATACATACCTGAACAAAAATTATTAGCTTTTTCATACACAAACTAACTATTATAGACTAAATCATACATGTATACTAACACTGTTAATTATGCCGTTTATTGTAGTTGATTCATTGATGCCATTAATTTTTTTTCTTCTAAAAACCAAATTTTAATAATTAAACTATACATATTTTAAAAAACTACATCGTTCAGAGGAAGCGAAAAATTAAAATCTTCGTCTTCCTTCTCTCGACAAAACCTTTCGACATATCTAGGGGGTTTCTTCTTCCTCTCGTCTCCACAACAAGTTTGTTGATCTCTTGAAGCAATTAGCAACAAGTCTAGGTTGCAGAGGCTTTTTAGTGTGTGATATGCCTCAAATTTTAGTGTGTTGATGATTTTGATTGCTTATAGTGTTCTTTTGTTGTTCTCAATACAGTAAAATCTCTTTAAAGTAATAATGTTGGAAACACCAAAATTTATTACTTTATAAAGTTATTACTTTATAAGTTATGCTTAAAATAAATTAAAAAGAAATAATTAATTGATAAATTCATAATAAAACACAATTTAACCATTAATAAAACAATTTACTAAATATAAATGGTTAAAACAATAAAAAAAGATGAAATTGGGGTATGTATTGGCACAGTGTACAAGTTGGGGTATGAAACGGATTTAATCGGACAGTTCAGGCATGAAAAAGATGAAATTCCTCGTATATTAAAATGAAGTTTAATTCTTCAAGCCGTTTAATTAGTTCAAATGTGACGGATGTGTTTACATAAAAAAATAGCTCAACTGAATGAGAAAAAATGTTTAAAACTATAGAGAATTCCAAAATCAAAACTCAAAGATTTCTTAATAGATCAAACTGAAATTACAGGAGTACAAATCATGGTGCGTTCATGCGTATATTTTCTTAAGAATGTAAGAGACTAAATTTATATTTCTAAACAAACTATCTGGTATAAACAAAGAAATAGTGAACCATAAGTTGGTAGGTGTTTGTATTTTTCATGCACATCTAGAATTCTTCTACCAAAATCGAATTGTATCTAGATCTCGAGAATATGATTTTCTCATAGTGTACATGTTTGATATATGAATTTCATATTTGTATACTCTATTTTGTGTTTGTCCATATATTATTTAGATAGATTTGTATATTTTATTCAGCTGGTGTTCTAGATGAGCTTCATCATGTTCCTGGTGGTTCTTTCGACTCGCCACAAGTTTTTTTTGTTGTTTCAATTTTTTATCATCATGCGAATATGAACGTTTTTAGAGCTTGCATCATTATGCGAGACTTATTTTGTAATTGAGTTCTTAAGACTTTTGTGAAAACGGATACCCATTCAGTGATATGATGCTTTTGAAAACGTTTCAACTTAAATTCATAATTCTTAACAATTAGTCACAATAGATACAGTCGTTTTAAATGAAATTGCAACTATTTAAAAAAATCTCAAAATATATAAAATCCAAAAAAAGAAAATCATAATTGGTTTCATGGAAATGATAATATTTGTCAGTCAGTTATATATGTTTCATGACATAGTTACGTTTCATGAAGTAACAGTTTTGTGATAAAGTGAAATTTGCCTTATGTTATATACTATCAGAAAGCCCACTACGCTTATTTATCATATGTATGTTAAATCATGTTGGGCCTTTAATGGGCTTACATACATAAAAATCAGTACTTTAAGCTTTTGTTTACCTTCAAAATCGTATATTAATGGCGGAGAAGAAGAAGAAGAAGAACATTCACATTTGCAAACAAAAACCCTAAGGAAGAGAGAAAATGGAGGAATCAAAGAATCAAGAGCAACAAAATCAACTCTTACTTCAAATGCAGCATCAACAACAAATGCAACAGCGTCAACAACAGTTCTTTCTTATGCAACAGTTGCAGCAACAACAATCGAGGTTTCCGGCGAACATCGACTCTCATTTCCGACCACAAGGGTTTATCCAGACCCGACCCGTTAACCCATCTCTTCAGAACATAAACCCTAACCCTGGTTTTCAGCAGAATGTGACGAATCAGCAGATGATGATGATGCAGCAACAACAGCAACAGAAATCGATGATGATGATGCAGCAACAGAAATCGAGTATGCGTCCTCCGGTGAATCAATTGGAGTTACAGTTTTCTTATCAAGACGCGTGGCGTGTTTGTCATCCTGATTTTAAGAGACCTTTCGTTTCTCTTGAAGATGCTTGTGAAAGGTTCGTTTTTTATTTCAGATTTTTCCTCAATTTTGAATTTGTGGTATAGTGATTTTAAAGGAGTGTTCTTTGACTGATTTGATCTCTTTGGTAGTACTTAGCTGTAGAGGAATGAATAACTAGTCATTGTTTTCTTGATTTGACTTGTCATGTCTAATCATAAAGGCCAATGCTTTATTTAGAGTGTTGCTTTTCTTCACCTTTTTGGTAGAAGTTCGTATTATAATCTGAGTTCTTCAAGTGTAGATCCTAAATTACAGCATTGTAGAAAAGTTCTCTACTTCATTACAGTGTGATCTTGTGTCTGGATGATCCATATAGATTGTTTTCAAGATTGTACTCTTTTGATGCATTTATGAAAAGGTTATTGTGTTGATGAATTCAGATGTAGTCTTATTATCTCCATGGTGTATCGCTTACGAATTGTTGCGATTTCTCTGTTTTCTTTCGATATATGCAGGTTGTTACCGTATCATGTTGTAGCAGATTACGAAGCAGAAGAAGACGACAGAATCCTCCTCGAATCAGACCCGACAAGCCTACCTCGCAGTCAGCAATGGGACAACAACATTGCAGCCAAAGTTGCGGAATTCACAGCGACGTTCGAGAAACAAGTCCAAGCTTTCAACATGATAACTGAAAAGAGAAGGGATGGAGAGCTGAGATCAGAGGAAAGGTTGATGATTGAACAACAATTGCTCCAAGACGAGAGAAAAGCGTGTATAGAGGTGAAAACAGAGTTAGATAGAGAGATGAAGGCTCAAGAAGCGAGGTTAAGAATGGCTGCTATGGCTCAAGCAGGACAAGTGAGGACAGAGTCACATATTGAGATGATGGCTCGTAATCCGTTAAGAGCTAATGCGATTGGGAATCGTGGAGAACAAGGACGTGGTAACATGAACCATGATGAGATGATGATGATGATGAATGGATGGGGGAATAGTAACAACAATAACAATTATAGTGTTGGCCAGAGAGAGGAGAAGGAACCATTAGAAGATTTCTTGAATGATGAAGAGAATGAAAATGGAGAAACCGGTGAACATGAGAACTGGAGAGGAAATGTGGAATTTGATTTGAATACTCGGTAACCATTGCCAATACTTCCACCAAAAAGGAAAGCGGGTTCGGAAATGGGAATAAGGAGAACGAGGTTGCGGTTTGAGGTGCCAAAAAGGACGAAAGGAGAAGTAGAACTAGGATGAGAGAAAATGATTTCATGATGTTACTAATTTAGTTTACAAATGAGAGTGATAGTTGTTTCTTATGCCTTGAATCTTGGTGAGGTTTTAAAAGGTTATTAGGGTTCTGCATATATATGAGAGAAAGTGAATATGAAATCGTAGATCTTTCTGCTACACTAAAATGACTCTAAAGAAAGATTTAAAGTGATTTGTTTAATTTGAACTAGGGTAATTACTTTAGTTCTTCAATCGGTGTTTAATTAGTTTACATGATGTGAGGGATGTGTTTATAGAAAACATGCACATTATGAAAAAAATCTCTAGATGTGTTCTTCAATCGGTGTTTAATTAGTTTACATGATCAGAGACAATAGTACTGTACTCACTTACGATTAAACATGGACCAAGTTGAGTTTGTTTACTTACAAAAAACTGAATTTAAAGCGACTAATTATGATTAATTTAAACAACTTAATTAGTGTATTAAATGTCTGCCTCCTCTTCTCATAGATTCTTCCTCTCTTCTCATCTGTGAATGTGATCTACCTACGAAAAGTCATCAAAACATACAAAGAAGTCACATTGGGCTTTAAAGCCCAGCCCAGCCCATTAACAATCTCAGAAACGATGTTGTGTTTATCATGTACTCTCATTGGTTTTGAAAGTTGAAACCAAACATTTATGATCATTGACCAAATTTATAGAAAACATGCACATTTGTTTCATAAAGTGAACATAAGTTTGTGTATTTTGTAATTCATTACAAAAATGATATTTGTTTTGACGCAAAATAAACAGTTCAATATTAAAATGACTGAATATTCTAAAACAACACAAAAGAAAATGTATAAATAAACATGCACATTATGAAAAAAATCTCTAGATATCTTTATTTAGTTTTAGACCAAACAATAAAAGTGGATGAAGTCGTTCTCATTAGAAGTCATTATTCCCTATCTATCGGACAATATCTAATTCTATTCTCGAAATCTAGATAAAATTAGTTTTCTCTTGAAGAAATCTAGATGTGCATGAAAAGTACTAAAACCTACTAACTTCTTGTTCATTAAACATCCAAAATACAAAAAAACATTCAGTAGTAATAACTAATCACAAAAGAAGAAATCTACCAAGATCTATTACTAAAATGCTCATAATATCCACCAAAATTTCTAATAATAAAACACCAAATCTCATATCGACAAAAAACCAAAACACATACAAATTTGCGATATCGATCAGGAGATTCATAATTCAAGAGAACAGAACACAAAAACGAACGAGAGAAATCTCAAGAACAAATCTATATCAAATAAATATAAACACAAGACATGGTAAGGCGATATCTCTCATTCTATTATGATAAAGAGTCAATTTTTTGGTTTTTTTCTCTTAAGATCTGAGATCGCAACTGAAATTTTTCCATCGCGATCTCATATAGTAAACATGTTAATGCATGAGATTGTTAAAACAGAAATAATAATTAAAATTAAACACAAATTTTCTTTAGATTTGGGTAAATTGGTATGATTCATATAGATTGTCATTCTATACATCCAGATTTTCTTTTGACAATCTTTTCATTAACAGGCTTATCAGTCTTTTCGAACTGCGAGTCCACCATTGTTGTCTCGTGTTCTGAACCAACGACGTACTTCTCTGTGTTGGCCGATTCCGCCGACCCGGCAATTGGAATCGTTGCTTCGTCGGTATCACCCACTCTCTCTGCAAGATGGTACTCTTTCTGTACAGAAATTGATCAATCTTGTGCCGGTTGTTCGTCCGAGAGATTGTAGAGCAATTAGGAGTTTAAAAACTGCTACAAGATATCTTCTTTCTCCGTCTTCTTCTTAACAAAAAATGTTGTGATGAAGCTCGCCAAATTACTATTATATATTCAATTTTTTAATTGAAATTATACTACATTATATTCTTATTTGAAAATAATAATATGGGAATAATAGAAATTAAAAAAAAAAAACTTCCAGTTTTCACATACTTGTCTCTGACAAATAGTTCGCTGTACCAGAACAAGGTCGATTAGCTCTTGAATCGAAAGCTTTCCGTCAATCAGAAATTTGAATCAACATCTTGGCAAATCAATGTTCCATCTTTATCCTTCAAACAATAAAAGTGGATGAAATCGTTCTCGTTAGAGGCCATTATTCCTTGTCTTATCATAGAAGCTCTAATTCTATTCTCAAAATCTAGATAAAATTAGTGTTATGTAGAAGAAATCTAGATGTGCATGAAAAGTCCGAAAACCTACTAACTTCTTGTTCTTTAAACATTCAATTGTTCAGAATACCCAAATAACATAAAACATTCAATAGTAATCACTAATCACAAAAGAAGAGATCTAGCAAGATCGATTACTAAAATGTCCATAATATCTACCAAAATGTTAGATGATAAAATAAAAATACTACCATGATCGTTGGTGGGGTTCAGTTTGGATTAGAGATCTTCCACACCATAGTCCTTCCGAACATATCTTTTGAAATTGTAGGTAAAAAAGTTGAAGCTCTTGAAGTTGACATTTTTTTTTGTTAAAGTAAACCATAGGGTTTCAAGCAAATTGTTAGCAAAAACAAAAGAGAGCACAAATCCGTAAATTACTACTTTCATTTAACAAAAAATGTTGTGATGAAGCTCGCCAAATTACTGTTATTTATTCAATTTTTTAATTGAAATTATACTATATCACATTCTTATTTGGAAATAATAATATGGGTATAATAGAAACTGAAAAAAAGAAACTTCCAGTTCTCACGTACTTGTGAAATTTTTAAAACGAAAATGTAGATAATGAAACTGAAATAATATATTGTTGCATTTTTTACTACCATAATGAACAAAAAAATAAACAAACCAACTAACTAAAAGATCTTGAACCACTGGCTTTCCGGTTCACAAGTAGCATCACCGGTCAGACACTTGCAAGGACTCCAAACAACCTTGTTCTTCGAATCAACATCTAAGCAAATCAACGAACCATCTTGATCCTTCAAAGAAAAATGCATCTTCGAGGCCGAGATTCTTTCGATTTTCGAACATTCTTTCCCGAGTTTAACCACTTTTCCCGCAACTTTCCCACCTTCTACACAAATTGACTCGTGAGTTTTGATCATAAGTGTGCCATGATTATTGTAGCTCCATGGTTCCTCCTTAGTGCATGGACCCAATACAAGTTCTGAGTCATGACACAAACTTTCTCTCACTATGCATAGTCCGGTTAACGGATGGAAGATTTTCTTGTGGTGGTTATGCCTCAAACCGGGTCCTACAAAGAAATTAATTTAATCTCTTATCAAATTTATATTAATAGTACATGATCATAATATCATAGTTATCATAGTTCTTGATTAGATCATGCATATACCTTTATGTGGTTGTTGAATAACTGAGAGTCTTTGGAGGTAGGAAGAGTTTCGAGCATCATGCCAATTTGTGTCCAAAATACCGAAAGGTTCGACTACATTTCGTTTGCCTTCTCTTAAGTAGTAATCTCCAGTTAGTACCCAAACTGCCCAGTCGATATCTTTCTCTACCGCCCAAGCCAACATACAATTCATGTACCTAGTGCAAATACCAAAGAAAAGAACCAAACTAGTTAACTTTTGAGTTTTTTATTCTAGGGGTGCATAGTCATGATTCATAATAATTATGTGGTCGAGATCTAATGTTTGTTACCTGTTTCCTTCTAAATCTCCACCTCTCAAATCGGCTCCAAACTCACTCAAGAACAAAGGAAAGCCTTTTTCAAGGAGGAAGCCGCCTTTACGCCTCTCGTGAGCGAAAATATGAGCGCAAAAGTCGTTGACATTGTTCGATTTCCACAGTGCATTGTTGGTGAATGCATACCAATGGAGTTCGAAAACGAGTTTGTTCTTGAAACTCAGATTCACTTGATGGTTTTTCAGAAAAGACAAGTCGGCGTCGAAGTTAAGGCCGGAAAGTATAACCAATACATTAGGGTTTGATGCATGAACTGCTTCAGCTCCCTTTTGCATATACCTATATATATACACTTATTATTGATAGATTTCTTGTAGTATAGTTATAATTAGGTATAGTCTGGTATTAAATTATATATATACTTACTTGTACCAATCTTTTGGGTCCTCTTTGTTACCTCTAAGCTCGTTTCTAAGGCTCATGCCTATAACGTTCTTGACGTTTCGAAAAATGGTAGCCATTTTTCTGAGGCCTAATATCCATTGATCCGGATCGAATTTCGCGTCCCCGAAGAAGGCATCTGGGTCATTCTTGCTGCAACACCAGCCTGGTACCGTCTTGTGGTTGTCAAGTATCACCATCACACTATGTCTCCCAAGACTATACACCACTGCCTGATATATAACCACAGAGGATCATCGCTCTCTTAGAACCACTAATTTAGATTTACATATTTCGTTACTTGCGTTGGAAGTAAATATATAGCTAGACATGTTTGCGTTAAGTGGTGTATATACATACATTAATACATATAGTCAAGATTGGAATAATGAAAGACGAAAAATAAAATTTGAGATTGACATGGTATTTTGTTTACCTGAAAGGCATTAACAAGGGGAATATCAACAATTGAAGGATTGTGAGTATGAATCCCATTTAGATCTTGATTTAAACCATATCTCTCAAAAGATTGTCTAACGGTAACATTGAAAGCCAAAGTGTCATTGGTCATTAGCTCAAGTGGCCAAGTGAATCTAACACAATTAAATCCCATTTTTCTTATCCTCTTTGATATCGAATCCATCGGCTGTTTGCTTAACCCTTCCGCTACGACTGGCTTGAGATGCGATGGCCAATTAACGCATGCTAGCTTCACTCGATGACCCTTCTCGTTCACGATCCATCGCGATTTTGTGAACAGTGGATAATCAGAGGTTGCTAGGGATAGAGATATTGATGATGACAAGAGGAAGAACCAATATAGGAAATAAAATGAAGATTTTAGCTTTGTCATGATTTTTTTCTTTTCTTGTAAGTGATTATGGTTTGAAAAATGTGTACTCGTTTTATATAGATCAGGCATATTAAGTTACTAAAGTTAGAGTGATGAAGTTAATTTATTCAATATATCAGGAGTTCTGTTAAGTTCTTTTGATAATTAGCAGAATAATTAGGGATATTAGTAGATAAATGCGTTTGACTGCTCGAAAATTCCAGATATATGATTATCCACTTTGTTTCTTCCCCTCATTAAAACGAAACGAAATAAGTGACAAAGATATAAATTTTTAATTAGATTATTAATTAAGTTTGTGTTTTCTTTTGATAATGGCATTTTGTTTTCTCTTTGTATGGAACACGTTAATAATAGATAGTGATTTATTTATCACTTTGAAGGTGACTCGTTCTCCTTGCCTAAACCACAACTCTACTCTCTGTTTTATAGACGCAACATAGATAACAGTAGCTTTGGACAGTGGAGTAGGCTGGTTTTTTACGACAGAGTAATATCATTATGCTCCAAGGCTCTGCCTCTTACCAATCCATCCCATCGGTGTTGGTCGCAGAAACTTTGGCTCTAAAAGCCGCACTTTACGCATCTATGGACTCGGACTTCAGAGAACTTTTTGTTTTTTCGGATTCCCACACACTAATCACTCTCCTAAATACTGGAGAAGAGGTTAATGAGTTAAAAAGTATTCTCTACGATATTCGTTGTTTGTGTAAATCTTTTTTTTCCGCTATCTATTTTAATTATGTACCCCGCAAGGACAATTTGATTGTTGTTAACTTGGCGAAAGAGGCTTTACGTCTTATGACAACCTCTTAGTTTATATTGCATCTTTATCTTAATAGAAAGTATGGTTTGAAAAAAAAAGATAGTGATTTATTTTGTGTTGTGTAAATGCAAAATAAGCTAAAAAAAATTTATATGTTTCTTGATATTTAACTATTCATCAAATTATTTCAAAAAGATAAGTTGCTCACCTTCTGAAACCAAATAGAAGAAGAGTAAACTGGTTGTGTTTGATTGTAAATAAACCAGTTACTCCTTAATCAATCACAATCGAATCAAAACTGAAATAGCCCT
This sequence comes from Arabis alpina, assembly GCA_900128785.1. Classification (NCBI taxonomy): domain Eukaryota; kingdom Viridiplantae; phylum Streptophyta; class Magnoliopsida; order Brassicales; family Brassicaceae; genus Arabis; species Arabis alpina. The sequence goes on along the minus strand of LT669790.1, from coordinate 1,416,472 downwards.
AACATATCTAGGCTAGTTGGAAAGTGCTCCTTGTTTTTATGAGCTTTCTACTACATCTTAAGTCTGGTTGTGTACTGACACTTGTAATCGTTTAGTTTGTTTTACAATTAATAAAAAAGCTGAAATAAAAGCGTATTAGTATTCTTCGACTTTCTAATAAGTTTCGCTAACTAATTGACAAAGTATTATTTAACCTTAGGATCGAAAAAAATTTCCAAGTCAAAGAAAAACTAATGCAGTTTCGATTCCCTTATAAATTAAAAATATCATCATAAGTTAAAGTAAACAAAATAATCTAAACCACAAAACCAAAACCGGCCAATTTTAGACACAAAGTTACATCAAACACCTAAAAATGGAAAAGCATGCACCATGTGTGAGGGATATCGATTGATCTTTAAGCAAAACAAGTAAATAAGACACAAGCAATTTGTTTACCCAGTTCCCTTTCGGTACGTCTGGGGAGAGGAACTCTTGCCTCTCAACTTCACTAGATCGAAAAGGTATTTACAAGCACTAATCAATCTCTCTTTCTCTCTACAGGTTTAGCTCTCTTTCTAGGTTAAAGAAGCGATACAAGGAATAAGCTATAACAATAAGCTTATATAGAAGAAACATAATTTGGTGTTAACCCCACGTTTCTTCAACTCAACGTAATGGGCTTTAGTGCACCTTGGCCCAAAACATTATCTTCCTTGTTGTATTCTGATAAACCTGTAGAAGCCCAAAATCAACCCAATATTAACTGATCTGGTTTGGTATGAGATTGACCCGGTTTGGATTAAACCAGAAGCCAATAGATTCACATTCTCCACCTTTGACTTCTGGTCAAAATCCCTAACACGTTACTTTGCTTTTCCTTTCTTCGATCTTCTGCGACTCCGACTGTCCATCTCCGACTTCTCCGTCAGCTCCGATGACAACCTCGCCGGTCGCTTCCTCCGAAAATTCCGGTAAGACTCTTAGCCCCTGCATCTCTGTTCCGATGCTTTATAGCTTCATCTTCTTCTTCGAAATTCTCATTTGTACTTGTGAAGTTTATAACATATGTGATTCTTCTTTTCATTTCACCAAAGAATCAAGTTCCTCTCAATGATTCTAACCCGAATCGTCACAATTATTGTTGAAGCCATGTTCTTCATCAACAATTTCATACAACCACCGTGAAGGTGTTGTCCTTTATCAACCATGGTGATAGCTCAAGGCCCAAGCTTTATCTTCTCCCTTCCTTGTCAAAGACCCAAGCTTTCTTCTTCCCCTCAAGTACCACCGACGATTGTTTTTTTTCACCATTAAATCCGGCGGTGAGATTCACCGGAAAAGTAAGAGATTCGAAACCATCTTGTTTCCTTTGTCGTTTCACCTGCATCTTCTAGACACGAAAATCTCATCACTCATGGTGATAAATCAAGCTTTCTTCTTTGCCCAGATTTGACAAAAGAATCAAACTTTCTTTTCTCACATATCAACACTTTCTTCTAGTGTTATGCTTTGTCTGATCAAGCTATAAAACTCACGAGCAAAAACCAGGTAACCACGATTCAAGGATCATCAACTTCCGTGACTCTTCCCAATCTGATATTTGTCTCTGATTTTATTCTTGTCATGAGCTGACTCTTCTTCTTGTTCGCATGCTTCTCGAAGAATCACAAGACTTGCAGCTTAACAAACGTTTCTGAAATTGGAGGTAATTGATATAACTCCAAAGTAGCATATTTATTTACCTCACTTCTCTTGTTAGATTTCTTGTTGATTCGAAGATAACCAGAACAAACCACTAACCCAATTTGTTCTTCTCTTCCTTGTAGAGAAATCATGGTTGTCCTTTTAAAAGAACATCTTTGGAAAAGGTATTGTCTTTAAACCAAAAAACTCTCTTCTTCTCCATACGAAGTCTCTGCCTTTCAATAACACTTATTCATGTGTTCTTTTGCACTTTACAAAACATCAACGATTGTTTTCACACCAACAATCATCGGAGAAGGTAACATCTCCAACTAAGAATCTCTTCTTCTCCTTAATTGATTTTCTGAATTTCCAGAACACTAACTCCTTGTGTTTCTTACAGTACCTTTATGTTGTTCCCTGCTCAGCCAATACTCACAAAATCCCGAGACTGTTACCGCTGACCAAACACTTCCAAGGTAAAATAAACAAACTGACTTTGTTTCCTGATCATTCTACATTGATCTGACGCTTTCCTTTCTTCTACTCTATTACTGCGAGGTTCTGAAAACGTCAATAAGAACTTCGCAGCAGTTTCCAATCTGCTTCAGACGACTTTAAGATGCTCCAGGCATTCCCGGAACTTGTTACCTGGTAAGCTCTTAGTTAAGAAATCAGCTGTATTTTTAGACGTGTGAATCTTGTGTAGAGCAACATCACCATCCTCGATTACATCTCTAATGAAATATAACCTGTTATCAATGTGCTTAGTCCTCTCATGGAATCCTCCATTCTTAGCTAAGTGAATAGCACTTTGAGAGTCTGAGAATACCTTCACATCATCTTGATTAAAACCCAAATCTGTAACCATTCTCTTCAACCATAGTGCTTCTTTGAATGCTTCTGTCAAAGCCATATATTCTGATTCTGTAGTAGATAAAGCCACTATGTGTTGTAGTCCTGATCTCCAACTAACCGTATTTCCTCCAACCTGAAATACATAACCTGTCACTGATCTTCTTCTGTCTAGATCAGCGGCATAATCAGCATCTGAAAATCCTTCAACTTTAAAACTTGAACCCTTAGTGAATGTAAGACACAAATCTGATGTTCCTCTTAAGTATCTTAATATCCACTTGACAGCTTCCCAATGTTGTCTTCCAGGGTTTCCCATGAATCTGCTCACCACACCAACAGCATGTGCCAAGTCAGGTCTGGAACCTACCATGGCATACATCATCGACCCTACTGCACTAGCATAAGGTACTTCACTCATCAAAGTTCTCTCTGTTCGTAGCTCTTCTTCTGATAGACTTCTTAGCTTGAACTGTGGAACCAATGGTGTAGTTACTGGTTTAGATTCACTCATATTAAAAGTTGATAGTACCTGCTCAATGTATTTTTCTTGTGATAGCTTTAGAATTCCTTTTTCTCTGTCTCTTGAAATATCCATTCCAAGAATCCTAGTTGCAGGTCCTAGGTCTTTCATTTCGAATTCCTTCATCAAACCTTCTTTTAGCTTAAGAATCCCAGCTGAATTCTTTGATGCTATAAGTATATCGTCCACATATAGCAGGAGGTAAACTGAGCTATGTGGATCAGATCCGAAAATGTAAACACATGGATCAAATAAGCTTCTTCTATATCCTTGATCCTTCATAAAGCTATCAAACCTCTTGTTCCATTGCCTTGGAGATTGTTTTAGTCCATACAAGGACTTCTTCAACTTACACACCATATCCTCTTTCCCTTTCACCACAAATCCCTCTGGTTGAGCCATGTAAATCTCCTCATCTAACGAGCCATTCAAGAATGCCGTTTTTACATCTAGCTGCTCCAACTCATAGTCTTGGTTAACCACTAGTGAAAGCATAAGTCTGATAGAGACATGCTTGACCACGGGAGCAAAGACTTCCGTGTAGTCAACTCCTTCAACCTGTGAGAAACCCTGTGCTACTAGCCTTGCTTTGTACCTTGGTTCCTCAACTCCTGGAATTCCAGATTTCCATTTAAAGACCCATTTGCAGCCTATAACCTTCTGCTTCTCTGGTCTTTTCACTAAATCCCATGTCTCACTCCTGTGTAAGGAATCCATTTCATCTCCCGCAGCTAAGTTCCATTTCTTCCAATCTTTGCTTCTTACTGCTTCAGACCAAGACTTTGGTTCATCTAGCATAATCTCAGCTGCACTAACTAGTGCAAAAGCTGTAACATCATAGTCATCATACTTGGAAGGAAACTTAACTTGCCTTTTGTTTTGATCTCTGGCCCGCTTGTTACCCAGATTTCTTTGGTAATTATCCTCATCATTACCATCTTCACCTCCTGAATTATTCCCTGAGTCAGTCTCTGTAGCAGTTGGTTCAATTTCTGCTGAAGCTGGTTCTGAAACTACTCCACCTTGAACTGAATCAGCTCCACCTTGAACTGATTTTTCTGGACTTTTTGCACTGCTTGAAGGACCCTGAATCAGATTCGGATCAAATGAAACTTTCTTTTTGGTTACCTTCACTAACCTTCCCTTTTCATTCTGATCTGAACTCTCTATCTTCGCTAGCTTTAATGTATCCTTATACATCTCTGATTCATTGAAGATTACATCTCTACTGATGACAATCCTATCTTCTGTTTCAAGCTTCTCATCCTTTTCAATCCATATTCTGTAACCCTTTGTGCCTTGAGGATAACCTATAAACACACCTTTAACAGATCTTGGACTAGTCTTTCCTTGAGAAACATGGACATATGCAGAACAACCGAAGCTTCTTAGCTGTCCCAAATCTGGTTTAGACTTGCTCCAAATTTCTTCTGGTAACTTGAATCCAATAGACGAATTTGGAGATCTATTAATCAAGTGAACTGCGGTTGAAGCAGCTTCAGCCCAGAACTTCTCCTCTAAACCACTCTCTGACAACATGCATCTAACCTTGTCCATAATCGTCCTATTCATCCGTTCTGATACTCCATTTTGTTGTGGAGTATAAGTGCAAGTTTTGTGTCTCTTAATACCCGATGACTTGCACAGTGAATCAAACTGATTGTTACAGAATTCCAGCCCGTTATCTGTCCTCAAACATTTGATCTTCTTCTCTGTTTGGTTCTCAACACTAACCTTCCATTCTCTGAATTTCTCAAAGGCTTCTCCCTTAGTTTTCAGAAAATAGATCCATACCTTCCTTGAGAAATCATCTATGAAGGTTATGAAGTATTGGCAATTAGATAGACTCTTCGTGACTGATGGAGAACCCCATAAATCAGAATGTACGTACTCAAGGACCTCCTTAGTTGTATGCTTAGATCTTTGATAACTTAGCTTGTGTGCTTTTCCTAACACACAGTTTTCACAGAACTTAAGCACCTTAACTTCCTTGCTTGTTAGATATCCCTCCTTCACTAGTACGTCCATGCATTTAACACTCATATGTCCCAGCCTTGAGTGCCATATGCTCGTCATATCTGCTGCAGCCTTTGTTACCAAAGCCTCATCTTTAGTAACAACTCCTTCTAAGTGATACAGCCCGTCTCTCAAGATTCCAGCAAACACCTTTTGCTTATCTTTGTAAAACTGTATCCTACCGTCTTCTCCTTCATAGCGACAACCAGCTCTGTCCAAACAACCATAGGAAATCAGATTTCTTCCCATTGTAGGAATGTATCTTACTTGTGTGAGAATCACCGTGGAACCATCTGGATTAATTATTCTGGTTTTTCCCATGCCTTTAACATCACAATGAGTGTTATTTCCCATCAACACTCTACCTCCTTCACATTCCTCTAACTCAAACAATACATCTTTGTTAGGAGTCATGTGAAAGGTGCATCCAGAATCCAAAATCCAATCATCCTTTGCGCCATATAGGCTGCCCATGAGAGCCACACCATCTGTAACCTCCGCTGTCTCCTTTACAGCAAGAATCAAAGGCTCCTTAACCTCTGTAACTATATTAGCCGAGTTATCAGGTTTCTTGTAGCCTCTGTCCGGACACTCCCGTTTCCAGTGTCCCTCTTTACCACATACAAAGCAGCCTTTGGTCTTCACCTTAACTTGCGATCTACCTCTGCTTTTTGATCTCCCTTTCCACTGATTTCTAGGTCCTCTCTTCTCTGATCTTCCTCTAGGACCAACGAATAAACCTTCTGAACTTGATCTTTGTTTATTCAATAAACCAGTTTCTTTGAGTTCAACTTCCTTAGCATAAGCTGAAGTAATAACTTCACTCACAGTTAACGTGTCTTTACCACTTCCATACTTAAGAGTATGTACTAATGCTTCATACTTTTGTGGCAGGCTGGTCAGAATCTGGATTGCTTGATCTTCATCAGAGACGATGATGTTTAGGCTCTCAAGATCAGCAATCAACTTGAGGAATACATTCAGGTTCTCCTCAATACTCTTTTGTTCCTCCATTCTGAATCCAGCGAACCTTTGCTTCAGGTAAATCCTGTTTGGTAGAGTCTTTGTCTGGTAGTCACGTTCAAGAGCTCTCCAAACCCCTAAAGCCGTAGGTTCCTTCATTACCTTCCTTAGAATCAGATCACCAAGACTCATACAAATCAGGTTTTTAACTCGCTTCTCCTTTTCTTCCTTCTTCTGATCTGCCTTAGTCTTTGCATCTGCTGCAGCCTTTGGGTCTGCTGCAGCTTTAGGGTCTGTTACAGCTTCACCATCCTTTTTCAAAGGAACCACTGTAGAAGATTCAGCCTGATCTTCCAAAACTGAAGCTAACCCTAGAATTTCGAGTTGACACAGCACCTTAAATTTCCATAGGCCAAAGTCACCTTTGCCGTCAAATTTCTCTACCTCAAATCTGCCTGAAGTAGGTTCCATGTCTAACTAGTCTAGAGAACTATCCAAATATCAAAGAGAAACCAGAATTCCAACAACCAGAACAGATAAGTATCGATACCTTTTTCCTTGTTATCTTTCTGTAGAATTCTGCTCTTTGATCTTCCTGTCTTCCTGAGAGAATTGCTTGTGTTACTTGTTTGCTCCAGTAGCTCTTGATACCAATTGTGAGGGATATCGATTGATCTTTAAGCAAAACAAGTAAATAAGACACAAGCAATTTGTTTACCCAGTTCCCTTTCGGTACGTCTGGGGAGAGGAACTCTTGCCTCTCAACTTCACTAGATCGAAAAGGTATTTACAAGCACTAATCAATCTCTCTTTCTCTCTACAGGTTTAGCTCTCTTTCTAGGTTAAAGAAGCGATATAAGGAATAAGCTATAACAATAAGCTTATATAGAAGAAACCTAATTTGGTGTTAACCCCACGTTTCTTCAACTCAACGTAATGGGCTTTAGTGCACCTTGGCCCAAAACATTATCTTCCTTGTTGTATTCTGATAAACCTGTAGAAGCCCAAAATCAACCCAATATTAACTGATCTGGTTTGGTATGAGATTGACCCGGTTTGGATTAAACCAGAAGCCAATAGATTCACACCATGTGACTTTCAAACCCATCAACGAATATCATTTTCTTCTAGCTGCGACTGGGACCATACAACAATATACCCCAACACTTTTTTAATTTCCTTATATTCTAAAAGGATCTTTTACGGTTTTCCAAACGATACCACTATTCAGAAAACCTTAATAATAATGCATGCTGATGTGTTATATATTCATTACATATGTATATAAAATCAAAACTGACGAAAGAAATATGAAATAAATCTATGAAAGTAACCTTATGTTGTGGACGTCTCGTAGGCTGTCTTCTTCTACGTGTCAAATGCCAGGTTGCTCATGTGTCCACCTCACGAAAAATACTTGAGCTGTATAGTTTTTTTTTTGGGTCTAAATGTTAAGAAGCTGTATAGTTTATCTCAATGAAATTCTAAATATACAAAACAAATTTTATTTTATCATTATGATTTCAAACAAAAATCGTTATCGCCATAAAAGAGTATTAGTTGGGGAAAAAGAGAGTATTAGTTGAATCATATCGTGTACTTTCTCCGTTGCATATTAGTTATCGTTTTAGGTGATTTCACGTAAATTAAAAAAATATTTAAAAATTATGTGTTACTTTTAATTAATGGATTTTTCATTTGATACATGTAATTATACGCTAAAAATGGAAAATTAATCATAAAATTGCATTGAAAATATAAAACGACAACTAATTTGATGCAAAAGAAAAAGCGTAGAATGACAGCTAATATGAAACGGAAGGAATAATGGATATGTTCTTGTCTTATAGACGGATAAAATAATTAATTATCTAATTTAATCAATTATATAATTATATGAATTTAATTAGACCTTTTTAAAGTACTATGATCTGAAAACAATCTTCTTTGCTATGAACAAATATATTTTTAATCCAGACAACATAAGATTCGTACTTCACTATGTATATTCTCTCACATCTATGAAGTTTTAGATTATTGTTGAAGTATTACTAAACCATGTGAACTATACAACATAAGAATTTCTACTAAATTATGTAAAATTCAATATTATCAGATGTCATTATAAAGATTGCCAATTGCAAAAAGATATTATCCACATAAGAAAAACTACAATAAGTGCTAATTTCTTAACACGCATTTGATGCCGTTTCGGTTAATTAAGAAGAACGAGGTCGTATGCAAGACTATGACAATATTAAATGCCCATTTAAAACAATTAAATCGTAATCGTATAGTATGACTATGACACTCCCATATAAAGGCACTTTTATACCACTCTCACAACTTTAAAAATCTTACCAACAAATAATACGAAAGCACACTAGAACCTAAAAGTTATAAAGTCCAATTAGCAAAACTACGATACGATATTTTGCTTGAAACATATGATTTTGAAGATAAACCAAACTTTTGAAAGACAATAGCACTTCACAAAATCTAGTTATTTTTGAAAATGTATATTTCATTATACTGGTTAATCCTCATATGAATTCACCATTTGAGACTACTATTCAACTATCTATTTTACGAATGGTTTTAATCTTATCACTTTTACTAATTAACAACATAGGTATTTTATCAATTTTTTATTATATTTAGCTAAAATCATATGGTTTATACTAATCGTTATTGTATTATCAGTTTGTTTATTATACTCTCTCTGTTCCAAAAATATAGATATTTAAGGTTATATACACCTGTTAAAAAAATGTATTGATTTCTACGATTTACAGTTTTCAATAAAATTTAACCAATAGTATTTTAAAATTTGTAAAGTACATCAAAAACAGTAAAAATTATATCTTTTTAAAACAAATTTTTTATCTTTCGCGAGGAAAGAGAGTACTTAGCTAAATTCATATGGTTTAAACTTGATAAAAAAATAGAAATAATGAGAACAATTTCAACACCTTTAATTTTTACCATTGGTTTAAAACCCATATGAATTAACCAATAAAACTATTTTTCAACTGTCTTATGTTTGAAACTTTGAAATGATCTTATCTTATATAACAAACATATGTAACCATTTTATCTATATATTAAATAAAAAAACATTATTATATAATAAAAAATATCTTTGTGGGAAGTAAACCTTGAAGTTAGGAAAAGAGAAAACAGAACAATAATGGAATCAACTTCTTCCTCTGTTTACTACTCCTTATCTCTTAAACACACTTCTTCACTCTCACTTCTCTCATTGGACCTCTCTCTCTCACTCCCTCGTGCTTTTATATATCTCAGATTCTCCTCTCTTTCCTCAAAATATTATCTCTGTAACCAAATCACAACAAAACCCATTTCTTTTCTTTATTTTTTCAAAAATTCCCCATTAAATAAACCTTACCTACCCTTGAAGCAAAGTAAACTCATTTCCTTGTTATATCTCTAAAACACTCTCTCTTCCTCTCTTCTTCATCAACAAATTTCATCAACTATGAAAAGAGGACATGTAGAAACATTTGTCCCACCACCACCACAACCACAACCACAACTAAATCAGTCTAGTTCTTGTGAAGGTAAGATGATGGAAGACAACAACAACAACATGGACGAGCTTCTTGCGGTTCTTGGTTACAAAGTACGATCTTCTGAAATGGCTGAAGTAGCACAGAAGTTAGAACAGCTTGAGATGGTTTTGTCTAATGATGATATTGGTTCTTCTACTAATGTCTTAAACGACACTGTTCATTACAACCCATCTGATCTCTCTTCTTGGGTCGAAACCATGCTTTCTGAACTAAACAACCCGGATCTTGACCCGACTCAAGATAGATCCGACTACGATCTCAGAGCAATCCCTGGTCTTTCCGCTTTTCAAATTAAGCAAGAACAAGAAGTAGAAGAAGAAAGCAATAAAAGGATCCGACTCGGAGTCGGATCCTGGTCCGACCCGGGTACCGAGTTGACTCGTTCTGTAGTACTCGTTGACTCACAAGAAACCGGAGTTAGACTCGTCCACGCGCTAGTAGCTTGCGCTGAAGCGATTCAAGGAGAGAATCTCAGTTTAGCAGACGCCCTAGTGAAGCGCGTGGGTACACTCGCGGCTACTCAAGCCGGAGCTATGGGTAAAGTCGCTACTTATTTCGCACAAGGCTTAGCTCGTCGGATCTATCACACGACGGAGACCACCGTTAACTCCACGGTGGTTCCGGCGATGGAAGAGGTTTTACAGATGCATTTCTACGAATCGTGTCCGTATCTGAAATTCGCGCATTTTACCGCGAATCAAGCGATTTTAGAAGCGGTTACGACGGCGCGTGGAGTACACGTGATCGATCTTGGGCTTAATCAAGGGATGCAATGGCCAGCTTTAATGCAAGCTTTAGCGGTTAGACCCGGTGGACCACCGTTTTTTCGTTTAACCGGAATCGTACCAACGCAAACCGATAATTCCGGTTCGGTTCAGGAATTGGGTTGGAAATTAGCTCAATTCGCTCAAGCTATAGGTGTTGAATTCGAATTCAAATCTTTAGCTGTTGAATCTTTATCGGATCTTGAACCGGAAATGTTCGAAACCCGACCCGAATCAGAAACCGTAATTCTCAATTCGGTTTTTGAACTCCACCGTGTATTATCCAAATCCGGTTCAATCGAAAAGCTCTTAACCACCGTGAAAGCTATTAAACCGAGTATTGTAACCGTGGTTGAGCAAGAAGCGAATCATAACGGAATCGTGTTTCTAGACCGGTTTAACGAAGCGCTACATTACTACTCGAGTTTGTTTGACTCGTTAGAAGATAGTTATAGTTTACTGAGTCAAGACCGAGTTATGTCAGAGGTTTATTTAGGAAGACAGATTTTAAACGTTGTTGCGGCGGAAGGATCTGATCGAGTCGAGAGACACGAGACGTTTACTCAGTGGAAAGGACGGTTAGGATCCGCTGGGTTTGACCCGGTTCCGCTTGGATCTAGCGCGTTTAAACAAGCGAGTATGCTTTTATCACTTTTTGCTGGTGGTGATGGTTATAGAGTTGAAGAAAACGATGGTTGTTTAATGCTTGGGTGGCAAACTCGTCCACTTATTACAACGTCGGCGTGGAAACTCGCCGGAGCCGCCGTGTCACGACGGTAGAGTAAATAAGGAAGCGGAAGAAGAAATGTTTAAAAACTAGGAAAAGGGAATGTAACTTTAGTTATGTTTTTACTTTTTTAACCCGAAGTTTTTGTGTGTTTTTAACTTTTTGGCCTAAATGTTTACGACTTTTATCTTTTTGGTCCTTGTGCGATAACATCGTAGAAAGTGGAGAGAAATAAGTAAAATCTTGTATCGTAAATCGAGCTTAGTAAGAGTCTTTTTTTTTTCAATAAATGGTTAAGGATAACGATTCTGTATGTTTTTATTTCACCCAATATTTGTTATGAAAATCATTTTGTGAATTTTGGACCGTTTCGTTGATAACATGGGAAGTGAACGTGAGCATTTCTGAAAAGGCGGATCCAAAGTGTACTTTCAGTTTCGAGGTCTGATGTCAGCCTTTGTTTATAAAGATTTTATCAAAATATTTTTTGTTTTTTTCAAACATTAAAAGAACAAACAAATTGTTCTCTTTTTTCTCTCTTTAGTATGGGTTTGATGAGGTAATATAGATGTGAATTTGATTTTCACGTACGTATACGACTTTTCAAACTGTGAGGTGAATATTATTCTACTTTTATGAGATCATCATAATAAGACTCAAATTCAATGGTGTTCTACAAAGGATTAGATGGAACTATAGTGATGATTATTATTCTTAAACGTGATTCATGTGATCTTGATTAAAAATGTTATTTTATAACTAGTGTTGAAGACTTGATGTTGACGTCTAAACAACGGTTCAAAATGTTTTGATCTCTACTACCAAAATCGAATAACGATTTTGTTTGAATTTTAGACCGACATTTTCGATGAGATTGTGACCGGATGGGTTCGGTTATATATATCAACCGGAATGAACACTCCAATGGCACAACAACATCATTGAAACTTTTGTAAAGTAAAAGCGTTTCTATAGTTATGTACACACACAAATAACTTTTTTTTTTTAACTTACAAAAAGCTTTTATTATTAACACTTTAGAGTAAAAAGAAACCAGTCACTAAGAACCAAAACGCCGGGCACTGGACTGGCATATATATATATATATCCTTCAATCTTCATCACACTTTTATGCGGAATCAAACTCAGGAAATGCGGTTTTCGATCGCGATTTTAAGGACGAACAAGAGTAGAAGCACGTTCTTGTAGATGTCTCAAGCTCTTTTCCATACTAACTTGCACCATTTCAGCTAGCATCTTCTTAGCTTTACCGGATTGATCATCTCCGTCTATATGAGAGATTAAGCTCGACACTATGTTTTCTATTGTATCGGGTTGAACCTCTGATCTCGGGCTTTCTGAGTTCCTAAGTAAAGAGAGTAGTCTTTGAGCTTTAGTCCGAGATTTGGACGTACCTTGAACCGTGAGTTCAAGCAGTCCTGGTATTACACCTTCTCTGAGAATTGGCTCTCTGTATTTACTCCTATCGCTTTGGCAGAGCGTTAAAAGCACGCCAACCGCATGTTCCCGAGCTTGTAATGATCCATTTTCAAGAACTTCCACAACCGCGAAAACTCCTCCTTCTTCTAAAACTAACCCTGTTCTCGCCTCCTCACCAGAAACTACCAAGGCTTCTATCAGTGAACAACATTTCTCAGATGTTTTCGATGATTTTTTACACAATTTGAGAAGATTCAGTATCGGTAAGAGTGGTTTGGTCGCTAGGATCATGGTGAGGTTATTGGGGAATGTAGAGAGGTTGGAAAGAGCCATGACTGCATCAGCTTTAGCTTGTGGACTTCCATGTTTCACAACTTTGACTAATAAAGGAATCACTCCCTTAGCTCCAATAATTGGTTTGTTGTTTGCGGACGCGGAGAGAGTGAGCAAAGATGCAGAAGCATACTCTTGAAGTGTTGAGCTATTTGATTGTAAAAAGTTGATAATTGGCTCTAAAGCACCAGCTTCAATTATGCTCACCTTATTCCTGAAAAAATTGAACAATCAACAGCAAAACTTAGAATAGTCTCTGAGTAGAATATTCTTTAAAACAATGACATTTATGCTTCTTAGTATATAGGCAAAAACCAATCTTTCTTTCTCCAAGACTTTTAGTGCATTCAATTTATAAGTCATATGATAAAGGGACATAGAGTTGTAGCCTCCTACCTAACCTCTTATGAAATCTAAAGCTATGGTATTAATTAATGCCATAGACACGAGAATTAAAGTAGAAAAGATATTTAATAGGAGAGGAAAAGTGAGTATAAAGAAAGAGTTGGGTTTAGTTTCTAGTATTACTTTGCTTGCTTGTTCCTTCTCTTCTCACCACCAAATGAATCCCATTAATTAAAAAAAAAAGTGATGATGATTTCAGAGTTTAGACCAAAGAAGAAATTGACTACAAAGTCGTTTGCGTATAAACTAAGGAAAATTCAAAAAAAAATACTAGAGTCTGGTAAAGCAGGGTCCTACATATGTACAAAGAGCTAATAAATTAAGTTAGGCAAACTTATTCAAACCTACCCCAAAGCAAAGAGTTAGTTAACTTCAGGTGATTTCCCATCTTAAACTACTCTACTTGACTTAAAAAATCCTCTGTTTTTTTTTAGTTTTACACGAAGCCTTTCTTGGATCAAGATATTTTAGATTGGCTTGTTAGTTTCCTATCTTTCTAATGGAATCAAAAGGAGACGGAATCTGCCATGATTCTTGTTATTGGTCTTATCTTGCAACTTGATTCGTTACTTGCTTATGGAATGTCAAGACTATAGAAAAAGGCAAAAAAAAAGCTAAGCTAACATGACTCTACTAGCTTTTGTATAGCTGCAACTAGAAACCAATCAAACCTCAACAAACTATATAACGAGAAAAAAGAAAAAGAATGGTCAGAATTCTCCAGAAACCGCATAAACTAAAGAATCATTTAAAGATGGAATAAAGAAGAGTATCCTTGTAAAATACTGTTCCCTAAAAATGGATGAACCCTAGGACTTCTTCAAAAGGAAGCAAAAGAAGGAACACAAACAAAAAGAGCTTCAAGAAACGTAAGAGTACACTCCAAGCAAACCAATAGCAGAAAAGTTGATGGATCCACCCAATCTGATTAAAGATCGCTATGATCGAGATTATCCATTTTATCCAATCATGAATTTACACGAAACCGACCATAAAGTCACAAATTGTGACACCTATTGATTCCATATTAAAGCCGGTCTATCTGGAATAATATGAAACTATTGAGGGAGAATTACTACGTTTTCCCAATCACGACTAATTATTCACTAATCTCAGACTAATTATCCACTAATTAGATAATATACGAAAACAGAACAGATTCGAATTTGGGGGAAAATGGAAGAAGAACGTACTTCTCGTCTTTAACGGCGAGGTTAAGGAGAGCGAGTAGCGCCGCTTCGTGATGAGATTCCGGCGAATCAAATCGAAGCATCGAAACAAGCGGTTCCACGGCTTGAGAAAAGTGTCGGCGGCAACGATGTGACGTTTTCGTCAGCCGACGGATTTCTCTAGCGGCGAACAACCTCGAATCGAGATCTTCCGATCGGATTAAACTCAAAACTCGTTGAATTGAAGCAGAAGACGACGAAGAAACCGACACCGACGAAGAAACCGCCGTTTGGATTAATTCGTGATCTACATCACCGCCGCGTGGTGAATCGCAGTCGTGGCTTGTATCGATTGATGATACGGAGGAGGAAGACGACGAAGCAACGGTGGAAGCGGTTTCTCCGGCGAGGTCCATTTTTTTCAGAGAGATCTGTTGGAGATAGAGAGAGAGAGACGTAGGAATAAGGCTTTTGGCCAACGGTTACATAGTACGTGTATATATATAGTACACGAGGGGAATTATGTATGTATATGTTTTTATTAATCAAATATTTAATTTGTTTTGTGTTTTTTTTATAAAGCAAACAATAAATCCAAATTAATAGGAGAAAATAAGTTTTGGAAGACTTTTTAAGGGATGGCTTTAATTTCTCTTGGTCTCTAAGATTTAATTGTAAATAAAAGATATTTTTGAGCAATGATGTAGATGGGTTAAAGCTAAAGATTTGATTATATGATTTTTTATTTTAATAAAGTATATGTTTTGTCTTCAATATTAAGATCTATTACCAACCATTCTTTGTTATTGTGTCTTTATCTTATGTATAGCTAGATTTGGAAATATAATAAAATGAGATGAGATATGTTTTGATAAGTAATCTAAATGGCTAAAAAGTATATTAAAAATGGAGAATTAATATCAAACTTTTGAATTGTAATTTAGTCAAGATTTTTTGTTAGCATATTTATATAACTTTTTAATGAGAAGTATCTAAAGATATTGAAAAACATATAACACACAAATCAGATTAAAAACAAAGCTAAAGAATGGAGAATTCTTCAATATATCATTACAATCTATATCAAGAATAATCCAAGACCTCCCATTACATGAATTAAAAACATAAAGAAGAAAAACATACTTCATCAAATGATTGTCATTACAAAAACAAATTAAACATGATTAAATCTCAAATCCTTTTCATATGAATATAGTTCTGAAAATTTTCAGCTTTAGAAAATTTTGGCAACATCTTTCATAAGACCGCGATTAGCACTTGCGAAATCAGAGAATTCTTCATACGATATGTATCCATCGCCATCCGTATCAATCTCGGCCATCATACGCTTAATGTCGTCGTGTGTGACCGAGCCAAGGTTCTTTAGAGCATCTCCAAGCTCGGCCGCAGAGATTTTTCCATCTCCATTCGCATCGAATTTCTTGAAAATGCGGTCGTGCTCAACTTTTTCGGTTGTATCATCCATTGTTTATAGTTTTACTCTTTTCGCCGAAGCGATTAGATGATCGTAAGAGTGTATATAAAGAGATTTGAATGTAAAGAAGTTGAGGCTATGCTTTAAACTAGGTGATTCAACGCGTAAACTTAATTTACCTAAATTAGTATGTGACTTGGTCTTCCATCAACTGCTAATATATTGAGTTTATTTTTGCTTTGTTGTTAAAAACATTACAAATTTAGTGACCTTTCAAAAAGATGTGTTTTGGCATAAAATGATGTTTTTACTCTGTCCCAAAAGAATCAACTTTATATTACCAAGTTAGATTCGGAGCTAACTATTCAAATACAAATCATACTTTCAAGCTTGAAATCAAGATTTTGTATTAGACCTTTTACTTAAACAACAATGCAAAGAATCTAAACAAATACTGTAGTTTTAATTTTGCCAAAAAAGTACATTGTAAGAATAACTCGGAAAACAGAAATCAATGGATGAATCCACTGTTTTCCCGGCTTTATATCGATCTTCAAAGATGAAGTTTAACTCATAACTTTGAAGCAAAAAAAAATCTTACGAGAGTATAAACCTTCTCAAGGAGCTCTATCAAAAGGCTTAGTGTCATTGTAACAAGTATCCCACACTGCTTCCATCGCGTCTTTCGCTGCCACATCCGAGCAATACGGGTTACCACGAAGTGATTTCAACACTCTTCTCTTTATACATTCCTTTTGAAAAAAAATCCAATAATCAAGTTAATATAACAAGAACCAACCATGACTTCACAAATGCTTATACGATTGAACTAATGCTAGTGACTTACTTGTTCCTGCCCTCTTAATTTAACAACACCCCTCAAAAGCTCTCTCTTGAAATGGCAATCACCGCTTAGATGACCTGCACGTATCTATTACACAAACACACACAACAAAACCTATCATCGACAACAGTATATCAAATGACGCTACAAGTAAAAGCTTTATCGAACATTGTAATCACCTCGCTACAAGCATGATGAGCACAATTCGTCCAATCCAAATTCTTGGCTCGACATTCGTCATAAGCATGGATTAACTCATGTATAACTACTTGATTCACTTCATCTTGTATAGTCAGATAGTTGCTGCACACAGTGATCTTGAAACAACGAAATGAGCAAGATTCAGCATCAACAATACGAAACCAAAGAGCTCGATTATCGCATAGTAATCGAAAACAGTACTTACTCCAACTCCTTTAGTGAAGCCACCAGCTACAGGTCCAGTACATTTAACAGCTTTAACGAAATTATCACCAACTCTACACCCAGATTTCTCCATTTGCTCCATTAGAAACTTCACTATTGGGTCTAATCAAAACAACATTTCAACAAAACCCAAAATTAGACTAGACCAATCAAATCACGTGACTCAAGAACCCTAATCTCCTAAACCCTAGATTTCGTGAATTTCTCAAAATACAGAGGCGCTAATCAAACAACAACTAATGGATTGAAAAATGGAGAAGCTTAGTCTGTGTATATACTTCGGAAACTTCTATGAATCATGTCTTGACATTCTTCGATAGATCTACCGCGATTTCCTCCGAGGTTTAAATCGGACCCTGAATTCGGAGAGGCTGCATCTTCCATTAGATCTCTGCTTCGATTTTTTGAACGAAGCCGGAGAATCGTCGGGAGTGGCGTAAGATCGATGGTCGGCGAGTGAGGACGGAGAGAGACGAAGAGGAAGAAGAGAAGGGGAAATGTGTAAATTACGTAAATATCCTTCTCTGGACTTTGGTTACTTTTTCGATCATAGAGAAATGGTGTGAGGATAAATTGGTAAAATCACATTATTACATTTGATTGTAAACAACACAAAAATACTTGAAGATATGAAAATGTTTCGTCTAATTAAATCCTTTTTGATTAAACGGTTAATTAGTGACAAAACAAAACGGTTAACTATTATAATTGTGGACTGTTTGTTGGGATTCTACATGTATGTGTTGGATTCTCATTCATAGTGCAAACGATAAATTGAAATCTATTAACATTTTTGCACCATGGATTATAGGATATGTATGACACATATAGATTTCTTATTTTTTTATTTTTTTATGAATATTCGAAAGATTTGTTGTTTCTTAGATTTATTATTAAATTTGAGAAATGATCTTTACATATTTTATCTTTTTAATCCAATACATATCCTAGTTTTTGGACATTTGATATTCGATGAGATAATATAAACTTAGCATGTGTCAAAGTATCTTTTTTTTTCCTTGTCTTGAAGTTATAATGATTTGCCAAAATTGTAGAGGTTAATACTTTTTCTAGGTGGCCCAATCAGTCAAATTGTATATTTGAATACAAAATGAATTAGTGTGAGAACTACTAATAATAGGCATATGAAATAAATTCAATTTATAAGATAAAATCTACGTATGTTTGCAACTATCTATCCTACTTTTGATTCTTTTCCTATAACATTTATTTATAATTAATGATTAATTGGACTACCAAATCTTCTAAGTTAATTTAGATTAACTATTTTCAAACCTTATAAATATAAGAACGTAGTGTAACACATTTCACACAAATTATCATAAACAACAATAGTAATAATCAAAGAAATATGTCTGCCAAAAAAGTCTTCGAGAAGTTCAACAAGAACAAAGATGGTAAACTCTCATTGAATGAGTTTCGTGAAGTGGCTCTTGCTTTCTCTCCAAAGACTTCTCATGAAGAAATCGCAAAGATTTTCAAAGAGATTGACGTGAACGGTAACGGTGCACTTAAGGCCGACGAATTTACTTCATACATTGTGCAAATGTTGAAGGAAATTTTTACATTTTGTGACGTTGACGATGACGGGAAGATACCAGCCGATGAGTTTTATGGGTTGATGACTCAAATCGGAAAAGAGTGTACCGAGGTGAGTTGTGCCGAGAAGGTTCGAGCTGCGGATGTAGATGGTGATGGTTACTTGACCTTTGAGGAATTTACGGCTATGGTCTTTAATGACTTATTGTAAGAAAGGAGTAAATTGGTTTGCTTAGCAAATGTGTTTTTATGCTTATAGTTTTTTTTAATCCTTATAGTTGATTATTAAAAAAAAATTATAAAGTTTATTGATGTTTATTGTCATGGGTATATTATATATAAAAGTTTTTCGACCGTTTTTATATTTATAAATTAAAGTGCATGTCGTTGAATAATGCAAATTTATTCTATGAGCCAATTCGATAAACGTAATACATAAACCCAAAAGAAGGTACCTCCAACTATAGTATATTCAATTTACAAATTCAATATTCTTATAAGATATTTTTAGCAAAAAAAAAATCTTATAAGATGACATTTTGAGTAATGTCAGAGTATTTGTGTTATAGATCAAAGCCACGAATCGAATTGCACGATAGTATAGGCTCTCATTGTTGACCCCAGAATTAGTTAGAGAGTAAATGTCTTCATGGTTTACTTGGAGTTCATGGTGTCCGATGAACTGGATTACCGGGAATGACAAAAAAAATTGTGAATATTTTATTTTAAATAAATTAATATCTGATTTCAATAGACTTTAAAATTGGTCCACTACAAAGATATCATAAGTAAGAAAAATAATAAAAAGTAACTCATAAATGTGAAATATATTTTTAAAATCATATTTCTCCTTGTATACTATTTAAATTAAAAATTAATATTTTCACATGTTATCTTTCTTATTTATCTATCTATAAATATTTTATTATTTAGAGATTTGATATTTTGAAAGGTATATATTATAAGGTTAACAAAAACATGTGTCAAAGTGAATCCTATTTAATTTTTTTTGTCAATTCTCATCTATTATGTTTTTTTTGGCACAAAATCGGTTTTCGACAGGCTTTAGGATTAGTCTGAACTTCGGTCGAGAAAGAGACCACATTATTGTCCATTTTAATATTCCAAATTTGCCAATATCAACCACTGAATTATAACAAAATTGCATATACTAATTGATTTTTTTGTTATCTTGCAATTGGATTTGATATGTTATAACAGTTGCGTTTATCCCCGAAGAGGAGGAGGAAGTGCAGGAGTAATAAAAAAATATGTGAACTAGAAGAATGGAGAAATTGTACCAAATGTCTCATCTTCACTATCTCTTATACTCATCTTTATGTCTCTAATCTTTCAAGTAAATATGTAATAGCACAATTAGCTATTATGGTAACTGATTAGTTACTCTTCTTGTTTTTTTTTCTGCCTCTCCCTCCATGTGTAATCATTAATCAAGTTGTTATTATTAGTTTTACACATTATATAATAAAAATTGTTTCTAGTCTTTAACGGCCACTTTCCACTAATATCATCCAAATGTTAAAAAGAAATACTATTGTTAAGGAGAACGGATCTTTTAGGTTTACGTTGGAGTTTAATTATTTGTTAATACCACGCGTTTTCTCATTATTTACAAATCCTACCCCTGATTGATAAGACGAAAATCAAGAGTGGCATTTCCGTAAATAACATCCAGCTTCATAACCGACTCTTCTCTATTTCAAAATCTCCATGACCGTTTGTTAATTGATTTTGCGCTCATCTTCTTCTCTAAAAAACCCAAACGAAACCCTAAATCTAATCCTCTCTCTCTCTCGATTCAATCAACATGGAAGCAAAATCGGATCTAAGGACAGTAATCATCGATCGGTAATGATTTGATCAAACGTATACGTTTTATTCTTTGCTTTTTTTTTTTCATCGTTTCATTATTTTTCGGCTTAGATCCTAGGGTTTCGATATCGTTTTCGTAAACACCTGCTTTGAATTGGTTTCAGTTTTGAAGAAGATGATCTAGGTTAGGGCTATCGATTACTGTTCTAAGAATCGTTATGAGGAATTGCGATTTCTGATTTTGTATTGTTGTAACGAAGAACGAATTTACTGATTCATGTTGTGATTAACGAAATTAAGGAATTGCGATTTCTGATTTTGATCTTAATTTCGTTTGTAACGAAGAAAATTGGTTTAATCGAAAGTGAATTTGTGACATTGAATTCAATGTTCTCTTTTATGTGCAGATTTGGTTTTTTGTTTCAAAAGCTTGAGTATAAGCTTCTTCATGTAGAAACAGAGAAGTATGCTTCCTCTGCTTATGCTAAGAAACAGTTTTCTCTGCAATGGTAACTTGTTATCTTTTGGTTATTACAGGATGTTATGAATTTTGCTGAAGAAATCTTCAAGTTACTCTGCAAATTATGTCATGAAGATGTAGGAACAAAGAGGTATCCAGTTTCGAAGAAATAGCTTCCTCTGCATATGCTTAAGAGAGAGACTTGTGCACAACTACGGTAAAAACTCTAGTTCAAGATTGTTAACAGAGGTTCTTTTTGAGAAAGCTGGTTTTGTTCATGGAAGAGCAATTAGCTAAAATAGATTTGTCTTTTTATTGTTGGTTCAGTGCACTAACTAACAAATCGACAATGTAATGTTTATTAGGCAAATGGTTTACTTGTTTCTTTTGGTTATTACAGGATGTTATGGATTGTGCTCATGAACTTGAGCAACTGTTTGGGATGGTGGGAAACTTCAGTGAGCTTTTGGAATGAAGTTAGATCCAATTCAGAGTAATATCATGCAAAGCCAACTAGACAAGTATGTCTTTAAATTGAATTCTTCTATGATTCTCTCATTTTAAGTACAAGAATAGTTGAAAATGTCAAAATATGCTCTCTTCTCATAGTCTTGAATGTTCATTTGGTTGGTCAAACATGAATTATTGTGGGTTTCTGAGGATATGTCAAAAGTATTTGGAACACTCAAAGTATCTATCAAAGCTTAACAAGGAGAGACATGATGAAATAAACTTCACTTTCACCAGATACATAACTTGGTTCTTGTCATGGTACTTTTACTGTGCTTCTTTACTTCAGTCTAGAGATTGGATTTCTAAATTTGTGTATAGCTCTCTTTTGAATGTTCATTTTGGTTGGTTAAACATGAATTTTATCTAATACAAGCAGGAATTGATTTAGATATTCCTCTGATTATGCAGGATAATAAGCATTGCGAAGCAATAGCTTGAGTTCGAGGCAGAGAAGCTTTTTCATGCAAGTATCCAGTTTAGA
The DNA here is from genome assembly GCA_900128785.1 of Arabis alpina. Classification (NCBI taxonomy): domain Eukaryota; kingdom Viridiplantae; phylum Streptophyta; class Magnoliopsida; order Brassicales; family Brassicaceae; genus Arabis; species Arabis alpina. The sequence goes on along the minus strand of LT669790.1, from coordinate 1,394,467 downwards.
AGAAACAACTTCATCTGCATATGCTAAGAGACTTGTGGTAAAACTCTACTTCAAACAGATGATCTTAGGTTCTTTTTGAGAAAACTGGTTTTGTTTCATGGAAGAGCAATTAGCTC